>WQNJ02000014.1:3395000-3995000 GCA_016584745.2 Phylloscopus trochilus trochilus
CCCCTCAGTCACTTAGCAACTCTCTACGCTTCTAACCCGCGGAGGTGCGCGGTGTCCGCGGGGCCGCGCCTCGCTCATTCCCTCCCACCTTGTACCCCTCCAACAGAGCTTAGAATAATTTCCCCACTATTTATTTATTACATCTGTTCCCCCCCTCGAGCTGGACATTTTCAACCCTTCCCTGATACCACTAGAATGGAAAATCTAGAGGGGAGTGCGTAGATTTAGGCGCTGAGATTGTTCTTTTCACACCCCTCCGCCCCACGATAAAAAAATAACATCCCCCCCCCCCCAAAAAAAAAAAAAAAACAAAACACCAAAAAAACTTGCAGGACTTGCTGAGGGGGAAAGAAAAGCCTTTTGTCCTGCCCAGGGACGTGCCCCCAAGGTAAATCCTGGCTGGGGCTTAGCGCCCGCTACTTTGCCGGGTCCCAGGGCTCTGGCTGTGCTGGGGAGGAGGAAAGTAGGAGATGGAGATCTCAAAGTAGTAGAAGTAATTTCTTCTTTCAGCTACACTTCTCCGCTGCCTTTGAATTGCCTGCGATGAATGTGCGTAGCTCTAATTGAAGTACTTTAATCATTCACACTTGATTAAGTATACCGTGACCAGAGGAGAGGAATACACACGGCGCCCTAGAACGGGAGGGATGGGATGACATTTTAATCCTGTGTTTTAAAAAAAACATCAGTGGAGCAGGAAAAAAAAAAAGAAAAAGAAAAAACCAAAACCAAAGCGGTCGGCGGTGACGGTTCGGTGTAACGGTCCCTTGTTCCCATACAGATGGTGGCTTTCCTTCGGGATGGAGCCGCACTTACTGTGGATATCTGGGGAGGAGGGAGGAAGAAAAGGCACGTACTTTTAGGTTTGTTTAAGCAGAGTGAGGGAAATAATGATAGACGAGATGCCTGGTGACAAAATGCTTTTGTTCCTGTTTGCATCAGTGCATGAGGGCGCCGACCTGCTTTAGCATTCTTTAAAGGTCTCTCCTTTAGCAAGGAAAATTGAAGACGGTCTCATTATGGGAGAGTGTGTTCGGAATGCTATGAGGTATTTATGAATTCAGAGGTGATTGTTGGATCGCAGGCGTTTCAATTACGCATCCTCTAGTAAAAAAAAAAAAATAATTATTTGTAGCGATGTGTTCTGTAATCTGTTACTTCCACAAAGCCGATTTGTGCTCCAGCTCCGGAGCTGGCTGAGGGAATGGGTCCCTCCACGGGGCTCGAATCTTAAACAAGGATTTGTGCTCTTTGCCTCGCAAAACTTTCTGCTGCAGGGGCAGCCCAGAGTTCCCGGAGAAGCGATTGTTTGGGAAACGTCAGCTATCGTCAGTATTTTTCTGGAAAATCTGGCGTTGTGAGTGCAGGGTGGTATTTTTAGAAAGGAGCTTTTTATTTTTGGAGGCGGCTGTGAAGCCCACCTGTTAGCCATTAGGGGGGACAGAGGTTGGCTTTCATCCTTAGCACAACGCCGGGCGCATCTGGGGGCTGCTCCTCGCTCGATCCAAGCTCTTTCCAGTCGTGGGCAATCAAAATATCTTTCCCTTTAAAAGTTAGAACCGAGTGTTTCTAAAGCTGAGCAGGAGATGAGGTAGCTCGGAGTGGTGGCACTCTCCTGCGTTTAGGAGCACGGATTGCAGGAGCGTTTGACTTTTCCTTTCTCTCCTAGCATTTCAGACTCAGATGCTTCACTGGTCCGGGGTTTTATTGGCAGTTTTATAGAGTACAAATCATGGATGATGTTTTCTTGCTGTCAGCTTTCCCTCTTTTTAAGGTAGTTTTCCAGCCCATGTGGATCCAGGGGGCTTGGCCGGCAGGGTGGCTCCAGAGCTCGATGCCCCGTGGAGCTGCCACCCCACAGCTCCCTTTGCTGACAGCTCCCTCTCATCCCTCCCCAACTCCTCCAAGGGCAAAGTTGTGCCCTTTTTCCACTCCTGATTTTCCTAGATGGAAAACACTCAAAGGGATTTCCCCACAGCAAGAACTGTAGCACAAACTGTCACCTTTAACGGGGGCATTTCATTACACAGATTTGTCACTGGGGTCTGGTGATGCTATTCCTTGCATCAGGAAAAACATCAGCCTCAAAGTATGAGGTCCCAGGCATGAGCTGGAAGTAACATAGTGAAGCCTTTGGCCAGGAAAGTTGATTTATCCATCAGGCTGGCTGCAGTTCAAATAAAACTTCTTCAGTTCAGCTGACTTTGGCAAGAATGAGATATACCAATGAAAAAAGCCCCTGAATCTGGGTTTGCCCAGCAATTTGGAAAAGGTAGGTTAATTTTCCCTGGGTGTTTTGGGCTGTTTACTAGCTGTGGGAATTGGTAGAGGCTTCATGTTTAAAGCAGAAAAAATGGAAAAGCTGCTTGGAACACAGCACTGGCAAATTGCAAGTGTTTTGTTAAGATCTGGTGGATGATGCTGTCTCATAAAACCTGATGGGTGTCACATTTACTCCTTACATCAGGTCTAGTGAGTGTTGTTCCTGTCTTTGCTTTGTGTTTTGGTTGTACTAACTTAAAGAAGTGAAGAGTGGAGCTTCTGGTGAGCAGCTCTTCAATTTGGGCTGGTGACTTACACCTGCCCTAGAAATTGGGGGTTTTTTTTAGATCCCTCTGTCCAACTGGGAAGGGTATTTATATTATAGACTCACTCTGAAAGGAGAAATAGTCACGGCTCACAGGTGAATTAAAGACCATGTGTGGGGGGTGCAAGGTGATTTTTGGGGTCTCCTCTTGCAGGGAGCACTGAAACTTTGGAGGGGAGGTTTTGGCAAGTCACTGCTGGCTTGGCTCTGGTTACTGGGATAACACAATTGTTTTAGGCAGGAACTGGTATTTTTTCCATTGCTGTTTGTGATGCTGGAGGATGTAACTTCAAATGCAATTTGTCACACCCAGGTATGAGGATGTAATTCTAGAATGCAGTTTGTCATGGTCAGATGTGCCTGGGCCACCTCTCATTCCTTATGCTGTGTTTCCATAGTTTGGGTTTTTTCCTCCTTCTTTGCCAAAGAAAACAAGATAAGATTTAGGTGAAAGGATGAAAAATGTCATGATCATCCTCTGCAGCAGCGAGGTCTTGGCAACCAAATCCTCTCATTGTACCACCCACGTGTTTTCTCCTTCTGCTCTGCCCCATGGTGGTGAGGAGACTGGAATTTTGGCATTTTACCAGGGAGTCACCACATAACATTCTGTGTGAAGTCAGCAGGAGTTTTGGTGACAGAGCACAGAAGAATCAGTGTCACTTGTTTAGTTCTACAATGGTGCTTTATAAGTGTGCACTCCCCTTTCTTGCACCATGAGCCCCAGTGATTCTTTTAAGAACCAGAAATAAACATCTGGAGCTTTTTAGGGTTTGTTTCTCCTCTCTGAAGTGATAATGCAGGTGGAACATTGGAGTTAGCTTTTTGTTGGACTTGATCTGTTGAGGGGGGAGCACGGTGATGCTGTGTGGGAAGGTCATGGGAGCCCTCCTGCTGACACTTGTGGGGTTTTTTTTTACTTTGTAATGTTTTCATAGAATCACAGAATGGTTTGGGTTGGAAGGAACCTTAAAGCTCATCCAATTCCTACCCCCTGCCGTGGACAGAGACACTTTCCATTACACCAGGTAGCTCAAAGCTCCACCCAGCTTTGCCTTAAACTCTTCCTGGCATGTGCTGTGATTTATTAGAGCCTGCTTATATTATTTGGAACTTCCATGGGATTATCAGAAAGAAATACAGTTGGAATAGTTTGAGGGGAAAAAACTCCTGGTGGGACCAGAGTTTTTTATCTGCACCTGCATGATCTGAAAGTCAGTGTGGGTGGGATGGAGTTTGCTTTGCCTGGTCTGAGGTCTGCAATTGTAATAATATAAATGTAAATGTAAAAATATAAATGTAAATGTAAAAATATAAATGTAAAAATATAAATGTGATAACTGTAATAAAATCTGAGGGCTGTATCAGGAGAAGCAAGGGTGGTGTTTTGGGGGAAAACATCAAAGCTGTGGTGCTGCAGAGGATGTGTCACTGCCTCCATTCCCATTGTTGGTGTGATTGGGGTGTTTCACACGTTTTATCCAGCAGGGAGGGAGATGTGTGTAGCTCCCAGGGTGTGGGTGAGGAGCTGCTGTCAGACCCCTGCAGCAGCTGTGGAGAGAGCTCAGCCTGGTTCAAACCAGCTTTGTTTGACCCACCAACCCTTCCCTGAGGTTGTCAGTGCTGCTGCCTGGTGGGGTTGCCAATTTTGGGGGATTTTAGGGGATTTTTTGCCCATCCTGAAATCCCAGGCAGGAGCAGAGCATGCTCTGGGGCATCCTGGATGCTCATCCCTGCTCTGTGGTTTTGCCAGGGGAGGACAGTCCCTGGAATCCCTTTTAGGGTCCCTGTGCTCCACAGCTGGCAGGAGCTGTGTGTCCATGCATGACAGGGTTGTTTTGGATAATTCAGCCTTGTTTTTCAAATACATGGTTTTCCAGGGTGGATCAAGGTAAGCATCTTGATAGGCATCCATAAAGTCCCATCTGTTCTGAGACTTTATGTAAGATTCAAATAAAACCCGAATTACTTGAACGCATCAGTTGTAGATTTTAATTATTAATGATTTGCTCCTCCAGCCTTATCTGGCAGTGATTTCATGTATCCTTTAAACCAATAAAAAACAGTCCTCCTGCTGACAGTAACTGCCCTGCTTCTTCCTGGGCTCCTTTCCATCCCTCCTGATGGAAGAAGTTTCATATAGTTTAAATAAACCTGCTTGGTTGTTGAATTTTGGACTCTGCTTCACCCAGGTCCTCTCCCTAATCCCCACCAGCAGCTGGAGCAGTGTGGGATTGGGAAGGACCTTTGTCACCCCAGTGGCCAAATCGAGGTTGACCAAAATCCCATAATTTTTTGGGCCCAGGAATGAAGTGCAGGGTTCCTTGGCTGTGAGTTTTTTCGAGGAGGTGCTGTAGGAACCTGGTGGAGCTGATTTCCACAGGAGCTCTGCTGCAGTTGCTCCTGTGTACATTCACTTGTGCAATGTTGACAGACAGCCACTGTTCCTGTGCAACAACACACACCAATTATTACAGAAATAGACCCCTGAAGCACAGCTCGGAGGGAGAACGTGGGGATTACAGACACAATATTTACAAGGAGCCAAGTCTTTAATGAGACCAGGAATAATGCAGATGGATTCTCTGTTGCTAAATATAACAGATATGTAATGGATACTGTCTGTCTTCTTTTTTTTCTTATTATTTTTTTTTATTTCTTTAAGTGATCCATTCACATTGAAAAAAGAGGAGCTTGTGTGCTGAAGAGGCTGGCACAAAATTGTGGGATATTCCAAAATTAGCCTGGCTTTTGGTTATTACTGTAATGACTATAATGTGTGGCTCTGCAAGGCATGAGTGAATCTGCCTGGGAGCATGGGTGAGCCCCTTTGAAATGCTGATGGTTTGGGATGGTAACAGGTGTACAAGGAGTGCAGGATCAGCCCCAAAATCCAGTAGTTTCCATGCAGTTGGCACAGAGTTGGAGCTGGTAATATCATTGTTGGGGTAGAAAATAAGCAAAACCAGCAATGAATCCCAAAGCTGGTTCCTGTGCAGGCAGTGGATGTCACACCCTGGGGTGTGATGAGCTCTGCAGGAGTGTGGGGAATGTCTTTCGTTGGTGTTAGCTGGAGGGAAAACCCTGCAAATAAATTCCCTTTTAAAAAACAGGTGAGGCCAAATACAAGAGATGCTGGTGCTACCTGTAGAGTTGTCCTACAGTGTCAAGTTTTTTGTCATTTTTATGTTGAAAACCAGGTTTTCCATGCAAGGAGATGTTGGAAGGAATCAGTAAATTAAGCAAAGTAATTAGGTTAAACAGTAAATGTTACAGTTAAAAGTTAAGAGCCTTAAGCTTTGCTGTGATTAGTTGTGGATGAAATTAATTTCAATTCAATATGTGGGAAAAAAACCCCGTTTTCATTCCTTTTCATGTTCTCATAGTTCTCAGAAGTTTCATGATCCTGCAGCACCAGCTCATGTAGATTTTATATTTGCCACTTGTTTGAGCTGTTCCCTTTTTTACACAAAAATGGGACAGTGCAACATCAAACCTGGAATTAGGGTGTCCCAAGGCTTACTACTGGAATACCTGTGCTAAGTTCAGCTTTACCCTTTGCTGGGATGAGATCTTGCTCTGGTCTAGCCACAGGCAGTGAGGCTGTGAGCACTGATTTTTGTTGTGGTTGTTTCTGAAAAAAACTCTCTTGAATGATGTGTCAGGAGAGAGAATCTGGCCAGGTGTCTCTGCTTGTCTGTTCCACCTTCACCATTCCCATCCCAGATGGGGCTCTGGGTTTTTTAAGGTGCTGGCTGCCAAACTGGGGTGCTCCAGTTCAGTCCATGTCTGAAAATCCAAGTGCCTGACAGGGGAATCAATAGCAGAGAACAGAAATCAGAGCTTGAGGGAAAGTAGTGCAGAGAGAAACTATGGCTAGTAGTGATGAGAACAACAAACAGTTCTGGAAGATATTAGAAATAATACTGGATTACCACATGAGGTTAATAGAAAAATCATAAATACTACACTTTTTGATGGGGAAAAGTAAGGGTATGTTCAGTCCCTGTGAAATGTTGTGGTGGAAGTGAATATTGAGCAGTCACTGCTGTGGTCAGACCTTTGTGCTTCAGCCCTGGTGTCTCATTGAAGAGGTTTACAGAGCTAACTGAGCCAGTAATGTGTATTTTTTGCTAAGTCTTGAACTACTGAAGAGTTCCTGTGAGCTGTGGCAATGCTTACCTTGTGTTATTCTAGAAGAGCAGTAAGTGGGCCAGGCTGAACACCACAGACCTGTCAGCTCCACGGGACTCCTGGGTGAGCATTCTGGGGATTTATTTGATGATGGGGGCAGTATGATGATGCACTCAGTTTCCATAGCATGGGCTTAGGGGCAGCACATCCTTGAGAACCAGCTTTTCTTTTTTCACTTAAAGAGCTTGTGAATGGGACTGATAAAAGTAACTGAGGGAGGTTTATTTCCTTAAAATGCAGCAAGAAATGCAGCTTGGTACAGCAGCGCTCTTTGGACTGGGGATGTGCAGAACAACTGAGCCCCAGCAGAGTGTCAGCTCTGAAAATCCAGTGGTAAAACCAGGAATAATTCCCAAACAACCCTTTCCAGCAGCCTCCCTGAACACTCATTTCTGTCCTCACGCTGCCTAATGTTTGAGCAAGCTGTGAAAAAGGCAGAGAGTCACCACAGCTGGAGCTTGAAATGTCACCAGGATTGCGAGAGTGGTAAATAACAAACAGGAGTGACCGCTGGTGACAGCAATTTGTATTGCTCGGCTACAAGCAGGTAATATTTCTCAGATGGCCAACTGTAAATTCCTGTGTCTCAGAGCAAACAACTGGGGCTGTAGCTCCAGGATGCTGTCTGGAGAAATCATGTCTTCGTGGGGCAGCGAGGAGTCACCAGCCAGCACCACTAATATGATATTATGGCCAAAGGTCTTGTGTGCTCCTTGTCTGTGCTGGCAGGTGGCTGCCAGGCTGGAGGAGGATGTGGCAGCCACCCTGTCCCTGCTGCCTGCCCAGGAGGGGCTGGGGAAAGCTCTGGGAATGTCAAAGGAGCCAGGTGGGGATGCAGGGGAAGGGGCCAGGACCTCCGTCTGCCTGACTTATCCAGGAGAATGTTGGAAGGTAAATTAATTAAGGGAATTAGTGTTGTCACAGGGAAAATAAATTGGGTAATAAAGAGTTCTTGGGGATAGCAGGCAGAGTTTTAACGAGACCTGAAAGCTGGAAGGTGAAGTCAGGGAAAGGATAGAGCTAAGATCCATGGTTTCAGTACTGATGGTGGTGGAGGAGATTGCTGAAGGTGCTGGTGATTTCTCCACCTTTGGAAATGCCAAGTTCAGGCATGTTTGTTCATTGGGGTGGGTGAGGGCCAAGCAGGGATTGATTTAGGTAAGTTAGTGTGCAGTGTGTCAGGCTGGAAAATCACAGGGGTCTCTTCTGACCTCAGAATCCATGAAAGCCCATCATTTAAGTGAGAGCATCTAGGGCTTTGGAGATCCCAAGCATCAGCATGACAGGTTGTCTTCCAGAGGGTGACTTGCAGAGAGGAGACCCGTGTCTGAAGGGGGAGATTGCAGGATGGGACCTTGAGCACTCAGGAAAGATCGTAGGTTCTTTATTTCTCACCATTTCCTTAAAAAGCCCCCTTGTATCTGTCACAGGGATGAGTTACCTCTGTGTCAACACCAAGTACTTGGCACAGGGTGAGAAGCTCACAGGGGCAGTGTTGGTTCATTTTGTGGCCAGTGCCTGGGTCAGGTGAGAGTTAATTTAGGTGCAGGAAGGAAATGAGGGAGGATTCCTTTTTCTGATAGTCATGTGCTGTATCTAATGGTGCAGAATTTAGTCAAGCTCCCAGCCAGCTCTTGGTGACCACGGTACATCAGAAATAACTCTGTCCCTGGTGGGAAACCTGTGAGTAGAAGAGTGAAAACTGATCAAAACTGTTCAAATTCAGATTTAAACATTAATTGTATGTCGCTGGGATAGTGGTAGGAATGAAAGCAATGTGTGCATGTTTGTTTTTATTTTGAAGTGGGCATGTCCAGCTGGATGTTTGCAGGTTTACTCTGCTTTTGGGTGAGTTTGCAGATGGGTCTGCCCATCAGATCCATCATTCATGGATGAGGTCTGTGGGATTGCTGGGCTCTGGTCTGTGTGGTGCTTGAGCATGCAGGAGCTGTTACAGCAGGAACATTGTTTCATATCCCTTCTCTATGTGTGTATATCTGTAAATATCTATATCCACCTGTACACCTGTATATCCACCCCTGTGTCTGTGCACAGATGTACATGCCTATATTTTAAAATATATATACAGTGGTCTGTAACTTCTGGGTTTACACTGGGTTTTTAGATCTAGAAGTCAAATAAGTTAAAAACCAGTGGCAAAGAAAAAAAAAAAGGAGTGGTAAAACGTCAAACTGACAATGTTGATTGGTTTATTTGGCTGCTTGAGGTGTCCCTGTGCTGTCTGATCTCTGGGAGAGGAACTGGAGCAAAGCAGGAATTTGTTGGTGCAATTAAAAGCAGGGCAGTGAGATGGGCTCACATGGTAACACAGCCTGGGCTAATGCTGTGAATTAAGGACATTTAGATGTTTGGCTTTGTATGATTTAGCTTAAACAAACAAACATTAATCTCATTACTCAAGCAAATGAAATAAACCTTTAAGGCACTTAAACTGTGCCGATGGTAGGTGTCTGTCAGAGCATTTCTGCACAGGGCAGAATCTCCTCCTGCGAGTAACTTACTCATGGGTGTAAGTGCTCACAGCATGGGCAGCTGCTCTGGGGCTGGTGGAAGGGTCCCACAGCTGCTCCTGAGCTGGAAGGGCCCACAGGGATCATCAGCCCAGCTCCTGGCCCTGCACAGACACCCCAGCGTTGTCCAAACGCAGCCTGGGGCCGTGCCTGTTCCCTGGGGAGCCTGCTCAGTGCCCCACCACCCTCTGGGGGAAGAACCTTCTCCTGATACCCAACCCAAACCTCCCTTATCACATCCTCCTGCAGTCTGGGCATTGCACTGGCCAGGGCCACAGAGGGGGAGAGGTTTTGCTGCCAAGCCCCAGGCACTGCTCCCTGTGCTGGCACGAGTCAGCCACGTCGCTGTGTTACTTCTTTATCCTTTCATTCCAAAAGAGGGGACTGCAGAGGTCCTTGTGGGGAGTGTAATAAACCCCCCTGATGCTGTCACACAGAGCCATGGATTCCTGAGTGCCACGTCCTTCCATCGCTCTCGGAATGTAATGGATGTGACAAACCTCAGCCTGGCGAGCTTGGGGATTTTCTTTTTAAGTGTCCTGCAGACTGCACTTTCTTTAGAGGAGAATGTAAGAATTTCATTAACTTGGACGTGCCAAGCTAGCCCAGGAATTTTCTGTTGTCTTCCAATTGCATTTGTTTGGGCTTTGGTTAGGCAGGGAAATGACTGAGCTACATGTCATGTTTATAAGATCAAGAGTACCTTGCTATTTTCACACAGATCTCTTAATAGAGATTAAACACAAAATAAAGCAGAACGCATCAACAGTGATATTCCCATAAGCAATATTGTAACTTCTATGCAGTGTAATTATATTTTGTACACTTGCCAATTAAGCAGTTACGCTTTAGAGAAAAATTACTTTCAAGAGATGGAAGAAAAGTATTGCAGTAAATCAAATAAAATATACATGTGTTAGAGGGTTTTGTGCATGCAGCTGAAATGTTAAAATTTCCTGCTGTGTTGAGGTTGTGGTGTGCATAACGATGCTCCCTGTCCTGTAGCTTTTTTGGGACTTGAAAATAGAAGATAGAAGGGAGAAAAAGGCATGAAAAGTACATTGCTTCCTGGGCTAGATGCATACCACGTAAAGCTGAGATGTTCAGTCTGTCCTGACCTCCATCCTCTCTCCTGTAGAGCACCCCTGCCCCACAGCAGGAGGAGGTGTGGGGTCAGCTGGGCAGGCACCCCTGGGTCAGCTCTGAGAACCACAAAGGCCAGGGCAGCCACCCCACAGCTCATGGCCCCTGCAGAGTCACTCCTGCTTCACAGACTCAGGGAGTCCAGAGTGGTTTGGGAGGGAAGGGAACTTAAAGATCATCTCATTCCACCCCATCCATGGGCAGGGACACCTTCCACTATCCCAGGTGCTCCCAGCTCCAGTGTCCAACCTGGCTTTGGGCAGTGCCAGGGATCCAGGAGCAGCCACAGCTGCTCTGGGCACCCTGTGCCAGCCCTGCCCACCCTCCCAGGGAACAATTCCTGCCCAATATCCCACATAACCCTGCTGTGGGTTTCCCTGGTACTGTGTCTTTCCTTGTTGGCTGGTGCTGAAGAAAAGGGCACTTGGAACAGTGTTTCCCTGACAAATTGATGTTGTCTGTGAATCAAGTGACCAATCCTTTGGAATCTCAGATGCCCTCAGCAGTTAATAGCTGCTCTAGGCAGTCGTGCAGGTGCTGGCTTGTGAGTGATGCCATGTTCATGTGCCACAAGCTAAGTCCCACCACCCTGAAATAACCCGCATGAAAGTGTACCCAGGAACACTGGGGATTCCCTGGGAATTACAGGAGACTCTGTAAAGTCATAAGGAAGTTACCAAGGTACTGATAGTTGCTGAACAGGCACAGAATCAGTCCAGTAGCTGTTTAATTATTTTTCCTAATGTAAACTTTGTGCAAGGGGAGTGTTATGGAGTTTAAGCTGCTGATAGAAATGATACAAGATTTCTTTAATATACTATGAGGTCTTCATTTGAGGGTTTCAAAATCTTTTGCAGAGCATCAGGTTCAGTTGAGTTGGCCAAGACTATGGTCAGCTTGGATGGGGCTTGGAGCAACCTGATCTAGCAGAAGGTGTCCCTGACCATGAAAGGGCGTTGGAACAAGGTCTTTAAAGCTCCTCCCAACCCAAACCACTCTGTGGTTCTGTGCTGTGTGTCTAAAAGGGATGAGGGCCCCGTGGCTCTTGCTCCCCATAAGTCTCTGCTTGTGTAATATCTCTTGTGGTTTTTTCCTCTGAATCACTAAATGAACGTTTTCATATAGAAGTCGCAGCATTTCTTTAAAAATCACTTTCTATCATACATATCATAGAATTAGGAGTATCTCACTTGAACTGCATCAAGCAAACATCAAATCAAAGTTAAAAAACAACCCTCAGAAAACTCAGGCTAAGGTCTGCTGGGACGGAAGTGCTGCAGGTGACTTCTCCTGTTGTGGCAGGTGGCCTGGTGACCACCCCTCGCTCAGGCTCTGGGGTCTGGCTGCTGTGCCAGGCTGCTCCTGCCTCCCTGCACCAACACACAGCTGCAGCCTGGGCTTGGGAGTGTTTCCTCACATTGTAATGTGTGCTGTGGAGGGGAATGATTTGTCAGCAATTTAGGGGTGGTCCTCGTTGAAGGATACATCAGCGTTTGCAGTGTAATCCTCTTTTATCTGAGGAGTTTAACCAGCCAGAGCGTTGTCTCCTGTGATGTGCATCTTTCCCCAAACTAGTCAATTTAAAAAGAAAACACTTTCCAAGTGGCTCTGCTGCCCCTTCCTGAAATCTCTAATGCACAAGCAGGTCAGGGGAGGGAATCCAGGTGTTTGTTTTTGAGGTGTGGCTGCGTTGGTGAGGCACAGGGCTGGCAAGGGAGCTGTGTGAGCAGGGCTCTGCTCAACACCCTGGGCTCCCACACCTGCAGCCTCTGGAATGAGCTGGGTGTCCTCTGTAGTGCCCATGTCCTAACTGGGAATGCCTGCCTGGCATGGCTTATGGTTTCTCTGTTTCAAACCTGCACATTTTCAAAGGTTTATTGAAGGTGTTTGCATGGAAAAACTTGTCACGGGGGTGTTGTTTAATGATGGCAAAATAAAGCGGTGAAATTTAAGAAAATGATGTAGAGTAGGGATACCAGCTGTCCTCCAGCTCTGTTTCCTGGACCCTGGCTTGCAGCATCACAATTCCCATGTGGGCTGTGACAGCTTCTGCCTTCCCCAGCTGCACTCTGGGGAGGATGAGGATGCGCTTGGGCAGGCTACCACTCACCTGCTGGGATTCCATTCCCACTCCCACTGCATTTCCACACCCCTGCTGGGTCTCTTACCTCTCCCCCTCTGGCACTGTCCCTTCGCTGTGCTGGATACACACTGCTGGCTTGGGGGCTGTTGTTGCTGCCCTCCAGCCCTGTGCCTTTGCATCCTCAGGAGGCTGGCAGCCGAGGCAGGGTTATTTCTCTGGGTTTATTTTTAGGCTGATGCTCCTGGCCCTGCTGCTGGGGCTGGCCATCACTCTGTGATCCGACGGTGATGCAGCGGGGTGGGATTGTTCCTCTGGGGCATTCACCTCCCTCATCCCTGCCCTCCATCCCAGTGGGAATGACCAGCAGGATCTGTCACTGCCCACAGCAAGCAGGAGGGGTGGGGAAGCGCTGAGGTTTGGAAGTGCTGAGGGCTAGTTACAGGACAGACTGCAGATTTTGGGGAAGGTTAAATAAATGTCCACCCCACGTTGTCCTGTGCGTTTACATTTCTTGCTTTTCTACTGACTTAGTCACAGAATGATTTCTGGGTTTATTTGTAGCTGCATTGCTTCTAGCAAGTTTAGGGGAATTGTCCTGGTTCTAAAATCATCTATTTTTTTTTTATATCATGCACTTCATTGCCTTGAAAACTGTACTATGAGTCATACTAATAAAAAGTGAGTCTAAATTGGGTTTGGCATCACTTTTTTTTACCAACGTAACACAAAAAGGCAAGCCTTCTGGTCAAGATGCAAGACTTTGGTCAAGTTGAAGAGTTTCCTTGTTGTCTCTTGGGATTATCAATGGCTCATAACCTTTCCTCCTCTCTCTCCCACCATGCCAAGGCTCTCTGATAATTTTAATTTGAGAAGAAATAAGCCAAGGTATGCTCTGAGTATAAGGAGATGATATCACAACAGAATAATTACATTTGGGTACTTGATTTGATTTGTTAGCTGGAAGATTAGTCGGAAAGCAGAGAAGAAAATGAATCCATTGTTGACTGCAGGAAGTTATTTATGAGTTTTTACTTATGTTTAAAGGAATTCCCCCTGTGACTTAAGTAGCAGTGCGATTTACGGCCTCTCACACTGGCTAGCTGAATAAATAAATAGAATAAAGACAGGAAGAATAAAATGAAACGGTACCAGGTTTTGTGGGTGTAAAGTTTCTGTTGTGGAATGCAGGAAGCGATGGCTTTCAAAAACCCAGCTGGACAGATCAACAAAAATAATACCCATGTTGCATCAGAACAAGAGCAAGATCCCAGCATGTTTTGCATTAATTGTGTTATGGCAGGAGAAATGCCTGCATACTCACACACTCTGTATGGAGTTTGTGTCACAGCTCAATAATTTTTTCCATAACTGGATTATGGTGTTATTCCTCCTATTCTATACCTTCAGGTATTATTCCTTCTATGGCCACTTCCCCCATTCCTGCTCCCACAAATCAAGCAAGTAGCATGAACCAGGAGGGAGGAATGGTGTCTGTGCTGGACACCTAACACTGAGAGCTGCTGGTGCTGGCCAGTGTGGTGGAGATGGAGCAGGAATGGGGTCTGCTGGCTTAGGAGACTGGTGCTGGCCAGTGTGGTGGAGATGGAGCAGGAATGGGGTCTGCTGGCTTAGGAGACACTCAAGGAGTGAAGGGGCTGCTTGGAAGGGGGGATAGGTTTGGACAGGACCGGCTCCTGCAGAGGGGACTTTGCAGTTGTCATTGGAAAGCTCCTGTTGGGAACTGCACAGAAGGCAGCCTGGAGGAGTCAGTGTGTCTCCTGCTGCTGTCACAGAAGACACGAGGTTGATGTGGCCCGTCCATGGGCCGGTCTCCTGAGACGTGTCCGTGTGCCCGGGCTGCTGATGTGACAAAGCAGAGCCTTCCCGAGGAGGCTTTTAGCACCGAGTGTGACTGTTAAATCTTGTCACTCCATCCTTGGTGTTTTTAAGTCGTGTCCTGGGTCAGCAGGGTGCAGTAAAGTGGAAATAAAGGCAAACCTCCTGCTCTGGCTCAGGAAAACGCTGGTGACGAGTGCGCTGATTCTGTCAGAGGAAATCAGGGCTGTTCCTGCGCCTTGGAGCGGTGATGGGGGCCAGGCTCCGCTCCCTGCCACGCTGCTGTAGTGATGCTGATTTACACCAGCTGGTGACGTGCTCCAAAATTGTGTCTCGGAGTAGCTGGGATGTGGATCAGACTCGCTGCGCTTTTGGGAAGCCCACCGGGCAGATTCCCTGCCTTCTCCAGGTGGCACGTCCTGCACTGGCAGCGCTTGGGGAAAAAAATGCCAGACAGAAAGCAGCCTGCTGGCATCTCCCAAGGTTGTGATTCATGAATATAAAACCTTCAGGGACTGAAGGTGTTCTCCTCAGGGGAATGGCCTGCCTGCAAATGCTGCATTGTACTGTGTTTGGTGGTTGGTTCCTCCACTCATTCCTTGGAAAGGGAAGGGTGTCCTTCCTGAAGTCCAGAGCATTTATTTTCATGGACAAAACCTGTAAGAAAAGCTTGGAGAGGTTTGGAAAGTGGTGTGGACTGGCTGAAGTTTGTTTAAACATTAAGAAAGCTTAACTGTTGTGCTCCTCAGCAATCCAGAGGGATTGTTGGGACTGGACTCCACTAATCTGGGGGGATGGACACAACCAATGCTGAGCTGGTCCCATTTACATCTCAGGTGTTTGGTTGCTCTTGTGTTTGTGTGTTACCACGGATAAAAGCAGCTGGGTACGCTGAGAAGCAGAGACAGAACAAAAATTCCTTGCTGTCCCTACCCTGAAGGTGAGTGTTGGTCAAGGACCACTTTCCAAGTGCAAGGAATGGGAATAACACTGCCTCAGCTAGCCAGAAGGTTCCTTGGTTTTTGTGGGAGCAGGAAAAATGGTTTGGCTGGGATAGAGAAGGTGCTGTGCTGTCAGGTGCTGCGTGCCCTCAGCTGGGAAGATGATGCTGTGTCCTTCAAAGGGCTCTGTGGAGAAATGAACTTCCCCATGTGGTGCTGAGCTTATCCAGGTGTGGTGGGTGCCAGGCAGGATCTTCTCTGGTTGCCTGGCTCTCCTGAGTTCTGCAGGAGATGTGATGCAGGAGATATGGTTTAGGGGAGTGATGGGAGGAGCTCTGAGGGGCAGTGACTTATGGTGCATAACTGAGAAACCCATGAAAAGGGATGTGCTTTTCACAAGGTGCTCAGCTTTCCCTGGGTGTATTTAAAGAATGTTTCTGACACTGATCATCAGGGTTGTGTCAGCAGAAGGTATTGACAGACCCATGAACCTGAGAGCAGCCGTTCACCAAGGGATTGTGTGTTGGTGTTTGAGTTCCAAAGTGCATCTTTGGGAATCCCCAGAAATCTTGGTCCCCCTTTGCAGTGGGTGATAGAGGGAAGGAAGGGCATTGCAGGAAAATGATTTTGTTCCCCCTCCCCAGCTGAACCCACCAGTGTGTTTTTTTCCATGGTGGATGGGTAGGTGTTGGAGGATTTTTAAGCACTGAGTATAAGCTTGAAGAAAGCCAGGTTTGGTGGTGATTGTGGTTTATGTCACAATGGCCGTGCTGAAATTGGCTGTGTTATGCACCAGAAAGTTGAGAGAGCATTAGAACAAAGTCTTTCAATAACGTGCAACAAATTCTCATCATTAAGAAGTAACTATTGTATATGTTGTGCTGAGTAATTATAGAGTACAAGGAAGATTTGGTACAGGAATTGTAGCTTAATCACCTGCTCTTCATTACATTTTCCCTTTGGAGGTAGTGAGAAATGGGAGGTGTATTTTATTTTCCAGTTTGAGGGTGCTTGCTCAGGATGGCCTTGCTTTTAATGTTGCTTCATAGGGGAGAATTTACAGTGAGGATTTCCATTAATGCTAATGAGAGTCGTGCCCATGCACTTCACTGATCTGGTGACAGAGGGGAAGAAATAATCATGAAATTCTTTGTCTTTTTAAAAAAATAAAATGACCCTAAGATGTCCAATATGTCAGTGGGGAGCAGCTGGGAATGGGAGCTGCCATCGTTCCTGCACTTGATCATTCACTGGTAGGAAAGGGAAAGGAAAAACAATCCAGAAATGGATTCTAAGTGGGGGAAATAATGAATAATCTAAGGACAGATATTGTGATTATAAAACAAAACATACAGGTTGCTCCTGTAAAGTTGTTGGAAATGAGTTGCAGTGGGTTTTCTTTATGTGTATGATTAACACACTCTCCCATTTAAAGCCATTAGGGGTAGTGCTGCACTTGATTTAAAGTAAGTGCAGTTAATATTTTTGGTTATAAATTTCAGGCATGCTGGTAAGGAATCATCAAAAAGTACAATTCTTCATGTAGAGGGACCACAAATCCATATTATTGCCCCTAGAGAAGAAGAGGTTCTTCTCCTGCAGCTGGGTTTTGCCAGTTGGGAAGGGCTGGTTGTGTGCTGGGGAATTGGAGCGAGCGCAGAGTTAATGGGAGCTGTTGTGACACATCTTTTGTAGGGGAGTCTATCGAAAGGGAGTGAGGAAAGGGCTATACCTAATCAGTATAAATGTCAGTAGCATATTTTAATAAATTCTTGATTTTGCTTGGACTGTTTGCAATTGCATATTTAAAAGGAATCTGCCATCCCCTTTCGAAGGTATGTGACATTTAAAAGATCTGTAAAGAAGATTGGTTTGACAGCTTCAAATTACATTTGAAAGAGTTTTTTCCTTTCAAAACAGAAAATGAATACTTCCTATTCTAAATGTCACTGCAGAGACATAAACATGTTTAATCAAATTATATATTTAATTTATGTAAAATGTAATTTTTTATTCATGCAAGAGACTCACTTGTTACATTTATACCATCTCCGAAGCTTCGGAAAGTTGGTGAACTGATGAATCTCTTGAATAAATCACCGCTCAGCAGTTTTTCAGATCCTTCCAAAATAGCCTTTGGCTTGTTGTTGGCTCTCCCACTTCCAGCTGTTTGTGTGCCTGCTGGGGCTGCCGTTCTGCCTTCGTTAGCTGAGCTGAGGGAGTGGCTGGGTCTTTCCAGGGTGAAGGGAGCAGCTCCCACAGAGGAGCTGGTGTGGCTGGAGCAGTGGTGGCGATGGACTTGAGCCCTCTTGCACGGTTGTCGTGGTGAACCAAAATGATGAAGCTGCTGGGCCAAAACTGTGGAACTTCTCCCAGGGGAAAGGAAAAGCTGTTGGGATGTGGTGCTCTGCACTCCAGCTTTCATGGCATTTGCTCCAAGGGCGGGTACCTGACGCAGCCCAGCAGGTCTGCCAGCAGGAGATGAGGAGCTTTGGCTGCTGGCAGGGGGGCTGTGCTGCTGTGCAGGAGCTCTCTGGAGCTGCTACCTGCTCATCTCTGGAGCTGCTACCTGCTCATCTCTGGAGCTGCTACCTGCTCATCTCTGGAGCTGCTACCTGCTCATCTCTGCCTCTGCCAGCAAAGCCTCCCGGGCTGGAGCCGGCAGCGCGTCCCAGCCGCCTTCCAGGGCTGCTTTGCAAGGAAGGACATGGAGCAGTAATCCTGGGCAGGTCCCTGGAGCAAAAGCCTGCTGTCACCAGCTGTGTGACATCGGCTGGTGTCACCCACATCAAGATGGATGGGCATCCAGTGGCTTGGGCTTTCCTGCTGAGAGAGGAAGCAGTTGAAGAGGAATCAATGTCAAGAAACAAAACCAGGGAATTCAGTGACTTTGCTTTGTTCCTATCTTGGTGTCTGCAAGCTGCATGGATTTGCTGGGCAAATACAGATGCTGAGCTCATGCCTGGCCCAGAAAAGGTTGGGACTGTGAGGTTGTACCTGCCCTGATGTGACTAGAGCAGGGCTTGGCAGACTTGTTGAGTGGCTGCCGTGTCTCTGGGTGACCAGGCAGCCTGTGGGGAGCTGGAGGCTGCTGTGCAGGTTCTAAAAGCCAAGAGGGAGCTCAGAGTGCAGACATGTTACTGGAAACCTCCTCTGAAGGGGGGCAGAGCAAGTCCTGCAGGCTCCTCTGCAGAGTCCTGAGCTGGCAGTGGAGCAGTTTGCTGGGACACTGGCCTTGGAGCACTGTCTTGGTTTGTACAGCTCCAGTGGTACCATCCTTTTCCATTTTTTGACCTCATCAAGAACTGCAATTAGTAATTCTGGTTTAACTGTTCACTGATCAGGGAGAAGTCATGGCACTGAGAGTTAATTGCAGCTCTCAGGCTGTGCAGCACTGCCAGGCAGGTCCTGCTTGAGGGCAGACCCAGACTAACATAAAAGCTTGGGATACATCAGAAGGCAGAGTCTGATGGTTTATTTGGTAGATTCCTGTGTACTCTGAAAGGTGTCTCTGTGGTCAGGGAGGGCAGAGCAAGCACACTCACTCAGCATGGATGCTGGAGGGGAAAGCTCTGAAACCTGATGGTCCTCAGGTAAATCCATCTTCCAGCAGGAAAACTTGCCAGGCATCGCTTATCTAAGGTACCTCATGTTCTCAACATCTAAAACTTCTCTGTCCTCCTGTTCCAGCAGGTGTATTTGTGTATAATTATTCATGTAGTACGTAGCCAAGCCAGGGGACCTTAAATGAGAGGCTTAAATGAGTCCTGGAGACTGCTCCATGTAGACGTTGTGGCTGTCACAGCTCTGCCCATCAGGCCTCTCTTGAAAAGGGAGACTTTTCTTGGATAAACACAAACATGTGAAAGAGTTTGGATCTTTCAGCTTTTTTTTTTTTGTTTTTAATGGCAAGAGGGGTTGAGCGAATGAAGTGATATTGACAAAGCTATAATTTCACTAATTAGCCAGCTGTCATCTGTATGGAAAATGACAGGGAATATTTCTTTCCTGGTCTGTAGTTTACTTGGAAGGGAAAATGTATCTCTCTGAAGATACACAGGAACTTTCAGTTTGCTAAAAGCATTGAATGTGTCAGACAGGGGGAGGCATTTGACACCTCATCCCTCAAAGTGTCCAAGACCAGGGTGGATGGGGCAAGGAGCAGCTGGGTCTAGCTGAAGATGTCTCTGCTCACTGCAGGATGGGGTGGACTAAGATGGGGTGGACTAAGCAGCATGTAGAGACCCCTTCCAACTCAAACTCTGCTGGGATCTTGTGTGCGTTTTTTGAGATTTCCAGAAGGAGCTCCTGAGTGCACCCCCAGCATTGGCCTGATATCAGAATGGTACAGGAAATAACAGAGGAAATAATCAGCTTTCTCTGATCCTTTGGCCATCCTGTCCTGGTGGTGGCAGGACACCCCCCTGAGCTGTGCCAGCATCCTCATTTTGGCAACTTGGAATGTTCTTTCCTCCCCACAGTCTGTGCATCCCACTGATGTAAAAATTTACCTGCTGATGTAAAAATTCCTGATCCTAATTTTCTCCTGCCCTGGGATTTTGAAAGCACCTCAGGGTGAGGGACACCAGGCTCCTGTGTGGTGGGGCCAAAGTCTGGTCTGAAGGGTTTGTCCTCTGTCTCTATCCTTACATCAGTCGGGAACTGAAACTGAGCCTGGGCAGATGGATTCAGAGTGTATTTTATATTTATATTTTGTTTCATTAAAAAGATAAAAATAAAAGCCTTGAAAGTAGCAATATTTATAGTTCAGACACAGTAGATTGGCATGGGGATTTTGGACAACTAAGAGTAGCAAACAGAAGAGATTTTCAGTGTATTCCTCCTTTATGTCGTAGGGGAAGTGCACAGTCTATAGTTTTTTTATTACCCATTTCACCGTGAAATATGTTGCAACATTAAGTTGTATATTTCCATTGAAATATATGGCAGGAATAAAACTCCAGATAAAAGGTAACTATTTGACATTCTGTATAGTTGTTGTCATGCTGTTAAAATAACACATTGACTACTAACTTGATACGAGACGAAGACGAAGAGGAAGCTGTGTCAGCAGGAATTTCTGAGCAGCTCTGTAGCACCGGCAGCGCTGCCTTTGCCATCCCCTTCCCTCAGAGCTGCCAAAGCACAGGCTGCCCTCAAATATTAACATCCTGAGAACTTCAGGGAAATAGTCCACCCTGCCCCTTTCAAAAGAAAAGACACTTGCAGTACCTTTCAGCAAAGCATAATGTTTAAAATTTGCCTTTGCCCTGCACGGGCTCTGCTGTAGAGAGTTTAAATCTAAAATTAGAAGAAAGTGGAGGCAAAGTGCAGTTAGCTGAGCTAATAAGATTTCAGGAGATTGCAGTGCCTCACTGGCCAAAGCCCTAATGCTGTAGAGTGTAGGATTATCCCAACTGAGTCAGCTAAATTAAAATAATTTTAATTTAATTTTTAATTTAATTTTGATGTTGCATTGTATATTTTATCCATCAGACCTTTTGATGACCCATCAATGGTCTTTGTCCCCTGTCAGGACATGTCCTGCAGTTGCTATACCCAGTGCAGAGCACCCATGGGCAGAGGTTACATGAGAAGTGGTGGCTGCCCCATCCCTGGGAAGTGCCCAAGGCCAGGTTGGACGGGGCTTGGAGCACCCTGGGATAGTGGAAGGTGTCCCATGGCACTGGGGGGTGGCACTGCATTATTTCATATCAAATGTGATTCTGTGAAGGGGCAGCAGGACAGTACCTGGGGTGAGCCTGGCTAACCCTGCAGTCAGGCAGGGCAGGAAACCCCTGCCAACCCCTTGTGGCCCCTCTGCCATGAGAGCTGCAAGCTTGGAGACCACCAACACTATTTCCAGCATGATTCTCTATTAAAATACTACTGAAGAGCAAGTACTCAGGGAGTAACTGGTAGGTAGTGGTGCATTGCCCCAGTAGAAGTGCTGCCCTGCTTTCTCTGATCCTTTGGCCATCCCGGCCTGGTGGTGGCAGGACACCCCCCTGAGCTGTGCCAGCATCATTATTTTGGCAACTTGGAATGTTCTTTCCTCCCCACAGTCTGTGCATCCCACTCTGTGTGTCCTCCCATGAGCATTTCCCCTCCCACTGCCCATTTTTGGGATGGTAGGAGGAGGTGGATCAAGCCCAGCATCCTGAGGTTCCTGCCTGGCCATCGAGGTGCTGCACAGCGTTTTAACACTTGGGGTTTACTGGTTTCCAAGTGCTTTGAAATTGCTGAGTTGCACTGGAATTCCTGTTTGCTTGTCAAGGTGTGGTCCCAAAACCATGAGCAGTGACCCAGCTCTGCTCCTGGGGAAGTCTCTGGGAGGGTTAAACCCACCCTGGCTGGAGAACCTACTGAGTGCTGTAAGCACGAGCTGGTATTAAAAGCTCCCGGAGATAACACTTGTGGCAATCTAGCAGCAAAATGGAACAGCTTGGGAGTAAATTAGATTTTTAGTCAAACAGGAAAAAAAGGTTCATTTTCCATTGTAATGACAAACTTGGGGTTTTTTTGCACAATGTGTTATTTCTTCACTTTTCATACACACGTTTCCCGTGCTATTTATAGATTTACATGTGTGCAACTTGAAACCAGTCAGTTTGAAATGTTCTAATCTCAGATTTTCCATAAACATTTCTGCCTCTACTGAGACCCCTGTGCACCGAGTTTATGAAAACAATCCCCTCTAGGCAGAGATTTTTCTAATTCCCTGAATATAAGGAGAGAATTTTATAATGAAGTGTTGGTAGGACCTTTGGTATGATGTTGTGAGTATTTCTGTCTATGGACATGGGAAGGATTTGCTCTCAAGCCTTTTGCTGCATAAAGGATAATTTCACATTCATATTATTGTTTTTGTAACTAAATTTCATGGAAAATGTGCTTTTAAATATGTGAAGAGTTCTGCTGTGACAACATATACTTAAAATGCCTCATTCAATGTGAAGAATTACTGCAAAATAATTGATTCTGCTCAAATGTCTTCTCTTAAGCAGGTTTAATGTTCGGTATAAGAGGCCTTGTGGAGTGTTATTTCAGACACACACACAATAATATTAAGTTATTTGGCTTTCCCCCCATATGTTAATACTTAAAGTCTGGCCTGACAGACATTAATGTTATTAAAGGGCTTTGCAGAGGAGGCCATTGCATCATTGCTGGTGCTGCTGTAATTATGACAAGTGTGGGATGTGCAGGTTGGGAGCACCAGGAGCTCTCACAGAATCACAGAATGGTTTTTGGTTGGAAGGGACCTTAAAGATGATTTACTTACAGGCCCCTGCCATGGGCACAGACACCTTCCACTGGATCAGGTTGCTCAGAGCCCTGTCCAGCCTGACCTTGAATGTTTCCAGGAAGAAGCAGCCACAGCATCTGGTCTTGCAGCCTGGCAGATCTGCTGAAAAATCAGCTCATGTCCTCGGGTGCTGCCAGTGCAGAAGTGCTGTTTTCCAGGCTACTGGGTAGGTAAATAATGAAAAAATCCAGGCTGAGTCCTGGGTTGTCCTTATGAATCAGCTGTGGATTTATTCCAAAGTCCTTGGTGGCTTCCAGGTATTTTGTTGTGTGGAGTTTCCTCTTTCTCCTGGTATTTTTTTTTTTATTCTGACAGTATGTTAACAAGTTTTACTGTCCCTCTGAAATGTTTAGTGTAACAGGGGCCATGAGCAGAGTGTCTGGTCCCCAGACCCTCTCTGGAGGCTGCTAGCATTCCCATCATCTGTGATGTGTGGCTGCAGTGTCTGAAGTACTCAAAGTGCCCTTAGCAGTTCTGGGCCCATGGATAGGGGTGAGATGTGAAAGCAAGGGAAGCCTGAGCATCCTGCAAACCACTGGCAATGAATCCATGGGAGAGCTGGGCTGCAGCCTGCACACTGCTGATCCCACCATGGGTTTGGCTGTGGATGAGATGGTGATGATCTAATTCCTGCTCTTAGTGGGAGCAACTTGTATCAGAGGTGACCTTCCTTGGGAGTTCCAGTGGACAGAAATCCTAAATTCACCTAAATGCAGTCTTGATGCTGTTTCCACCTTTCTGGAGTCAGCTTCAGAAGACTTTGGCTGCATCTGGCTGGAACAGGACCATGGCTTGGTCACTTCAGCACCTCTTCAGTCTGCTTTCAACAGCACTTAGAAAATGTTAATTGAAAACAACATCTGTGCATCTTACCCCAGGCTCCACTTCTGCTCTCCCTGAGTGCTCCAAATTACTGCTCCTATCTCCAGGGGCTTCTGCTTGTACAGGGATGCTGGAGGAGGGAGTGCTTAGAGAACCTTTACAGTAATTCAGCTCCATAATCATGTGAAGAGGTCAAACTGGGATCTCTGGATCTACAGCTGTGTGTTGGTGCTGCCAGTGCCGAAAGCAGATTCTTTCTCCTGCTTCCAGGGTTATTTTTTAGCTGTCATTTATTGCTGTCATCAGGGACTGTTCACAAGGGTGTGCAGTGATAGGACAAGGGGGAATGTCCTCAAGCTGGATGAGGGTAGATTTAGATTAGATATAAGGAAGAAATTCTTCCCTGTGAGCGTGGGGAGGCCCTGGCACAGGGTGCCCAGAGAAGCTGTGGCTGCCCCATCCCTGGAAGGATTGTGAACACCAGGACTGTCCAAGGCCAGGTTGGATGGGGCTTGGAGCAACCTGGCATCATGTGAGGTGTCCCTGCCCATGGCAGGGAGCTGTAGGTAAATGATCTTTAAGGTCCCTTCTGACCCATACCAATCTGTGATTTTGTGTTTCTATGATTTTTAGGGTGAGCTAAAAGAAAGGGTCTGTAATTTTGGTTCTCAAGCATATCTCCCTTGGCAAAGAGAACCTCGGAATTACTTACCTGAAAACATCTCCTTCATCTAAGCTGAATCTGAAGACAGCTTCTAAAAGGTATTTCTCTCCTGAAAATGGTTTTTTGGCACTGAGCGTTCTCTTCCGCACTGATGCTGCCTCCTCGGTTTCCTTCTCCAGCATGCCTGCTAGCTGCCAGGCTCCAGGTGCAGCCCAAAACCTGATTTTTGGATGCTAAAATCCTTGCATCAGGTGTTTGAAGTATCCATGGCAAAGGGCCCCCTGGAAGGAAAGGTTTGCAGCAGGAGCTGGGAGAGATCCGTAGCCATGGCACTGCAGGCTGCGGTAATGTGGTGTGAAATCCTGTACCCCCACATTACATTGGGGCAAAAACAAGGGATGCAGCGAAGTGACATTTCCCCCTTGGTGTTTGCTGAGCCCCTTCTGTGCACACTGAAGCGTGGCTGGTGCTGTGAAGGCACATGAGGTAGGGAAATAATAATAATAATAATAATAATAATAATAATAATAATGATGGAAATTGTGGATTGGAAAAGGTAGAAAAACACAGGGTGGTGTGGAGAGGGAAGAGGAGGAGTCGGGAAGATCACATCAGACCCTTCTGTGGAAGGAGGCAATTCCTTGTCTACAATACTACAATACCCAGCCTGGGAGGGGGATTGTCCTTCCCAGGGTCACATCCCAGCCCGAGGTGCTGCCCCCAAGCCTGCCCAGGTGGGTTTCCCCAAAGTACTGAACTCAAGTGTTTCCACCTCTCACACCAGCTCAGGAAAGGGGAGCCTGGAGGTGGCTGTGCCAGCTGGGAATGGCACTGTGCTCCTCCTCTCCTCTGCCCCTCCTGACCAGCATGGGAGTGCTGCTGGAGGCATCACCTTGTTCCATACTGCCTGTGCAGAGAAAGTGCCGTTTTATTGAGCATTAGGATTGAATTCTTAACGGACTAATCAATTTTAGTAGTAAGTTAAAACGCCTGGTATTAATGGACAACTGCAACCATTAATCAGGGTTACAGCAGATTAACAGTTGTCAGCATTTATGCTGATGCTGGACGGGTTGCACTCGCCAATTCCATATTTTTCTGAACGTGGAACACTCTGGCTTTGCTCCTATTGATTATTTTCTCCCTTCCTGAGCTCTCCTTTGGAATCACCAGCCTAACCCACGTTGGTATCTGCCTGTTTTGCACACTTGGTTTCATGTCAGAAGAGATGGAAAAGGTTCATTTGTTCAACTGTTTGACTGTTTAATTTGATCGAGGATGTGGCTGCACCAAGACAGAGTGGGTTTAATGAAACTATTTAACCATCTCTGTCAGCTCCAGGAATCATAAGGCGTTAGTAAAATATGATTCAAGGAGTTTGGGGGGATGTAAATAAGAAATACGCCTGCGATTCACTTACAAAATCCATCTTGTTTTCTGTATTTTATCACAGTAAGCAGGTTTGGTGTTTTTTTTTTTAAGTCAGTGAAGCAATTTCTTTTTGTTTAAAACCAACCAAAATAGAAACAAGTCTTAAACCTTCCTTGGTTTTGTGAGCATTCTTCCTTCATCCATTTTATTGGGATATTTTTCAGATTGAAGCTTGGATTTCCTAAAATCTTTTTAGTCCACAGTCTTCAATTAGCTGATTACTATAGATTATATTCATACTCTGGATACCTCATCAAGCTGTCTAATAGCTGGATCATATTGATTGTCCTTCAATTAATCACAGCCCCTATTTTCATTTATCAAACCCAAAATACAAGTAATTAACTCTGAAGTGATATAGCTCACCGTAAAGTGATTTTGCTGCTGCTGTGGAGATAACTCAGTAGATTATACTAATAGGAAATGCAAGTTGAAATTAAATTAATGGTATCGTGTCCATCACAGAAGAATAATTAAAAAAACTAAAAGAGAACGACTGTAGTGAGGGATCCTTTGTAACAGCAGATGCAGATGTTTGTTTTTCTTATTTACACCTTGGGGTCCTGCCACCCTCGAGCTTTTGAGCAATTGCCATTAAGTTTCCCAGAGGAGATGCCAGAAATGTCCCTGGTTTCGCAACAGGAAGGGAGAGGGGACTGAGAAGGTGCAGAGTGACTAACTGCAGGTTATTTTTTTCCTATCAGTGAGCCAGTTCATGGGAGAAAAAAAAAAAAAAAGCTACCAGATGACATTGTTTTGCTTTCAAAGCAACTTTATTCATTTGAATGTAATCTCTTCTTCCCCCAGTGCTCATATTGAAATTGGCTTAATGTGCTTAATTCCATGACAGACTGAATTGTAATAAATAATATACACTATCCCCAACCCAGCTTGCTGCAATTGGCATGGTATTTATAACAGCCAGGCTCCCAATTGCTCATCATGGCTGAGACTTGAAGCTGCAATTTTATTCATAAACACAACTGTGTGTAAACTCAGGGAGAGCTGAGTATTCCTGTGTGTCATCGCTCCTGCTTCCAACCAGAATGGACATGCTCTGGGAGTGCAGGTTTTTGGGAATGCATTGGCACTAAGCACTGAGAAGGCAGTTATTTCAAAATTATTTTTTTCCCCTGTGGATGGAAATACATTTCTAGAGCAGAGAGGTTACCTGGCTTATTTTAGGACTTACACTGATATCTCTCAGAATACTGGGGATATTCTGAATGCTGAAGAGTCCTTGAAATATCTCAGCTGGGTTTTGGGGGGATTTCATAGCCAGAATTACGAGACTTGTATTTTAAAAGTGTATTTTTAAAAACATTTGCATCTGAATTTGCAATATGCATCATTCAAATAATGCCTGTGATGATACAAATTAAAAATTACTATTTTCTTTCAGTTGATTTGGTTACTCCTTGGAGAACAGGAATTTGAGGTTTGTCACCGGTGCTGTTTCACTACCACTTCAGCTCTCCTGCCTTAGGCACTTTGTTATCAGACATTAATATCTGCAACAGCAACCAATTATCTTGTAATTTTAACAAAGGCATCAGAAAAGAGAAAGTGCTAGTTGGTTCGATGGTCGTAAATACATAGATCACAAGCAAAGAGCCTCTACTTTTATTATGCAAAATAATGACTATGTTGCTGTTAATGGAATTTACTTTATACTATGACAATTTATACTTGTACATGTCTGGGGAAGAGCTTTCCCACCAGGCTGTTTTGACAGCTCTCTGTAATAATACAGGAGAGTGATGTGTCTAACGAAGTCTCTGAGAAAAAATATCTGGTTTGCATTTCAGAACATGTCATTCAGTGTGTTCTGCAGTGGGAGATAGTATGGGAGAGCTGCCTTGCATCCCCTGCTGCCACTGCATCCTTGAGTTCCTGTGGGAGCTGCCTCTGCCTCCACTGGGCAGGGCAGGGCAGGGCAGGTCCTGCTCCAGACCTTAAGGAAAAGTTGTTTTTAGCTGAATCCCTGGGTGCTGCTGTGTGTTGTTGGTCTGGAATCCGTGCATATGCTGTGTGGTTCTTGGGGCTGTCCTGTGCAGGGCCAGGAGTTGGACTGGATGATCCTTGTGCAGCTCAGATTCTGGGATGCTGGACTGCATAGCTGTGATGCCTTTATTTTGTAAAAAGAAAAACGTTTTGAGAGCGTGACCGTCTCAGGTGCCGTCTGCAAGCTCCGTGCTCACCCTGTGGACTGTGGGGGCTTCAAGCTGTGGTTTCTTGGGCTGGCAAGGAAGGACTTGTTTGAGGCCATGCATGGGAAGGTGCTGGTGGCAAGAGTCTGCTCTGATTGCATGTGTATGAAAGGGTGGCTGTTGGAAAAATCTGTAAATAATGCGTATCTATCAAACCAACACCATCAGAACGGTAAATGGAGTGTGGTCTGTGGAGTTTCCCATATTCTGGGGCCGGGAATGTGGCTGAATTGAAGTGTTAAGTTGGGCTTTGTTGTTGTTTGTCTCTTCCTTTTCCTCAGCAAGCTTTTCTTCTCTGCTAATCCTCAGAAGCAGCCCAAGAAATGACATTTATGCATATTTCATAATGTGATTTCTGTAGGCACACAGAGCAAACAAATCAATTTCTCAGCAGCACGCTGTTTAAAAGAAACAGCAACAACCTGTGGGATAAGTTGCAGAAGCTGTTAAAATTAATTATAAATGGCAGAAGATATAACATTTGGGGGAAAAAGTGCTAATGTGTGAAGAATAATAAACATTCAGGAGATGAAAAGGAACTCTCTGTCATCTGATTATTTAAACTTCATATATTTATAAATATCACAACACGTTAAAACAATGTACCGCTCGCTACCAACAGCACATTACCATTTTATTCTGGAATTGCAACAGCCTCATGTGCTCTCACAAATAATGACTTTCACCTTTCTGGGCTCGGAGTTTTGCTGCAGATTTGTGTCTGTGTGACTGGCAGTGCTCTGTAATATTTTTCTAAGGAGAGCAGGAGTGGGTTGGTGGTGGTTGTGGGTGGGGTTTTACTGCTCTGTGGGCTTAAGCTGCTCACTTAGGAGATGTTTTTCTCCTAGGCAAGGTCTTGGGCAATATGGATCTGACTTGCATTAGGGTAATCCAGTGTGGCTGCTGTCAGTGGTGAATGTTTCACTGGTAGCTACCAAAAGAAGAAGAAAATGGAAAAGAATCTCTATTTGAAGTGTGAATTGTGCAGAATAAGCCAAATCTCTAGAAAATGATGCTGATAAAGAAGCATTCACTGGGGTGCAGTGATTTCCATTCAACCTGTTTTCAGTAGCAGGAGCTCTGCAGCAGGTACAGCCATGGAAGGGCTTGTGACAAGGGCAAGCAGTGACTGGATGAGGAGTGGCTTCAAGCTGAAGGAAGATAGATTTAGATGAGATTTTAGGAGGAAAATCTTGGCTGTGAGGGAGGTGAGGCCCTGGCACAGGGTGCCCAGAGAAGCTGTGGCTGCCCCTGGATCCCTGGCAGTGTCCCAGGCCAGGTTAGACAGGGCTTGGAGCCACCTGGGACAGTGGAAGGTGTCCCTGCAATGGCAGGGGGTGGCACTGGATGGGCTTTAAGGTCCCTTCCCAACCCAAACCATTCTAGGAGTCCATGCTGAAATGCCTTATTTCTATGGGGAAATTAATATACATTTACCCAACCAAAGTGGCTTTTCAATGCTTTTCAAGCTACAGGCTTTGGTGAGAGTAGAGTAGGACCTGTGGGTGATGGGAACACTCCGCAGCCTTGGGCTTTGGATCAGATGATCTTTGTAAGTCATTTCCAAGGCAAACCATTCTGTCAGTCTGTGCTCTGTAGCCTGTTGAAGGTGCCTCTGGAACACAGCACTGTGGTTGCTTCAAACCCCACCTGAGCTGTGGAGTGGAAATCGCTGCGATTTTTACAGATATTGAGAAACGTGGTAACATAAAGAGATCTTCTCTGGTAACCAGGGCTGATGCCACTGAAGTTGGCTGGGATTCTGTTCCTGTATAGCAGCTGTACCCTTTGTACAGCAATAAACACAAACACTTGAACCTTCCTCAACTTGCTTAATATGGTGAAGAGGTGAGGTTATTGGTTGGGAAAATATGGTCTAATTAGAGTTTTATTATGATTTTATGGATGAAGTCAATGGAAAATTCTTGGAAGTCAGCGTGCTCCTGCTTGGGACTTTTCACAGTGCTGCATTTGGGAGTGTTTTGGTGGGAGGCTGCTCCTGGCTGGGCAGAAAAGCTGCTGGGTGGCCGTGTGGGCAACAAAGGATGGAGAGCATCTCTCAACCACAAAAGGGGCTCTGGAAGGTGGATGGAATATGGAAACCTGCTGGCACACTGAGCATCTTCACACCAAGGGCTTTGCTAAACTGTGGCTGGATTTTGCACCAGTGAGTTTGGCAGGGTTTTGCTGTTTTCCCCTGCGGCACAAGGCTGGGGTTCCACCACACCCACAAACCTCCCCTGGATTTTAGCAGCCTCTCACTGCAGGTACCTCAAAATAGGTACCTCAGGTACCACTCCTTCCAATTTTTCTCCCTGAAGGTGCTGACCCCACAACGCAGCGTCACAACCGCTGGCTGGCCGTCCCCCCGCGGCCTGTCCGATGGGATGTGACACTTCAGCCCTAACATATGTCACTGGGTGCTGGCACCTCGGGAGAGCAGAGCCCCTCGCCTTGCAGGGCTCCGAGCTTGGGGGGCTCCGTGGTTCCCCCCAGAGCCGGGGTGCTGCTGTGGCCGGGAGGGCTCTCTCTCCGTGACCCAGCCGGTGGCTTTGTCCCGGCGCAGGGAGGGAGCCGGGCTGGGGGAGCAGGGCCCGTTGGCCTCAAAGGCTGTTAGATCCAGGTCACTGAGTTTGGGCTGCTGCCTTTTCTGACAAAGTCGAAAAAATGCAGATTGGTAACAGCCCTCTGTTAATGAATTCCGACTGCTTGGATTTCGCGCTGAATAATGGCCGGAATTACCAGAGATAGTGACTTATGAGATGTGATTGAATATCATCCTTTTTCTCCAGATTAAATTGATAAAATGATGTAATATCGCATTATTTTTATTAGCGGGCTTTGATACGAAATTCTCTGTGGAGCAGAAGATTTTGTTATAATAAAACAAAGGTACTGGTACGAGAAAAAAAATTCAATAAATTTTTAAAGCGTAGTATCACATTTTAAATGCAATTTTGTGCATATGGTGAGTGAATGCAATACCTCTCTACCCTCAGGCCGCCCACTTTCATACATTAAAAATATTCTATTTAAATGCAGATTTTGATTTGCTATCTGGCGTGGCATTCAAGGAGAAGAGACAGGAGAAAAGAAGGAGTGTGTGCATCTCTTAATTTAATTACATGTTTCTTTTGACACACAAAGGTGTGAGCAGTTGTTAAGTGTAAGGACGTGCCCGTGTAAAAAAAAAAGTACATGGTTGATTTTTTAAAATCTGTAAAAGAAAAAGCAATCTCAGCCTCTACAGAGAGTCCCGTGAGTTCTTGTGGATGTAAATATGTAAATGTGCATCATCACATGTGTGTTACAGACCGGACCACTGGTTCCCAGCGTAGTGACTGTGTCAGGACAGCGCTGCTGAAAATCAGATCCCAGTTGAAAACAGCTGCCTACTGAACCAGGAAGATTATTTTTAGCCAAAATCGTTGCAATAATCCAATTTTTTTTTTTTCTTTTTGGTGTGGCCCCATCCAGTGTGGCAGCAGGGTGCAGGTGGAGGGGTTCTCATGAGCCAGGGGTGGATGCCCCTTTTTTGTTTGCTTGGTGTCATCTGGCTGGCTGTGATTTTCTGGAATTAAAACCAAAATATTTCTTTTTGGAACTACCTTACAAGTGCAGGAGATGGACTGCAAGGGGCAAAAGTCATAGTAGAGAAATGTCTTAAGCACCATGGAAGTGATTTTACCATTTGATGGTGTGAAGACCTTGATGGTGTGAAAACCAGGGAGGTGGCATTTGGGCTGAGTACTCTTTGTCTTCATTTGTCTGTCGCATGGGTGAAAGCCTATTTTCAGAACTGGAGAATATTTGAATTTCAGTGCCCTGGAGCAAATAGGTTGAGTGGTATCAGAGATTATCAGATTTAATTCATTTATTTTAAATGTAAATTGATTTGAAGCCACTGGGAGCCGTTAAAAGTACGCAGTCGTTGGCCTCCACGCTTGCTGTATATTATTTCTCCTGCCGTCCACTTCTGTCCATCCCTTCTCCCAATCTTTCATCTGACTGGTTTGTTCCTCCTGTCTCAAAGAGACCTGAGTTTTCAGGCTCTGTGCATCACACAGAGGGTGTGAGGCTTCTTCTCCTAACAAGTACTGGAACATGCTGGCTTTGCTTTCTGTGGCTGTGTCCCAAAACGTCATCTCCAAGAGCCAGAATTCTTCCCTGTATCCAGCAGCTTCTCTCCTGTGATTGAAACACAGAGATAATGCAGGTGTTAATGATGTAAGGGGATGGTTTAATTGGGATAGGCAATGAAGGTTATTCCTGTGGTCTTGGGAAGGTACTGAGCTGCAGTAGGGCTGGGTTTAAACGCCACTGGGCTCTCACTTCCAGGCTGTGCCAGCTCCCTGGGCATGGCTTCCCTGCTCCTGCCAGTTCGGTGCAAAATCCATGTTTTCAGGGGCTCCATGACTCACCACTAGCAGTTTATAGTTTCCTGTAAATATAAATTCAGGGCTGTACCAAAGAGTGCCAAATGTGTGTTTTTAAGTCTATATATAAAATTATTTGATCTCGCAGGGCATTGCATTTGCCAGTTTTTCTCTTGGGCACGTAGATATTAAAATCATATTATGCCCAATATGTGGTTGTAAATTGAAGTTGCAGTGGAAAGGAATATTACAAGTTTTCCCCTTTAATGTTAGTCTCAAAGAATGTGTCCTTCTGAAGAAAAGGTTATTTGTCTGATATGCTGGAGAACAGTTCACAAAATTAACTGAGTTATCCTCATAAAATGAGCTGCAAAGAGAAAGCAACCAAGGAAACTCTTGGGAAGCAAATCCCCCCTGGTTTTGCAGCACCAGTGCAAACTCTTGATTTCTCAAGTGTTGTGAGTGTTAGGGTGGTATTGAGGGGGATTTAAAATATGCTCTTCTTTTGGTGAGAAGTAAATCCCAACACAGAATCACAGAATTATTTGGGTGGAAAGAGACCTTGGAGCTCATCCTGTCCCACTCAGCCCCTACCATGGGCAGGGGCACCTTCCACTAGACCAGGTTGCTCCAAACCTAATCCAACCTGGCCTTAATGTCCCTCTCCTCCTTCAGCATTCAAAAGTAAAAGCATTTAAAAATAAGTATAGTCTTAAAATAAATGTTGTTAGTTGAGTAATAAATTGAAAACATCCAGGGAAGCACTAGTGATGTTACCTGTCTCATGAGTGCTTAACTCAAGGCTCTGCAGTTTCACACTGGTAATTTTAGCTGGTTTGGGGGGTATTTTTTATGGCAAACGTGGTGGGAGGAGAAAGAAAATCAGTGGAATTGGTTTACATATTGCCTTAACTACTCTCACAATAGTGGAAAGCTCTCATCAAGTATGTATCAGATTATTTTATGCCAACATTAATATTGGAAGCACACATGTAATCTGGAGTCAGCAGGTTCATACACTACTATCTCATTAAATTTTCAGGCAAAAGCTGCAAAAATTAATTGGAGGCGTGTAATAGTTTAGAATGTGAGCTGGCTTATGGTAATATAAATTACATGAGGAGAAGACAGTTTTATATACTGAGAGAGGGAAAACTGGTTTACTTTAATGAGAAGAGATAGAAATGTGGAGCTATTTTTTCATTACAGATGCACTCTAAACTGTTTGGACTTACTTGATGAATAGAGTTAATTCTCTGCTACAGTTCCAATAATTCATGTTGCACAGTTTAATGACTTCTAGATAAAAACAGGATTGAAATGTTAATTTCTATGAAGAAATTGGAGCACTCTCATACATCAAGCTTTTTTCTATTAAACTACTAGTTAATTTCACTAAACAAGTCTCTTAGAGATATTTCATGCTACATAGATTTTTGTATTTCTCACCTGCTTTGTTTTATTCCGCTGGCCCTGAGCGTTGGCTAGCGCAAAGCGCTGCTGGGATGCAGAAAAACTTCAGTTGTACTTAACCTGTCATTAATTAAATAATTAATTTATTTTTTTTTCTGCAACACACCCTGTGATGTTGGTGCTTCCTCCTGTATTTCCCATCTGGTGAGGGGTTGAAGTTCTCTGCTGCCTGTGCATTCCAGGCATAGCTGGTGGCCTTCATCTGAGGAGGGGCACAGGGAGCTGTTGGGTGTTTGGTTGTGTCTGAACCACCATGCTTGAACTTCCTCCTTAATTCAATTTGACTGCTGGTCTTCTGCGTGCTGCCTAGAGGTTGGGTACTTCTGGTTGATGCTGCGCAGAGAGGACAAAATTGTTTTTTTTATTTTGCATATTCTTTGTTTCAGGAGTTTCTCTGCTAACTTGGATTTGTTTCTGTTGTTCCAATCCAATTTTCATCATCAGAGATGAGTAGTTCTCTCATCAGCCTTGCCTTTCCTTTGTTTGGTGCCATCCCACTCACTGTTGCATGTACTCGTCCCTTCCCCTTCTGTCACTTTGATATTTGCAGTTTCATGTGTGTGGTTTGATACTTCTGGTATTTCCCAACATCTGCCCAGGGCAGTGTTGGAGTCACCATTCTTGGAAGTGTTCAAAAATGTCAGGATGGGGCACTGAGGGATATGGTTTAATGGTGAAGTTGGTAGTGTTGGATTAACTATTGGGCTTCATGATCTTATGAATCATGATCTTCTATGATTCCATGATCTTTACGTGGCAACTTCATCATACAACCTCCCTTAGTAGAAACCATGGGTCCTACTAGGGTTCTTCAAGGCATTGAAATTCCCCTTTGCATGGGATTGCAGAACTCATTCTCCTGCTGGAGGTACCTCTTGCCCAATCACCTCTAAACCACGTCCTCAAGTGCCTCATCCAGACATTTTTTGAATGTTTCCAAGGATGATGACTCCATCACTTGGACTGCAAAAGGACAGGGAGGTGGAGAGCCAAGAGTCACTGATGGGGGAGCTTCAGCTCCCACAACATGACCCGTGGCAGGGAGGCAAAGGCATGGGCTGCCCAGCACAGGTGGCACTCCCTTGGGTTGTTGTGCTTCTGAAGAACAGGATTTTACCTGAAGTGTTCAAAAAAGGCTGATTTTTGTTGTAAACAAGACAAACTTCTAACCTCTCACTCCAGATGCACAATCTCGTGGGTTTTTGTGTATGTGGTGGAGAAGGAAACTTCACCCAGGTGCATTTTTTTTGCAAATTTAGCAAGACAGATGTGAGCTTGGCCAGTGAGTTGGTGGCTGTGGGGACACCTCAGTGGAGCTGCAGGTGGGCTCTGCTTTGAGGACACCACAGTGGAGCTGCAGGTGGGCTCTGCTTTGGGGCCCAGAGCGCTGACACCAACTCCTACCTGAGACATGGCCAGTGCCTCCTGCTACCCCAAAAGGAGGAATTTTGGGGTGTGGTGACATCAGCCAGGCCCCCATCCAGGTGGGAAGGTGAGGGCCCAGACGTGGGTGGGAGTGAGCCATGTTCCTCAGCCTGGTTCCCCCATTCCATGCCTTGGGCTGTTGGTCCTGAAAGGCGCTTTTATCCCCGAGCCTTGTTGGGCATTGTGGATCCCCGGTGTCCGACACCGGATTAAACAAAGTGTCACGCGTGCGAGGTGTACGGTGCAATTATTTTAACCCATTTCTCCTTCCAGTGTGGAAAATCTGCTTAAAATGGGACTTGCTAAAGTCATTGTACCATGTACAAAGGGGTTATTAAAATGCACTCTCGAAATAGAAAATAGGATTAGAAGAGACACTTTGGCTTTGAGGCCTTCTCCAGCCGAAAGAAGGCCTCGTGGCCAAAATGTCTCCTTTAATCTCATTTTCTGTTTTCTGGTAGGAATTTTAACTCTCCTCACCCCCTCCCAACCCGCCCTGTGTGTCTCTGCCCACATGCTGGTCTGGCACCACTCAGCTCCCTTCCCACAACTGGGGCCTCATAAGACAAAGGGATGTTTTTTTCTCATCATAATATCGAGACATTTTATTTCTAGTCCAAACAAATCCCCCCCAAAACCCACAACCTGTTTCTATCAACCAACTTTGGGTTGTTTGCACTAAAGCTCCCATCTCAGGATTCATTGCTCTTCAGTCCTGGGGATGGCTTGTTGTGCTTCTGAGTCCTTGGGACAAAAAACACCTGGAAATCCTAATGATTTAGTGTAAAATGCTGAATTTTCCATCTCTGAAGGTAATTTGTTACTGAACACCTGTGATATGGATACCTATATATCTATATGCTCTTATAGCTGTATATTAGTTGAAATGCAAAACCTGCAAGCTACACCAACAACTTAATGTTTTAAACATGTCCTATAATTTAAATTTGACCTTTCCTGGATAATATCAAACTGATATCTAGTTGCTCACCACCTTCTAACATTTTGATTCGTAAATGGAGTTTTTAATTTAACATGCAAAAATTTATGCTCCAGATTAGGGGAAAAAAAAGCCCCAAATCTTGCTGTAACTCTTAATTACAGTTAATTACTGTATTTCTTAATTAGATTCCTAATTTCCAACTATTTAACTTCAGTGAAACAAATGGAAAAGCAGCAGTCCACAGAGAGCCTGAAAGAAGCAGTCTGAAGATCTGAAAGAAGCAGTCGTGTTGTTTTTGTATTTTTGTATTTTGAAGGAATCCTGAAGGCATTGAATTTTATTTCCGTAACTGGGAAGGGCAGCGATCTCTGTTTATAATTGTGGCAGGAAAATTCTGGGGGGAAAATGACTCCTTTTGAAAGGGTTTGCATCCGTGTTTCAGGTGGGAGGAGGGAGGGAGAGGTGCCAGAACCAAATGCAGGGAAATATTCAGGTTACTCATCAGCTGGAGTAATAAGTATTTGAAGAACTTGCTGGTGACTGGATTTTTAAATGTGAAAACCTTTTGGATGTTTACAGTTGGAGTCTCAAAATTCCTCTCAGCAGGGTCCCATCAATGTGTACCCACTCACATTGATGTGAGTGGATACATTCAGCCCTTGGAAGTGTCTGAGATGAGGCTGGATGGGGCTTGAAGCAACCTGGTCTAGAGGAAGGTGTCCCTGCCCATGGCAGAGGGTGGAATTAGATGAGTTTTAAGGTCCCTTCCAGCCAAACCATTCTGGGATTCTCTTGATTGCTCATGAGAAGGTCCAGCTCCAGCATTTGGATTTCCTCAGAAGATGCTTCACCTGCCCAGATGCCCCAAGTCAGAGCCTCCCAGCTCTCAGGATTTTTATGTTTTTCCTCACAAAGCAAAACCAAACATTAAACCGCCCAAACCACGTTGTTGGAATGCAGCGCAGCACCAGACACCAGCGCGTTTCTGCCTCAGGAAGGCTGATTCTCCCTCGGAGGTGGATACAAATGGTCAGCTTTAAACCTTGTAACAAAAGGTTAATTTTTCTTCCTTGACGTCTTGCTGACTAAGTCAAACCCCGAACATGAGGTCGTCGGCTGTGTTCGTAGGTTTCCAAAGACGGCTTTATACACCCGTGATATCAGTTTTGTGTCTCTTGGCAACAGATTGGTTCTGGCACCCCGAGGACGGGGCGCGCTGGCATTCTTGAACTGCCAAGAGACACAAAGCGGATACTGGGGGGATTCGATGCCTTGCTAGAAATGCATTAAAATATGTTTTGTGCCATAATCATGTGTTTTGAAAAACGAGCTTTTTTTGTTGTTGGGTTGGGGTTTTTTTTTTTTTGCTGGAGCCAGTCCTCCCCCAGCCTCATTCATGGGTATGTTTGTAATGCCTTGGCTCCCGCTGCCCTTTGTGGATGGACGCGTCCTTGCTGGAATGCTCCTCGCCCAGGGGTGATGCCTCTGTTGCAGAGCTGTTTTCTTTCTCTTTTTCCTATGCACAGGAAAAAGGAAGGAATAAAACCTGATAGAACCATAAGATGAAAACATTAATTTGTGGGGTTTTTTTTCCTTCAGGAAAACTGTCCCATCTTTGAAAGAGCTGTGAATCCAGCATTTTGTTGAGGTGCTTATCTCAAAAATAGAAGAAAAAATATGCATCAAAAGAGGTGATTTTTTTTATAATATAGGGCTAATTATGATGTGTCTATTAGATATCTTGGCAAAATCTTTAGTGCCTTATGTGCATAACCAGGACAAGTGCTGAAACTGTGTAGAATAATTTATAATGCACGTCACAGCCAAAAATTTACTGTCATTCAACCAGTGAATTAAATAAGCGTCATCTTAGCAAGCTTTGAAATCACCCATTTCATTACTGCAGATTACATGTACAGTGGTGAGGAAGGACAGCAGCTGGGAGGTGCTGCACAGGCTGGGCTGGGAGGATGAGGATGCACCTGGGGATTCCTGCAGTTTCCTTGCCAGGTAGCCATGGCCACCCAGATGGAGTGGAGAAGCCATGACAACCGGAGAGCAGATTCCTGCTTTTGTTGGATCTGCAAGTGGTGTGCTCTTGGCTTCTCAAGGGCCAGGCTGAGGTGGTGCATCAGGGCAAAGTGTGGAAGACCTAGCTCAGCCAGAGTGGGAAAGAGGAGCTGGAGGGAAGGGACAGAATGTGAAATTTTGAGGTTTCAAATGCAATATGGACGTGCTGGAGGAAGTTGAGGGAAGAGCAGATAGCTGGGCACAGGATTTGGGTGGTTGGAATGTGCGTGGCTCTGCTTGGAGGGGCTTGGGCAGATGCAGCCACTTTGCCTCTGACCTGGGTGGCACAGAGTTGTTCAGGGCACGTGTGATGGTCACCTGAGAGCTGCAAAAACACCCTCTGCTTTATACCCAAGGGTATAAGATTCTCTTCTCCTTGGTGCTTGTTCCACTAAAGACCTCTTATGTGCTGTTAGGGAGATGCTCATCGGGGTTTGCAAACACCAGTGAGAGATGTCTGAGGAGTTCTGTAGTGGTCTTCAGCAAAGAAGACAGTTCTTCGAGATTCAGAACAAGTGGTGATCTCGGCATTGCTTCCTTTCACGTTAAGTGACACCATCCTCTTTCTGTTATTGTCAAATCTTAAGATTGTTGTTCCCATTTTAAATAGAGTGTGTGGGAAGAACTAAACAGGCAACTTACTCTAGTGGGAAGTTGATACACGTGCCATCACATACCCTGGTATTTATTCCTCTCCATTAAATTATATTCTTCAGACCATTTTTAAATGTGTACATAAGCCAGTGTTAATTTCAAGGAGACAGATTTTTAAAAATACATATACTTAAACAGTGTTGGAACCCATTAAAAAAATCTATTTAAAATCAATTGTGTGCGAGAAGAAGTCTACAAACAAAGGGGCAGAGACAGGCATATCAGCTTTAATTTAGTACTGGATTCCCTTTGACAGGAGCCATTTAGATAGAGGGCAAAAAATTATCTCACTGAAAAAGGCAGTGATTGATCACATGTTGGTAAGTGAATCAAGTCTGCAAAAAACAGAGGTGATTAAGGGACAAAGAGGAATTATCATATTACAACGTTGCTGCCTGTCAAACCTCCGTCTTGTTGTGCATTCATGTGTCACGTTGTGACATTCGATCAGCGCTTAACTCCCTGGGACAAAGGGATGGTCGTTAAAAATCTTTAAATGCTGCTCAGAATTGTGCTGGGGGTGTAAATCCGTGTTTTGACTGCTGACAGAGATCTTTATGCCCGCAAGAATAGATACACAGGACCTGGCTGACAACTTACTAAGTGGATCTTAGCACCAGGGCGTTCCCAGCTCTTTCTCGTCTTTGGCGTTGCTTTGCTGGCCATGACAGGATGGGTTGGGAGGTGCCAGGGAGAGAGCAGGCTGGCACTGCTCATGGGCAGGTAAAACAGCTGAAAATTGGTGAAACCAAAGGAATTAATCTGCAGAAAATGGAATCTGTGAAGACAGGAGGTGGGCTGGTAAAACCAGCGGTGAAATGGGAAGGATGAGGATGCGGCGGAAGAGGGTTTGTAGGAAGGCGTGGGGAAAATGAAAGAAAACCTGTGAGTGGCAAAGCTGCGTGGGAGGGTCCGTGCGCTGGGATGGACTCTGGGGTTAACAGCAGCCGTGGGTGAGGCTGGAGACAGAGGAGACAGGACAGGCAGGTTCTGTGTCAGCGTTTTCCCCAGCCTAGAGCCAGCCAATGCCTCGCCTGGCTCGGCCGCTTCCCGGCAGCCGTGCTGGAGAGGAGCGTGCGGGATGTGGGCAGTGGGCTGTGGGCACACACCGATGAGCAGTGACAGGTACAGGGGAGCCTGTGGCAGCTCCATGGCTCAGCATGTTCCCTGCTGAGGTCCTGGTGTCCTGCTCCTGGGGGACAGAAGCCTCTAGAGACTGTGGCACGTTCATAAACCTCTAGAAACACGTGCAGAAATGTGCTAAATCTTTAAAATAATGGAGTGCAGTTTAAAAAAGTAACAGGTCTTTAGTTTTTGCATTTTGTGGCCCTGGCAGTTGCTCTCAGGGTGCTGCTGGCATGGCTCTCTCTGTCCTGTCCCACCTATGTGGGTCCTGCTCTAGACACACACACTTGGATGTGCAGGAGCTCTGTTAGAGAAGCCACTTTGCTCTGCTGAGTTTCAGGGCCATGCTGATATGGGGGTTGGTACTAGATGATCTTCAAGCTGCCTTTCTAACCCAAATGACTCAATGCTTCTCTGACATCTCCTTTTCTTAGATTTTCTGTCTTCAGTACGTGCAGTTAACCAGGGTCTTGTCTGCCTGGCTCTATACACAAGATTCACCTGCTTGGAGTTTTTTTTAAGGAAGAAGGAATGGAGAACAGTTGTATGCCTCATCTGAGTACAGCACCAAAAAAGCACAGTTAAAGATACCTACATGACAAAGATCAGATAAAAGCAAAACAAAAGCCACAAATCAGCAAAGTGGTAGAACTCTGAGAACCAGCCTTTGTGATTTTCAAAGAGCCTCTGTTTAAACAAGCGTCTTGCTAGGATGAGAACACAAAACAAGTAAAGCATCAGCTTTTTGTCAGGGAATAGGTTGATACTGGACTGCTCTAACTATCTGCATCATGACTGTGTGTCTGAATATATTAATCAATAATCTGGAAAAAAAGGGTGGACAGGGAATTGGTGGCACCGAGGCAGTGAGGGATTCCGTGGCATCGCTGGTGGGAGACAGCCCTGTGCAGAAGGAGGCAGAGCTGAAGTCAAGGAGGATCCCACGGTCAGATGAAAGCCACCACTGCCAAACACAAGGCTGGGTGCCCGGGAAGGAGCATTCCCAGCTCCTTGCACACATTGCTGCGCTTTCAGTGAATTGGAACCGCTGGGGAAAAAGACCTGAGGGTCGCTGCAGACAGCTCGATGAAGACATCTGCTCAGTGTGCAGCCAGCCACACAAGATCGAGCAAGGTGTGAGACCATGGGAAGAATGGGTGAGAAAATATGAAAAATATGATAATGCTGTTATGAGAGCGCTCAGAGTGTCCCAGTGAGTGTGTGCTGGGGAGGTTACCCCTCACTCTGCAGCTCGGGACATTCTTCAGAGGTGGTGGCTGAAATAGAATCCCACAGTCACAGAACGGTTTGGGTTGGAAGGGACCTTAAAGACCATTTTCACCTCTCCTTCCACTATCCCAGGCTGCTCCAAGCTCTGTCCATCCTGACCTTGCTCAGTTCCAGGAATGGGGCAGCCAAGGCTTTTCTGGGCAATCTGAGGCCTCACCACCCTCACAGGGAAGAATTTCTTCCCAATATCCCATCTAAACCTCCTCTCTTTGAGCTCAAAGCCATTCACCCTTGTCCTATCAATAGTCACAGCTTGTAGCCATGTCTGCGTAGTTGAAGAGATTGGGGCTGTTTAGAAAGATCATGTGAGTAAGAGGATTTGTGTGAGAGGTTTTGTAGACTAATGTTTGACATATTTAACCTTTCTCAAAATACGAGAGCAAAAGAAAATCCAATAAAACCAGGGGCGTGCACTGGGCACTCTGCAATTGATGTTTCCCCCTGGTGCTCACTGGAACACCAGGAATGTTGGGCAGCCCCACACTCCCCCTCAGCCTGACCTGCTCCTGCCTTTGGAAGCAATTGTCCCCTTCTCTATGGACAAGCATATTTTAGCCTGTTTGACACTTTTTGGCAGCGTGCACTGGAACTGCTTTTCCTACTGCGTTAGAAATACAGTCGGTCACAGCGTGTTCTCCTCTGCTACCAAATCCTTGCTGAGAATCTGAAATATTTTGAAGCCACATTCAATTAACGTGACTTCTTTGGGAGCACAGGACTTCTCTCAGCAGTGTTTTCAGCAGCCTCAGCGTTGCCTTTGTCAGACAGAAACGCTTCTTACACTCCAGTCTTGATGGAAATGATAGGGAAGCCTCATGGATCCTGTGGGGGGGTCCCTGGCTGGGGATGGGGTACGTGAGAAGAGCTGGGATCCAGGATGGTTGGACTGCAGCTTTTTTGAAGGGCAGCTCCACACACATTCCTCTTCCTTATACTTTTTCCTTTTGAACTCAAGAATAATTTGTGAACTGGCAGGGATGATTAATGCATAGATACTGAAAAACATAGTTGGCTGTTTAAAACTGTGGTTACTTGGAAATACGGGCTGGCTGCCATGGAAGAGGGTGCTGTAGGAGTTTATCTGAACACAAAATACTGGAAAGTCAAATTTTACAGTCGTTTAATTTGTCCAGTGTTTTCAAATAAGGATACAAAATGAATATATTTAAAACAGCGTTACTCGGGAAAAATATGCATTTGACAGGGTCACTGTGAGTTCACTGGTACAATACTGGAACAGCACAATATTGTTCAAAGTGAAGAGGGAAAGAAACGCCTGCTCAGTTAAAGCCCTGGCAGTGCTGCCCCAAATGTGAGCATGCAGATGGCAGCAAGCAGCCCTGTCCCTGGGGTGTGCCCCTCAAAGGTGGCTTTCTCTGCAGGGACAGCTTCAGTGGCTCTGTGTTAGAATCACAGAATGGGTTGGAAGGAACCTTAAAGACCACCCAGTTTCAACCCCCTGCTGGCAGGGACACCTTCCACTAGACCAGGTTGCTCAGAGCCCCATCCAACCTGGCTTTGAACGTGTCCAAGGATGGGGAATCAACCGTAAAGGATTAATCATCTGATCCGTTTAAAATCTGTGGAAGCAGAGCTCTCTGATGGGCTTTGTTTGGGACACTGGTGGTGGAACAAGGGTCAGTGTTGTCCCAGGTGGGTCACATCTCACGGCCACAGCTCTTCACTGTGATCTGGGATGGTGAGTGCACATCTGGCCAGAGGAGACAAGGGAGGGTCCCCGTCCTCTGGGCACTCATTGTACATTAACGAGCCCTCCCCACAGAGCAGGATGCTGCTCTGAGCTTTGTGTCTGACAGGTGCATGGCTGTTGGGACACGAGCACTGCTGGCCATTGCCGAGACCATTACAAGGATTCAGAAATGATTTTAGAAACCCTACTTCTGCTAGGAGTCAGGAGCAGCTCCAGCCAAGCCAGCTCGGTGCCAGCAAACAGCTCGGATGGTGGAGTCTCCTGCCGGCAGCAGCGCTCTGCCAAGAGCTAATCCCCTGTGAGAGCACGGGAACAAAACAGTGCCACTCGCACAGCTACTCCTTGGGCACAGGGAATTAATATTAACCCTGGATCGCTGCAGAATTCCTGCTATATTTTTCATGGCTTCCACTCCGGGCACACCTCCTTGCCAAGGATCACCCACCCCAACACGGAGCGCAGGAGTCGGGCTTGGCCTGCGCTGCCAGGTTTGCTCGGAGGCACACAAAACCCTGGCACCTCTGCAGATGCCAGCCCGCCTTGCTTTCTGCTCCTTTGGAAGCGCTGGTTCTCCTTGGGAGCGGGCTGGCGAGCCTTTGGAAGTGTGGGGACCCACTCCATAGCTCCTGCTCTGTGTGGAGAGCCAGGCTTTGGAGCTCCAGCCCTCATTTTGATGCCAAACCCAAAGCTTTTGTGCCCAGAGGGTGGATGCGTTGCTTGCTTAGTGAAACGGGTTAATGCTTCGCTGGACTCCAACACATCAATGGCTTGGACAGCTCAAAGCAAACAAAATTCCAGTTTGGATTGAGCTGGCCCAAAATGAAAATCCTTGTTTTCTTTTTCCTCCTGGAGTTTTGGGTGCATTGTCCCCACGTGAAGCTGTGTAGTTGGCTGCAGTGGCACGGTGATGTGAAATGATTCCAGAGGAAGAGTGGATAAATGTTTTTATACTGAGGTATCTAGTGAGGGAAAGTTTGCATGTAAACAGCCTTTAAATTAGAGTTTAGGTGGACTCTTCATCTCTGTCCAGGATTTTTTTCCTGTTTCCAACTTGTAATCTGTGGGCCAGGTTTGTAAAAGCTTTTCAAAATTAATCCATTCGAAAAATGCAAATCAGAGGGCAGCTGAAGGCAGGTCTCTGCTGCCTCGGGCAGTGAATTTGGCTCATGCTTCCAGTGTTCCCACTCAATTCCCAGAAGAAGGATTTGAAAAGGAGGAGAAAAAAAACCCACAACAGAGGAATTGCTGCAGGTGATTCAGAGGGGGATGCTGCTGTTCCATCACTTCTGCTGCTCCCCTCTCTCAGTGGCATGCTGCATCCTTGCCCATGGACACAGTCCCTCCCTTGGCTCTTCTCATCATCTGTAAAGATGCTTCGACGTTTTTACAAGAGCAGAAAGGCATGAAATCATCCTTCCTGCCATCTGTAGTTGCATTTTGATTCCTCAGAGGTTCCCATTCTCCAGTGATGGACCACAGGAAAGGTTCTGTGAGCATTCATGGGGTCCTTGAGGAGGAAAATACAGTAACTATATAGACCTTTTGCTTTAGCTATTCAAAGTCACTTTCTGAGTTTCACAGCTTTTAGGTGTCAAAGGCAGGCATTGCAAGGAAATCTGGGAATTTAGAGGCCAGACAAGTTTAGCCAGTGCCTCCTTCATCCACAACTGGTAAACCCTCAGAGTAATTTTTAGCAGACCTAAGGCATTGGAAGGGATGATCTTTGAAAACAGGCAAAAGAAAACAACCCCAGTTTGCATGGAAGAAAAAACTACAACATGTACATCCAGTGGGCAAAGGGAACTTTAAAATGTCCCACTTCTGGACAAGCTTTGGTCAGCATTTGTGTGGCCCAGAAGACATGTGGGAAACCAGGTTTCAGGAGCTGCTGTGCTTAAGGAGGTGGTTGCTGTTGAGCATAGCTCCTGTTGCACATCTGTTGGTGTTCCTTGGGTACCTGCTGCTGCAGTGAGTGTTACTCCTGGGTGATGTGTCCATGGACAGCCTGCTCCTAGGAGTATTCCATGTGCATGAAGCCTGTCTCAGAGCCTTCAGGCTCCTGTGCATTTGTAGCCATAGGGAGAAAATTCCCACCAGCATTGTTCTGTCAAATGCTCTTTGTTTAAGTCTCCTAACCACTTTGTCCCTTTGTTTTCAAGTCAGTAGTTTTTATCATGAAAGCCATGGCGTATTGATAACTATTGGGGAAATTCCCTGAGGCTGCTGAGCAGGAATCTGCCTTGATGACAGAGATGCTTCCAATTTTTAAGCAAAACAGCCTGTAAATTGTGCCATCAACTAACAAGTATGGGATCCCTGCTGTGTAATGTGTGGGATCCTGGAGTATTTTTATTTCCAGGGTTGATACCCTCATGGTAGCATGTGGAGCTACAGCTGGGCCGCCAAGGAGCATCCTGCTTTGGGAAGATGAACGGAGAATATGTTCCTCAGGATTGCCATGCCTAATTAGCCTCAAGTTCTGGTATTAGGAGATGTTAATGAGCTGCAGCATATAAACTAACCGCAGGAAAAAACCTTTTTAATGGCTGTGCCAGCGGTAGGAAGAGGAGTGCTGCTGGGGGAGCTGACTCACAGCTCAGGGCTGATGGCACTGGGCAGGAGTTGGCCGTGCCCAGCTCAGCTACAGGGACCTTGTGGCACCCCTGGGCATGGCCCACGTTGTCCCAGTGGTACCCCAGAAATGAGTCTCTCCAAGCTTTGCAGTTGCAGGGAGGTCTGGTCATTTTCTGTAGAACAGTTTAATTAGCACAAAGGTGGCCTTTGTTAGTCCTTGCTTTAGTGGGTTTTGAGGATGCATCCCTGGAGGTGATCAGTGTATCCAGTACTGCAGACTAACAGTGCACTGCCTGCTCTCATTTGGATGTTATACTGCGTTTACCCTCAGTTTCCCCCTTTTTTTTTTCCTGTAGTGAAGATAAAGGTTTAGAAACATAGATAGGAGATTTAATTAATTTGTGCTTCTGTATCAAAATTTGGAGAGACTTTCAGAGAAGTTGGTTCTTTCTGCTTCATTTTGACTCCTTTGGCACCTTTCTTGTGAGAGGCAGGTGAGGAAGTTGCACTTCCATTCTCTCTCCTTTCCATAGACCTCCATTGTGCACTGTTTTACCATACCAGCTATTCTATTCATTATTTGAAAAAAGTGCCCTATTCATGGGTGAGCTGAGCTGCTGCAATGTTAGATTGTTATTCATCATACTGGAAAATATGCCTTCTTTTTTTTTTTTTTTTTTCATTGCTTTGAAAGTGTGTAAAACAGACATGGGGGAGAAAAAAAAAACAAACCAGCTTGCCAGGCTCTTAAGTGAAATAATTGCATTGAAGAGCTGAGTTGGAGAGGAGCCAGCACAGAACCCCTGATCAGGCAGGAATGGAAGGGATAACGTGGCCACAGCGAGGGCGTGAGGCTGGAGAAAAGCTCTGAGAGGAAGAGCTAATTGAGGAGGGGATTCAAACAAGAAATGTTTGATAAAAGGGTGTTGTTTAGTCAGTCATGAAGAAAAGTTGTGCGTGTCAGGTGGGAATTTACAGGGAAGGGTGTTAAGAATGCCTCTGTGGAGCACCTGGTAGACCCTGCTGGGGATGCTCCCTGTGCTGCTAACCATGACACTGAGAAATTTAGGCTGAATGTGAAAGAAAGTGTATTTTATTTAAAGAGAAAAAATTCTCAAATTCATGGCCCAAAAGTCAGTGAGGTTCCTTCCAGCCTGGACCCTTGGGTTCCTATTGGGAATTTGCCTTGGGAGAGGGGGACCTTTGTCATATTTGAGCTGTAAACTCAGTGTGTGCTGGAGCTCTGGGTTATCCAGTTGGAGCTCACGTGTGTGTGCTGCAGAGCTAGCCCCTGGTCCTGCAGCAGCAGCCAGGGATGAGCTGCCCATGTCATCCTCTGCCAGCAAGGGGGACAGCTCCTGATGGCCACTTGCTGCAGCACATGGCCATTCCAGATAGGCTTCAGATCAAAGTTCCTGCCAAAGCCTGAGACGTGCATGTGTTTGCAGGATGGATGATAAACTTCTGAGTGCTCAGTTCTGATAGAAATAAAATTGCAGCAGGATGCTCTGCTTGGTTGTTGTGTGGGCAGCACAATGAGGTTCTCTTTGGAAGGTGCCTTTCCAAGCCCAACTTTGCACTCTGGAACTGGAGATTCCAGAAGCACTGAAGGTTTGGGTTGGAAGGGACCTTAAAGGGCATCGAGTTTCACCCTCTGCCACAGCCAGGGACACCTTTTGCCATCCCAGGTTGCTCCCAGCTCTGTCCAACCTGGTCTTAAACACTGCCAGGGATGAGGGATCCCCAGCTGGCATGTGGCAAATGGGATCCTGCTAAAAATGCTTCTTCTGGAGACTGAGGGGGTGGTGGGACTCAGCTGTGCCTGCAGGAGGGGGGAGCAGTGAGGAGTGGGGGGCACTTGCACCCCCATTGGAGCAGCCACCGTTGGATGGAACATCTCCCAGAGCTGGCAAGCCAGCATGGAAGAAAGTCAATAAAGAAAAGCCATCCCCATTTCAAGTTGTGGTATTTTGACTTAGTTAAAATATTTATCTAAGAAATCTAATGGGGAAATGTAAAAATGTAAGTTTATGAAAGTTCCAAAGAACAGGAAGAAAAGACAAAAGGCCTGGGAGAAATACCACAGTGTTTTCATTCTTTTAATGATTATCTGGTGGGTTTTTTAAGTGCTTGGGGATGAAGGACTTAGTGTGTTGGTCTGACTACAAAGTACTCACAAAGCCCAAGTGTAACTGTTCCGGGCAGGGCTTATTTTCTGACATCCTGGATTCTTGAGCTCTGTAAGTGTCATACCAGCTATTCCCCATCCTATTTATTGCATCCAGCTTTTTAAGTAATGGGCCAAGTAATGATGGCAGATGCTATAATAATTTTTTTGTTAATGATTTAGAGCTCTGTTTGCACAATAATTAGTTCTGCACAGCTCCATGGCACAATACAAGAGGAATGCTCTCCTGACTTTTTACTCCACAAGTTAAATGAGACTACTGAGCCTGGAGGGTGCAAGGCACTCCAAGGGTGACCCTAGGAGCTTCAGACCCAGGACTGTTGTAGCCTGATGGGTGTCAGATGAGCTTACATGTTGTCTGTGGGCTGTGCTGGGTGCTTGGAAGAGCCACTTGGTTCCTCATGGCAGCACAGCCGGGTTGTAGCTGCTTACAGCAGCAAATACAGACAGTGCCTGGCAATCCCAAACATTTCACCCATCTTTACTGAGGGACAGATGGATACTGAGAGCTCTGAAAACCACTTGAAAGAATCAGTTCTTGATGTGTAAAAAAAAAAAAAATTATATATATATATATTCTCTCTGTACTCCCAGGATGACCAAAGTGGTTTTTGAGTGGGTTCTGTTGCTGCTGCAGCTCCTGGTCACTCCAGGCAGGACTGGTGGGGTTCCTTGCTCAGTTTTCCCTTTTGTCTGTTTGGATTTTCAGCTGATTAACAGAAAGATCTTGATTCACACTTGGCACAACACGGCTCTGATCTCAGCAGCAGATGCCAGATGCTGCAGGAATACAAAGAAATAATGAAAGTAACCCGAAATGTGAGTCAGCTGTAGGTGTGATGGGGGTGCCTCCTCTGCTTTGTCTTCCTCTGGCATTTCTTGCTCCATCCCCTCTGCCTTCAGCTTTAGTCTCAGCTCCTTGTTTCTCCTCCTTTATTATTCCTCCAGCTTCATTCCCTTTTGTCTCTCTTTTCTGCCTTTTGCCATCCCCTTACTGCCCACTCCTGTGCCACGACCGCGTGGTGGGGGAGTGATGTTCCCCACAATGATAATGAAAAACCTATTTCCATTCCACTTCAGTTCCCTGGCACCCCCAGTACCATTTTTAGTGCCATCTCAGCAGCAGACATTTCATTTATGGAAATTCAGAGTGTTTGTTCCTTCTCTAAACACGACCCTGAGCAGTGGTGTCATTGCAGAAGCGCTAACTGCAGCCAGTACCTCTTGGAAAAAGCACTGAATCACTTTACTTCTTCATTGTGAATCACTAATTTTATTTTCTCCTAATGCTGCGGGGAGTTTCTCTAGTTCTGGAGGTCACTGGAGCCTTGTAACTGCAGCCAAAAGCATTTTAAATGGTCATTGTGCAGTGTAGCAATGCCATCAATCTCCTGTGCCATTATTTTATCTCAAAAGTTGGGTTTGATATCCATTTTCATGTTTAAAGTGAAATTACTGGCAGGCTGCCATATCGTGTGAGGCACAGAGAGTGGGAACTTGTTCATAAAGGTTTATTGTGAGTGTGACTATTACCTACTGGTTTGGGATATTTTTCAACAAATCAAGGCCTGCTGGTAGCCAGGTGGGTTCTGAACAGGGTCTTTTCTTCTGAATTGGTCTTATTTTATTCTTTCATTTCCAAGCCAGTCTGTAGTCTAGCTCAGATAATGATTAGATCTTTTTAATTGAAGTCTCATCAGCATCAAATGCTGGTTTACCCAGAAATACCTTACTTTTTAGCTTATATATGTATATGAAAAAAAAAAAAAGAAAAAAGAAAAAACTCAGAAAATAATAGTGGAATGTAAGTCTGGGGCATATTGGATTAATTTCCTGTTCCACTTCTGCATCAGCTAACCAGACAAATAACCAATTTGTTAAAGGCTCTGCTACTTCCTTCAATCACTTGCTCACAATACACTTTTTACATTTTATTTCCTGGTTTTTCCATTTCAATTCCTTACATCCCCTGCAGGTCTCTCTGTTTTGGTGCCAACAGCAACACAGGCAGTGAGGCAGGGCAGGGTGTGATGCTCCACCTCCCAGCAGCCCCATCCGCCCTCTGCACAGGGGTTTTCTGCAGGGACTCTGGGGACAGCCAGCCCTTTGATGCACATCCCTTGGGGAATCCAGATGAAGGATCTCCCTGGTGCTGTGACTTCATTGCCTTCTTGGTGGCAGCAGGAATTGCAGCTGGTTTTGGTGGCTTCCCAGTTTATTGAGCTGTTGCTGAGAGCAGTGAAGTGGGAATATCACCGTGGCATGGCAGAGGGGAAGAAGGAGATATCATGGAATCCCAGAATGGTCTGGGTTGGAAAGAACCTTAAAGCCCATCCTGTTCCACCCCCTACCATGGGCAGGGACACCTTCCACTGTCCCAGGCTGCTCCAAGTCCCATCCAGCCTGGCCTTGGGCACTTCCAGGGATGCAGGGGCAACCACAGCTGCTCTGGGCACCCTGTGCCAGGGCCTGCCCACCCTCTGTGTAAAGAACTTCTTCCCACCATCCCGTGTCAGGGTCTGTACTGAGAGCAGGATTAAGCAATCTTAACACAGGGCTTTCATTATTTTCCTCTCCTGGTGCATGATGGGTTCCTTTGGAGACTGGTACAGTGCTGGTTAACAAAGTATGGTGTGTGGCTTTTTGCTCCATTCAGTGCATTTTGTGGGCTTGTATTTGTGTTTAGGAAATTGATTCTGGATGCTCTGCCAGGGATGTCATTCCAGAGACATGGAGGCAAGAAGGAGAAAAAACCAAACAGCACTCTGGGTTTCTGGGTAAACTGCCTTAACTGCCAAATGGTTCCTTGCAGAGACACAATCCTATAGGAAAATCTGTAAGAAAAAATATAGATATGTAACCTGAGAAGTCTTGAGCAGAAGTTGCAGAGGGCTCCAGTGTTCTCTGATGGAGAGGGGGGGAAGTACAGCCAGTCAGCTGCAGTGTTGTGCAGCACAATAAATATTTTATTACCACAGACTATCATTTGCTTCCTAAACAGCGTGGGACAGACTCTGCTCTCAGATGGTGTCCCCAAATTTGTGATTCCATGAGTATCCATGGCTGAGGACAGAATTTGGGTCACACACTGCAAAGTCTGCACATAAAATGCTCCAGAGCCACACAAGCAAACTCTCCAGGCTGGCACTGCACTGGTGCACGTTAGGGAGGCAGTTGTTATGAATCTAATGGTATTTTGGGGTTGACCATAAAAATACTTTGGCCTCAGGCTGGAATTGGATAAATAAGATGAATTGGACCATTTCAGTGCTGATACAGTTTTGATATATACTTTGAAACACACTACAGCCTTGCCTGTCCAAAGAGGGGTGGATAGAAGATGCTGATTTATATGGTGAGTTCAATAGGTGCAGTGGGTTAAAAAATCCTGGTGGTGGGGAAATAACTTGGGCAACTTTTTACCATTTGAGTTTCTTTTTTGCAAGGAAGCCAGAAAATTAGTGGGAAACTGGGGAGGGAATAAGCATGAAAAGCAGTAGCAGAAATCTCCTCATTTTCTGGTAATTGTGAGCTTTCAGACCAGCTACCACAGTAACTTTTACTTTCTGGTTTCCCTGCTGTCATACAGTAATAATTTTAAATTTGTCATGCTGGAGGGAGATGCCAATATCAACCTGAAAATGAAGTAAACGGTTTTGATTGGAATTGAAAAGGAAATGTTTCCTGCTTTAAGCTAAGTTTTAATTTAACCTAATTACACAATAATGCAATCGGTGTTTAGTTAATCATGAAAGGTGAAAATTCAGCAGCAAGGCAGGAGGCACATCCTCACCCAGCACATGGTGTGAGCTCTGCGGGTTGGCAAGGAAATGTGGAATTCCTGGCTTCACAGGTTTGCATCTGAGTCCCTCTCCATGTCCCTTCATGTGCTTTTCCCTCTGGGACTTTTCCAGAGCTGTGTTTAATACAAAACTGCTAGGACACCCGTGAGTTATGGGATAATAATTCCGTGTCAGATACTGTGAGAGTGAAGCTTATTTTACAAGAATGCCCTTTGATGGAAGTAGGGCCCCTAATTCAAACTTGAGTACGTTCTGAGAGACATCTACATGCACACAATAAAATCCAGGGAGAACAATTTGCATAGAAAAGCCAGGAAACAGCTGGGCTTACAGACAGCTCAGATTTTAGGGGTGGTTTTCTGGGGGAACAAGGGAAGAGTCAAGCAAAAGAATGTAAATCCAGACCATTTTTGAGAGTTTTTTATAATATTGCATATGTTGTAGTATTTTCTAAAAACACAGCTGTGTGCTGGCTGCCTAAACCAGGTGGTTTTACCTTGCATTAATATTTAGATTGTTGTTCTTTGTAATTATCAGCCAACAGTAATGGTAACAGACACTTATTTGTCTGGCTCATATATGTCTGTATTTGCTCTTACTTTAAATTCTTTCCCATAGATACAATTCAGCACAATCAATGCCAACAAAATTATTTTGAAAGCAGATTAGATTAAATATCTCATCCCTTACTGAGCTTCCCATTGGCATGTGAGGCGATCCTCAGAGAATTAAGATTTGTTTCAGGGACAGAAATGCTCACATGAGATTGCACAGCCTCTTGCTGGCCATTTTTTCTTTAAATATTTGACAGAAGTGCCTGGCCAGGCTAAATTCAGCTGTTTTTATATTTGGGGAGCTTGATGACTAACACCAGAGAGGGGAAAAAGTGTCAGGGAAGTGTTTTTCTGTACAAGCTTGTAGGTGGTTTTATTCCAGGTTGTCTTGCTGGTGACTTGGGGCTTTCCTAGAAGGATGTCACGGGATCATAGAGTCACAGATTGGTCTGGGTTGGAGGGAACCTTAAAGCCCATCTAGTTCCAACCCCCTGCCATGGGCAGGAAACCAGGCTGGACCAGGCTGCAGGTCAGGGAAGTGCTGGGATGGGACAACTCTGTGTGAGCTGGACCATTCCCAAATCCCTGCTGACTGGGCTCTGCACTGGGAATACCTCAGATTTGGGGGTTGATTTTAAGTGGAAGTGTGCTGCTCTTTGGTGCTGACTGAAGCCAAGTCCTTGCCCTTACAGAGCCAGGAGGATGTTTTAAACTGGGAGATGAAAGGATGGTGTGGGCAGCCGTGGGTTAGAGTGATGGGATTTGCACCCTGGGCTGCTCCCCAAAATTGCAGTGCAGGAAAGGCAGAACAGCCTCACACCCTCATTCCTTCCCATCTCCTGGGCACCTTGAAGCATCAACCCCATCATCCAGAGGCCTGCCCACACCAACACCTGCTGATGAAATGGTGACAGCACTGATGGGTTCACTGATGGCTCTTGGACATGAGCCTTTCTTCCCTGGATTTTGGTGGAACTGGCTGGTGTCCATCCCACACCTCTCTCTGCAGGGGTAGAGCCAGGTCTGGTTGTGCACAGCAGGTGTCTGTGGGATTTGGATCTCAGGGTTTTGGAAGCAGGATCCTACCTGGCCTTCACATTGTGTTAAAGCAGGTTGGTGCAGATTTGTGCCTAATAAAGGTAAAGTCTCCGCCTCCCCCTGCTCTGCCTGTGACCAATCCATGGTTTTTATAATCAAGAAAAAGTCTCAAGACTGGAAAACTGCCCACCAGAACACTGTGATTCCAGATGGTTTAGGGTGATAATTTTGTATAGGTTTATTAAGGTGATCTGATATCTTTGCTACTTCATGTACTTATTGTAGCAAATAATTTCATGGAAAATGAGCGATTGCTGTGAGTCTGGAAATAAAGTCTGGGAGTTTCCTATTGTTACTGCTTTTGTTGGGTTTATTTAAACCAGGAGTCACTCTTCCTAGCAATCCATTTCCCCAGCCCAGCAAAAAAAAAAAAAGGGAAGGGGGACTACACAATCAACAGTGATTTATTTCTTTAATGCATTTTTAATAAGTAGACCCCCAAGAATGAAGCAGTGGTGCATAATTACATTACCCTGGCCCCAAAACTTGGGCTGTTCCCACTGCAGGCAGGTTATTTAACACCTGGTGAGCACAAGTGAGTGCCCTGCTGGCCTTGGAAGCTGGCACTGACTCTGGAGTTCACATCTATTCTCTAGCAGCAGTTTCTCAGTTTCTGGAATGTTTTTGCCTGGACTTTGCACCAGGGGCTCCTGCAGCTCTGCTGCCTCCTGTGTCCTTGCCCTCCCTCTCCTGTACCCTTCGTGCACTTCCCTCAGAGGAGAGGCTGTGTGGAGAGGCAGGAGCTCCTTTCCAGATTGCAGTCTCCTAAATTAAAGGAAGCCAAATCGATTTGAATATTACATTTGCCTACAAGGACCTCCTGCTAACTTCTGTGTTTTTCACAATTGCGTTTTCCTGGTTTTGTTTAGGTTTTTTTTTGTCTTTATCACTTCCCTGCTGCTGACTAAAGGAGCTACACAACAGGGGAAAGTGTGACTAACTCACTGCCTGCACAGGGGAAGGAGTGAGGCTGCTTCTCCACATGCTGGTGATAAATGCACAGAGTAAACAGAATGGAAAAGTGGAGAAAAACAGAGCTTTTTTTTCTACAATCTCTCTTTTTTTTTTATATAGCAATGTTAGTCATTCCTCCCAGCAAGTACAGGTTAAAACAGTTTCCATCATGAGATTTCTTGCAGGAGAAGCAGTATCAGCTGAAAATTTGTGCTTCCTTCTAAAATTGTTTTTAACGTCTCGTGTTGTAAGAAAGTAAAAAAAAAAAAAAAAATGTTTTTCCTCTTATTTTGTGTCTCCTTTGGTTTGACAGCAAGTCATAGAGATGCAGTTTTTCTCTTTCTCCCATGTCCTGTGTCAGCTTGGCAGCTATTTCCTATCTCAGCTGGGAGGGAAAGCATTTAATCAATGGGCAAACAGCAGGGGGATTCACCCAGGAATAGGTTTGAAACTGGTTTTAACTTTGGTTGAAATGGAGTAGATTCCAGATGACACGGTCCCTTTAATTAAGGGATGTCGTGCTCTTGTTTTAAAGCCTGCTGAAATCAGTGGAAAGATGCCACTGCAAAGGACTCTGGAGCAGGTCCAGTCTCCTTTTGTGGTATAGAAATACCTCTTCAACAATTTAAGAGCTTGGAGGGGCTGAATCAGAAGCCAACAAGTGACTTGCTCATGTATTAGGTCAGGAAACACAGGTCTGAGCTCAGCCCCCACTGATTCAGGTGCTAATGAACAGCCCTGTTTTCCCTTCATGCAGTGTTACAGCAGACCTTCTTTCCTATTTTTCCTCCAAGTATCCCAGCGTGGCTTTGGAAAGGGAAGGGAAATCTAATTTGTGTTTAAATACAGTATTGTGGTGTTTGTTTAATGCCTTTGTTTGCTTTGAAAGTTCATCCCGTACTAATGAATTTACAAAACCTACATTATCCATAAAACTGTCGCTGGTGCAGAATCCTGTAATAACTCAGATAATGTATTTAAACCACGAGTGAGTTTGCTCTAGCCTTGAGTTGATAAATTGTGTAGCTTCATTTGGTAGGAATCAGCAATTTTATGTGGCAATTAATTTTAATGGCAATCGGGAGCCACAGGACTAAGTTTTTATCCTTGGTTTTCTGCACATGTAGGGGAATATCCTTGTGTTTACTGTTCAGGTTGCTGCCCTGGGAGAGAGTGTGTGTCTGCAGGGAATGTCACTTTACAGGCATTATGGCCATGCTGCTCCAGCTCATGGTCCAGCCCTCCAGATAAACCATTTTGGGGATTTCACATCTCTTAAAATATGTCAAGAAGAGGGCAGATGGCCAGAAAAATCCCTCCCCAGGATCTGTTTTGCTCTACCCCCTCTCTACTGCATGAACTTGCTGGTTCCCCTTTTTATTGTGTAAAATCATCAGGGATGGTGCCAAAATCATGAACTTGGGAGTCAGAGAGGAAGAGATCAAGTTTTTCTGAAGTGATTCCCATTGTTTGTTTTCCCTTTGCTGGTCTCTGATATCCAGCCTGGAAACATCCCGTTTGTACAGTTGGCTGGGAAACTGTAATTGTGTAGGATCTGATCTGGGAACCAGGAAAGCCTTAATTCCAACCTCAGCTTCTGCCACCAGAGTTACATAGTGGAGCCAGTCATTTGCCTTGATAATTTATGTCTGTGACACTGACTGCACCCTCAGCAGTGTGCAGAAAGCACCAGAGTTCCCCTACAGTGAAAATCTGTCTTGAGGCAATAAAAAATGCCAAGGGAGGTAAATTGAAAGGGATTTATTTAGGATGCTCTTAAGTAACATCCACATTTTGGGGTTTTGCTGTTTGTGAAACAGGCTGGAGAGATTTGGGGGCATTGCTGGGAAAAACCAGACAGACATCACTGAGCTCTTGGGGTAAAAAAGGTTTTTATCATAGAACCAGAGGTGCCTGTAGATCCTAAACCTCATGTTTCAGGTGTTGGTCTCCCATCCATGACCACAGAGCCATTGGTGTCTCCATGGATGCCACTGGTTTGTCCATGGCTGGATGTTATTTTCCAACATAATTTGTGCTACAACAGTTCCCAGAGTGGAGTGATGGCTCCAGAATGAGGTTTGGGGAAGTTATGAACAAGGTCGTGAGCCTGATGGAAATTTCATTTTGTTCCATATTTATTCTGCTGTGTGGGGTTGCACGGAGCTACTGGTCTGTAAAATGAGGTCGCAGCCAGGAAAGAAAGTTTGGGAACTGCTGCTTTAAAGTTTGGGTTGAAATTAATTATTTGTGTACCTCAGAGAGTTGCACTGGTTTTTAAACAAGGCAGCTGGGTTAGAAAGCAGGGGGAATTCATTGTGAAACACTTTATGTGATGGCCAGCACTTGAACCTTGCGCTCCCTTGGTGCACCACCAACCAGAAATTTCAAATTGGCTGCTGAAAGTTGGCTGTGTAGTCACCCAGATATTTCATCACATTATTTCAGAAATCCCAGTGGCTCCAGATGCTCCAGGACCATGGAGGAGTTCATTGTAGTCACCGTTGGAAAAGGTGGTCTGGTGTAGCTTGTGTTATACTCCCACATGTTTAGACAGGAGAAAGGTGGATGCAGAAAGGAAGGCCAGACTAATACTGGTTTGAAAGGAAAAGTTTAACCAGTGTGGAACTGGACTTGAAAAATGTAATACCAGAGGTGTCACCGTAGTGTATTCAAAGGAAAATACTCTCTTATTTTTTCTAAGATGAAAACACCTATGAAGTAATAATCTTTAAAAAGCTGAATCCTCCTCAAACTCAAAATGCCGGTAATTTGCAGAAAGGAAAATCTTTATTTTCGTGCACAAAACCTGTGGGCTGTCTGGAAAGCAAAAACCTGATAAAACAGCTGAGCCAGGTGCTTGAAAGTGCTTTTCAAAGGGATTTCTCTGTTGGGCCCCTTTTCCTGACAGCTTCCCCACCACCCATTCCCTCTTTTTTCTGCCATGAGCTCTGTGATGTCCCCACTACCCTCCTGCTCTCCTGGCTCAGTGATGCAGGATTATTTTCAAGGTGAATGTTTATATGCAGGCCCTGTTCATGAGAAATGAGTTATCTATGTAGTTTTTGAGTCATGCAATGCTGACCCTGGACATATATTTGTTTTTGTATTTGTGGCTCCCTTCTGAAAAAATCCCAAACAAATATTTAAAGGTGTTCTGCTTAGGCTGGAATTGCTAATGCATCTTCAAATCACTGTGCTTTGGGGATATTTGGTGGGGGGGAGGAAGAACAGCCCTCCCTCACCATCCCTGCCCCAGGGATGCCACGTGGGAAGCTGCAGGTTGCTCCTGCTCTTCCAGCTGCAAACTCAGCATTTAAAGGAGAAATTTTGCTTCATTTTTATGGTTTGACTTGTGACTTTATTGTTGCGTGTTCTGAGTTCCGAGGAGGAAAATAAATAGCAGGAAAGGAAAGGAGAGCAGGGTTTCCGTATGCTTCCTGCATCTTGGGGACCTGTGCTCCGTGTTAGCTGCTGATAAGGAGGTTTTAAACCCACAGGTTTTTAAAACGTGGCACATGCTTAAGCACCAGGGAAAATAGATGCATTTTTTTGTCTCTAAAATAGCCATTCCCTGGCAAAGACTCTGCCATTTGAACATCACTGCTCTGGAGACAGGCTGAGAGAGCTGGCGTTGTTCAGCTTGGAGAGAAGAAGGCTCTGAGGAGACCTTGGAGTGCCTTCCAGTAACTAAAAGTGCTCCAAGAGATCTGGAGAGGGGCTTTGGATGAGGGCCCAGAGTGACAGTACAAGGGGGAAGGGCTTCAAACTGTTAAAGGGCAGGATAAGATTAGGTATTAGTAAGAAATTCTCCCCTGTGAGAGTGATGAGGCACTTGAAGCCCAGAGAAGCTGTGGCTGCCTCATCCCTAGAAGTGTTCAAGGCCACACTGGACAGGGCTTGGAGCAACCTGGGACAGTGGAAGGTGTCCCTGCCTATGGCAGGGAGTGGGAATGAGATGAGCTTTGAGGTCCCTTCCAGCTCAGACCAGTCTGTGGTCAGGCTGTAGCTCTGTGTGTATGTGCAATGCTGCTGGTCAAGGTTTGAATAAAACCACTTCATCCATCTTCCCCTTCAGCCAATAAAGCATGTTTTGGTTAGGAAAGCCTTATGTCCATCCCGTGCTCTATCAGATGCACCTTCCTGGTCCTCAGGAAGGGCAGTGCTCCTGACTCAGTCCCCACTCAGCTTTGAAATGCTGAAGCTTCCTTATTCCTCCTTCCTGCACTCTCCTCTTCATTCCCCAGATTCAGCCTACTCTTGAGAGCTTTTGCATTTGTCGTGAACTGAAGAAATTCATCTCCTGGGTTCCTTTGGTGACACCATGACCATGGGTGAAGGCATTTACGTTCAGGAGTCCCAGAGCTCCTCCCTGCCTGCAGCAGGTCCGGGTTCCCGTTGGTGTTGTCCAAACCCCAGCCCGTGTGACCGTTTTCCCTGCTGGTGCTTCAGACGGTGCCTACGAGCGTTGGCAGCCGCGGCCCCGGCGCCGCCGTGGGCTGCCCCAGAGCAGTGATTGTGTTTGCCTGCTCCCTAGCAACTTGGTGCGCTGCTTCAATTACAAAGGGCTCGGGAAAACGCGCTCCATCTGGTTTTTCCAAGCCCAGATGCGACCACCCCAAAGAGTGATCTAATTCTTCTCTATATAGACTTGAAAACTTCTCACCAGTTGGTGGTGCGGGAAATCAAATGAGAGTCCTTAGGAGCAATAAGATCCACATGCTGGCCTAATTGCACATGGAGCTACACTGCTGCTCCTGCTCCAGCGTGTTTGCGGCGCTGCTCTCAAAGGCGTATTGTTAGGCGAGGGGAAAACCCACAAATCTTCATTTGAGAAATAATTTAATGTGGGCCAATAATTAGCTATTCACCATACAGGGTGGGCCCCTTCGTGTCCGGTGTGGTGTGTAAGGAGAAGGCAGGCAGGGCTCACAGGCAGCCTTGGTCTGTAGGCCAGGGGATGTGGAAAGGGATGATATCTCATCCTGCTTTTCCTTTTAGTCTACATTAGATCATCTGAGAGAGTTATTCTTGCTTTAATGTGGTTTGGTTTTTTGTGTGTTTTTTTATTTTTTTTAAATTAAAATCCAAAAAATGGCGCTGCCTTCCGTCTCTGCACTCAGTCTGGATAGGACAAGGGGAAGTGGTATTAAACTAAAAATGGAGATGTAGGTCAGATATTTGGAAGGAATCCTTCCCTGTAAGGTGGGGAGGTCCTGGCACGGAGTACCCAGAGAAGCTGTGGCTGTTCCTGAATCCCTGGAAGTGTCCAAGGCCAGGCTGGACAGGGCTTGGAGCAACCTGGGACAGTGGGAGGTGTGGAAGGGTGGAGCTGCATTATCTTGAAGCACTCTTCCAAACCCCTCTGTGATTTTGTGATTGTAGGGAAGGAGAGGCAGAACCCAAACTGAGGAGTTACTGAGGAATGGGGGAGTATCACAGAACCCTGATGGAATGCTGAAACATAAAATTTCCTCCCTCCTCCGTTCTGCAGAAGATGCCATCCTGAAATTCCTTGTTTAGGATATTTTGCTGGCTTAGGCCTCAGGATCAGACCCTTTTCATTTTAAGGCTGTCCTGAGGTGTCAGCAGCTCATCCTGCCTGGCCGGCATTGCGCCCTTCTACACGCTAAGAGCCGGCCAGGGAAGGTCCGAAAACCAGCTTCCTACGCACTTAAAAAACTTGGGACTGACTTTTAACGAGGAGGGGGGAGGCGGTGCCAGCCTTAAACGCTCTCTGTGCCTTTTGGAGCGAGCGGCGGTTCTCGCTGGGGGGTGTTTTCTGCCGGGCTTTCCTGTGGGAGCCCCGTGCCGCGCACAGGAAGCGCGGCCCGGCCCGGCCCGCGGCCATGGCCCCCCGGGCGGGCTGAGGGAGCACTGCCAGCCCGCGGCCCAGGGCCCTGCCACCGAGGTGAGCCCAGCAGTCCGCAGGAAAAATAAATAAAAAAAAAACCTGCAGAAAGGCACGGCCCCTTGGGACCCGTGTTTTGTCAACAAATCAAGCGGGAGCTATTTTAAGCGCCTATGTACCTCACGCTTCCTGTTTTTCAGAAGAAACTTCTTGTTTTTTTCGCTTTTATGTTGACGGATTTATTTTAACGGCTTGTTCCTGAGCCGGTGTGAAGGACTTTTCCCTGCCGTGAGGAGGGAGGGAGGCTCTCTGGGGTCTGCCAGGGGGAAGGACACCTTCATCCCCCTGCCAGGGGCTGCCTGGAGGGTTCCTGGGTGCACCAAGGGGGTTTGAAGGTGGGCAGCTGTGGGGCGGCTGTCCAGGGGACGGTGCTAAGCCGAGCCATGTGTGGTTCTCTTTCGAGGAGCAGTGGCCCAAACCAGTAAGGACAAAGTAAATAGTGCTCATTTCCTGCTGACCTTTTAACACCAACAGATGTTTTCTCTTACAAGTACCATAGGCCACTTCAGTCCCTGACCTCATCAAGTGGGCTGCTGCTGTTTTCATGCTCGACAGTCTATAAAACTCCTTATTTAACCTGTTCTGCTGAGACCTGCCTGCAGAACTGGATCTCCTACCTTGGGCAGGACCTGTGTGCGTTTAGTATTTCTGACTTTCTTTTCTCTGGATGGACCAACCGCTTCCTTCTGATTTTTGTCCTCTTTGGAGGATGGCAGATGTTTCCTGTGATGGGCTCTATCAGGCAGCTGGGGGAAGTGAGTTTCCCTTTATAATATTTTCCCTAGCATTCCTCGCACAGGTTGGATTTAAAACCCCATGGCTGGAGCAGTAAGTCCATCACCCTTATCCCTGTTCGTGGTGGTTGAGCAGGATGATTGGGATGTTGGAATCACCCCCAAGCTCAAAAAGTAAAAGAATGGCAGTGCTGGAGCTGGGTTTCCATCTGTGTGGAGCCATCCCAGGACCTGCTGGTGCCGCCTTCTCTCTGCCCCATGGGTCTTGGTCTTGCCCAAGGGAATCAAAAGGATTTCAGCTCCATCCTGGTCTACTCTGCTTGGACATCACATTGGTGTTGCTTTTTTGCCATGGTGTCCTCCTCCCACATCACCTGTGGATGTGGATGCGTGGGGATCTGTGCAGGAATTGAAGCAGTTTGGAGTGCAGATGTGGTGGGAAGAGCAGTTAAGCTCTCATTCCTGACATGGGCCAAGAAACACTCAAGTCTGGCCATGACTTGTGTGCCCAGGAACATCAGAGATGCCTAGTTCATCCAGGAGACATTTAAAGGTGATTTCCCTGGTGGATTTCCTGGCCAGAGCCTGTGTTCTTCTGCCAGTCCTGCTTGGAGCCCACAGGAGCAAGCTCTGCAGTGAGGTAATGGAAATGTGGAGGCTGGTTGGTGTGTGTGCCTTCAATTTTTTGGAGACCTTTCCGTGTTGGTGAGGAGCCTTTCTCCAAAATTGACATGGCAGTAGTGTCTCATGGGATGCCATCAAGCAGGATGAGGTGTCTCTGTGTCTGGGATGAAAAAAGCCCCATGTGCTGCCTGTGGGCCAGTTCATTTGCTGTGCTGTGTGGTGCAAAACTCGTCCTGGGTTCAGAGAGCAAATCTGAATCCTACTTTGGTTTGGAAGCGAACTTGAAGCCCATCCAGTGCCACCTCCTGCCATGGGCAAGGACACCTTCCACTGTCCCAGGCTGCTCCAAGCCCCATCCAGCCTGGCATTGGACACTTCCAGGGATGCAGGGGCAGCCACAGCTTCTCTGGGCACCCTGTGCCAGGGCCTGCCCACCCTCCTAGGGAAAAAATTCCTTCTAATCCTTTTGGTCTTCTTTACCTTTTGTGTGGGGGTCAATGGAGGTATGAATAATTAGCAGCATGATTTCCAATTATTGTGTTATCCATCTGAAAAGGGATGTATGTTAATTCAAATTTCACCAATTTACCTCTATAGACTCTTTTTAATAGCATACTGAACATAAGCTGATAGATACTCCCAGGTTGTCACTTGTTGGGTTTTTTGTTTTTCTCTAAAGAGATATTTTGGTTTGTATTTGTTTTTTCAGTACTCTTCATTTGTACTTGGTGGAAGACATTCAGAAGTTTTATTTCATGAGTTGTGATTCTATCCAAGAGCAGCATTTCTGTGCAGGACAAGGGGAAACAAACCCTCTGTGAGTCAGGTTACCCTCCTTTTCCTGTTAAATCAAAAAGAGAAGAATGCAAATTCTTTAAAATTCCTGACTAGTACCCAAACTTTACCATTTTTAGAGTTTCAAGTTTAGAGAAAATGACTCACAGGCACTTTTAATAAAGGATTGCTCAAAATAGAGCGGAGTGTGATTCACATTAAAGAATGAAGACCCAAGAGAGGCAACAAAGAAGCCTTTAACCTGATGCTCACTCATCCCATAAGGACATTGGGAAGGGGGTGGTTGGGATTCCTCTCCTGGCACCTGGCGTTGGGGGAGCAGCATGCAGGGATCCTGCCCACCTTGTTTGATGGGTTTTATTAGTCAGTGTAATTAGGCAATGCCTAATTGTTGAAGGCAGCCCTGAAGATGACGCTTCTGAGGGCGAGGTAGAAGCAAATCTGCAATTACAAACACAACTGCCTTTTGTTCCCCAGCACTGAGCATGTGTCCAGCATCACACTGGACTATTCTGAATTTTAGGGTCACTGTGGCAAGAGAGATGTCCCATCCACAGCAGTGCACTGCCTGGAGGGACTTGGAGTGAAGAGCCAGAGCTAGCTCTACCTCTCCTCTACGAGGAGCACTCACAAAAAGCTTGTAACACAAGCCTTGTGAGAAGAATTGTTTAACAAATAGCCACGTAATCTAGTTTGCCTTTTCCACAGTGTTTTAGTTTGCCCTGCACTGGCAGTCAGCCTTTCCCAGGTTTAACCTTGCAGAGATTTTATCTTGCCAGTCTGCAGAGGTGGCTGCTGGTTGTGGAAAGCATCCCTGACTTACCCAGTGGATTACTGGGCAAAATCGATTTTACTTGGTACATTCATATGCTGAAAAGCAACATAATAGCGTCTGCTTTGCTTCCACGCCAGTGAGGGGGAAGTGCCCCGACATGTGCTGGAGACCCTACACGAGTCTGAGAGGCAGCTGAGTGTTCTGGACCATATCCATCACCAGTGTAATTCTGACAGCATCGTTTTGGCTGACTGGGCAGGACCTGCAGAAATGCCTTAGGTGTATGTGCTGATGTATATTTTGTGGCTGTCTCTACTTAAGTGCTGTACATTCCCCGTGAGCTATGAGAGCCAAGACCTTCCCTGTGCTCCTTGCAGCTTCTTCAGTTGATATATGGTGTTTTCCCTCCTTTTTGTCAAAGTGTCCTCTGTCCCAGAGATAATGCAATTGCTATTCAGTGCCGTGCAAATACTCTTTTGTATTTGTATCTCTTTTCTATTTAATTATACTGTATAAATGTCCTCGGTAAATTTGATAAGTTGGGTGAAGGATATTGATTTTCGAGTCTCTCTTGTGCTGGGCTCCTTGTAGTAGCAGCAGCCGTTCCCCAGGCCTGTTTCCTGGGGAGGAGGTTTTGAAGGTTTAGTGTTTAAGTAGCTATGGATAACAAAGGAATTTCTTTCTCTGCACTCACATTTGATCTGCTGATTGCAGGGTTTAAGGCCAGAGAGAAAACATTAGTGTTGGGTGCTTTGTTTTTTAAAGGCTTAGCCTCACATCATCTGCAAAAGCAGGTGGGAGGGGAAACCAAGAATAGAGCCATTGCCTTCATTCCTGTAAATAAAGCTACCAGCTTTGGGATGAAATGAGAGAGGGATGCTCCCAGGGTCGGATGAGGTCCTGGGGAGCAGTGAGAGGACCCTGGAAGTGTTCAAAGGCAGGTTGGATAGGGCTTGGAGCAAGCTGGTCTAGTGGAAGGGGGTCGGAACTGGGCAGTGTGTAAGGTCCCTTCCAACCCAAACTGTTCCATGATTCCATGATTCTGTGACCTGCAGCTGGGCAGGGCCCCCTTTCACCCCTCCATCACCCCGTGGCTGACAACAGGGCAGGAGGGGAAGGAGGGACCAGTGGGGGCGCAGGGAGGCAGAAAGGAGGGGAGGGAATTTGCAGGGTTAAAGGGGGAGGACCAACAGTCTATTTTTAACTGCAGTTTTGAATGTGAAGTGTCACCGATGTTAAAAAAAGCTCCTGGTAAATGGTGGGGAAGATGCAGGCAATAGTGGAAAGCCAGCTGCAGCTTTTGAACTGTTTGCTGATGTTTCTGAGGAGGCTGCAAACATTTGGTTCATGGTGGTGTCTTAATTTTCCTTTCCTCAGCCCCAGGTCTCCCTGCACAAGTGACTTTCTTTAAACAGTGCTTAGCTCTCAGCCTCGTAAGATTATTTTTGTTCCTTAAGAGGCAAAGAAGAGAGAAATACAGATATTTGTGCACTTCCCTTTTGCGCTTGCTTTCCTCGCATTCTCTTGGAACATAAAATGTTTTCCTTTTTTTTTTTTTCTTCTTTTTTTTTTAACGCTGAAAATTGGATGCTGATTTTTTTTTTTTTTTCTGGCTAATTTCCATCTATTTCTCAGACAGGATTTTTAGCCTTGATCTATAATGCAGGCCTGTGGCTGTTCTTGCTAAAAGTTCGATCCCACCAGGGCTTTCATTCTAAATCCTTATTTTCAGTAGCAAATCGCTTTCTGCAAAATGTCACCTCTCAGAGGTTTGGGTGGGTAGGGGGGCCAGGCCCTGCACCTCTCCTGCCATCCGCCCAGGATTTGGGAACGTGAGGTTTCAGCGTGTTTGCTGCACTGAGGCAGGAGGCTGGAGCCATTGCTGTCACGCCAGTGATCCGTGGGATAATGCATCCCCAAGTCGTGGCCGTTTCTGTCTATTGTGTCACCGATCCGCGCATTAAAGGGACCCCGAGTAGGTGTTGCTACAATAAACCCTAACAGCTCTGTAGGAGCCGTCACAGTTCATTGCATCAATAATCTGTGTGTTAAGGCGTCCTGAGCAGGCCTGGGCAACACAATGGACCGCTCTGGCTCCAGATGAGCCTGTGTAAAATTTAGGTCAGTAACCTGAGTGGTGTTAAATCCCAAAATTGCCCTGCTACGGAGAGCTGGCAAGGTCTGGAATAAAAATGTGCAGATTACGCAAACCTGGTGTTTGCAGAGGGTACTCTTGGCTAAAGGTTGGTAGTGGGAGAATTATTTCACCTTATTTATTGCTGTTATCTAAAGCTGTCTCCGCTCGCTTGGCTCCCTCCTTCTCTCTCCTTTGGCTCGGTGGGAGCGATGCTGGGAGGGCAGCGAGGGAGAGGCAGGGCAGGAGGGATGGGAGGAGGCAGCGTTCCGCAGCTGAGCCGTCCCAGAGCCGCCCCGCATCCCGACCAGCTCTTTCCCACGGGACTTCATGGAAACACTCACACATTTCCATCCTGCCTGTGCCTGTGCCTGACCCCATGGAGCTCAGTATTGTCTGGAGCATGGCAGATCCCTGGGGGGCTCCCCAGACCCTTGATTACTCCAAAAGCCACCCTCCATCCTCGTTGCTGACCCATTTCGTGATCCAAGCCCTCCTTGGTGCTTGATGCCCCAACACCTGGCTGGGCTCTTCTCTCTGCTGTTCTTTGCATCCTGCCCCTTCCTTCCTTTCTCATTTCCCTCAGACAAGGGCCTTTTGTGGGTAGGTGGAGGGAGAGGAATGCCTCCAGCGCCGGCCGGAGAGCCCGGCTCTCATTGTGGGTGTACGCCTGAATGGAGACGTAGCCTTGAACTCTTGAACTCCTTTTTTTTTTTTTTTTTTTTTTTTTTGTCGAGTAAAGCTGCTGTGTGCTGAAAACAAACAGGACTCACTCCGATGGAAAGAGATTGTATAGTGGGAACAGGTCTCAGGCCACGAGAAAGGGGTTTTTCCACGTTTCCATTCTGAGAGTTTCCATTTGAGGTTTTGCCAGCAGTTGGGCAGCAGAAGATGAATTAGCTGAGCTGTTAAAGGTATTACACGTGTTTCCCCCTTCCGAGACTTGTTAGAACATATTTTCTTCAGTGATAGTAATAAGTGTTACAAACAAAACACAGTTTTCCCCTTTGAATGTTCCTTTACACAGAGCATCATCTACATTTTAAAAAAAAGTACGTTAAGCAACATGAATAGCTTCAGGCTATTTTATTTCATGTTGCTAAATAAGTCAATGCAGATGAGTGCTTTTTATGTAAGAGTGGCTTGTAAATATAAGCCCTAAGATAAGGGCAAACTGTAACTCTAAAGATTTCCTGGAGACAGAAGGAAATCACTGTTGCCTTTCACTATTCCCAGTCCAGGCAGAGATCCCAGGACAGGGATTCAAAAAGCTTGAATTTGTGCCACATGTGGGGGAGTTCCGTGTGCTGGAGGAAAGGAAAGCTGAGTCTCCTGGTTTGCTGGGGCAGGAGGGACTTCATCTTTGCTCTTCAGGTGAGCAAGGCCCTTCCTCTGGGTGAATGGTGGAATCTCCTGCAGGGCTTAAGGTTCCTCCTTTGGCCCTCAGCTGGGATTTGAAGAAGTAGGCTGGGTTCTTTTCCCAGCATATGTGGGTGTCCATGTAAGATTTAATTGTCTGATCCTGATTATGGAAGAATTAGGAAATTTGGAGCGAAGGGTAGAATTCCAGACTTGGAGACACTCTAGCTGTGTGTCCTGTACATCTGTAGGGCTGGGATGTGGGTGCCATCATGTTCTTGTCATGTAATGTGATGCAGCAGCACCTGGTCACAACTCAGGACACTGAGGATACCGTGCCTTTGCCTGTAAGGGTGTCCTCATCCTTATTTTATTATTTCTTTGAATTAGGAGTAGGGATACAGGGCCAAGGACTTGCAAGAGTCTCAAAGACAAGTGCTCCTGTTGGAGTCTTGGTACTTTGCCTTGGGCTCCCCAGGGAATGCGCTGCTCCTGGGGTGTTTGGGTTTGCATTGCTGCTCTTGCTGTTTTGAACTTCCTATTGAGGAAGAATTCAGGAGTAACTTGTGAGTGTTGCAGGAGTGTTTGCTACATGCAGATGTTCAGTCACATCCTGCGAGGCAGGAGCTCTGGCTGCTGCTGTGGTGCCTCTGCAAACCCTGGGATCACAGAGGGAGGCGGGCTTGGGGGATCAGCAGCGCAGAATCGTGGGGATGGGAGAAACACAGGGATTCACAGGGGCATGGGATGTGTGTGGCAGGAGTGGGGTACAGAGGCTGGGAGGATGTGGCTCTTGGCCCCAAATGGAGAGATTGGTGTGCAGCTCATACTCAGGAAGTTTGGCCACCCTGATTACAAACATACGTATATTTGGAGATGTACAGCGAGATATCTGCCTCTCTCCTAATTTGATTTGCATTTATATGGGGAGAGGAAAACCACTGGAGCAGGAGAGTGGGTGGCTTTGTGTGGTTCCCTAGCCAGCAGAAGCTGAAAGCAATTTACAGTTCACATTTAGCAGTATTAGTAGTAACCAGAAGGAGACATCTGAAGGTAAGTGGCCATGTCCTGCCTCTTGGCACTGAGGAAGCTGGATTTGCCTTTGTTCAGCTCCAGAGATGGGTAATGATGCCACAGCACAATTTGCAGTTGTTCTCAGTTAATCATGTTCAAAATTTAAAACATAAAGTGCTATTTGTGAGAGTGAAAAGGGTGAACTTTGCTGTGTTATGGTTGGGGGGTGAGAAGTGAACTGAACAAAACCAAGCCTTGGAATCAACAATAGCTGCACACCAAAGGGTTTATTTAAGCAGGACTTTTTTTGATAGCTATTTCATCTTATTTTCCTCTTGTCCTTGCTCTTGCTTGCTCATCTATATGCAGCATATGGAAAGGTTGAAAAGTGGCAATTACTAAATGAGAGTCGACAGAAACTGTTCTCCAGCAGCTCCAGATGGGGTTAGTGATGCTGTTCCCAAGCTGCCAGTGCTTCACTCCGCAGTATAAAATGCCCTCTAATGGACAAGTAACTGCATAACTCATCCAACAAACCGGCAAACACTCATTTTTCTCAGGATTTCTAATCTGCTGTGCTGATTTTGGTATGGGAGCAATTAATGGCTTGAGTAGAGAAGAGCTTTTGCTTATCCAGATGTCCAAACAGTGAAGGTTCACCTTTGTCCAGCATTGATCTTTGCAATTAGTGCAAGTCAGTAATTTGTAATTTAGGGAATTTTGGTAAAACGTAGAATGAGACTTTATTTTCCAGTATGGCAGGGACCCCTGGAGAATGTAAAATTATTTATGTATCTTTTCCTGTTGTTTAATTTGAAAACTTAAGCGTGGTTTTCCAGCCATGTACGTGCTTCAGCAAGATCTGGGTGCATGTTATCAGCGTCAGATACTTAGAAAAACAAGATAAGAGAGGTTGAAGGAGGCCCATGATTAATTAGCAAATAGATTAGGCACTCTCAAAGTTAAGTGGATAATTGGGGTTCAGCTCCTGGTTATTGTTTTGCCTGCCACCAGCCTCTGAAGGCTGTTGGTGCAGGGTAAGCAGAGCATCGACCTGCCTCACTTCTGGTGCCAGAAAGAGAGATGACAGTTATTTTCTTTAAAGCAATTTTCTTGCTGTCTGTTGGGGTTGTTTGTTTGTATTTCAGTTTTAGGAATGAAAGGAGTGCCAGTTCTGGTATTTCCTAGTTTTACTTGAAAGCTTACAGAGGATCTGTGGAGGGCTGTTACTACCTGACAAGGGAGCATTGTCTGGATCTTTTTTTCTCAAAGTCAAGAGCAAATCACTAACGTTGAAAATTGAAATTGGTAAAAGAAATTGAAAATAAAAGGGATGTCTCACTCCCCTCTTTTTTGTGCCATGGCTATTGTGGCAGGTTGAATATTGTCATTTCAATTGGTCTTCATAATATCTGTCTGGCTGCTGAGAACCCAGTCTGGAGAGCAGTTTGTAGTCTGACACATGACTCTTACAGAAACTTTTCTAAAAATCCAGTTCCAAACAAAAACCTTTCTTGTACTTTACACATCATTAAGATGGAGAGGAAGAAAAATGCTACAAACCCATATATCTTTTTTCCCTTTGAAGGGCACCTATATATAATTGTGATTCTTCTTTTCCTGAGTCAACAAGTAGCTTTGATGGGGTAGAACTGCTGAGGAATAATCATGGTGACTTTCAGGGTCTGTAAGGGCTGCAGGATCAGGCTCTCTGTGTCATCTTTGAAGCCTCATTATTTTGGCAGACTGTATCTCGTTGCACAGTGTTTTAAGATGTGGTTTGCATCATTATGTATTGTGTTTAATTTAGCAGCAGATGTGCAGGCTCATATGCCATTATGATACACTCATATAATAGCAAGTTCCTCAAAATTGTTACCACTTCTTCAGCACAAGACTCGTACAGGGTGTTAGTCACCTTTTCTGTGTGATGAGGAGTGGAAGAGGCCTTTGTGTGCCACCAGCAGGTGCTCACCTGGGAGTGCTGGCTCTCCACGAGCACATTTAACCTGCTGCCTCCCTGTTTTCCCTGCATCCAGGGAGTGCACCTTCCCCAGCAGGTTTCTGGGGAAGGTACCAGGCAGGCAGGTGAAAGGTGAAGTTTTGGTTGTTAGTTTTCTGGGCTGGAAAAGAAGCTGGACAAATAATTCTTCCTGCCATCCCCAGCAGCATCCAGGCATTCCCACAGAGAAGCCTTAATGTAGAACATCACCGAACGCTCCGTGGCAGCAAAATCGTGATAATAACTGCTAAAAACATTAAACCTAGTTAATAATGGCTTTGTAGCAAGAGCCCTGCCCTCACTGTTTGGAGGGTGATGCTGGTCTGGGGAGGATGCAGGCTGCTGGGAGGGTGTTGAGGTTTAATCCCAGCCGGCAGCTCAGTCCCATGCAGTCGCTCACTGCCTCCCAGGGGATGGGAGAGAGAATCAGAAGCACAACAGTGAGAAAACTCGTGGGTTGTGATAAAGGCACTTTTAATAGGGAAAGCAAGAGCCCTACATGCAAGCAAAGCAAAACAGGGAATGCACTCCCCACTTGCCATGGGCAGGCAGGCAGGAGTTCAGTCATGCCCAGGAAGGCAGGGCTGTATCGTGCATAGCAGTGACTTGGGAAGACAAGCACCAACACTCCAAACATCCCCTTCTTCCCTTCCTCTTCCCCACTTTACATGCTGAGTATGACACCACATGGTCTGGGATATCAGCTCTCCTGGCTGATCCCTTCCCAACTCCTTGTGTCCCCCCAGTCCCCTCACTGGCAGGGCAGTACAAGAAGCAGAGGCCTTGACTCTGTGTAAGCCCTGCTCAGCAATGACAGAAACATCCTTGGATTGTGAACCCTGTTTCCAGCACAAAGCCAAACCACCACCCCACACCAGTTACCACAAAGAAAATTAACTCTACCCCAGCCAAACCCAAGGTGTCATTTACAGCCAGGGTAGTTCTCCCAAAAAAATGAGAAAAAGCCTTTTTTTCCCCTGCCCAGCATCCTGTTTCAGTGGCTGTGTTTAGTGGAGCGGGAGGAGTCAAACCCTGGCTACACAAAAACTCTGTGATTCCACTTCCCAAGCGAGGGGGTGTATATCTCTCAGGCATTATTAAAAAAAAAAAAACAACAAAAACAAACAAACAAAAAAATGAACAAAACAAACAAACAAACAAACAAAAGACCTACAAAAAAAACCCCAAAAACAAACCACCACCAAAAACAACCCAACCACTATTTTGGGTAATGAAATTCTTTATTTGTTCTAACTGTTTGTATAAATGTTTCATCTATTTTTGTTCCTACTGGGCTCTTTGGTTTAATGCTGTCTCATCGCTGTGAGCTTCCCGTGTTGCCTCATTGTGCTTTAGAAGACGAGATCCCAAAAGGGTATCCCAGAGGGGCTGTGCTGTCTGTCCCTTCCCTTCCATGCTTCCCTCCTCCCCTGCAGTCTCAGAGGGAGAGGCAGGTGATGGGGGCTGAGCAGGGCATGGCGCTCAGGGCTGCATGGGAGGAGGGATGACAGAGTGTTCTCCAAGTGCTCCTCCTGCATTGTGCCGTCTCCTTTGTCCGCCTCCCTCCCCTGTCATTATCTCGGCGTGGCTCCGGCTTTCTTTCCCCTGCGCTGGTTTCTCACGCTGAACTCTGCTTCCCAGCCCCTCCTGCCCTTCCCACAGCAGCTGAAACACCGAGCAGTGGGAATGGCCAGAGCTCAGGATAGCAAACACCCAGGGATGCTGAGGCAGGGCTGGAGCAGTTCACAGCTCCGAGGGCTGTTCTTGTGTTCAAATCTCAATTCAGCTGTGATCGAGCTTTGAGAAACTGGACCTTTACACAAAGGAGGATACAGGGAGAGCTGCCCGTACCGACTTCAGAAATTCTGCTTGAGTATCCTACTCTGCTTCCAGCTGAGAGGATGGACATTCTGCAGTAATCATGAGTACAAAACCTTCTCCAGAAACATCTCTTTTCCTGAGAGCCTAGGAAATACACAGCAGTACCATCAAAACATTTGGACTTGTTAAAATAAGGAATTGTACGTGTAAAACCCCAGTGTAGATGTGAAGAAAGAAGGATGGAATTTTTCCTTTGCTGTTTGGGACCTTTTGCAGTTTGTGGAGCTGGTCGTTCTCTCTGATGGAGACTCTCCATTTTATTGCTGCCCCATTTCATAGAGGGTAGAAAATGTAGACAGTTGGTTTGTCACAGAACAGGGTGTAGGAAACACCATCCCGCTTTCCCAAGGCTGTGCACAGACAGGGAATGTGTGAGATGTGGTGTCTGGAGCACGGGAAAGGGCATCTCCTACCCTCCTGCCAGGTGCTGGGTGGTTTGGTGGCAGTGCCTGTGATTGATGCTGTAAAATAGATGTTGCCCACAGGCACAGGTTGCCCAGGGAAGCTATGGATGCTCCATCCCTGGAAGTTTTCAAGGCCAGGTTGGACAGGGCTTGGAGTAACCTGGAATAGTGGAAGGAGTCCCTGCCCATGGCAGGGGGTTGGAACTGGTTCATCTTTAAGGTCCCTTCCAACCCAAACCCTTCTGTGGTTCTGTGGTGGATGTTTGTGCTCCTGTCCTACCTCCATAAAAAGATGTGCCTTAAAAAGATGATACAAAAGTGCAGGTTGAGAAAGAGCTTAGAAGACTGGATGTTCTTCATAAAATCACTTTTCTCTTACTTTTACCTAATCGTGCATCTTACTTTGGAAGATCACCTTTATTTCTTTTCATTTTCCATCAGAAGTCAGGATTTTAAAAAGCCCTAATACAGCTTTCTCTGCACTTATTTTCTGGCTCATGGATTGTGCTCTTTAACAGGCAGTATTTAGAAGCTATTTAAATGTGTTACGTCAGGGCTGAGGTTTTTTTCCTAAAGTGTTGTATTTAAGTAAATTCCTTCCTTAAATAAATAAATAGCTGCTGGGCTATCATCGTGTCCAAGGGTTTTCAAGAAAATTTACATTTTGAAAGACACTGTTGGAGGCTAACATGGCCATGCAATTACTGTATGTAAATCACTTCACTTGTTTCCTAATCTTGCTGAAGATGAAGTACAATTTTTGTGCGTGTGCCTCTCCCTCTCAAATTTCCTTAGACAATGAGGTTTTCTTGTCTTTTAATTGCTGACTGTGATTTTTTTTTCTGCCTAGACTGATTGTGTTTATTTTCTGGTGGGGGACATTTAGCCTTATGATTGTTTTGAGATTGGGTTGGCTGTGGAAACCATTGGGGATAGATTGAAGTTGGGTGCACAACTGATTGCGTCTTCCATCCCACAAATGGGAAGAGCTGCTTTCTTAATTACAGCCTCATGCAAAGGCTGGGGAATATCCTCTTGTTTCTGTGCCCCACACATCTGCTTTTCTCCATTTTATCCATCCTTGCCAAATCCTCCTCAGCAGCTCCTGCCACATTTTTAGTAAGTCTTCTGAGCTGGGCTTTTATTGCTGGTTGGTACCACCACGGACACCTGTCAGACAAAGATGGGGCAGCTCATGTCATTAGGAAGGAGCTCATTCATGGGCATTACATTAAGCTGTGTGGGACTCTGATGAGCAGTAATTTCTCTGATTGTTATTAGTTTCTTTTGTAGGAAGTTTTCCTCCAGGGAGTAATGCAGGGAATTGAGATGGCTGGGGAAAAAAAAAACTTTAATGGATGCATTTGTCCATCAGAAAATGCACTCTGTCAGAATTAAGTACACTTTGCAAATTGGTTTTGTTTGGGGAAGTAAAGGGGCAAAGAGATGCAGCCCCAACATAATGAACCATTTGAGTGTTTTCAGAACAAAATGATAAATTTTTCTCTTCTGATGTGATTTCATTTTTTTAATAACCTGGTATTTCTCCCTGCGAGTGGAATGGGATGTAATAGAGGTAAAAAAAATCATGTGCGTGCCTGTAAATGTTGATCATGGAAATGCCATTAGCTTCTTGGGCTTTAGCTACACTAACAGCTTAATTTTTGTTGCGTGAAATATTTTGACCGTACCAAGCTTCTGCCTCCGGAATGGAAGTTTTCTGCATCCTCTAGAATGTTGCATTAATTTTTAATATGAGTGGGAATCGTGCTCTTTAGCATCCCTATGTTTAAAAAAAAAATCAATTAATTATTGCTATAAATCTCAGTGATTATGCTGCAGTTGTGCTGCTGGGAAATTGGCCATTAACTACCAGGAAATCGCCGATCAACCCTTAGTTGGAATTCAGCTGTACCAACACGAGGCTTTTCCTTTTGGAAATTAACTATCAATGTGATGCATAATTGATAACCATTTATAATAATAACAATAATCTCCATGAAATTGTCATCCCAGAGTGCAGAGGCTTTGTTAGAGCCTTTACCCCTCGCATGCTCAGCCTACTGCACTGGTTAACTGGGTTTTCTGGGGAAGTTATTGGTGTGTTTTTAGGAGAGCCAGTGCTGGTGCAGAAGAATAAAATGCGAAGTAGAAATGCCTGGCTCAGCTACATGAACCTGCAAGGGTGTTCAGGGATGGGTTAAGTGTTGCTATTGCTCCCTTCACAAGGGGAAGCGAAACTCCAGGTTACAAATGTTGCCCAAGGTCAACTTCTGGACATCAATCTGCGTTTTCTGGTGTGGTGTCTTCTCTTCTGTCCTGCATTTTGTGAACCGGACAGGTTTTTTTTGGTTTGTCACAAAAATTTTGTTTGCAAACGCTGCACTGTGAAAATTCACCTGCTGGAGAGGAGCTGTTTGGGGGTCAGTTTGAATGAATGGTGCCAGGTTTGTGGTTACTGCTGCTGGCTTTTCAGAATTTTTTTTTCAACTTTTTAAAACCACTCCAGTGTATGTAGGCAGAGAGGTTGGGAGTTTGCAGGGTGATACAGGTGGCCAGTCAGGAGAGGGTTTCTTGCTGTGCTTGCTCTCATTTCTGCCTCCCTCTACCCCTCCTCTCCACTCAAAGCTAAAAATGTTGTGGTGCTTTGCTTTGCCTCTAGAAATCACAGATTTACATTAATTCTGTTCTTTCGATGCCTTGCAGTGAGTGGTGGATGACTAAGGGGGGCAGAGGCCTCTTTCTTGAGCAGGATCCCTCTTTGGGAAGGTTTGTAGCTGTTATCAGGGTCATCTGTCTTCACCTTAAAATACAAAAGAGAATACTGAATCAGCAGTTGCATAAAATATTAGTGCTATGTTGGATTGTTGGAATTCAGTTGTCAGCATGAGGTCTCTTCTTCCATGTCTTGATTCATGAAAGCTGTTGTGGAACTTGCTTTGAAAAACTCTCACCTGGGTTTTACATCAAAAAATCAATCCTGGTAGAAGTACCACAGCAGCACATTGAGAGGCTGCAGCTGAGCTCAGGTCAGGGATTAAACAGACGTTTGGCTCTCTGTAGGAGCAAAACGTGTCAGACCAGAGAGTATCCATTAAGGGTCTTCCTCTGTGCCACCAAAATGCAGAAAACCTTTAGCTGGTGTCTCTTTGGAGAGCATTTCTTGTCATTAAGCCACACAGGTGGCTCCATGGATCATTTTATCTCCCTGGCATTGAAATGGTGTGCACTGGAAACAGCAGCCGAAGTTTAAGGTTGGCCCTCCAAGAATGAGGGCAAGGACAGGCTGCGGTGACAGCTGGAATATACATCAAGGTCTCCTTGTAAATTCAAGGTCCCTTGATGACTTTTACAGGGCAGGGTTTAAATATGAAAGTGTTTTGTGTATGAAAGTACTGGCAGATCAAGAACTACTTTCCCTGTTTTATATACTCTCTAAGAGTCTTTCAGCCTACAAAATATCCTCATGGATTTTATCCGCTAGGAATAGATTTGTCAGTCAGGAATAAAACTGGGAAGCCCATGCAGTGCTTTGGCAGTTCTCGTGTACAAGGCTGGTTTTCTGAATTGCAGGGAGGATAGAGAGACTGATTTGTGGTGCCAGATGTGTGACTTGTGGGGTGCAGACTCAGAGCTGTCCTTTCCAAAAGCTGCTCTGCTGTTTGGCACTGGCAGATCTCACCGGGTGTGCTGGAAATCCAACACTGGTTTGGGCTGGAAGGGGCCTTAAAATCCATCTTGTTCCATCCTCTGCCGTGGGCAGGGACACCACACCTTCTGTTATCCCAGGTTTTGAGCCCCATCCACCCTGTCCTTGAGCACTTTCAGGAGCAGGAAGTCAACAAATCTTACGAACCCTCTCCTTTCTCTGCAGGATCCACAGTGGCGGTATGCACGCCGATTCCTGTGAGTTTTCCTAAGCTCCTGGGGGACTGCTGTGCTTTTTGAGTCAGAAAGTTGCAAAATCCCATCAAGAATGGCACTTGTGGATAAACACAAAGTCAAGCGGCAGCGACTGGACAGAATTTGTGAAGGTAAGAGCATGCTTTCGTTTTTCTGACTGATGACTAGGGTAGAATATTTAATTTTTCCTTGTTTCTTTCAGTACTTAGGCATAAGGAGATCTGAATCCAGGGCTGGATTCCCTGTCCTCTCTGTAGGCTCAAAATACATTCCCACTGTTCTGGTTACTCACTTGGAAGTCATGTGTAGTCCTGTGAGTGAGATTTTTGTTTAATTACCAGGTCACCTCCTCTTATCCTGATTTCTACCAGAACTATTTGGTCGGTCCCAATTTGAAACATATTTACTATCATCCTGTAAGAAAATGATGGAAAACTGAAGCGTTGTTGTTCTTGTGGTTTTGAGCACATTGTTGTAGCAGCTTTTATTTGTTCAGTGTGTGGGGGTCAGGCAGGTTTGTTGCAATTCTTTATTCATGGTGGTTACAGTGTCTCAGCACAGGTGACTTTTACCTTTGAGAGGAATCTTCCAGCAGGTAAAGTTTTTAGGAAACATCTCCTATTGCAGCTTACATGGTGTAAGTTACTTATGACAGAAATCAAGTGATGGCAAACAAGCTCTGACTTTTTGGTGTACACTCCAATAATTCTCCAATGCTCGTGCAAGTTCTGCCATCAGCAACAAATGCAGAGCAGAGTGTTGTTTTAGGAGGAATATCTCTCCAGGAGTTCCAGTGTTCAGCTGCTTTTAAGGAGATGGATAGTGGCCTGCAGGGTAACAATTTGCAGTATTGCTTGAATGCCAACGAGGTGAAATAAGATTTGGTGGTGGATGAAAGCACAGAGCTCTCAGGGGAGTTGTGCTGTGCCTGTTTGAGCAAAATGTCTGGGGCTTTGTGGAGTTCCAGTGTGAAGTGCTGATCAGCAGGACAAGGGTGGATTTTGCCTTGACTTTTCTGTGTTATATATTGCTTACTCTACACTGCTGCTGTTTTAAACTCGTCATTACTTCCTCCTCTCGTATTGCTCTGTTAATTTTGGAAAAGGGGAGACAAAGCAGAGATGGGTTAGGAGGGAGTATCCAGGGTATGCTGCAGTGTGGAGCTGCCTCTTTCTCCTACTGAATGTCATAAACACTCAGGTGTAGCACACTATCTCATCTTCAAAACTTACTTTGAACTTGACTTAAAAGAGTTCTATCAGCTGAGCCTGGATTTTCAAAAGCTGCCTTCCTGGTTTGATGTTTACCATCAGATCTAGTTGCTGAGTGTACAAGAAATTCAAAAGGATCGTACAACAAACCTGCTAACAGAGCTTTAGATGTGATTGAAGTCTAGATTATTTTTCTCTGATATATTAGCTTTTTTCTTCTTTCTTGGTCAAAAGATATTCTTTTCTAATCTGTAAATGTGCAGGAGACATAACTTTTTTAAGTATACTTTGTCATTTGCCACTGGCTTTGTAATTTGATGGAAATGGTGGGAGACGCTGCTGTGTTGTATTCAGGAGCAACAGACAAGGACTGAGTGTGAGAAGCATTGTAAAAATTACATTGAAAAATGCAAAAAGCTTCAGATTTGCCAAAATATTAGATTTGTAGGACAGCTGAATACTCTGCTGGCCTCTCTGATGGCTATTTTTTACTACAGGCTCCTAATCTTGGATTATAGCATAAAAAAGCCCTGAAAGGGGCCATTCCAGCTGCTGTGAAAACACACTTCGAAGAAAAAAAAAAAAAAGATAATTTTTCTTGGTTTTATCTTGTAAGGTGTGTGCAATAATCGGTGAAAGATGATGAGAAATTAGAGAACTAGTTCAGCAGATGGAGGAGAGGAGTCTTTGCAAACAGAATTGTATTCAGTGAGAGGAATCTATTGCTCCATCAAGCTTAGGGCAATGTGGTCCAAAATAGTTGCTTTTAATGATTTCCTGTTCTGTGGAAGCACTTAAGGAGCTTTTCCCTTTAAATGTGAATGGGATACAAAGCTTCATTTACCTGATGAAAGACTAAATGTCTGGTAGCATGGAGGTGGATATCTGTGCTTTTCCTGAAGTTGCATATATCATCCCTTTTACTATTCCCCACACAAACCCTTGCAGAGTTTGCAAGGAATGGACTTTATTCCATGCAGCAGGATGGTGGCAGGTCTGGAAGGTGAAATAGCCTCGGGCTACATGTTGTAATCACTGTCCAAACTGCCAGACAGATTCTTCTTCCTGCAGGCTTACTGAAACCATAACCAGACACATGTTGAGGGAAATGCCTTACAAACTGTCAGGGCATTAAAAGAGTTTATTAAGGAGTTGCAGTGTTTGTATTACTCTGTTAAACGTACATCTGGCGGGGAAAAAATAATCCAAGCCATACAAGGAGGTGGTATAGTTTAAAAAGCCAGTTCACAGCCTTTATAGCCAGATTTATGAGTCTTCCAAAGAGGGGAGCTGTACAGTCTCAGGGCATGGCTCAGCTTCACCAGCTCCTCTGGGTTTAGTTTTTTAAATATATATTTATGACATCTTTGTATGACAGCGTTACTTTGTGCTCTGAGCAGCCTGGTTTGAAGATGTGAGCTTTTTGACCAGGTCACAGATTTTGATCTGTAGAGGAATGTGGGTGGGATAAAGGTCCAGACTTGAGGGGATAAAGGAATTTCAGGGCAGCAGCCTGCAGCAAAGACATTTTGAATAGTCTGTCAGCAATTAAGTGGGTTGGTGATGCCCATCCGAATGGAGTGAAGTTGGGCTGTGCTCACAGTGGTCTTGGCTTACCCATTTCTTTCTCTTCTGCTTGTCCTGGAGACTTTTGGGTGTCTATTCTGTAATTGGATCCATATGGGTAGCAGGATGGACCCATTGAATGGCTGGGGCTTTTGCAAATAATATATGCAGAGTGGTTTACATAATTCCTGTTTGTGGAATTGTGTCTTATTCCATAGTGGGTCAAAGTATGCTTTAGAGGTGGAGCCACTGGTACTGTGTAGAGTCAGACTTGTCCAGCAGCCCCTCTTTTGGGTCCTGTTCCCATGAGCTTGTGATTTTGCCACATTTAAAATTTGTTGAAGCTGGAATTTTCCATTCCATGACTGGTTTTTACCTCAGGGTGAATGAAAAAAAAAAAAAAAAAAAAGAGTTCCAGCAAAAATTGCGGAGCCACGTCCGAATGGGAGATGGAGAGGGAGGGATGTTGGCTTTGCTGTGTGTGAAACAAAGCTGAGGCACAGTCCTGCAGCCATGGATGTGGAGCTGCCAGACCTGCCTGCTCTGCCTGGGATAAAAAGGGCCTGAATTTTGCAGCCAAGTTGCTGTGTTTAGGAGTGGGCTCCTTCCCAAATCTGGTGCAGTTTCCAGCTTTTCAGAGAAATGGCAGCAAAAGCCCTCAGGGCAGAGCTCACCTGCCTTTCATTTAGGAAACAACAACAGAGAGAGTAGATGTAATTGTTTTCTTTGCCACCTGTGGCAGAACAAGGTGTCTGACAGTGCCTCCAAGAAACCCCACACTCAAATGACCACGGCACTCGTGGTGCATGGCATCCATCCCTCCCATGGGACTCCAGTGCTCACACACGGCATTCCCAGGCAAGGAAATCACTTGCAGCATCGTTTTTGCTGCTTGCTCAGCTAATCTTTATCCTGTGCTTCTGTCAATATGCTTAAACAAATATTCAACATCACCAGGAGCTAGGCAGGGAGTGAGAGCGGCCCATGCACAGTTGCTGGTTGTGTCTCTGGGAGCAGGCAGGGGAGAAGGTGCTGTGGCACTGTCTCATTTCCTTGTTGGGTGTCAAAACTCAGCAGGGACAAGGCAGCAGTGGTGGCACATCCTGGATGCAGGATGGCAGCAGCCTGTCTGTGTCTGCAACATGAGTTTCCCAACACCACTGAACTCCTCTGTGATGATCCCAAGTGCTGCCTCAGCTCCAGACCGTTGCAGCTCTGCTAGCCAGGTCTTCAACACCAGTGCCATGGAATGGGAAAGCCTGGCTTTAGAGGTTATAGTTTGCACTAACATATATGAGTCAGTTCAGCTTTCAACACATGCTGCAAAAGTGGCAGCCCTGAGATGAGCAAGAGGCAAAGTGAAAAAATAATTGCAAGGCCAAGCGAGCCCAGACATTTTCTGACAGTTTTTGCTCCAGGATTTGTCATTATCCAGTGGGAAATCATGTCCTTACGTGTCAGTTTGTGCCACCAAAGTTGTCTGTACTTTGCAAAATAGAACTGTTTGCAGGGCAAACAAGCCATCCGTATTCTTTGTTTTCTTTCAGATCCTTTGATATGTCTGATGGCTGATAAATGCCAGCACAGTCACATAATACTTTTCAGTGCTTAATGCACGAGTCTCTGGCTTTTAGACTTACTGCCTTGCATTCTGAGTGGCACCCTGGTGTCCTCTTTGGCTGAGGCTTTCTGTGGTCATACTTCCTGTGGGAATTCCTCATGTATTTCTTTACCTTCCAGCCACTGTAATATCTGTGTGTGGCCATGACTCCCCACAAATCCTTGTCTCTCAGTGGGAATGTGACCTCTCTGTGGTTACTGAAGCCTCTTGGGTGGGTCTGAGTCCTTGATGCAAGAATTTGTCTTGCAGACCTTGGATAGGCACTTTGCCATGACACACTGTCCAGCTGGGATCATGGAATTACAGGGTGGGTGAAGGGGCTGCCCAGGGAGGCTGGGAGTCCCCATCCCTGCAGGTGTCCAAGGAAGGACTGGACTGGTGGCTGGTGACAAGGTGGGGATTGGTCACAGCTTGGACTCGTGGTCTCAGAGGTCTTTTCCAACCTCAATGATTCTATAGAATGGAGGAGGTGATTTGGAGTAGGAATTGAGGTTTTCAACATCACCGAAGTTATCTCTGCTGTGGCTGCATTAGGCTGGTTAATTCATTTCAAGGGGGGACAGAAATTTCATATTCCACTCTTCCCTCTGTGACAGAAATCAGTGCAGACCTTGTCCAGTGATATTTGAATAAATACACCATGTAATGGTAGGTACCCTCCTACCTACCTGGATCTATGGCAGGAGTGCTTTTTACCTCTTTATTTCAGTTAATCCTCCACAGAAGTGGCCTTAATAATCACAATGTCAGTTATTTCTTACTATGCACTTTCTTGTTGTTAAAATAAACCACACTAACCCTAACAAAAGTGCCCCTGAAGAACTGTGAAGTTTCTGGCTTTGCAGGAGTATTTGAACAGTGTGTCCCTGAGGTCTGGGCCCACACACCACTAACAGCAGACTATGGAATAGCCTCTCATTCAATAGCCACACTCCACTCATGCTAAAAAATAGAGGAACCTTGCTCCTGGAACCAAAAGGGAAAATACACATTAAAACTACAACCCTGGAAAGTGGCTGCCTCCAATTCTTGCTGCTTTGTATAATGTAACAGTAGCCAAAGTGAGTACATTTGATATTTGGGTGGAGAAATTTTCTTCCATTCTTGCAAATTTGCACACCAAGTAGCATCTGATAATACTTATTTTTACTGCTTAGAAATAGAATCTTATTATCTCAGGAAATCCTTATCACCACTAGGCATTTGATGAGAAACAATGAGTTAAAGATGATATCAAGCACGGAAGAAACCGCTTGTCCTGAGTAAAAGTGACTTATTTAGAATAAATGTAGACCTTTTTTATCTAGTGGATTTGAGTTTCTTTGTTCCATGAATATAAAACACAGTACAAGGATTTCCCCCCCACAATAAAGCTTTTTGTACTTTTTTTTTAAGTTTCCACCTCAAAGCACATAAACTATCAGGCTTTTAAGGAAGGGTTGCTTACCACATTTAGCCTAGAGAAAAAGCAGTATTAGCTTGTCAGATCTTCTGCCTTTGCACCCTGTGCTGATTTATGCAAACTGAAGATCTGTCTGGCTGCCCCTGATGTTTTGCTTTTCCAAAATTAAGTCTTTGGCTTTTATGGAGGTTTCAGAAAATCACTTCAAATTCCTACAAAAGCTGGGTTACACCTCTTTTTACCAGTGGAAAACAATGCTCTTAATTATCCCTTCTCTGATAGAAGCATGGCATATTTGGAAATTACTTGTCATTAACAGGTTTTGTTAAAATTTTAAGAATTTTTTAAAAATTGGACACTATCTAGCCTGTGCATAAAGAAACTTCAAGCAACCTTAGTGGGTTTACAGAGATTATTCAAGCTGATTGTCCTTATTCCATGGTTTTCAACCCTTTTGCTGTGCTGAATCAAGAGCTCGCTGTGCTTGGATGAGTCCTTCTTGTGCTTTGGGATGGAGCTCGTATCCAGGGGTGTGCTGTTGTCCTTGCATGGATGCACAGGCTGCTCCAGTGGCTTCCAGTCAGTCCTGGGTGGATGTTTTTGCTGTACATTCCCTCCTGTGACGTTCCACAGGGGAATGTGCATGACAAGATGTAGGACTCGAGCCAGATACGAAGCCAGCCTGACAAAATGCCCCAGGCATCCAGGCAAGAGTAAGACACATTTAGATAAGGTTACAGACAAAAATCCCATTAATTTGGTGTGCATCATAGTAGATGTGTGGCTCAAGCTGTTGCAGGAGGGGGAGCACCCCTTTCCCTGGACTTGAGGGCCATATGCACGAAAATAGGAAAAAAACACTTCTGTTGTGTCCTCCTTGTGTTTAAACCCACATTGATGGGAACTTAATGCGTGTCTAACTCTTAATTCTGCCTCGTGTTTTTCCATTTTCCCCAGCCTCCAGACAAGGTTCCGTGTAACACGCTTTACAACTTGGTGTCGTTAATTAAGAAACAATTACAGCTGATGACTTCAGTACCATCAACTTAATTTCCATCCTTACCACATTTCCCGTTTAAATTAACTGGTTTAGGGATTAACATGTTGTCATCATATCTGGGTTTGGGTGTTTTTTTTGTTGTTGGGTTTGGGGTTTTTTTTGTTTTTTTTTTTTTTTTTTTTTCTCCTTACTAATAAATCCTGCCCTGCCTTTAAAGATTACTCAGAAAAGTGATAATATTCCCAGAATATTCACTGGGCAGGGGTTGTTGGAGCAGGGCCTCAGGGCAGCCCTGGCGCCTCTTCCCAAGCTCCGGAATGCTGCAGAAGCTGCCTCCAGCATCCAGGGGGTGGAAATCGGCTGCTTCCAAATATGTGATGAGAAATGATCACAGTCCTCAGGGACAGATGAGAACAGGATGGGGTTTCCTTCAAAATACCAGAAAAAAAAAAAACAACTTATATCTGACTCCTAAATTACACTGTTTCAGGGACTGATGGTGTTTGGATCTGGACCAGTCTTTTCAAATATAGCCTGATTTCCTGACTATTTGCTGGTAAATATTTTGACAGGAGTAGGACATCTGGCTATACTAAAATAAAGCTGCAGGGAAACACATTACACAACTTTTCTTTTATATTTTTTTGCTCTCCACAAACAGATGTAATGGATCGAAGTGCCAAAACAGTGAAGGTTTTCATTAGGGAGCTTTCTTCAAAGAGCAAGTTTTGAGTTGGTTTTGCATTTCTTAAAATTGAAGGACATTGATCATTTTTTAGTGACACCTTTATACAGACCATTAGCTTAACACTATTAATTTGATTTTTCTTCTTTTTTTTTACATTATCTTTTTAATTTTTATTTAAAACAAAACACTCTCTGCTGCCATCTAGCACCTCAAGACTTAGTAGTAAACAGGTTAAGTTCACAAAACAGCTTTAGTATAGATTGACACCCAGTTTTGAGAAAAAACCTGTGTTGGTGCTGATGATGATACAGATATTTTATTGACTCAGCAAATGAACATGAGCAAGGATAGTGAGGGAACACAGTAAGATGTAGCTCACTTTTGATGGTTTGCAATACAATAGTACAAAAGACCACCCTTCAAAAAAAGCAACACACACACACACATATATATATATGTATGTATATATATATATTTCAGCTGAAGTAGTATTTCCTCCTTTTTGGTTTTGGTTTTGGTTTTTATCTGTGATGGGTATGAAAGGGAAGTACATGTTTCAAGCTCTTGGCATCATCAGGGGAAGTAAGACAGAGGGACACCCTGAACCCCAGCCTGTTTATCTCCCCAGGCCCACGTTAGAGTGTAGTAATTAATTATTTTCTATGCAAAGCCCATGCATGGCAGAGTTCAGATTTACAATATATATTCATTTAACAGTGGATTTCTCTACTGCTTTCTGGGACAGACATAATTCCCATGCTTTTCATTACACATGCTGTTCAAATCTTGATCCTGAATTCTTATTAAAAATGATGAGATTTGACCTCAAAGTCTAATACCCAGTTTTGGAGACAAGGTGCTTGATGTGATTTCTAGAGGATTATTTTTAAGAGCATTCATAGATTAGATCTTTGCAAAGGGTTGAGGGATGTGCCCAATGAACCTTGGCTGCTGCTTTTCACCCGCCCTTCAGCATCCAGATTGATTTTTATTTTGCAGTCCTTGAGACTGTGTAGCTGTGTGCTGTAGGGATACATCTGATATTTTTATTATCCCTTTGTTGATGCAGGAATGTGACAGCGCTGTTTCTGCCGACTTTTATTGGAGTTTCCCCATACTTAAAGGCAAAATGGTTTCTGATTGAAGTTTGAAGAGCTTGTCAGGCTCATTCCAAAGGCTCAAAGTGTGTTTTACAGCTGCACTTCTTCTTTTTAGCTGCAAGTGTGTTTTAGATGATTGCTGCCTTCCTGCATTTGTTACCTGCAGTTTGATTTTCTTCCTGGATGGCAAATCATGGAATGGTTTGGGTTAGAGGGGATATTAAAGAACATCCAGTTCCACCTCCTGCCATGGGCAGGGATACCTTCCACTATCCCAGGTTGCTCCAAGCCCTGTCCAACCTGGCCTTGAACACTTCCAGAGATGGGATACCTACAGTTTCTCAGGGCAACCTCCAAGGCTTTGCTGGGGGAGCAGGGTAACATGAGGTGATAAGTTGCCACATGCTCACTGGGGTGCTTCTGGCACATACCTCATTCTGAAATAAATAGAAGATAATTTCATGGAATCGGAGAATGTCCTGAGCTGGAAGGGACCCACAGGAATCACTGAGTCCAACTCTTATCCCTGCACAGACACCCCACCAAACCCATCCTGTGCATCCCTGAGAGCGGTGTCCAAACGCTCCTGGAGCTCTGGCAGCCTCAGGGCTGTGCCCATTCCCTGTTCAGTGCCCACCACCCTTTGGGAAAGAACCTTTTCCTGATACCCAACCTAAACCTCCCCTGACACAGCTCCAGCCATTCCCTCCTCTCAGGGAAAATTGGGGTAAGGCACCCATCTGTGAAAGGGGATATCCAGATGGAGAGTTGTTGTGTGGCAGTGACTGGAGGCACGGCTGGCTGGCCATGAGGGTGGGAAGGAGCTCATCTCCCACATCCAACCCCTTCCATCCAGAGATCAGCACAAAACAGCAGTGGAGAGGCAGCTCCACAGGGGATCAAGGGAAAGGTCACTCATTTCTTTTCATGAAATGCTTCCATGCACCTTCTCAGCACGACCCTGGCTGGTGGGAGTGGGAAAGGCCTCACATCCTCTCTCCTCACATTGGCTTGTGGGGTTTGGGGGGAATTCTTGGGACATGATTCAGAAGGACACTGCAATATGGCGTCACCAGCTTGGAGAGGAAAACGTCTGCTGGCTTTGGCACGGGAGGCTCTTGGCTCTGCATTTCTTGGGGTCCCCGAAGGTTTGTTGACCTTTTATTTTATGGTGTGCCTGGGCCCAGTCGTGTGTCACCGATGGGCGAGGCCGCTGGAGCCGGTCACTGCTCCCGGTTTGTGCGTCACATTTCAGGGCAGCGTGTGCTCCCGCATTCCTGGAGCCTCTGGCTGGGGCACATTCTATCCCAGCACTGAGCTACCAACGGACATAAGCTTTTGGGGTTGTTTTTTTTTTGCTTTAAAGTCATCAAAATGCAGAGTTCCGTGAGGCAATGATTGTTTAATAACGGGCTGATCTTCAGAGTGTTTTGTTGTAAGGCACCAAGTTGGTGTTTGTGAGCGTTTTGTTGGAGTCACAAAGCATCGATGCTTTTGGTTTGGAAATTGGTAAAAGCATGTGGCAGGGCTTCAAGCGCTGAGTGCTTTCAGATGCTGTGCTGCTCCTTTGATTATTGAAAATGATTCCAGCACAATCCTGCTAATTTTCTCTTTGTGCTCCCTTAATTTCAGGAGACTGTTAAAAAGTCCATCTAGGCAGAGTGCTTATTGCCACTGTGAGGGAGATTCTGCGGAGCCAAATTTTAGCAAATGCCGTCGTTTCAAAGGGTTTGGAACATTTTCTTGCTGCTTTTCCTCTCCCGTTCTTCTTTTTAATTTTGTTTCTTTTCGATTGGTGTGCATGCATGTGTGTGTGTGTGTGCATTACTCATACTGCATCCCATTCCTTTTCTTCTCCATAGCATCCATGGCACACCACAGTGTAGAGCAGCTCATTTCTGCTTCCCTGGCATCCTGCAAGCTGAACACGGGAGGAGGATGTTCAGGAGAGGCTTCCCAAGCTTTGGGGGTCATTAGGCACAATCACACGCAGTCCTTGAAAGCCCAGGCAGGGAGGGCAGGAGCATTTATCCTCCCAGTAGCTTTGTACCTTGTCACCTGAAAACATATGACAAACACTGATTAATCTTAACACCATCCAAGTGTGAGAGGTGTATATTATTATATCCCTCTTGATGGAAGGGGAATCAGCAAGTAAGAAATTAAGCAATTTACTCTCTGACAGTGGCAGAGCGAGGTATAAAGGCTCTGGTGTCCTCATACCTGCTCCCTCCATTAACAAGAGATGTATTTGTTCTCCAGAGGATTTGTCAGCACCAGGGGTAGGATTCCTTTGCCTTTGAAAGGGAAATAGCCTTTCCCAGACTGCTGCATCTTAACAGTTTTTGCCAGAAATTACATTTGGCACATTGTTTCTGTTCTACTCTCTCCCAGAAGAAAATAACTGGGGAGGAAACATCAACATCTTAATCTACGTTGAAAATATTTTTCCCCAATACAAACAGGATATAAATTTATAGTTGAAATATATTTTACAATAATAAGAAGCAAAACTAATCCCAATCCGTATTATTTTGCTGCACGGAATAATTTTTCCAGCAATGTGCTTTCGGAATGGGTAATGAAATGTTTTATATCAATATGAATGAAATTTTGCAGCCAACCTCTCCTGAGTCAGTGCTACGGACTCCAAAAAATGTTGTTTACACAGTTGTGTTGCAGATTTAGCATGCTGATTTCCTACCCTGAGTTTTATGTGTAAAACACTTCCTTCATGGGAAGAGAACAGCACTTTTAGCATTGCTTGTTTCCCATCCACTGCAAGGGGGGTTCCAGGCTCAGATTTCTTGTGGTTGGCTTTGAATGCAGTGTCTCAACAATGGGCCCACCTTTCTTCTACTCTGTCATCACCTTTTCTTCAGGGCAGACTTCTGTGGTCATTGTATTGTAACCAAATATTGTGGCCGAATTTGCCATGTATGAAATCAATGCTGAAGAGAAAATCAGGGTATTAAGTCAAAACTGCATTTTTCACGTGATCTGAAATACCAGGGCCTTTAATCTCTTGATCAGCTTTTTTTTTTTTTTCCTTCTGTGTGTGTTTTTTTTTTTTTCTTTCCCAAAATACCTCTAGAATTAAAAGATAAAAGGAGAATAAATTTTCTGCCAGTTCGACAGTCCTTGTCTCCCCCTCATGTTGAGGATGTGGGTGCTGGTGCCTCCTGTACTCCTGAGAAACACAGGGGGATCAGTTACATCAGGTTGGGTCCCAGGGCCTCTGCATCTTCTCCTAGCCATGCTGTTTGAGTCTGGATTCAGAAATAGGAACAGAATTATTTCATAGAATTTCATAGAATCACAGAATGGTTTGGGTTGGAAGGGACCTTGGAGCTCATTTAGTTCCACCCCTGCCATGGGCAGGCAGGGACACCTTCCACTACCCCAGGCTGCTCCAAGCCCCATCCAGCCTGGCCTTGGACACTGCCAGGGATCCAGGGGCAGCCACAGCTTCTCTGGGCACCCTGTGCCAGGGCCTGCCCACCCTCCCAGGGAACAATTCTTTCCCAGTGTCCCATCTAACTCTGCCCTCTGTCCGTGGGAAGCCATTCCCGCATGTCCTATCAGTCCATGCCCTTCTAAAAAATCCCTCTCCAGCTCTCTTGGAGGACCTCTTCAGGCACTGAAAGGCTTTGATAAGATCATCCCAAAGCTTCTCCAGGGTGAACAAGCCCAATTCTCTCAGCATTTTCCCATAGCAGAGGTGCTTCAGCCCTCAAATCATCTTTGTGGCTTCCTCTGAACTCATCCAACAGCTCCATGTCCTTCTTATGTTTCAATCCCCAGAGCTGGACACAGCACTGCAGCTGGGGTCTCTCCGGTGGAGTAGAGGGGGACAGTCACCTCACTTACCCTGCTGCCCATGCCAGTTGAATTTGCAAGGGGGCTGCTTTTAAGACTGCAAAAACCAGAAAAATACAAGACCCTTCCTGCCCATCCATAAATATTTCATTTTGATCATTTCTTATTCACTTCTTGGCTCACTGGGGGTGTAACATTTCCTTTGCTGCCATGGTGGCACAGGAGGGAGGCAGCCCAGCTCCACAGCTCCTGGCCACATCTTCCCCACTGGATGCAGCTCTTGGTCAACAAAAACTGGGGCCAGCAGAGCCCTCCAAAGAGGACATCTGGCCCTTGGCTGCAGGGAAATGTGCAAATCCTGCAGCCCCTGGTCCTGCAGGCATTTGCCTCTACTTGGCTTGGAGCACAGGAATAATCTGTTTGTTCCATTGAGGTCAGCACTTATGGGATAACCCATCCATATGCATGAGTGTTCCAGTGGCAGGTCCCCAGTTAGGGTTTCCTGGCCCCTGTGAAGAGCTGGAGGGAGAGCACATCTCCTGCCCAAGGCTGCAAGGGCAGGCTGATGCCAGGGTGGTTTTTGGAGCCCAGATGTGCTCCTGTGCGTGGGCTGGAGGGAGTTTGGAGGTGACTCTCTGGGTGCTGCTGTCCCCCATGTGTGCACTGGGAAGGGCACAGCCCCCAGTCACAGATGTGTTGGTTTGGGTGAGGTTTCCATTGTGTGTCCGCCATGCACCCCAAGGGCTTCTTAAAGCCCTGGGTTTGTTCAGAGGTAGTGAATGCTTCAAGCTCCCTTCCGACTTCCCTTTGCAGTTGTTGAAAATCAGCATTTTTGAAATTTCATTCCTCTATGGCATGGTTTTTTCCATTGTCAACCAGGGCTTAACATGGTGACTATTTGTCAGTAATTTCTTTGAAGACAGTGGTGGAAGATGCCCTTGATCCACAGACCAGGATTTTATTATTTTGTCATATACATTTTTGGTAGATTTCTTCTGTGCTTCAGAACAAATGGCACCAATCTCAATTGTATCCAGTTGAGAATACATTTTATTCTTTAGCAAAATGTTGTTGTAATAAAACATTTTTGTTGGTTAAAATGCTCTTTGCTTTATTTGTAAGCCACAAATGTGTCTTCCCATCTTGACTCTCACAAAAGAGGAAATTTTCCAGTGTGCCTGAAGTTTGTTAGTTAATTCAGTATAATGCCAATCAGATATTCTCTGAGAATTGCATAAATAATATTTTGGGCCCCATATTTTGCATGTCTGTGTAATATCCAGCATAATTTTCAAGATCATGATCCTTGAGGATGGAACTGGAGGAGAGAATGTTTGAAGAGGATTTGTAATATTTACTGCAATAAAGAAATTTAGGGATTACTCAAAGATCCTGTCAGTATTTGGGTCAGAAATATAGCCCAGAGGTATTAGTATGATAGGCAAGTATAAGCATTAGACTGTATTAGTGATTTAGCTATCATAATAGCACAATAGTCCATCATGTGATGGCTTGTGCACTAAACATTTATTGTGGATTAGCCAGGGAAAAAATGCTCAAGCTGTCTTGCAAACAGACAGGGAAGGTGACTGTTCCTCCTTTCAGTGGGTCTGTCCTGGAAGGGGGTGTATTGGAGGGGAAGAAATCTGTGATTGTAGCAGAGAGAGGCAAAATTGTTTCCATCTGAGTTTTTTAATTCAAAAAATAAAATGTTGCCTCTGTAGCAGTGGTCAGCAAAATAAGGAGCAGTTGAGCTATTTCTTCTTTGAAAATGAATATTTGGGTATGAGCAGCCTGTCATAATTTGGGTTATGTGTTTTGGGGAGCCATTTTAATATCTCCTCTGAAAACAATGACTCTATATGGAAATTTTTATTACATTCCCAAATAACAATTTTCTGTGCTGTGATTCCATCTAAATCCCTTTGCCTACTCTAAGTGTAAAAAAAGCTTAATCCACATGAATGTTGAAATACTGCTCGGTACAAATTGAGTTTTGTGTGATGTTTCTGAGTGTTTTCCTACTTCATAAACATGTACTTTTTCCAAAGGAAGCTAGAGATAATGGGCAAAAGTCTACTATTCCTTTTTGCTTTGTTAGGCCAGGCTTTAGAACCTTTGATCCTCCCCTCCTTCTCCGTGACCTGTGCTAGGGTCATAAAATTATACGTTCCAGATTACACCTCCACAATTTTCTGTCCTGGGATGATGAAAGGATTTGGGTATTATGGTAATATAAAAATTTGGAGCCTAGTTAGTGTGGCTAATTTGAAACTACAAAAAAAAAAAAGTTATTTCTAACACAAATTATAATATTCATAAAGTGCTAAACAGAGACCTAACTAATTTCTGATCGCTCTCGTATTCCCGAGTATCTTGCACTGGCCTTTTTTAGGTCTGTCTGCTGGCTCCCATTTAATTTGTCCTTAGCTGTGTGCAGTGGATTAGCATTTCATCAGGTTGGATTAAGATTGAGCTGACACTGAAGCTTTCTTTTTTATTTTTACATGCGCATGTGTGGGGCCGAGCGGATCCGCGCCCGTTCCATTATCCCGCTGCCCATCCCCAGTGGGTGCTGGCATAGCCTCCCCCAGCACGTGAGGGGGGAAACACCCAAAAAGAGAGAAAACATGCTAAAAAAAACAAACATTAAAAACAAACAAACAAAAAATCATCATTCCCCGGGGGCAAAATTGCATTGAGGTTGCTGGCTGGGTCAGTGCGTGAGATTTCATCGGGCTAAAATGATGTCACATGGAGCGAGGGCTTTAGTGGTTTTATTTAGCTCCTAATCCCCACGCACTGCTCGGCCAGTTGTCCATGTGCGAGCGCCGTCCCCAGCGGCACAGGATAAAGCATCTGGGCCGAGCGCGGCCGCTCTCCTGCGCGGCTGCAGCGCACGGCCAGGGGCAGCCCCTCCGCCGGCCGCCGCATGCTCTGCCTGCTAAGGTTACCGAGGATTAATAATTCAGGCGACATTCGGAAAGGCAAAACCTCCAGCCGCTGGTTTCTCGAGTCCCGGCAGGGCTCAGGCGCAGCACGGTCCGGTTTGGATGCGTGCCGGAGAAGCGCTGAGAAGGAAGGCACCTCCTCTTCTCCGTGTCAGCGGGAGCAAGCGGCCTCGTGGTGATGCCCATCCCCAGCAAGCACCCCAACATCGGCCGCTCGCAGAGCTGGGACGCTGCCGGCTGGTATGAGGGGAACTGGGAGAGCGAGAACGCCTTCGAGTACCAGAGGCCACCGGGCCGGAGGAGCTCCCTGACCTATGGCGGTGAGGGAGGCTGGTACGAGCCGCCGCGGGCAAATGATATCATCTTGCAGGGCGGTGCGGAGCTGAAGCAAGAGGCGTACCAGTACCAGGATGCCACCTTCGCGCCGGGGCCCCTGAGGAAGGGCTCCGTCCCCGACTTCGCCTACTGCGACCGGCCGGGCCCCATGGCGGGCCGGGGCTCCCTGCCACCCCAGGATTACTACAGCGACCCGTCGCTGTCGGCGAGGTCACCCAAGGACCCTCGCTGCTACCGCGACCACGTGGCGGGCAGGCCGCTGGCGAGCTATGGGGCGCCTGGCAGCCGCATGTCCTGGGACCAGACCGCGGTGCGCCCACCTGTCACACCGGATGCCGCCCGCCTCTACAGAGACCCCAAGCTGGCCCTGGATGGGCAGCGGGTGCGTGGCAGAGATGTCTCCCCGGCGTGGTACGGCACGGAGCCCCCCGGCCCGCGGTACGCGGCAGAGCCGCCTGCCTTCCCCAGCAGGCCAGGCTACGGCGATGGGGCAGAGCGGGCTCCCGAGGCGGCGGCGGTGGCCAGGCAAGCCGCCCCCACCTGCCTTGTGGTGGATCCCACCGCCAGCACCGGCAGCAGCTACGGGCCAGGCAGGGAGAGCACCGGCGCCAAGGGTCCCTATGACAGCTACGAGGCGGCGGTGGCGACGCCTTCCCACCCGCCCGTGCCCCCCGCCTTCCCTGGGCCAGAGGGCAAGAGGAGCTTTGACCCCGAGTTTGTGGCGCTGCTGCGTGCGGAGGGCGTCTCGGAGAGCACCTTTGCTGCCCTGCTGCAGCAGGGCTTCGACTCCCCGAACCTGCTGGCCATGATGGAGGAGAACGACATCAAGTCGGTGGCGCCCAACCTGGGGCAGGCCCGCGTGCTGTCCCGCATCGCCCACAACTACAAGGCAGAGATGCAGCTGCAGAGGCAGGAGCGCAGGAGCGGGGCGCTGCGCCCCAGGACCCGCTCCAACAGCTTCAGCCACCGCAGCGAGCTCCCGGCAGAGTACGGGGTGCCCACCGTGGATGGCCCTGGCACCTCGCAGCACCCGCCACCGCTGCAGCCGCTGTCCCCGAGAGCTGTAGAGATACACCGCCGGCCTTCCAGCGCCCCGACCCAGCACTTGCTGGAGACCACCACCTACCCGGCCCCCGCGGGGGCTCCTCAGGGGCCGCACTTCGTGCCCGGTTCGGGATACAACACCCCCCTGCCTTGCAGCACGCACCCGCGTCCCGCCTCTGCCTACTCTGCTCCGGTGGGCTTGCCCGTGACGGCGGCCAACCCGCACGCCAGCCCCAAGACGGCGTACCCCACCACCTACACCGTGCCCATGGAGCTGATGAAGAGGGAGCGGACAGCGGTGGCATCACCGGCACCCAGCCCCCACAGCAGCCCCCAGCTCCTCCGCCGGCCGGGGACAGCAGGGGACGGCAGCCTGGCACCCGCCGGACCCGCCTTCCCTGCCCAGCTCTCCCCGTACCCGAAGCTCAGCAGGCGCACGGGGCCCCCCGTCATCGTCTCCACCATGGCATCGCCTGAACCAAGTAATTACTGTGAAGGGGCTTAGTCCATGTAGTCGTTTAGAACCACCCTGTTGTTGCTTATTTTACCCCTCAAAAAAAAAACCAAAACCCACAGTCAAATATCATGGGGGTTCATGCCTAAACGTTAGACACTGTCCTACTTAGAAAATGAGGTGAAGGGGACTCCTTTGCAGGGCTGTGCTGGCCATGAGGAGCTAAAGATGCCGATTCTTCCTCTGTGGTTAAATTCCAAATATTTCATTTGTTTAGTCGACTTCAGTTAAATGTGAGCGGTATCTCAGATAACGCTTCCAGGGTTAATCTTGCCGTTCCTGTTGTTTGTCGAGAACAGGAGATTAGACACTGTGCTGGCTGAGCAATTAGGACTACAGGGTTTGCTGCAGATTGACTTTTTACCGCTGTTATCGGGCACAAATGCGTTCCTCCGAGGAAATGGTTAGCATTGTTTTGACTAAATTCATCAGATAGTTAATGGTGTTATTCGAGAATCGACTTACCTTTGGCCATTACCTAAGGCTTTTCTTCTTATTATTAATTTGCTGTTTTATCAGGCATACAAAATAAACCCCTTGATTTCCTTCTCGAGATGCCTGTAAGTGAAGCGATAGAGCTGTTAAAGTAATAGGGCTGTGCTTTAAACTAAAAGCCTGTCATTAAGCACTGCAACAATAAAAATGAATGGTGGCTCCTAGACTTCCCTTCCCTTTCTAGAAACTCTCGGGCGCTCAGCTGCTCGGATGAAAAGCTGAACAATCCGAGCAGGCTCTGCTCCTCCACTTTGGAGCAGTGGCACTCAGAGCCTGATAGAAACTAACCCCCCAAATCACCCTGAGAAATACAAGGGAATTCATCAAACCCTTTTGTTTGTGCTTTGACTTGTTTGGAAAAAAAAAAAAAAGTGGCAAGACACCCCTGGAAATGTTTTTTTTGCTTCTAATGACTCGGTGAGCAGGGAGTTTTCTCCCATGCAAACGATTCCTGAACAATGTGCCCTACCAGCACACACACACACAAAGCTTTAATAAGAGGGATACCATTTATAGGCATCGAGACGGTGCCAAACTGGTGATGCCATTCCACAGGAATCTAAATAAAGAATGATTTTGTGAGTGGAAATGATAAAGTTGTCAAAATGCAGACACTTGGCACACCCCTCTCCCTGCCATACCATAATTACACAGCTAGGAAGTAAATGCCGGTCCTTTCACGCTTCCGAGTCCTTTATGTAACGTATTGATTTCTAAAAAATGCTTCAATATTAGGCAACATGTTCTGTGTTGACATGGATCAGATGCTAAAGTAGTACATGCAGGCAGTATTTTTAAATAAATGCAGCTAAGAAGGCGAACTGGCATAATGTGGGGAACACAAATATGTTCATTTATTTGCGCTGTGTCTGATTGAGCGGTCGATGCCGCCGCAGCGACAGCTCTGGGCTGAAGGACCTCCAGAGCACAGGGACTGGGAGCAATCCCCTCCACCATGGGAAACACATCCCTCCTTCCCTGGTTCTCATTTATAAACTGTAAAACCCTGTTCTCTAAAGATCTTGAAATTATCCCTTCCCTTCACCGAAATTACCGGTGCACAGTGAGAGGAAGCCAGCAGCATTTCTGTGCTGTTGAGCTCGCTCTTGCTACTCAACCCTCTTTTTTTTTCTTTTTTTTTTTTTTTATTTCTTTTGCCTACGACCATCTCATTTGCATGAGGATGACATTTGTTGCTCCAGTAATTTCATCTGATAATGGCCAGCTTGCAAAGCGGATCTGAAAACATATTCCTTAATTATGTGTTGCCAAGCAACGAGAGGGTTTGGCCATAATCACAGAAAGATTATCTTCTCATTGAAGGCCCTGAAAGGTTTAGCTGAAGTAGGACCTGTAAAATTGTCTTCATTTTTATTTATTTCCCCTTTTTTCCTTTCCAAATAGCCTGAGAGGTTTTCTTCCCATTAAACTCTATTTTAAAAGTAGAAGCCAAGGTAAGGCACATGGCACATGGAAGGATTAAAAATGGGAAAGTGTGTGGTGGTTTGTAGATGTTTGAGCTGTACTGAGCAGGAGTATTCACACTTACCCAGGAGGGGATAAGCTGAGGTTAGAAATATGTTAAGATGTTTTAAAAGCTTTGAGTGAATGGCAGAAACTTGACTAAATCCAGGAAAATTCTATTTGCCAACCAGGAAGAGCCAGGATGCATTTTCAGGAGCGATGAGCCTTCTCTTGGCTGTAGCTTTGGCTGTGGATAGTTGACTCACGAGGTGAAAGCAAATTCAGTATTAAACTCTGTCTCCAAATGGCTGCAAATATTTTCTGTCAGTGTAGGTTAATGTCTTCCCAGTCAGCAGAGGGTTATAAAGTGCACGTTACACCCCAGTCATGTTTTGAAGCTTGTTATATGGATAAGACCTTAAAACACATCATTTTGGGCTTTTTTAAAGTCATGTTGAACTATGCCTTGTAGTCTTTCTACAGCGAGTTGTTCCTAAATACCCCATTTGTCATGTTGTGCTGAGTTTGACACTCAGAGTGCATTCTGCACAGCTGCTTTTCACTTTGGAGTTTGGACAGAGGGCTTGCAGGAGGAAGATGTCTTCTGCCTGGTATTCCTGATGGCAGAGGCAGGATCCCAGGCAGGGATACAGGCACGTGCCACGTGTTTATGGACCTCTTGCTTGGTCAGATAAGGGAAAAGGAGCGATGAGATTTAGTGTGCTGCAAGTGCTTTGCTTTTGTTAAAATAATCAGTAGTAAGTTAGGTAAATTGCCCTTCCTGAGAGTTGCAGGGTTGGATGAAGAGAAGGTGATGAATGAGCACCTTAAACCCTTTGCTGTGGTGGTAGTGACGTCTCCGGAGATGAGCCGGCTTCCCATGCCAGGAACTCCCCTGCCACAGCCCTGGCAAAGCTGCTGCTCTCCATGTCATTGAGACCTTGTCAGGAATAGCTGACAGGAATGCTCCTGCAGCCTCGCCATCCACGGGATCACCAGTAGTGAAGCACACCAAGTCAGCTCAGTGGCCAGCAGGAAGAAAGCCCTGCAAGGTCTGAGTGACAAACACGTGTCAGTGGGAGGGCTGAGCCAGAGTGAGATTGTGGCCAGCCCCGTGCTGAGCTGGGAGGGAGGGCAGGGAAATAAATAGTCCAGGTCAGCAAAGCTGGTGAGGGCAAACAGTATCTCACGGTCACTGATCACATTGCTGCGGCTCCGCCTCCAAATTTTCTTACTTCAATTTATGATGGTTGCTAGTGTTTTTATTAGATTACTTAATTTCCTTTTTTTTTTTTTTTTTTTTTTTTTAACCCAATGTTTTAGTAGTAAGACAGTTGGCAGATGAGAAGTCTTGTATTTTTGTTGCTAGCCTGGACTTCTCCCAAACAGGGGCTGGTCCAGATTTCTGTTTCTAATGCTGGACTTATGGAGCTTAAATGAGAAATGGTGATTCATTGCAAATATGTGTGTTGGGTGGTTTATCTCTTACATATGAGGATATGAAATCAAATTACTGCAAAAGAGAAGATGCTTCCCACAGGGATGAGGAGCAGGGCTGCCCTGTAAAGTCAGGTGGGTATCATCAGGAAGCAAGAGAAAAATAACTTGGCTATAAGATTTGGTTGAAAGCCTGACCTTTTCCTGAGCAGGGAAAGCCAGGCTGAGGGCAGCTGCCCTCCTTGGACAAGTTGTTCTCTCCAGTGTCAAGGGGACTCATCCTCTCTTTTATCAGCTTAGAGCCCAGCTAGAAATGCCTTTCACTGTGATTAGCTCAGCTCTGCTTGTACTCTTTAACACCTCGTTGTGGTGCCTTTTATTGGTATTCCCTCTCTGTGACAGATAAAAACTCTGTTAACCTCACACTGTTTCAGGTGAAACTCTGTACATGGGCAGCCCCCAAAGAGGAAAGGGCTTAGGCAGGAGCAAAAGCCTTGATGGTTGTTAAAGGATAGTTAAAAGAGCCCATCAAAGATGGTTAAAAGAGTGACATTTGCCCACTCTTGTAAGCTATCAATTCTTTTAACCGAATTAATTTCAGTTAAATCGCCACAGCTTTCTATGGGCAAAGTATAGCAAGATATTTCCTACACAATATAAATTTCCTGAGCATTTGCTGATGTTGATTTATTCTTTGCCCAGTACAGTGGACAGCTCAGAAATCGACTTCAGGTTTTCTTCCATGTGTTTTCTGTACAAACCTCAGCATGGAATCACAGTGTGTCCATGTAAGGCCGCTCAATTAACAGTCCGGACTGAAACAGCACCAAGGGAAGCTCCTTGCACTGAATAAATCTGATTTAATTTGCACATTGACCTGACAGACCATAGGATGTCCTTGGAGCCATTCCCAGCCAGTGTGTTAGTCCAGGTAAACTCTGCACTGCGCTCACTAACAAAAACATGGAGTAATGTTTTTAACTGGGGCCATAACTTCCACACTAAAATGCAGGTTGAAATAAGCAGACAGGTCTTTCTCACGTCTGCTGTCCCAATGGTCACAGCATCAAGACACTAATATGCAAAATGATAGGGGAAGTAGCTGGAAAACTCACAGAGAGTTTGTGAAAGGCTCAGGAGGACCCTCACCAACCTCTGCTGAGCACGAGTGTGTGGATCTTAAAACTGAAGGGACCCCAGCTGCCCACCTTAGCAGGGTGAGTGGCTAAAGAACAGAATGTGCAAGAGATGTGCTATCTCGATGTAACACTGACCATCTTGGCCAACCTGCACGTACAGTTCATTGGTGGCAGAGAATATGCTTTTAAAATACTTCTCTAAAGGCTGAAATACGCTTTTTATAATGGTTTTATCAGAAGCAATATAAAGTGTCAAACTCATTCCAGTTGCAATTCATTGACTTTAGTGCCATGGCAATAAAAATGAATTTGGCCTGTCAAAGGAGAATGTGTTGTCAGATGCACAAGTGTTGTCATCTTCAATTTACACTTTTCTTTCACCCCGTGTCTCTGGTTCTCCAGCATTGTTAGGACTTTCATATATCCAGATCATTCTCTGACTGTATTTGCTGACATTTTTTTTAGCTTTCTCATAAGTAGTTTCCATAGCTACAAACTTCATGTTCACAGAGGGGAAAAAAAATTTAAAGGTTTCTTATTATTATTGTATTAAACATTTTTTATATTTCTTCTCCTTGTCATTCTCATGTCATCACACTGCAGCCCAGTTTAATGAAAATGCTGCACAACTGAATTGCCTGTTATTTTTAAAAGCGAAGTAGGTGCTGAGCTGAATCCTTGAAAAGCAGAAGACCAACATCATTAAGCCACTGATGTAGAATAAATGTTGCAGACGTAGGACTGGCATTAGTAAGGTTTATAGATGGCAAGTGGCAGGCGAGCTTTTGACTTTTACACCTAAATAAAACCTGACGTTAACAGCATTCTGCGGGCTTTTGGTAAAGAAAGCTAATTTTTAATCTCTTTTGTCTGCTGTTGGTAGTGTTTTGTTTAAGATGAAGTGTTACTTCTGGGAGTGGGATTCACGTGGGTTGTGTTGCCAATATTTAGTTCTGCCCCGCTGGTGGGGAGGTGCTGGAGCAGCCGTGCCCTGGGGAAGGCTTTGGGCAGAGGTGTTGGGCAGCACTGCTGGAGCAGCTCTCTTCAGGGAAACAGGAGACTCTGAGTGGCCAGTGCAGGGTCTTGCCTGCTGCACCCTCAATCCAATTAGCTGCTGCAGAGCAGATGGAGCAGATTAGTGCCCGGCTCTCCTTCCTCCGCCCTCTCCCCCGGTGCAGGGCTGTCCAACAATCGGCTTAACCGTGGCACAGCGTGGCACAGCCCCTGCCCTGCCCCTCAGCAGGGAAACCTCTCAGCAATGGGGCTGCTGCTGCTTATCCCCCAGCCTGCTGCCTCCAGTTCTTTAGTAGTTTGGAAGTCCTCGCCCTAAACTCGTTTGCCAGGCATAAATTCCATTTTTATGTTTGCAGCACGGCCACCAGGTGCATGAGCTGTGCTCCACATTGGAGCTGCCACTCCAGCAGCAGGGTCAGGGGTGGAGGATTGTGGTCCTTTCCCACCTGCAGCGTTCCCTCCCAGAATCTCAGCCAAAAAATGTTGTGTGGCCAAGGGAGATTATGGCCTCTTGCCTCATCTTTTAAAGAGAGCAATGTCAGGCAAGGAGAGGCTGGGAGAAGTGGCCCCACAGGACAGTTCCTGCAGTTCCCAAAAGCATCACAGTCCCTAGGAAAAGGGTGGTTTAGGCTCTGCAGTCTGAGACATTGAGCAGGTTGTCACTATAAGAAGGAAACCAGCTGGGCTTATCTGCTGGTGGAGATCCTTGGTAAATACTGGTATGAACAGCCAAGATGGCATTCTCATGTTTTATTTATGTATGCAGATACGTATAGACATGAAAATGGGGAGAAAAAAAAATCTCAAAAATTTAATCAGTGTCTCAGTCATTATCCATTTGGATCAGTGCTTCTGCAGTCTTCATTGTTTGCCAGAAGTGTCTTGTTTTGGTTATCGAGCAATTTATTATTTCCTAGCTTGGCGAGCAAACAAGCAGACGGGACTTTGTTTAGACAGCAAACACAGTGATAAGAAATAATTTAGGATATACTTTCCATGACAAAAAGTCAGGAAAAGAGGATCAGAACTGAGGTGTCATGGAAACATTTGGCATGTCTTCTCCAGATGTGAAGGTGGTATCTCCAGGTGGGTTCCCTCCATCCAGGGAGCATCAGGAGGTGCAGGGTGGTGGAACCTGGCAATGACCACCTGACTCCTCTGCTGCTCTTCTTAACCTTAACACGTTTCCTGACGCTTGTTCTAAACACTGCAAATCCCTGAGCTGCCTCCTACACATTTCCTTACTGACCCTATAGATTATCAGCCTTTTCTTAGGGTGGCCCAGTCTCTTATTGGTGTCTCTCACTGTTACCTGCAGAGTGAAAAAAGCCCCAGGAATGGAGATGTCACACGCATTTGTTTTGTTCTCTGCTGTCTTCTGATGTTTTGATAGAAAGGTTTAAATGAATATTGGAAAAGTACAGTAGTTCATGCAAGTACACATATTGCACATATTTTGTTTTGTTCGTGTAAGGAATCTTGATTAATATTTTGAAGGATAAAAGAGACGATTCAGTGTGGACAGCAGAGAGCTTGTCAGCATCTAGACTGTCCTGCTGGGACACTCAGGAATGCTTAAATGTCACTTCAGTTATCCCACCTGGCCAGCAATTCCTGTAATCTCTCCTATCAAACTTTCCCCATCTTTGAATTCTTCCTCATGTTGAGTAGTTCTGCATAGAAGTGGGAGCTGTTACCTTACCAGCTGAAACATTTGGCTTAAGAGTCTGAAATTTCCATTTCGTTCTTGTCTGCAGCGAATGTGGTCTTGTTCCATCTGCAGTCAGGGCTAAAAGGTCCCCAAACCAGGATTACTAATAACATCAGGGCACTGCCAAACAACCTGGCATGCTCTGCAGTGGAAGTTTTCCCCTCAGGGCTCATTTTTATTCAGCAGGGAAGGTGTTCTCTGCATTTGCTGTTCATCCTAAAAGCCCAGGCTCCCTCGGAGCAGTGTGGCCTCTCCCATACCATGCTCTGGCCAGAGGGAGAGCCAGGGGATCATCTCCCTGCTGTGACATAAGCAAGATACAGAGGTACATCCCATGGACCAGCAGCCCCACACTCTGGCTCATCAGCTCTTTTCCACTCCAGTTTCTGTTCCTGAAGCTTGCATGAAGAATGCCAACAAAATGATTATTTATAATTTTTGTAGAATATCTGTCTGGAGGAGCAGTTTCCAAAGTAGGGCTGTGAGTCAAGTTCACTTGAAAAATGGTCATTTTGCCTTTGATTTCAATAGGAGAAGGGTTTTTACTCTATCCTGCAAAAGGAAGCAACTCTACATCACTGACTTTTATTGCATTTCTTAAAATTAGATCTACAGACCCAATGGTTTCTGAAGCAGGAGAAGCTGTACGTTTCATGCATTGGAAGCCTGTGCATTATTAAAAATAATAGGATAGATTTGTCAAACGGATAATGAGTAGGTTTCCTTCTCTGTTTTTCAGTGTTTTAATGAGTGCAGGAAATGTTTGCTATTTATTTGCTTTCAGGTTTTATCAAGGAGCTCTGGAGATAATTGTCAAATTTCCAAGTGTGTATCAATATTTCATGAAGCTCTGTTTTCCCTCTGTACATTCACAAGTTGGGTCATTAGCACTGGGACTGATACTAGCAGGCTGAAGCAAGGCATGAAAAGGAATTCCACCAAACCCTTGCAAGTTTGAAAGAATTTCTGAAACAAAATATCAGTCAGGTCTTCTGTGTAAAATAAATATCGGTGATGTTGCCTGGTTTCAAATGTTAAATCTGTCGGAGAATTTCTTGTTTGATCTTGGTTTCTGTGGTTTGTGGACCTGATCCAGAGAACACCGAGGCTTTGTGTGTGTGTTCTGTGCTTTGTGTGTGTGTTCTGTGTGTTTGGCCTCACGCCCAGCACTTACCACAAATTGGGGTGTACCTTACAGAGATAGGATATCCATCCACGTCATCCTTTGGAAAAAAAGCAAATTCCACCTTTCCTACTACCAGCAGATTAAATTGTGTTGAATTATTAAAGCTCAAATTGCTTTTAGATGTGGTACCAGTCATCACTGATGCTGACTATTTAGTTTGCTGCTGGCTGTTCAGTTTTGGGTTATTTTTGCATGGTCTTTGAGGTGCAGGTCTGGCTGTGTGTTAACAACTGTTGTTCTGCTTTGAACATTTGCTGTTGATAAGAGGCTACGTTTTGAATTTGACTGTTTCTTTTCTCTTAATTTCTGACATTTGTATGTAAAAGCATCATCTCCCTGTTCTCATTCTGATTAGGCAATTTATCCCAATTTTAGTTTGCTCAGCCTAAAACTCTGGTGTCAGGCTGGCTTTTGTTCCTGTTCATGATCTAACCCAACTAGCTCAGTGCAATGCTCTCAAGAAAAAAAAACCAAAACTCAGGAAATGAAAATTATTCATAGACACAGGCCCACTGTGCTTTGCTGTAGAGAGGGGGCAAAGTTAATTGATAAATTATTGTGGCTTTTTGACCATTTTAATGGTTGCCATAAGTGCTTTACCAGGCACAGCTGAGTGGTAGCTGGGAGAGAGCAAAAAGTGAGACTTTAAACTTGATTGAACTACACGAAGTCTGGAGCATTAATGTGGAAATCTGAGTGTGCAGAGAGCTGTAGGGTGGGTGGAAGGAGTATCCAGAGCTTCTGACACAGAAAAGTGCTTTGGAGTTAGAAGTGATTGAAGCAGAAAGGGACCAGTGGTGCTTCCCTGGAGTGGGAGGGATGGAGTTCTGCAGGAAGGGCAGAGCTGGCTGCTTGACAGAGGGGTTTGAAGATCCTCGGACTAGCAGATGTCAGAACTGGCCTGTCTATCAGTATTTTGGGATCATTTTAGGATTTGTGACACTACAGGCTGCAGGAAAGCAAAAGAGCTCATTTGTGAATGCAAACAGCAGTGTTAATAATCGTGGTAGCATGGTTCAGGAGGAGAAAGAGAAATGACACTCATGTAATACTGACACAACAGGAGTGTGTGGAGATAATGAAATTGGTCACAGCTCAATATGACAAAGTTCCAGACTGTAAACAGAAATATTTGTCAGAGGGGAGACAGGGCTCAGGGTGAAGAACCAGGTGCTTTGCTAAGTAAAAATCACCTTGTAAAGGATTTGCAGCTGTGGGGGGCTTGTAAGAGAAATCCAGAGCAGATCCATTTGACTGCCTTGTCCTTCCAGGAGGAAGTTTGGAAACTTGGTAGTAAATTTGTCTTGTAACTTGTGCTTAGCTCTGAAACTGAGCTTTTCTCTGAGCCGGACTCAAGCAGGTGAGAGTTTGCAATGCAGTTCCCACCCAGCTTTTGGTGGTTTTTTGGTTTGGTCATTGAGTGCCTGTTCCAGGTGCCAGGATTCCTCTGTGTGATGCTGCCTGGGAGAACCTGGCCTTACTCTGGACAATTTCCTGGGAAATCTCCAATTTCCTTTACTCCCACACTGGCAGGTTATTGGGCACACACTGACTTAATATGTGTGTTACCTGTTTATTTGTTTAATCTGTTCATAAGGCACTTAGAGCCCCAGATTCTTTGAAGAAGCACATACTGAGGGATGCTGGAAAGCCTGGGCTGCAGACAGTGCTGAGAGTAGGCAGGGCTGGAAACTGCCCCACTGAGTCAAGGGGAGCAGCTTTCCTCCTGCACAAACACATCTGGAGAAGTGGGAGAGGAAGGAAGAAGTTAGGAGAGCAGAAGAAAGAGGAAAATACTGGAATCAGCAACAGTAATCCAACCAAAAAACTGCAGTGGGTCAGAGGGGTGCCCTAAAGGTAGCCAGTTTCTAGGAAAGTATTCCATGCTTGGGAAGAATGGTGCTGCTAACAGTCACAAAATGTGTGTGTTCCAAATTTTTTGTACACTTCCCCTCTCAAGCTGGCACAGTTACACACTTTGCTTGTTTGCCTCCAACTCCAACCCTTCGTGGAGTTAGAAATACTCTGACTCAAGTCCATCCAAATACAGCAGTGCCATGCTTGGTAAGTGGGTCATGAGCCCTTGGGGTCTGAGCAAAGATTTTTCAATCAGAATTTGGCAAAAGAGCAAGTTAAAATTCTTTTCAAAAAACCTCTTGATCCCAAGATTTCGCTACAAGATTAATTTTCTTGTAAACAGTGTGTGACCTGTGCTTTGATGCTTTGCATTAAGCCACATGGAGCTCCCGGGTGTCAGTGTAAGGCAATTTTGGAGATGTCCTGGAGTGATACCCATATTCTCCTTTCAAGTTTGGGATGATTCTTTTTCTTCTCCTGCCTGGAGGTGCATTGCAAGGCTGTCCTGAGGTTTCTTTTTTGGAGCCACACTCTGAAAACTCAATCTTACTCTGCCATTGCTCTGTGGTCACCTGTCTGCAGCCCACAGCTGTGCTCCTCAGCCTCTCTCATGTCTGACACTCAGTTTTGGTTCATTCTGTGGCTGGTTTGAAGCAGGCAAACCCAACCCCCCCATGCTGAGTCAGACAGGGGGGCTCCCATCACCCTGAGGAGTGTGCACAGCCCTGGGAGGTCACAGCTTCACGTTCAGTTACAGTGAGAGCATCTCAAGTGCACTGGAAGCAGTCCATGACCCCTGTCTCTCCTTGGCCAGAGTCCTGTGCTGAGGAGAGGCATCAGCTTGGTGGTTTTCTGCTGCAGCCAAGGAGTCTTTTCTTCTCCCTTTGCCTTCCCAGTCTCCCCAGACACTGCCTCTTCCCTGGGAATGCTGTTTTGCCACCAGACACTGGAATTTCCATTGAGGGATGTTCAGTTGTCTCAGCACAACAGGTATCAGCTTCTTTCTGATCACAGGTGTCAGGTGCTGGTCAGATTGACAGGTCACTTGTGACCAGCGCAGGGAAGAGCTACAGTTTCTCTACCTGTTCAGAAAACCCTGAAAAGAGTTTTCTTCCCTTTCCTGTGCAGTCTTTCTGTGCCTGTGCTGGTTTGAGAGATGCACATTCTCTGAAATGTCTCTTCTTAGAGACTTTGTTGGGATCTGGTCTGCTGTTTAAAAAAGCTACACAGCCTTTCTGGTTATTTTTTTCCATCACCAAGAGCAGGACAGAGGCTGAGAAGACCACCCAGCACTGCTGCTGTGCTGACAGGGATTCTCAGATGCTGTTGAGGATGCTCTCAGAATGTGCCAGCCCTCTCGTGGACCACGTTGGGTGGTTGCAGCCCACCCTGTGAAATGCAGAGCCACAGTGGGGATGTCCAGGGGATAGAGTGACAGCTCATCACAACCAGGCAGCAGCTCTGTATTTGACATCTTGAGGTCAAAAACTGTCAGTTCCTTATTTTTTACGGTGTCTTAAATAGCCTGGAGAGTGTTTTGAGCCTTGTCAAAATGTATTAATTAAGGCCAAGTCACATTCACAAGCCTGTGTTGCTCTGATTCAGCAGCAAGACTGTGCTTGATTTTCAGCCTAATAATTACAAATGGTTTTGGAGGGTCTGGGGGGCTGATAGAGCCCGTTTGTGTTTCCTCCAGAGCTACATGTGCTACAGTTTTTACTTGCTCTTTGCCTTGGCAGTCTGTAGCATTGTTTTCCTCCTCAGGAACACAGCCAGTTTTTTAATTAAGGAAATCACTCTGTAGCCATTGTCGCTGTTCATTTGAGTTCTTTGTCCATACCAAAGTTTCCAGCTCCCCAAAAGATTTGAAGACACTCCTTACTACAGCTGGAGGAGGACAGAAGTTTTGGCTCAGGGCAGGCTCTTCCTCTAACTCCATTAAGAACCAGGCACCAAGCACCTCTGTGGGCAGCACATTCACCTCATAAGAGCTTCAAATCCACCTCTAGCTATGACAAATACTGCTGAGGTTATTTTTCTGTTGGGTTTGTATATTAAAAAAAAAAAGGTAGTTGTGAGAAATAAATATCACTTTGTGCTGGGCTTTACTGCTTACTGGGCTTTGAGCCTAGAAGGATTTAAAAGTCATCATGCTCTAAGGGAAAGTTGTAGCAAGAAAAGAGGATGTGGAGGGTTGCTGCAGCCAGCTGCTGTGATTTGGGAAAAGGCTTGTCCTGACTGATGGAAAGGAGGCTGGGGCTGAGACAGAGAGGCAGCCAGGGCTGACACAGCTATGCCCAGAGGGATTAGGAGCAAATTAGAAACTGGCCTTGCAGGGGTTTATCATTTCCTTTATATTGTGACATTAATACATGTAAATCTTTATCTTCTAGCTGTTATCCTCCCTTGTATCTTCTGTTAATGAGCACTGTCCCCAGTTCAGGCTGCACTGATGATGGATGGAGAAGATGGAGACATTCATGTGCACACCTTCATGTGTGTTCTTGTGCAGAAGTACCTGGGGTGTGAGGAAAGGATATGGGCACTTCTCAGTGTCTGTGTGCCAGCTCCTCCTGTCAGCCTGGAGTTGGACAAGAGTCCTGGAGACAATGCCACGTTAATGCAGCACAGTTCAGTGCTTTTGGTATTTCACAGTGCAGCACAATAACTTCTTTTCTCATTTTGTTTCTGAAGTGCATCAAATTCAGAACATATGCAGCGTGTCAGGGCTGCTCTCGCCAGTCAGCCCAGAGAACATGCTCAGATCAGGCCTGGTTGGTCACCCAGAGGGAACTGTTGAACTGAAAGATGGTGGGTTTAGATTAAATATTGGGGAGAAATTCATTACTGTGAGAGGATGGTGAGGAAGCTGTGGCTGCTCCATCCCTGGAAGTGTTCAAAGCCAGGCTGGACAGGGCTTGGAGCAGTGTGGTCTAGGGGAAGGTGTCCCTCAGGGTGTTGGAACTGGATGAGCAATGAAGTCCCTTCCAATCCAAGGCATTTTGTGCTTCTGTGGCTCCTGCACAACTTGGCTTCACAGTGGAGGCCACGGTGGCCTGGTGCTCAGCTGGGGTTGGGCTCTCCATCCCAGTCAGTGTGCTTTCCATCCCAGAGAGGTCCCATATGGAAGGGAGCTCTCTACTAGCCAAAATAAAGACACTCAGCAATCTGCCAGAGCTGATTAAAGCATGTAGTCTGTTACAAGCAGAAAGAAATACACTTTGGGGTAGAGGATACAAAAAATACATTTGCAAGGCATCTGAGCCTGATGCTAAGACATTCTTTCTCTCAATGTTGTTGTTGCCAATAGCTTCTCTTGTGCTCAGACCAAAACTATTTAGGGTGGAACATTTGCTCCCTACTTTCTAGCAAGCCTGGTCGCAGGACTGAAGAATGGATTCTTTTAGTGGCCACAGCTGGTTTGAATGATCCCCACACTGAACCCATTGACTCCAGGCACTCCTCATGTGAATCACAAGGAAGCAGCAACTGGGATTTTGTTTTTTTTGTGCCTGACAGGGGCAGAAACAGCAGGGCAGTCACAAGTCCATTGCTTGAACCCGGGCACATGCTGGGGATGTCCCCTGCACACCCCGACCCTCGTGCTGGCAGCAGGCAGTGTTCCCCCAGCCCACTCTGGAGTCAGGAGGCACAGGAGGGTGAGATGTGCTGTTGTCTGGGTGTCTGTGCTGCATCCTCACCCACACCTCCTGCAGGGCCCCCAGAGAGGACAATGTGGCTGCACTTGGTGCAGATCCATCCTCTTCATCCAGTGAGAGCTGGAAGAGGAGTTCTTCAAGGATTGTGACCCTTGCATTACATACAAAACAAACAAACAAAAAGTCATGAAAACTTTCAATGTCAGTTGGCAAGACCTTGAGCAGGGCACTGAGATGGATTTGCACCTCTCTCAAGGTCTGCTTCTTCTGAGGAGCAACAAAATAGCTTGTTTTGGTAAACTCAGGGAATCATTTCCACACCCTGTGACAAATCCGTGTCTCTTTTTACAGGGGATCTATCTCTCTGTTGGTTTTTAAGCTGAAGAAAAGTCAGTTTAGGTTAGATATTGGGAAGGAATTCCTTCCTGTGAGGTTGGGGAGGCCCTGGCACAGGGTGCCCAGAGCAGCTGTGGCTGCCCTGGATCCCTGGAAGTGTCCAAGGCCAGGCTGGATGGGGCACCCTGGGACAGTGGAAGGTGTCCCTGTCCACGGCAGGGGGTGGAATGGGATGGGCTTTAAGGTCCCTTCCAACCCAAACCATTCATGAATCCTGATTTTATGCTGAGAGCAACTTCTAGTAAATTCCTGCAGAAGAATTGCTTTCCTTTTTCCTTCCAAAGGATGAAGGCTTCAGGGAGACAAATTTTATCTGCTTGCCAGCAGGCCAAGGAAAGTGACTCATGTTGGGCTGAGAACCAGGGAGAGATTTGGGAAAACTCTTGCTAAAAGTAATGCCACCAAACAGAAAGTGGTTCGATGGTAACTGAAAAGCCACCTCTGTATTCTGAAGTGTTCTTAGGAGAGTCAGCTGGCCATGTGCTTTTTCACAATACTGAGTTTTTCTTTGTATTACCAAAGGTATTAATTAGAGGAATAGATGACACTGGATGCTGTACAGTTATCTCTTGGGTATTTGTGGAATGAACGATGAAAACTGTGTGAAATTGTGAAATGCTCATTTAGCTGGGTGTCTTGATGAGCTCCATGTTTTAGTTCCCCTCTTTGCCTGGTTGCCTGAACCTGTTGATTACAGGCAGCAGGGTGGTTTTGTGTCAGTGGCAGCTCTTGGGGGGGGGGGGCTTTGGGACCCCCTCAGACAGAGCCACAGTGTAGGATTGTTGCTTCAGGAGCCTCTTTTTCAAGATCACAGGGAGTTTTCTCAACCCTCTCAGTTTGATTTGGTTTGTTTTGTAATCTGTATGATCTAATCAAGTATATAAACACCTAGAGGTGGGATGCATCAGCATCGTTCTTTGCCAGCTGCCTTCTGCTGCAAGGCAGGAAATTTTGTCAGCTTCCTGAAATTTCAGTGCAAGACCCCCTTTCCCTCCCTTCTCCAATCTTGTTCCCAACAAAGAAAGTAAACCTGATCAGTTCATTTTGCTATACCTCACTTTTGGTGGGTTCATGGCACAGTTTTAAGACTAAAGAAATTAATTGAGACTCCCCATACGGCGTATAACTACAGCTCTTGGGTTGATAGGTGATGGGTTTTATTGAACCAATAAAATACAGAAAATGGTTAGAGGAAAAGAGCTTACTGCAGTGATACCATTCAGTGTGATTTACAGTTTTATAACTGTAGGCAAATGTGAAATATTTTTCACTATCTTGGGCATACATTATTAGATAAACCTCTATCCTGTGCTTACCTACATCAGCACTGTGATAGTAAAGAGACATAAAAATGAAGACATTTTCAGCCCATTAGAGTTAACGTGGTTTCAAGAGCAGTCAGTTTCTCTACAGTTTGGATTTTATTTGTCTCTCAGTGTGCTGAGGATGCCTGCAGGAAATGCCTCCCAGCAGCTGTGGGAGCTGCTCTGTAGCAATCCTTGGCATGCAGCAAAAAATAAGACACCTTAAATATGAAGGTTGTTGGCCAAAACATCAGCTGGAGAAAAACAGAGAGAAAATACAGATCTGTGCAGGAATTCTTTGTTGGGCATCCTGGTCTGTCTCCTTTAACTCTTGTTACATTGCTGAGGTTACCCCCATGAGAAGAGCCATGGGGGCAAGGACAGGGCTGCTTCAGGAGGTCCTTAAAGCCCCTGGCTGTGGCCAGAGGAGGGTGGTGAACTTTGAGGGCTCCAGGGCCACAGCCTGGAGCTGGGACAAGCTGGGGCTGCAGCACTACAGCCCCTTCCCGAGGGAGTGGGAGGGCAGGAGACACCCCTGGAGCTCCAGGGTGGGGGTCAGACCCAAGTGCTTAGGGGAGGGGTGGGTGTTGAACTGCCACAGCACAGGAATAGCTCATCATTCTTGGAATTGAAAAATAAGAATGTGCCAGTGCGTTATCTGGATTAATGAAGATGAAATGTGCTGTATAAATACAGCAGGAGCGTGATCGTGCCGTTATCCTGGCTCACAAGGAGAAAAGGTTGATTTGTGTTTGTAGATGGTTTTGCTTGCTCTGCCAGCGCTCAGTTTTTGGTTTAATACAGAAGCCAGGGAGTGTGTGTTTCTTTTGCTCAAAGATGGAGCAGATTAGCAAAGATTTTTTCCTAGATTATCGTCGTTTAAATAGCTCTGGTTCAAGATAAATGTTTCAACTACAATTACTTACTAGTGATACTCTTTTAAACACTGATGATAAATTATGGAGGTTATAAGCTCTATTATTCAAGGATCTGTGCGATATTTGAACATTGTACGTGGTTTTCCATAAACCAGGAGGCACTGGCATGCAGCTGACTGGGCTCAGGGGTGGGAGAGGGGCAGATGAAGCAGCTTCAGGGGTAGGATTGACAAAATGATGAGAGTTTAGCCTTGCTTTGACTCCAGCCCACCCTGGGTGCAGAGGAAAACCCCAATGTGGAAACCTTTGATGGGGTGGGCATCACTTGTGCTGCCACGTGGGAGGTCAGAGGGTGAAGGGGCACTTTGGTGTCACAACGTTGGTGACGGTTTTCAGTCAGCATTGCCCGGTCCCTCTCTTTTAATTTGAGATGTGAAATGTGTGGCTGGGGATTATCACTAATCCACAGAACGTTTTAGGGTCAGGGATAAGAAAAAATGTTAGGTATGTTCTCACCCATTCCTAGGGCAGGCTGTGCATCCAGGCCCCAGGAGCAGCCTGGCTGGACAGGTCTGGAGGGGTTTGCTTCAGCCTCCAAAGCTTTGAGGAGAATGAGGAGGTGAGGTGGGGTGGCCAGAAGCACCTCAGCTTCCTCCTGGGTCCTCACTCAGAGCTTCTGTCCACTGTACCAAGAGAACTCACATCCCAAATGTCATTTGAGAATTTTTGGGAGAATTTTGGCTGGTTCCAGCCCTGGTTGGGTCCACAGGCTCTTGTCTAAACCTGCAGCCCATATTTTGCAGCCAGGCAGGAATGCTAGTGGCCAGGAAAAGGCTGATAAAGAGGGAAAGTAGAGAATGGGAAAGTTAATCATTGAACTTTTTTGTTATCTTTATTCAGCTTGGAAAACTGAAGCCAGCCAAGGTTTGCAGGGGGAGATAATATCCTTTATTAGAGCAACTTGTATGGTTGGGGAAAACCCCACGTACTTCTGGGACCACATGCTTTTCCTCAGATCTCCACAATTGCACATTGCATTAAATGTAAAATAAATTTTCATTTTCAAAAGGTTCAGCAGATAGTTGAAAGAACTGAATTTAAGAGCAGTTTACCAAAAAAAAAAAAACCACCAAAAAAAACAACCTCTCATTTGGTTTAATTTGATTTGAACGTTTCAAGAAAGATTTAATAGCCCTGATTTACAAAATACTTTTTTTCTGGCTTGAAGTTTACTCATAGGAGCATGACATCTGTGTACCAAAGGTCTGCCCAGGGCAGTGGTGGTGTCCCCATCCCTGGAGGGGTTTAAGAGCCATGTGGATGTGGCACTTGGGGACAACATGGGTTAGTGGTGGCCTTGGCAGTGCTGAGAATGGTTGGACTCGATGATTTTCGAGCTCTTTTTCAGCCTGAATGACTCCATGATTCTATGAACTTAAAATTTCTACATTTAGCCTCATTTTGTGCAAAATCTCCATGCCTATGGTCACGCTCACATTTCTTCTGGAATACCCACCAGGCCCTTTGCACCTTCAGGGTGCCCCCAGCACAGAGGAGTTACTGGTGAGCAGCCAGTGAGGCCCCACAGAGCTGCAAAGTCAGAAGGGTTGAGAAGGGTGACTTTAATATACAGAGTTCCCTGCTCTGAACACCACCTTTTTGTCCTCAGTCTAAAAAAATGATGAAATGATAATATTCTAAAGATGCATAAGTTTGTAAATAATCAGTGTGTTGTTATTAATCACGGCAATCTCTCTGTTCCAGGAGATAAGACATTTTTATTAATAACCTCTCCAGTGAGAGGTTTTGTGTGCTCACCCTGACCTCATGAAATCTCCAGCCTACAATTCAGTTTTGTGTTGTTGGTTTGTTTTTTTTTTCATTTTTGAGTGGTTTTTTTTCTCTTCCTTTTTTTTTTCATAGCCTTCTACATCATCCAGTGCACCAATTTAAAATTCCCTCAATCCAGCTTAGTCTCAGCTGTATTAATGCATGGCTCGAGGGCACAGATAGCTAAAAAGGGCTGTTTTGTGTGGCATCTCTAAAATCTTTTTTTCTGAGAAGTTGGATAAAGAGGTTGAGGTTTCTCAGGGCGGGCTTTGGGTTGTGTTTTTTTATTTCCCCAGCTGAGTGAGCAGCCTTGCAGGTGGCTCAGAGAGAAGATGTCAGGCCAGGAGATGCTGCTGGACCCCGTGTCACCCAATTCCTGTTAAACTTCCCAGCAAAAAATGCTTCTCTGGGAAGGTGGCTGCAAGCACAGTGTGGGATCCTTCATCATTTTCCTGATGTATCTCAGGAGACAGCTTTCCAGCAATATTGAAAATAATCAAATATATTAGTTAGGGAACATGGGTTGGAGTAGGAGTGATTTTCTCTTCAATATTTTTTCTCGGATATCACACCCAGAGCTCTGTCTCCTTAATTCAGTCATGCTTGGGAAATCCTGCCTGAGGTGCAACCAGGGTTTTTCAATATTGGTTAAACCAGAAAATATTGAAGTTCATGGAATCATTGAATGGTTTGGGTTGGAAGGGACCTTTAAAGCTTGTCCAATCCCCTGCCATGAGCAGGGACACCTTCAGCCAGGCCAGGTGGCTCTGAGCCCCACAAGGTGATCAGCTTCCCTCCTTAAACTGTTCCTTGAAGGATTCAAAGGAGAGCAGCTGAGGTTTGGTGGTCACTGCCAAGCCTGGAGCTTTGTTTGCTCTGGTTTTATGGTTCTGGGCTGCTTTAAGTGTCAACAGCCATGTAAAGTGTGCCTTGTTTGTTTTTTTAAAGTGCAACCATGATAAAATCCTATGATAGACCTGTAAAGCTTTTGTTGTAAAAGTAAATCAACTTTAATAGCAAGTAGGTTGTAGTTAAGTGCTTTTGAATGTTGGTATTTAGGGGTTTTTCTCAGTTATAATCCAATGCTACAGAGAAGTGAGGGTGTTTATCTCAGGGAAATGAGTGGGATTTGCAGGCATTCAGCACCTCCCAGGACCTTTCCAGGGTTGTTCCCCTGCTCACACACCTCACCATCCTTTCTGCACTTGGAGGAATTGGCCTGAAATTCCTCGGAGAACAATGGGAGAGCACAGAGGAGCTGCGGGTGCAGACTGGGATGGGGAAAGGAATGGGGAAAGAGTGAGGCAAGAAACTAGGACACGAAAAAGCAGGAGCAGTGTGAACATGGCAATACTTGAGCTTCCTGACTGTGCTGAGGGTTCCTTCTCTGGATCCTTGCCATGGAGGAGGGGTGGGGATGTGAGACAGGAGAAAGCTGCTGAAGGTCCAGCGGCCTCGGCTGCGATGTTCCCACTCTGGGCTGAGCTGTCCGGGCTCCAGGAGGGGTGACCTTGCACTGGGGTCACTGAACAGACGGTTCCAGCTGGGCCTGGGCTCTTGGCCAGCGCCCAGGAGCTATTTTGGGAGGTCTTAAAAGGGACGAGGCCTTGGCAGGACCTGGGGGTTTGCAGTGAGCTCTGCAGGGCCCAGCGGGCATCGCGCAGGCTGCCGGGGAGCTCCTGGAGCACCCACGGCGTGCCCCACAGGGCTCAGGGACAGCCCATGTGCTCCTGGTGTGCCTCACAGGGCTCAGGGACAGCCCAGGGACAGCCCATGTGCTCCTGGTGTGCCTCACAGGGCTCAGGGACAGCCCAGGGACAGCCCATGTGCTCCTGGTGTGCCTCACAGGGCTCAGGGACAGCCCATGTGCTCCTGGTGTGCCTCACAGGGCTCAGGGACAGCCCATGTGCTCCTGGTGTGCCTCACAGGGCTCAGGGACAGCCCATGTGCTCCTGGTGTGCCTCACAGGGCTCAGGGACAGCCCATGTGCTCCTGGTGTGCCTACAGGGCTCAGGGACAGCCCATGTGCTCCTGGTGTGCCTCACAGGGCTCAGGGACAGCCCATGTGCTCCTGGTGTGCCTACAGGGCTCAGGGACAGCCCATGTGCTCCTGGTGTGCCTCACAGGGCTCAGGGACAGCCCAGGGACAGCCCATGTGCTCCTGGTGTGCCTCACAGGGCTCAGGGACAGCCCATGTGCTCCTGGTGTGCCTCACAGGGCTCAGGGACAGCCCATGTGCTCCTGGTGTGCCTCACAGGGCTCAGGGACAGCCCATGTGCTCCTGGTGTGCCTCACAGGGCTCAGGTGCTCCTGGTGTGTCTCACAGCCCATGTGTCCTGGATGCCTGGCACAGCACTCACTGCTCATGGCCTTTTAGCCCTTTGAAGGAAGGTGCTGGAGGTGTCCAGGTGGGTTTGAAGGGTTGGAGTCACCCCTTGCAGCCTTTGGCTGCTCCCTGGCCCGTGCTCAGCGTGTGCAGGAGGAGCTGAGGCAGCTGCCAGCCGTTCTTGGTACTCTGTGCTCGACCAGAAATTGCTCTGGGGAGGCTCCTGAAGTCAAGCTGGGCTCTCACTGAAGGCTCCCACCTTGCACTTGTGGAAAAAGTGTGAGGTAAAGCCTGGGCTGGATCCTTGGGAGGCTGTTGTCCCTTCTGGCTGTAAATGAGTGACTTGAGATGACAACAGCTACAGGTGGACGTGGAAATGGGGATTTATCTTCCAAAAGGCTCTCCAGGCTCCCACCACAGCAAGGCAGTCCTGTCTCTCCAGAGACAGAAACTCCTCCAGTGCTGTCTCAAGCCTCTTCTGGGATCTAAACCTCCAGCAGATCTCAGGAATGCCAGCAGCTAAGCAGAGATGCTCAGAGGAAGTCCTGTTGCTTAAAAGATCCAGAGCACTTTCTGTCCAGCATAGTGGGAAGGACTAATGTCAGTGGTTAACAGCATCTTTTAATTCCTACAGCTAGCTCCCAGCGTGGCCTTTTCTTTGTTTTCCACAAAGATTTTTCAGAATCTCTCATTATCAATGTGCAAATACAAGTTCCAAAGGTGCTGGTGGCACACGGACAGCTGGTGGGATTGAATGCTTTCTGCTTCCCAAAACTGGATCCAAGTGCTTGCTTTAATACTTTACCTTTTTCTAAAAAACACTTGAGGGAATTTCCAGTCTAAACCACAGGGCTGCCAGTGGTCTGTCCGTGTGCTGAGGCCAGGTTTGGACCCCTCAGTGCTGCTGTGCTGGGGACAGCCCCCACTGCTGGTCTGTGGGGGTCTCAGGCAGCAGAATTCCAGGCTGTCCCCATGCCAGGGCTGTCACTGCCAGTTGACAGGCTCATCTTCAGCCTTGATTTCAATATCTCATATTCCAAAACGTCTTTGCAGCCTCTGAATCCCTCGGGGCAATTTGAAGTTCGAGCAGCCTCCTGCCCAGATGGCCGATATCAGCAGCTTTCCCCTGGCAGCAGCATCCTTCTCCTTGGGTTTATTTATTTTATCTTTTCAATCAAAAAAAACCAAAAAAAACCCCAAAAACCTAAAAAACAGACCAAAAACCAAAACAATGAAAGCTGTCTGTTCCTGGAGCAGCTCATTGGTTTTTTACTGCTGTAGTTCGTTTCCATTTGGATGGAAGGGAAAAAAGATAAATGGCTAAAGAGGTCAGGGAGGGACCCAAAGGAGAGCTGGCATGGGATGTTGTCCCTGGTGCATGATGCCCTGTGGCTGGAATGTGTGGCTCAGAGGTGAGTGTCCCACCCATGAAAAATAAAGGATATATCCTGCAGCTGAAGTGCAGCATAGGAGAGAGTGCTGGATAATGCCAGGAAAGCTGCCCACTGAGCACCAGGAATACAATTTGTTTCCAGCACTGGGCTCACTAATGGAGCATACCCAGGGAGAAATTATTGGGGGGGGGTTGCTACCTTCTCCGTGGTGGGTTTTGGGGTTTTTTTGGATGTTTTTTTGGTTGGTTTTTTTTTTGTTTGTTTTGGTTTTTGGTTTTTTTTTGGGGGGGGAGGGGTTTGTTTTGGTTTTTGTTTGGTTTTTTTTTTGTTTTGTTTTGGTTTTGGTTTTTGTTGGTTGGTTGGTTGGTTGGTTGGTTTTTTTGTGGTTTTTGGTTTTGTTTTTTTTTTTTTTAATATGAGCTGCAAAGCTTAGCCCTGGGCAGTGGGACAGTTTGAGGGTCTGTATGGTGTCTGAATCATAACCAGCAAACAAACTCTGAGGTTTTTCTCCTCTTTCTCCCATCTCTCTCTTACCTCCCCAACAAAACAAAACAAAACAAAAAATCCAAAAAACAAACCCAAAAAAAGAAAGAAAAAGAATACAGGAATCTGAGCTGCTCTGAGGAAGCAGTTTCTCTCCCAGGTGCTTCTTTTAGCCTTCTTGGTAGCATCCCTCCCTCAGCACCCCACATGACCTCTCCCACCTGCTCTGCCTCTCCCGTGCCCGGGCAGCTCCCGCTGCCTCCCTGGTTTTGCCATCCCATCCATCCATGCCCTGCTCTGCATTCCCCCTCCTCAGGCTCTCTGCAGGGCCCCTGGGCCATCCCCTGAGCACCCCATCACCTTGTGTGACCATGAGGAGTTTCATGTTAGACCTTGTTCAGCTCCTCTTGAAGTCGCTCCTTGGCGTTTGGTGCTCACAGACACGGATTTACCAACCTGCCAAGGTGGGAATGACCCAAACACCCACATTTTGGGACCTAGAGAGGCCATGCATTACTCTTCTATTACTCTTTCATTGCATTAACACAGCTCTTGTCCTTGCAGCTGGATGTGCAGAGCTCCTGGGCGTGTTCAGTTCAGCCCAGAGATCATTTCAGGGTTTTGCAAAGCTCATGTTTGGCTTTTGTGCCCCAGGGCTGCATCCCCATGGCACCAGCAGGGTATCCCAGTGCTGTAGTGGGGGGACACAAAAGGAGGTGTTTCTGGTGTGTTGTACCTGCAGGAATTCAAATAAGAATAAGAAGCTACAATGTGTATTTCTGGTTTAACTGAGCATTTCTCTGTGGCTGCTGTGTCTGTAGTTCAGCTGGGCACTGTAACCATGGATCAGCTGATAGGAACATTGTTTGATATGGGAACTTGCTGTGAATTTTTAAAAATACTTTCTTCAAGGAAGCCCTGAAAAGTTTTCTGGAAAGGGAACTGGCCAAAGTCCAGCTCTTGTGTGCTGACTGGAGGAAAGGTGCTGGAGAGGTCAGGGCTTTGCACAGGCTCTTCCCAACAGCAGGTAGATTTTTTTTCCCTTTCCAGCAGGGCAGGATTAATTAATTAATAAATTAATTAATGGGCCTTGTTGCCTCTTTGCCCATCTCTCTGGAGCTCAGGAGTTTCTCTGAAACATGATTTCCCTCACCAGAGGGGACTGCCATGAACCTATAGGTTTTTCCAGTGGGCTGGAAGTTGCCTCCCCTTTGCCATCATCCCTCTTCCCCACAGCAGCCCTGGCTGTGAGCCTGGAGCTCCAGCATCACTTCAAACGCCTGGGTCTCCTCTGAAGGAGAAGATTCTGCACTCTTTCCCTGGTAGGATCCTAGCAGCCTCAAAGATGCTTTGTTTTTAAAATACAAAACAATCCATGGTTATTTATAAAACACATATTTGATGTCACTTTCTAAACATGCTCTGTTTGTGTGACTTCTGTCTGCACAGTACCAAGTGGCTCTGGAGTATCTGTAGTTAGAAAAAAACAGTAAATATCTCTTTGGGTTTTCTCCCCTTCTTTCTAAAAGATAGGACTTGTCCTATTTCATTTTTGCATTTATTATGAGAAGCATTTTTTAACAAGGAAAGTTGAGTGAAAGAAAGAGGTGTGCCCACTGGTGAGCACGCTGTGGTGGAGGAAGTTGGTCCTCTGGGTGCTGCAGCTTTCCCAAAACATCCCCATCCTCACAGAATCACTCAGTGGCACCTTTGCCACTCACCTTTCTGCTTGCAGGGAGTGGGGACCCTGGGAAGGCACCTGGGGACCTTGGCTCTCCAGCTTGTAACGCAGAGGTGGCAGCTGGGACAGCAAATCTGTGGGGCATTTCAAGTGTTTAAGCAATGGTTTATGTTCAAGAGAAAGATGTGCCTAAATCCCCTTGTCCTGTACTCAGAGACTGGATTTTAGGGAGACTGACAGGTCTTTTGGTGCCAGTGTTATGAGTCAGTACCAACTCCAGGTACTAAACCTTTGTTCTCCTTATTCCTGCCCCTTCCTCCAATTGCAGGGCTGCCCTGGGCATCCTGAGGCTCCCCACAGGGTGAGCAGGACCCTGTCTGCAGCAGGCTGTGCGTGCCACGGGGATGATGTGTTGGAACCAGCAGGGTGGTGATAGAATGGGCACAGAGTAACACTGGGGAGAGGCAGTGCTGATGGTGTTGAACAGGACTGAGGTGCAGATTTTTTTCTCATTTCTTGGATGGGGATTGTCTGTAGCTGTTGGTGCTGCTGGCAGTGACAATGGCAGCTGGAAAGAGGGAAGAACAACTGCTCCAACAACTGCTCCAAGCTGTGCTCTGGAGATGGGGCACTGCACAGGGACAGCCTGCCCTCCTGCTCCACCTACACAGCAGCAGTGTCCTACACACTCCTGACAGACTGTGGCAATGGGATGACAATTATCAAATATCCTGGGTTGGAAGGGACCCACAGGGATCACCCAGTGCAGCTCCCTGCACAGACACCCCAACAATCCCCCCTGGGCATCCCTGGCAGAGCTGTCCAAACTCCTGGAGCTGTGGCAGCCTCAGGGCTGTGCCCATTCCCTGGGCAGCCTGGGCAGTGCCAGCACCCTCTGGGGAAGAACCTTACCCTGAGAACCAACCTAACCCTGCCCTGACACAGCTCCAGCCATTCCCTCAAGCAGTGACGTGGGATCTTTTACTTATTTGGGACAAACTGGGGCAGGATGGAGATGTCCAAGAAGATGTGAATCCTGCCAGCAATCGAGTGTCATTTCTGATGCTGAAATTCAGTTGATTCACACACCAAGGAAAAATTTGGCCCTTGGTTTCTGGGTGCAGCTGAGATCAGCACAGCCTTGCTTTCCCCAGTGCTTTGTGTTTGTTTTCGAGGTGCTGCTGCCCAAGGCTGTCAGCCTTTTTCTGGAGCCACGCTCTGCATGGAAAGAAAGGCATGTTTCATTTTTAAGTTGGAAAAAAAAAAAAAGAAAGAAAAGCCACGCACACAAAAAAACCCAAACAAACATAAAACGCAGCATGGCACAGATTAAATCCATTTGAGACAACTCGAAAAAAAAAAAAAAAATCCCGTCGTATGTGCAAGTCAATAGGAGGAGGGGAGTGGAAGGGGGAAAAGCAACTGTGACATATACAAACCCTTTAGTGTGCATAGCATAAGATTTTTTGGCTGGCACTCACATGATTTTATTCAAGGGCTGGGAAAGAACTACGATTAGTTAAAAGCTTCGGCAAAGTCTGGAGGGAGTGCTCTGAAGAGTTGGGAGCCGCGCAGAGGTGACTGTAACTCCTCTCGCAATTTCAGACCATTCTTCTGGGGCTCAGGACAAAAGCCTTTTCTTTTCCCTCCGTGTTCAAAGGGACATTTGTCTTGAGATGTTGCAGCTGTGGGCCGCGGGATCGCTTGTTTGAAGATACCCCCTCGTAGACGAAAGGAGAGGCAACGCACTGAGAAGTGGTAGTATTTTATCGTGTGTGGGTCCCCCCCTCCTCCTCCTCCTCCCTCCCTACTCCTCCACTGCCATGTGTGGTTTTTAATAAGAAGAAGAATGTGGAGGCAACATTTTCCAGGCAAGGGGAAATTTCCTGTTTCTTTTCTGTTTGTTTAATAAAGTGTGTAGTTGACTGTAAAACTGTAGCTACTTGCTTGTGAGCGGGTAATTCAGGCGAGTGTCAGGATCGCTTCTTGATGCACTTTTATATACTGCAGGGCAACATGTTTAAAACCTTTTTTTTCTTTTTTTTTTCTTTTTTTTTTTTTTTTTTTTTCTATTTTAATGCTGCGTGGCGCAGGCAAGTGAGATTAATAAGAATTAGGCAAATGGCTTCTGCTTTTGTTTCGGTGAGATAGTACCAGCCGTCTTGCGGTCACACAAAGGCTGCCATTTAGCAGGGAGCACTCCCTAATTCTCTTGGCAGGGGTGCCATTGGGATCGGATACAAGTGGGTGGCAAAGGGGAGGAGCGGCAGGAAAGGACAAGCAGGCTTTGTGTATTAAAAATGAAACAAAAGCACTTTATACGCGGGGCTGCGTGCAACAAGCGGCGCTGCCTGAGAGCCGGGGTGGAGTTTGAGTTCGCTGTGCCTTCAAAACCTTGCTTTTTTGCCTTTTTTTTTTCTTTTTTCTTTTTTTTTTCCCTTTTTTTTTTTTTTTCTTTCTTTTTTCGTAAACCCTTTCCTTCTCTCCCTCTTCCTTAGCAAGCTCTCCCCACACTGCTGGCCAGGCTCCGCAGGCGGCTGAAAACGCCTAAAAAAAAAAAAAAAAAAAGAAAGAAAAAAGAAACCGTATTGAACAATACTTGCCCCAACTTTGCAGGAACAGCTGGGGGGGGGGGGTTCTCAGCAAAAATCAGCTTCAGATGGCGTGGGAGGCACCGAATTTGGGAGGCAGAGCTGATCCCAGCCCAGCCCCGCGGAGAGCTGGTGCCCATCTCCACAGGGGCGGTGATGCTCGTGGTTTACACAGCGTTGTACCCACAGCGAAAGGGTTAAATGGCTGCGCCGCTTTATCACAATTTCGGGGGGAGTGGCTGCTGTTTAATTACTTTCTGATCCGCGGCACATACCTCGCTGTTAATGAAGCGGTCGCCTGCAGAACAAACGTGCAGTGTGAGCCGGGGTGGCTCGGCTGGGTTTGGGCAGGGGCAGGACGGTGAGGAAGGGATGCGGCGCGGTGGAAAAGGCAGCGGGAGAGGCAGGCCAGGGAAACAGAGCCCGGTTTTAGCTGCAAACCTGCCAGTGGTTTTTTATTAAAACGTAATTTCCATGCATTATGCACTTCATCCCGTATTGATTTGCTTCAGAACTTTTCCCTCGTCAAGCTGAAATAAATTCCCTCCTTGAAGGAGGAGAAACGAGAGCAGTTGCTGTGAGTACCTCCCGGGTTCCAGCCACATTCATCCTCAGTGACTGCACTTGAGTGTGTGGGCAAGGGTGACGTGCCTAAGAAGCCTGTGTCATCCTGCACAATTACATCCCTAATCCCAAGCAAAGACACAGATGCTGTTGCAAAAAAAAAAAAAAAAAAAAAAAAAAAAGGGAAAAGAAGGAAAAAAAAAAAAAAGCTGTGTTTCGTTTGACTTTCAAAGAAGCTTATGTAAGGGCAGCATAATAAACCCGTTATTTTGGGGCTTGGATTAAATGTCAAAGTTTCAGATAACCTGTGGTTTCATCTTCCACCTGCCACGTTCACAGGAAGCCAGTCCAACCCGTGTGTGCCCACTGCTCTGCCTTGAGGATGGTCCTGGTCCCTGGAGGGCTCCAAGCCTGGGGACAGGGATGGTGGCCGTGGGGACTGGCACCACCTTGGCCCTGCATCAGATTCCTTTCTATTTGCAGTTGTGGTGTGAGACTGGCAGGTGATGCTCTAAGCCTTGGAGATCATACACATTAGTAAGCATTTAAGTCAGTGTTATAATTCACTTGCTTGTTAACCTGAGAAAATAATCTAGCTGGGGTGCAGTGCTGCCCAGAGGGATTGTGTAAGCGCTCGGAGATTTTGGCATGTTTTTATTCTTGCTTATCTGCTTATCACAAGCTTCTTTCCTTTATCCAGATCGTCTCGGCACTCTACCCTGCCTACTGACACACTTGCACTCCCATCTGGATGAAATGCATGCAAACATAATGGATTACTTCCAGTAATGGAGACCTCAGTAGGGGAGGGGGAGGGAAGGACCAGCTCCAAAAGCGCCCACCTGTAACGCTGAAAACCTTCAGTCAGGTCTGCTGGGTTGGTTGCTTCTTCATTTCTTTAGGCAGATTCAGCAGGAAAGGAATGGAAAGCCACTGAACCCACTCCATTAAACCTGCCTGTTTCCATGGAGTTGTTTTCTCCCACGTGAGATGAGTGGAGCTGTGTGAGTGTAGCAGCAGTGCAGGGTCCCTCCCCAGGGCCGTGCTCTTGTTGGTCTGGGGTTCATTGCTGTGGCCAGTAGTGCCCATGTCTGTAACACCCACATCAGCTGGGGGAGATTCCCCTACAAAATACCCCAGAACAGCCCCATGGAGTTCCCTCAGCCAAGCCCTGGGCTTGTCCCCCTAACCAGCACAGCCACTGCATTTAAAGGCCAGACAGATGCTGGCTGGTAGCCCTGGCAGCTTCTTGTGGAGAAGTGGGGTTTGGTGAGGAGAGGCTTTGCTGGGGCTGCTTGTGTGAGGGTTTGGAGACTCAAACCCTGACCCTCCCACTCCAGCCATCTCATGGTGCAGCAGCAGAAATAAAGCACCACACTGTACCCAGAGCACCTGGTCCCCTCACCTGTGCTCTGCCCAGAAACTGCCTGGGCAGCTGAGAAAGATACCTGAGATACTCCATAGGGTCCTGATATAATACACACCTTTACTGAAAGGGAGGTGTAGAAATTTCTAAGTGACTTGTCCTGAAATGAACCAGTTAATCCCCAACAGAGCAATAAATAGGATATAAAATACAGCCTTCTGTGGCCCTTGGTTGTGATCAGTTCCTTCCTCATCTCAGAGGAGAATGTTGGGTTTACAAAGATGAGTTTTGCTGTTCCCATGAAACCTTTGGTAGCTGGCAGTACATCAGAGTATAACCTTCTGTGCTGAAGAGGTCTTCAGTGTCCTGCTCTTCCCCTGATTTTCCAGTAATCCTATTTTTTCAGTGATTCCCTGTTTGGACTTGTTTTCCTGAGCTGGTCAGAAAAAGCCATTCCCTAAAAAAACAAGGGCAAAACAGCAGCCGTGTTCCCAGAGAGTACCCCAGTGCCTTGGGCAGGCTCCAGCCCGTGCTGCTGTTGTCCCTGGCCCCGCAGTGCAGGATGTCACCGGGTGCGGGATGTCACCGGGTGCTGGATGTCAGCGAGTGCGGGATGTCACCGGGTGCGGGATGTCACCAGGTGCTGGATGTCAGCGAGTGCGGGATGTCACCGGGTGCGGGATGTCACCGGGTGCGGGATGTCACCAGGTGCTGGATGTCAGCGAGTGCGGGATGTCACCGGGTGCGGGATGTCACCGGGTGCGGGATGTCACCAGGTGCTGGATGTCAGCGAGTGCGGGATGTCACCGGGTGCGGGATGTCACCGGGTGCGGGATGTCACCAGGTGCTGGATGTCAGCGAGTGCGGGATGTCACCGGGTGCGGGATGTCACCGGGTGCGGGATGTCACCGTGCGCGGGATGTCAGCGGGTGCGGGATGTCACCGGGTGCGGGATGTCAGCGAGTGCGGGATGTCACCGGGTCCGGGATGTCACCGGGTCCGGGATGTCAGCGGGTGCGGGATGTCACCGGGCCCGGGATGTCACCGGGTGCAGGATGTCAGCGGGTGCGGGATGTCACCGGGCCCGGGATGTCACCGGGTGTGGGATGTCAGCGGGTGCGGGATGTCAGCGGGTGCGGGATGTCACCGGGTGCGGGATGTCACCGGGCGCGGGATGTCACCGGGTGCGGGATGTCACCGGGTGCAGGATGTCAGCGGGTGCGGGATGTCACCGGGCCCGGGATGTCACCGGGCGCGGGATGTCACCGGGCCCAGGATGTCACCGGGCCCGGGATGTCACCGGGCGCGGGATGTCACCGGGTGCAGGATGTCAGCGGGTGCGGGATGTCACCGGGTGTGGGATGTCACCGGGTGTGGGATGTCACCGGGTGTGGGATGTCACCGGGTGCAGGATGTCACCAGGTGTGGGATGTCACCGGGCCCGGGATGTCACCGGGCGCGGGATGTCACCGGGCCCGGGATGTCACCGGGTGCGGGATGTCACCGGGTGCGGGATGTCACCGGGCCCGGGATGTCACCGGGTGTCCCCCGCGGGGCAGCCCCGCCGCTCCCGGCCGTGTCCCAGCGCCGTGCTCGCTGTGCCCGCAGGTATCCGCCCGCAGATCATGAACGGCCCCATGCACCCGCGGCCCCTGGTGGCACTGCTGGACGGCAGGGACTGCACCGTGGAGATGCCCATCCTGAAGGACCTGGCCACGGTGGCCTTCTGTGACGCACAATCAACTCAGGAGATTCACGAGAAGGTACCGGGAGAGCCGGGGTGGGCTGGGGGCAGCAGGCTCTGGCCTGGCTCTTCCACATCTTCAAAGCACCTTCCAGGGCCTGAAGGGGCTCCGGGAGAGTTGGAGAGGGGCTTTGGAAAAGGTGTGGAGTGACAGGGCACAGGGAATGGCTTCCCACTGCCAGAGGGCAGGGATGGATGGGAGATTGGGCAGGAATTGTTCCCTGGGAGGGTGGGGAGGCTCTGGCACAGGGTGCCCAGAGCAGCTGTGGCTGCCCCTGGATCCCTGGAATTGTCCAAGGCCAGGCTGGAGCACCCAGGGATGGTGGAAGGTGTCCCTGGCCATGGCAGGGGTTTGGAAAAATGAGCTCCCAGTCTGTGATTGTTTGATTTTTGAGCAGAAAGTGTACAAAGCTGCACTTTGAGTCAATCAGCAGATAACATCAACAGAAGCCACTGCAGATTAAAATTCATTCAGGCTGTTTTAGAAGCCAGATGTTATTTTGGAAAAAAAAAGACACTTTATCTCTTTGCATCAGGTTTTTCACATCATTGTTATTAACGCTTCTCATGTTTCTTGAAGTCTGTGGTGCTCTTGCTGTGGCTTTGCTGACACCATCCCAGCTGCAGCTGATGGGTCTTCATAGGTGCTTGGTGCACCTCCAGCAGCTCCTCCCTCTCCAGGGGGGATGGGAGGAGGTTTGGGAATCATTCAGGCAGATCCAAGCAGTGTGGATGAGTGTTTCTACTTGGAAGCTCAACTACATGTAAATACTTCTCTTGAAAGTATTATTTTAGATACCTCAAATGAGGTTTGAAGTGATCAGAAATCACTTCCAAGATCTGGGAAACAGGTATACGAATATTCCTGTATTCTGGTGCTGGTCTTTGCAGATGGTAAATTTGGGAGAAGGAGAATGGGAGTTTTTTGTGAGACATTGATAGGTGAGCCAGCCTTGGGGAGTTTGGATGGGTCTTGGGTTTTTGGAGCACTGAGGTAGCATGTGGTGAGCACCAGTGAAGGTCTGGATCTTCACTGAAGGGGACAGAGCCCAGCCCTGTGTGACTGTGCAGCCTCTGCAGAGCTTCTCAGGTCCCCTTGAGAAGAGCCAGGAAAGGTAGATGTGACCAGTGTGGCCGGGTTTGGACATGCACAGGGAGGTCAAGGTGTTAGGAGTGTCACAGAGTCCTGTTCAAACCCAGCAGACACTGCTGCACACCTAATTCCTCTCTAAAAGCAGAATTACTGCTGCTTGGAAGCAGAGGGATTTGCAGATAACCACCTGGAAAAGGGTGCAGGTGAGAGACAAACGTGGTTTTCATCTGCCTGGTCTGCTCTACTGAACATCACCATTTTCACCAAATCCATTCCCAGAGGTGTTGGTGGGTCAGAGCCCTGCAGGGTTTGGTGCCACCTGGCTCAGACAGCAGGTCAGCAGTGAAAATGTCCCACTCACTGTGTCATATTCCTGATTGTTGAGCTGCAGGTGTCCCCCCCAGGTGTGCCGGTGGCTCCTGACTGCTGTGATGTCTTGCAGGTGTTGAACGAAGCCGTGGGGGCCATGATGTACCACAGCATCACCCTGAGCTGACTGCTGTGTCTGTTGCAGGTGTTGAACGAGGCTGTGGGGGCCATGATGTACCACACCATCACCCTGACCAGGGAGGACCTGGAGAAGTTCAAGGCCCTGCGGGTCATCGTCCGAATAGGCAGCGGCTATGACAACATCGACATCAAAGCCGCCGGGGAGCTCGGTAGGTCCCAGCTCTGCACCCTGGCTCCTTCCCCTTCCAGTCCTTTAAAATCAGCACGAGGAGCTGCTGCTTCTGTGGGACCATGCTGGCACAGCAGAGGTCCAGGCAGGACCTCATTCAGCTCCTGAAATTACCAGTGCAGTTTACATTTTTTGCACATAGAGAATGTTATGCCAAGGAAGCTTGACCATGAAGTGAACAAAACTGTGCAGCTTTAGAAAGCAGCTTTTGGGCTCACATTGTGTTAAAACTCCAGTGTGAATGCCTTGTTCCTGTGCTGTTCCAAGCTCCAGGTGCCCCCTCATACCGCTGAATATTTGTATGGCTGTTCTATTTCTGGCACAGGAGAGTTGATACAGCTTTAGAAAAATTGGAGGAAGGGTGTTTTGTTATATTTTGTTAAGCAAGATCAGTCTCTTGATCTGAGCTGGTTCTCTGAGTCATGCCCGCTCCTCTGGGAAGGCGCTGTGTTGGATGGTGGAGCAGGAATTGTGTGTTGGGTTGTTGCCACCTCCTTTGCTATCTCATCAAAGGTGCCTCAGGAACCTGAAAAAGGCTTTTAGGGTGGATTGTCAAAAACAGGGAGAGTCGAGTTGTCAGACATGCTGGGGCCACCCAATTTCCAAACTGGTTTGGGTGGTCACAGACTTTTGGCTGCACATCCCCAGCTGCAAGAGCTTAATTGCATCCGTGGTTTTAGCAGCTGAGTTACTACAGGCTTTACTCATCTGATCCCAAGATTGAGCCTGTGGAGCAGCTCTGCAGTAGTGTTTGGGATATGTTGTATTAAAGGTTATCTCTGGGGAAGTGAAGAGTAACAGCCATTCCACCTGAGCCGTTTTCCAGAGATAATTGCGATAAGAGAGTCTCAAATAGTCATTCCTAAAAAAAGCAATTCTCAATATAGTGAATTGTTTTCTTTTTTTCAAGAGGAGAACAGTGTCTCCTCAGTGTAATGGTTTCTTCATGTTTTTAACTCTTATTGTTATTATCCATTATAACAATGTTCTGAGGCTTTGAACATCAGGAAAGGAAAGATATAACGAATCAAGTAATGGGATATTGCAGCATAATCCTTCTTTTTTTTTACTTGGCAAATTGGGTGGCCAAATGATGTGGTTTCGAGTAGAAAATGTAATGACTCCCCACAAATGTAGCGTAAAGTTTAATTGGTATTGCTTTCCATAAGGTAGTTTTTAAACCCTGCAGTCAATCAATGACCGGTGCCTCAACAACGGTGCCAGGGCCACCCACCGGCTGGGCTGGGCACCGCTCAGGACCCAGAAGGGGATGGTGGGGTTGAACCTGTGGGCGTTTAAGGGGCACAGAGTCAGGAGCTTTGTGGCAAGGGCAGCTGGGAGCCCCCCCATTCCGTAAATGGGTCCCTTAGGCAGGGGGCAGGAGCTGGCCAGGGCTGTGATTCGTGTGTGGCCTCCGCAGGGATCGCCGTCTGCAACATCCCCTCGGCCGCCGTGGAGGAGACGGCCGACTCCACCGTGTGCCACGTGCTCAACCTCTACCGGCGGAACACGTGGCTGTACCAGGCGCTGCGCGAGGGCACGCGGGTGCAGAGCGTGGAGCAGATCCGCGAGGTGGCCTCCGGAGCCGCGCGCATCCGCGGGGAGACCCTCGGCCTCATCGGCTTCGGTGCGTCTGCGTGTGCGTGTGCGTGCCGCGGGGGCGGGCGGCTCCTCGCTGCCCTGGGAAGGAGCTAAAATGAGCGTTTCCAAACGCTGGTTTCCAAAACCAGACCCACCGCAGTGGGTCGGGGGGTATTCCAGCTGGTAAAGGGGTCCACCGCTGGGACCCAGAGCCACAATCACCCCCAAAAGGTGTCTCACTAAAGACAGCTTCTCGGGGGGTCAGGGCGCTCCTCAGCTGGCAGGGGGGCTTCTCAGCAGATGGGCAGCGCAGTGATTGTTCAGCTCAGTGATTTCAGCTCAGTGTTCTCAGCTCTTGCCCCTGTGAGTTTGCCCCTCACTTAGCCGGCCGTGATGAGAGAGAGAGAGGGAGTCTCGTGTGGAGTTTCCGCGGGTGGTATCTTTATTGCAAAGGTACCAGTGAGAAGGGGTCCAGGGACGAGCTACCCTCTGCCAACCAGAGGAAACCCAGGGGTTTTTATGGGACACCAGGGTGGGAGGGAAAGAGTACAAAACCAATCGATTGTGACAGATCTACATAAGATCCCAAGGGGGCTTGTGGGTCCCCTGTCAGGTCACCGTGACTGCAAGGGTTATCTTTTGTCATAGGGGCTCTGGGTGCAGTTGCAAAATTCTTCCTTAGCTCCTCAGCTTGCCTCTCTCCAGGGCATTGAGGCTGGGGCTCCGTCCACCCCCACAGGGGGGAATAGGGGGAATAGAACATTTCACACGGTTGGTTGGGGAAGGAGCTGGTTTTGAGTCCTTGGAGGAGCACTGGTGAAACGCAATGGTGTTTTAGAGGGACCACACCTCTGGAGGTAGTGCTGCTGTCCTTAGAGGGACCACACCTCTGGAGGTAGTGCTGCTGTCCTCTCCCCCAAGAACCCCATCCCTGAGCCACAGCTACACCAACCCAGCCCTTCCTGAGCCACTCTGGGCTGTACAGAGGCAGGGCTGTGTAAAACAGAGCTTAAGTTCAACCGCAGCTGGAGAGTTTCAGCACTCAAGGTGGGATCAGCTAATTAATGGCAAAAGCTCACACCAGCACGTTTCAATGGGGAAACTGAGGCAAGGCAAGGGAATGTCTGGGAAGCCCAGCAGGCCCCAGGGAGCAGCCCTGAGGTCCTGCTGGGAGCTCAGCCTCATGGACACGGGGTAGCTGGGCTCGGTTAACTCGCCCTGTCCCTTCCCTTCGGCACAGGTCGCACTGCGCAGGCGGTGGCGGTCCGAGCCAAGGCCTTTGGCTTCAACGTGATCTTCTATGACCCGTACCTGCAGGACGGCATCGAGCGCTCCCTGGGCGTCCAGCGGGTCTACACCCTGCAGGACCTGCTCTACCAGAGCGACTGCGTCTCCTTGCACTGCAACCTGAACGAACACAACCACCACCTGATCAACGACTTCACGATTAAGCAGGTAATTAATTCACCTCATGTCATGGCCCAGGAGAGCTTTGCTGGGCCGGGCCTGAGTGCAGGAGATCCCTCAGCTTCCCCAGTGAGCCAGAACAGCTGGTTGCACCCAGGCATGTCTCCCCACAGTGTTTAGGGGAGCAGCGTCCTGCCAGATAAACGATCCCCATCCCTGTGGTGCAGAGGGGATGGCAACAGTGGGTTTGGTTTGCCAACACCAAGCAGAGATGGAGATCCCATGGAAAACCCACGTGCAGCGGGACGGGGCTGGAGCACAAAGAGCGGGATGCTGTCCCAGCTGGAGGCAGATCCCAGGGTGGGGGGGTGAGGAGGGGATGGGGTCAGTGCCCCCACTGATGGTCATCCCTCTCTGGGCCGGCGGCAGATGAGGCAGGGAGCGTTCCTGGTGAACACGGCCCGCGGGGGGCTGGTGGACGAGAAGGCCTTGACGCAGGCGCTGAAGGAGGGGCGGATACGCGGCGCCGCGCTGGATGTGCACGAGTCGGAGCCCTTCAGGTAACGCTGCGGCTCGCGGGGCCGGCCCGGCCCAGCCTCGGGGTCACCGGCTGTGGTGGCACAGCCCAGGGCACCCAGCACCCTGTCCCATGTCACACAGCCCAGCGCTGGGGGACGCTCCTGCTGCTGTCACCTTGCAGCAGCCGTCGGGTGTAGTGCAGCACCGGGGTTGTGTGTGCTCAAAGGGACGCTGGGAGCTTAGAACAAGAACCCAGGCTGTGTTTAGGAAAAAACCCAGAACATTCAGGAGCCCATGCGTTTTTTGCACTCAGTGCTGGGCATTTTTGCCTGCAGCCTGGGAAGGGCTGGGTTGTAACTGGGAGTGAGCTTCTCTCACCACAGAAATATTTAAAGAACAAAACGTTTGCTCCTTCACAAGGGGAGCCTCCAGTGTCCACCCCTCCTGCCCTGGGATGACCCACAGCCTATCCCTTTATCCCCACAATGACATTATTCCCCAGACATTTAACCCCCAGACATTATTCCCATGGGAACATTAAGCCAAACCACCCCCTGGGTTGGTGTTTCTTCTCTTTTTTGATGCATTTTCAGAAGCCTGCATTCTCTGAGCTCTGCACAGAAGCTGTGCTTCCTTCCCAGCACTTCTGTGGCCATTTTGGGCTGGCAGGGCCATCAGGCCAGGGAGTCATGGAATGATTTGGGCTGGAAGACACCCTAAAGCTCATCTAGTTCCAGTTCTTTGCCATGGGCAGGGACACCTTCCACTAGAGCAGGTTCATCCAAGCCCCATCCAGCCTGGCCTTGGAAGGAGTGTTACATACGCAGAGGGCAGGCCACAAGCCTTTTGCTGTTCATCTTCTATTCTTTGCTTCAACACTGATGAATCCCTTGGTTTGTTTTCCCCTGCTCCCAGTTTTGCTCAAGGCCCGTTGAAAGATGCTCCCAACCTGATCTGCACCCCGCACACAGCCTGGTACAGCGAGCAGGCGTCCCTAGAGATGAGAGAAGCTGCTGCCACCGAGATCCGACGTGCGATCACAGGTACCCAGCCCCTGGGGACGCTGGGCTTGCCTCCCTGGGTGCCTGGAACAGGAGCCAGGAGGAGCAGAGACAGGGATTCACCCTGCCCATGTCCCAGCAGGACACTGGGAAAGGGATCTAACCCCAGTTTGCTTCCCAGTAAAAGAGTGGAGAACCCAAAGTTCCCTGTTCTGTCATGACGGGTTTTGTGTTGGTTTTATTTTTTTAATGAGTGGGCAGATACTGGTGTCTGTGGCTGGGAGGAACAGGACAGGGGAGCAGTAATTGCTGCCCCTGTTACTGGTGCTAACCCACAGTGTGCACACGGTCACTGCATTCCAAAACCAAATGCCAAGGTGCTGGGCACAATGCTCCAGCAAAGAGTGCTTCTTTTGTCCTAAAAGTCACCCTCAAGGAAACAGCTCCTCTGAAAGCAGATTGTTGGGAGTGAGGGTGGGAAACTGGTCTGCAACCCTGCACCTTGGGACAGCCAGAACATCTTCCTGAAAAAAGGGATTTTTTTCCTCCCATCCTTTAACACTGACAGACATAGTGAAATTGCAAGCATTGCAGCTCACTGGAGGGTGACAAAGCTGACACAGACTCACCTTTCTCGCCAACTCCAGGGCGCATCCCAGAAAGCCTAAGGAACTGTGTGAATAAGGAATTCTTTGTCACGACGGCCCCGTGGTCAGTAATAGACCAGCAGGCGATTCATCCCGAGCTCAATGGTGCCACGTACAGGTGAGCGGGAGAACGGGGACAGCGGGACAGCGGCAGCAGCGGGGCCGGCCCCAGCCGCGCAGCCAGGGAGGGCACCGGGTGCTGCCAGCCCCTCCCTGGGGCCCTGCACGCCCAGCACAGGGTGACTGATGCTGTTGGAGCCAAGCCTCCCTTCCCAGAGCCTGCACCCCTGTGGCCTGGGAGTCGCTGGGCAGCGTCTCTGGAAGCAGAAGGAACCCCCCAGGCCCCTCCACAAGCTGGATGTGACTTCTGAACTGCAGCAGCAACCCTGTGCTCCTGTCCATGACCAACCTCAGGCCCAGCTCGTAGGTTAATGAGCCAGGGGAAAAGCTCCAAATATAGGGCTGTAGTCAAGTGACCCAATTTCCTCCTAAATCCGAGATTAAGGGTTACTTACTGCTCTGTTTAGATGGCTCCAAGTATGCTGGTAGGAGACATTAGGCTCAAGGAGCTGGAGCATGGGCTCATTCAGGGTATCACCACTGCCAGAAATACTCTGAGCCACAAAATACCCTGCAGGGCACATCAGGTCATGTCAGGCAGTGCCAGGCCAGAGTTACCCAGCAGCAGAGCCCCAAGGCCCCAGGCAGCTCCTGGGCCATGCAGGCCACAGGCAGTGAAGGCTCCCTCTGAGCAGCAGAACATCTGAACCTGGGAAAAGCCTCCCCATTCCCACTCCTGGTCCCAAACACTGGGACAGTGGGCAGTGCCAGCACTGGGGACAAACCTTGGCTTCCCAGCTTAACCTGTCTCTGCAGGGAGCTTCACCTGGCTAAGCTCCTGGGAGCTGCAGCCCTGGAGCCCCTGTAAGCTGGCTCAGCTCACCACCTTCACAGGCAGGTAAAATTCCCCTCCCAACTTCCCAATCCACCTTGCCTCAAGAGCCCTCAGAGCTCCACATGGTTTTGTCCTCATTGCCCCCACAGCACAGCTGAAGAAATGATGATTATTCTCCTTTCTCAAACTCGCTGTTATTTCTTGGGATGTGTGTAACTCCTGTTCTTGGAAAAACTAGATTAGATCTCATCCCATCTTTGAGCTGTGCTGTTCCATGAGGAAGATGCAGCTCATCTTCCACACAGGGCAAGTTTCCAAACCAGGTGTAGGTGCTCAGGGTGTTTACACATGGGATGATAGGGTCAGCATGCCAGCGTTTGGGGTTTCAGAGCATTCCAGATGGTTCCTTACCCAAATTTCCAGAGATGGGCTTCCCATAGATCAGAAGGCTGTGAGAGGGTGCAGAACAAGCTGCAGTCCTGCTGGTGTAGCAGAGGACACTTACTCAAGGCACAGCAGTTGATGTTTAACTCTGAGCTCTCCCTTGTAACTTAAAAGGAAAACCAAACCTGGGCTCCAGGAGGGACGTGGGATCTCTTTGCTGTGTTTTCCCCACAGTGGTGGTGGGTGATGGGGGTGTGACGAGCTCTGCTGTGACCAACCTGCCTCTCTGTGTCCCCTGTGCCAGGTATCCCCCTGGGATGGTCAGTGTGGCTCCTGGAGGAATCCCAGCAGCTATGGAGGGCATCATTCCCGGAGGCATCCCTGTCACTCACAACCTTCCCACAGTGGCACATCCTTCCCAAGCTCCATCGCCCAACCAGCCCACAAAACACGGGGACAACAGGGAACATCCCAATGAGCAATAGCAGATAATTTAAAAACCACTCAATAAACTTAGGACCAAGAGACGTTGGAAAAGAAGTTATACATGAACTAAAAGAGAAGCATTTGATACGAAATTTGTAACGTTGATTTTGGACAGAGGCATCATTGATGTTCCAGTGCTCCCGACAAAGCGACAGCAGCCAAGACTGGGGAGAAGCCCTGGAGAAGTCACCTGCTCCCTGCAGTGCTGAAAACTAGGATGTGATACGTTAATGAGCAACTTCTGTTGTTGTGTGTTGAGTTTCCTTCATCTGTGCATCAATCACATGAATAAAAATGAATTTCTTTTCCCACCCTCAGCTCCTTGGGAAGGACAGGGCTCCTGCACTGTGTCCAGGCCACTGAATGATGCCATCTTTACAGAGTTAACAAGAAACCATTGTGTGGCTTCAGCCCTTTCCTTTCTCTTGCATCTGGTGACCTCTCCTAACGGGGGGCAGCAGTCCTGGCTTAGAAGTGGAAGAAAAAAAAAAAAAAAAAAGAAAATCCTCCTCCTCCTCCTCTTTGCAGTCTCACAGGGCCAGTGCCGTGTAACAGAAGTTCTCCTGCCAGGTCTAAGTTCCAGCCATTCCAGCCGGGATCTGTGGGATGGAGAGGGCAGAAAGGGCTCCTGGCACTGAGCACTGCCCTCCCAGGCTAAGGAAAACCAAACTGCCAGTCTCTCCTCTGCCCAATACACTGAATAAAGTAGCTGTGCATCCACCTACGCCCTGCAATGATGCAAGAAAAAAAAAATTAAAGAAAAAAAAAGGAAAAAAAAAAAGAAAGGAAAAAAAAAAGAAGAAAGTATTAAGTTTCACACACTATTTGTACTCAAATATATTTTCTCAGTTTTAAATCTGCAGCTATTTTATCAAGTGGAAGAAGTCTTGAGCTGGAAAGGGTTCAAGAATAATGTTGCATTTCCTTATGTCTCAGGAAACACTTTTTATGGTAACTTGTCAGACTGTCTATGAACAAAATCCACTTTTTTAGACATTGATAAAAGTCTTCTTTTCTTCACGTGATATTTTATACAAGAACACTTCAAGATGTGTTATTAGATGTGACTGATTTTAACAAATCCTATTAGATTTGTATCAACTAGTTACATGTTATTATTCATAGTCTTTTGTGAATCATCGCCTTTTTGTTTTTAAAGATGGCCTGTTTTGAGCCTTTGTATGGGTACATTCCTGTTTCTGTGACAAAAAAAAAACAAAACAAAAAAAAAAGAAATCATGAGCTGTCCCAAACAGACAAAAAAAAGAAACCAATGGCTATCAGTATGTTTTGTTTTAGTGTGTTACCGTTACTGTATTTGTTTATTGTAAAGGTGGACATTTAGCGTTCAGTGCAGTTTTCAATAAAAAGTGATAAAATTTCTATAATTTCTGAAAGGCAAGAGCTCTCGCTGCAGTCTGGGGTTTGGAGACACCGAGAGGTAACCATGAGGTACAGAAACATAATTCTGGTCACACTTGGTGAATATTTACAGTCCAGTGGGAGGGGAAGGCCCCTTCCAACTCAGACCATTCTGTGATGAAGAGATCACTTGTGGGTTTCCACTAGGCTACACAGGCAGCTACAACTCAACATTTTCTGTACATTCTCAAGAGCTGAAGCATTATCAAACCATTGAAAAATAAAGCCAAAAAAGTGCTCAAGAGATGCTGGTGGCTTGGAGCCTCACTAGGCAAAAGGCCTGTTCTTGTTTCCACCCTTCTTTCACACTCTGTTCAAGTGCCACACACATGGAGTTAGATGGGGACTAAAAAAAGCTGAAACCAAAGTGTCCAAGTTACAAAACTCTGTATTTTGTTTGCTTTAAATTAAGCTGAAAACTTGGTTACCAGCTTCAAACATCCAAAAAAGAGGTCACCTGTTACAGAGTGATTGCTCCTTGTCAGTGCTCAGCACAGAATTATCCATGACCTCTGAGAGAAACTGGGATAAAACAGGTCAGGTACAGGGGAGGTGTTTGGGAGACACTGAAATGACCATCAAAACCAAGAGGAAAACGTTTAATTGATGTGAAGGTTTAGAGTTGTTTTAAAAATAAACAAGCCCTGGTACTTTGTTTCTCAATGATCCGGTACCTCCCCGCGCCGCAGGAGCCTTGTGCCAGCAGTGACTCCCAGCTCAGAAAATGCTGGAGCTTTCATCCAACACCCACCTTCCCTTTCAGCCAAAACCAAGGATAAAAGTGCCACAAGCTCAACAGGAGCAGAGGTGAAGCCATCCCAAGGGTTACAGGTGCCTGCAGGGAGAACACCAGCAAAACATGCAGAGATGGGAGCAGCTGAAGTGGAAAGGGAAGAATATCAGCACAGCTGGGAGATGCCAAAGCACCAGGAGCTGCAGCTCTCAAATGGAAAATTACTGGGCAGAGAAATGGGAGATGAACACTTGCTGCTGAAGGTTTGTGCCTGACAGAGCCATGCTGCTGTTGTCCCACTCAGGGAAGGCAGGCAGGAAGGCATTCCTGGGATAATCATCTCTTTCTCCAGGGAGAACTCCAGAGATGTCAGAGTAGCTTAAAACAAGCAGCTTCAAGGTGAAACACGAAATAAAACCTTCTAAAAAGGGTGTTAGGGGAAGTTACTGAATAAAAGGGGGGGGGAAATCAAAAGCAGCAATTAAACAAGGTCTCCGAACACACAAACCAACCTGGATAATGGAGGAAATGCAACTCGGGGGTGTTTGCCATAAGCCATGCAGCAGAACTTTGGAAGAATCCAGAATTACTAAGTTTTAATATATTAAAAACAAAAGAAATACAGGGATTTTCACTGAGGAAGTCATAAATAAAACCAGGAAAAAAAAAAACAAAAAAAAAAACCTGACCAGCTGTAAAGGAGGTAGCAATGAAAAGCTAAGTTCTGTGCTAGGAAAGCGTGTGCTGCTGCGAGCAATATATGAGGAAAATAACATTGAGAAACCCAATTTTTTATAGGTATTTTCATGGCTGAAAGTGCAGACCTTGCTGACAAGCTGCAGGGGAGTGTGTGCAGATTAATCTCAGTGTCTGTAAATTTTCAGGTGTGTGACTGAGGAGCCACTGACATACACTGACTGCGGTGCGAGCACGAAGCCGGGGGTTGCAGCTCTTTAATCTACAGGTACAGGAGGTTTGGATTACTGTGATTCTGGAAAAGACACTTCACCAGCTCCCCAAGGGCCTGTGAAGCGTGTGAACCTGAACAGACCATTTTACAGCACATCAGAACAAAACAATAATGATCAAGGAAGCCAAGTGATCCAAAGTACCAGGACTGTCCTGTCGGAGCAGAACGGGAAATCCATCGGTGCAGGCGTTTGGGAACAGCTGAGCTGACCACGGGGACTCCACTGCTCTGGGCAGGGCTGGGGGACAGGGACACAATGCAGGCTGCCCATGGACAGCAGGAGAGGAGGGCAGGAGAGCTGGGCCAGTTTGGCTCAAGGTAGACTTTCACATTTCTCCCCTTGGGATGAGGAGGCTGCACTTTCCTGAACGGAACAGAACTGCCAAAAGAACGGGTGGGAGGGGAAAACTCCACAGCATCCCTGGAGCAGCCCATGGAATCAGGGCCTCATCCTTCTGTCCACAGGGCAGCTGCTCAGGGGCAGGCTGGGATCTGAAGTTACAGGTGTGGCCACTGACTGAGAGCTCCTCAAGCTGGCTGAGTTAGGACCCCCGTGCTCACAGCATGACACATAAACCACTCCAGCACACGCTGCAAGCCAGCTCAGGGCATGGAAATCCTCATCCCAGCTTACCCTGCATTCAGCTCCCCTGACAGAAAAGCTTTACATCCTCAGCCAGACAAGGTATAAAAGGATTTTAACTGCAAGGTAAGGACAAAAAAAAAAAAAAATCCCAGTTTAGAAAGAGAAATTGAACCAGGACCGTGCACTCATGAAGAACCCCTGTAGTATGTGGGGTTGGGTGGTGAATTTGGGTCACTCACACATGGCAGAGCAGCATTCATCCTTCACCTGGAAATCTGGGCATGCACCAAGCAGAGGAAATCTAATGGCCAAAAAAGGTGAAGACATAATAAACCTCAGTGGAATTTAGGACGGGAAAATTGCAAAATTAATACAGTACTTCATTATTTCTTTACTTTCGGTGTCGTCACCAAGTTTCTGTAGGAGTTGTGCACGTTTCAACACCATCTAAGCAGCATTTGGAAGAAAAAGCAGCAAGTTCCTCAGGGTTTCCATAGCTCTGAACTACATAAAAATAGGTGCTATGGGGCTTCTTTCCAAATTCTAATTAGAACAATTTCATCTACTGCAAAATTTCTTATTCAACCACCACACCATCAAAAGTGCTTTTCAAGACAGCCTGAATTGCACTGTATATGTAAAAACTGGCATTAACCTTTAGTGTTTCAGTGAGATTTTTAGATAAACTTTATCCATTACAGGTTACATGGCTAAAGTTATCAAATATAATAAAATTTCTACTGGAGAATATACTCTGAACTTACAGTCTTAGGAACTTACATAAGTTTAAGTATGGCCACATCAATCAACATGCAAGAAATTCCCAGGTTTACATACTGAGAAATATATAACAGTGCTTTTAAACAACTTGAGCATAGATTCTTCTTTTTAATTAGAACTGCCAAGTGGATTCTCAGTAGATTTAGTGACCGAGGAGTAACCTTTCAAAAGGTGTTTTTTTCATTTGCAGCAAAGTTTGAGTGATCAAAGAATAAATGATAAAATGATAGAATTCGTAACACAGCAAGACGGAGTTTTGACAAGATTAAATTCTCAATTGTGTTCAAGTTCTCAGATTTCACACAATTTTGTTTAGTGTATGCTCACAGGAATAAAATCCCTATCTTTTAGGTCACTTCTCTGAATAAATATCCTTACGTATACTAAAAGGAATCTATTAACTATTAGAAGAAAAAAAAAAGGCAAAAAAAAAACCAAAAAAAAAAAAACCCAAAAAGCTTTTTCAGGAAACAAATTCATTTCACTCAATGAAAATTTAGCTTCTCTTCCAGTTTGTTCCGTAGAGTTTAGGCTTTATTATGTGGGCACAGCAATAACTAAAATATTAGTAAAATAATGAATGTATTTTTGCTTACGACTTGCTGTGGATATCTGTGCAAACAAAAGAAAAAAAAAAAAACCTCTCACAATCTGACCTGGGCACTAGTGAGATTTCACAGGAAAGGGCCTTTCAGGGAAATGTGTCAGAGTATCTAAAAGGTGATGGAGAAGACCAGGTTCTACTGTAAAAAGAATCTCAGAGGGAGGAGATATCCATCCAGCTCACATGTGCTTTCAGAAGTGCCCTTGGTTGAAAAATTTCTCTGCAATAATTAAGATGCTGGTATACGTTTCCTATTACACAACCTCTTACACAACCACATGCGGTACATTTATAGACAGCTTTACAGTCAGAAAGAAAAAACGGGGTTGGTTTGGTTTGTTGGTTTGTGGTTTTGTTTGTGTTTTTGTTTTGTTTTTTTTTTTTCCATCTTGATAATAAAATTAGCCGTTTTTTGTTTCTTTTTTTTTTCGTGTTTTGATACAAACTGTAGTCCAGCCCACTCCGGCTCTCTCCGGGCAGCAGGATGAGCGTCCATCCTCTCCCAGTGCCGTGGGAGAAATCCTTCCCAGCATGTCTCCCCCTAGCCCCGGGTCCTTCCACACCCCAACTGCTACAGCACAACGCTCACTCGGGCTCACGCGCTCCGCGCTGCTCGTTTGCACTTTTTATTCCCCCTCACTCGTCGTCGTCGTCCTCGTCCTCCTCGCCGTCCGACAGGGACGTGCAGGGCCGGATCTGCCGGTAGCGATCCAGCCACTTCTCCACCATCTGGGTGACCAGCGGGTGGTTGCGCCGGCGGGAGCTCTTCTGCATGGCCACCAGAACGCCTCCCTCGGTCACGCAGCAGTCCAGCCACTCCCGCAGCAGCTTCTCCTGCTGCTCCTCGTTGCCTATCTTTGGGGGGGACAGAAAAGGCCAGCGGTGAGTGAGCCCCTCCCGCAGGCCCAGCGCCGTCCCTGCTCCGATTCCCCTTGGCTGGCCTCGCTTCTAGGTGGCCACTGCCAAGGTGTTGCCACGCTTCGTGCCTACCACCTTTTGGTTTTGGGAAATTCTGTTCCCAGGCATGTTTTTGGTACACAAGGTCATATAATGTAAATTACTTTGTTGTTCCACGTTCCTTCCCAGAGGAGGGACTTGGTGTGGTGGTCTCTGGAACTGACCAATGGTTCCCAAAGGTCCCACCTCTAAGGTGGGCACATCTGAAAAAGCATAAAGGCAGCTGGAGAAATAAAACGGGGTCCCTTTGGTGCAAGGGTCCACGCAGACATTCTGAATCACTCCCTGCCTCATTTATTGTGTCCAACAGCGACACCAAGGCATCACACCTGCAGGCTCCAAAAGGAGAACTGATGCCCACTGCATCTTCAACCAAAGGCTGAAGGCTCTGGAAGTACTCTCCAGCTCTTCTCCCCCATTTTTCACATGTGTATTTGCAGTACGGCCTTCAGTTATTTTTAAGCAACTGCTTATCTATAGTAGGCACCATATATAAGGAGGGAAGCCCTAAGAGAGGGATTTCTGGATTTACAAACGCATTTTTAGGTGCCTAAGTTCCTGACATGAAATATTTTCTCTTCTAAAATATAAAAAATATCATGACTTGATGAAGAAACATCCCTTTCTAGACCTGAAGCTCAAATTTTTCTCCTTTTATTTACAGAATGCCTGCTTTCTGCAATTACTTCAGTTTTCCAGCCCTCCCTTCACCCAAGCACATCCTTTAGTGAAGTAGTTCCATGTCTTTATCATAGTTATTAAAGCAAAAATGAGTTGAGATTCACTAGAAGGTGGAAAATGCTGCAACTATGGGCCAATATTTGTGCTGCATCTTTTAAGGAAAAAAAAAAAAGCCAAAAGGCAGAATTTCAGTTTTGCCTCAGTGACAGAACCCTTATTTTTGTGTCCTTTTCTAGGTATGCTGATACTCAGTGTTGTCAGGCACAGGGTGGGATTGTTGGGGTGTCCTGTGCAGGGCCAGGAGCTGGACTGGATCATCCTTGTGGGTCCCTTCTAGCTCAGGATATCTGTGATTCTGTTCTATGATTTGTTTCTGTGATTTGCATGGACAGTGAAGTTACATTCCATTTACAAAACTGTAAATAAGCATCAAATTTGTAGGAAAATACCTTTCAGAACCACCTGGAATGATGGGGAAGGGAGCAGCATTAATTAACCAGAAGAGCACACTCCCTGTAATTCCCTGGACACCAAAAACTCAGGGGGCTACAGAGATTGCTGAGCTTCAGCCAGCAGCAGCTGTCACAAAGTCACCACCAGGTGTTTCTTTCTTACCTCTTGAGCAGAAAGGAAGTGAATGTGCAATAATTTCCTCTCGCTGTCCACCAAGGGTAGAAAAGTAACAGTAACATCATCGTCAGTGTTCAGATTAGCACCAGCGCCTCGATTGCCATAGCCATCGTTCTCCATGGCAACCAGGGCGGAGAAATGGCCCCTCGTGTAGCCCAGAGCTATGGGACTCTTCCAACAAAAACTCTGTTCCCATAACAAAGGCAAATACACACCTGGGGGGAAGGAGAGCACAGGGTAAGGCTCAGAACTGCTGTTCAGCAAGGAAGGATTTTGGCCAAAACCTTGTGACCAAACAGAAGCGCGTCGCGTTCAGACAGAGATGGTTCGGTCTACACTGACACAGGCCACGCTCTTCAGTAGAGCTAATTGTTGTTAATTAACACAAGTCAAGAAGCTTTGCAACTGTGCAAGTTTAGACACAAAAGATTACAATCAAAAGTGATACATTACACCACAGCCCTAAAATATACGGTCTAGAGTGGTGTAGTGATGAACAAAAAATAAGGTTAGAAAAGCAAAAAGCAGCCTTTTATGTTTGGTAACTCTTCTTTATATTGAAGAAAAAAAAAATCAGATTCTGCATCACAGAAATAAAGGCTACAGTCAGATGTCTATTTTTACCAGAGCAAAATTTCTACCATCTGCTCACAAAACTTATTATTAAAAGAACTCACTGCACAAAATGTTACTCAGCACTGATGTAACCCATCCCAGAGAATGGGACTGCTCATATACAGTACTCACAGATTAAATTAACACACATCAATTATTCATATCAATTTTAAAAAAGAAGGAAAAAAGCACCAAAAAGCTGATACTACTTTGCTCAGCTACAATCAACACAGATTCTGAGAAGAAATGCACTTTTTCTCCCCACCATTATTAGCGATAAAGGCAGCAATTCGGCCGAGGTCTCAAAATAAAACTGGAACTCCTTTCTCCCAGGAACATAAATAATTCTTGGTGTGTACTGCTGCAAGAGACAACTTAAGCAAAAGCACAGCTCACCTTGTGACAGGTTAAAAATAGCCCCACATAAACTCAAGTGCACATGTAGCATAGCAACCCCTCCTAGTGCAGCTGCTGCTGCAAACACAGCGCTCCTCTGACAGCCATGGAGAGGGAAGGGCAAGGCTAAAATGGGAATCTCAGGCAGGGGGTGGCTCTGGAGGTTCTGCTTAAGTTTTGAGCTCATCTTTTTGTACTGCAGTAAAAATTAGTGGGGGCTACCAGTAAATAATTGTCCCTTTTTCTTCCCCCAATCCTTGTTTTTGAATTAGCAACCAAGAGCTATCTAGAAGTCTTGCCATTCATTTAAGTTTTTACAGCACCTTTATTTAAAGACAAATCCTTTCAATACCTTCTGAGCCCTCCCTTCCTCCTGTCCCCATTATTAAATCTCACCCTTAAAGCAATGTTATACACAAAAGGTGAAGAACATGGGATAAGCATTCACCAGAAGGTTTCAAGCCTTTGCTTGATGGAAAGAACCAAACATGCAGTCAAAATTCAGATTTACACTGAAGATGACATCCAGTCAAATGTAAGGAAGACAGCCCCTTAATTCCTGGGAATTAATTCTTCATGCACAAGGTGCATAGCTATGTGACCTTTCAGGACTGAAACTCATCTGTTTGCCTCCATCTCTACACTGAAATTCAGCAAGTGTTTGGAAATCTTCTCTCACCATTGTTTTATCCTGGTGAAAATTCCACACCAAGGTGAATCATTTCCCCAAGACAGAAAGCTGTGCTACACTTTCCATTCTTCCTCAACACTGTGATGAGCTCCACAAGAAAAGAATTTCAAGCATTGCCAGGGAGAATATCTAGTGCTCTTAGGAGTTATAAAAGTCACTCTGATATAAAGCCAGAAGGCCGTGTAACAACAGTTGACATGAACACAAGCCACAGAAAATAAAGAATATGGGCTAACACCTATCCTAAAGCCACCCACACAGGATTTAGTTTCTCCAGCCTGACCTGATGATCACTTCAGTCAGTCATCTTTTCTCCTGTCCAATTATAAAAGCTGTGTATTTGTGCCACTAAATACATGTGGCCAGACCAGGAGGCTCTGACCAGAATCATAGTTAGGGCTTGCTCAAGCAGATCTTCCACCACTGAAGCTTTAGTCTTTAAAGAATTAACAGTCAGCTGGAATCTGGGAAACAAGGAGGCTGGCAATTATGGGATTCACAGAAGCTACAGCAAGGATGCCAAGTTGAATTGACAAGGAATTCCTGGAAAAAAGAATTCCTGTCAGGAAGAGTATTTTAGGGGTGGTTAAGAGGGTGCTACAAACTGAACCATGATGTTGAACAAAACAATTCCCCATTTCTATTATAACCCACAATTACAGAGTGGTTTGGGTTGGAAGGGACCTTAAAGCCCATCCAGTGCCACCCCCTGCCCAATCTTCCACTATCCCAGGTTGTTCCAAGCCCTGTCCAACCTGGCCTTGGACTCTTCCAGGGACTTTTCTGGAGGATGTGATGTTAAACAGAGGCAGGGACACCCCAGCACTCCCCAAAGCTCCAGGTACTGAGCACAGCCCAACGCACAGGCCCAGAGCAGGAATCTCCTCCAGGCAGCCCACCCCAGTCCCAGTCTGCTCAGCTGGGTTTCAGCTGTGCCAGTGGCATTTGATCAGCACACATTAACCACAAAAATGTGGCTGGGCAGGGAGAGGAGCAATTCCAGGTACTGTGACACAGGACTCCAAGTTCACCTGTTCCCAGTGCTGTGTCCATGTATGGATGGATGTGGCTTGTGGCAAGCAAATCTCAAGTTGTAACTATGTGGCTGCATACATTCCTGGAAACCCATGTGCAGTAAAAGGGTGTTCCAGGCACCCAGTTTCCTTCTGGTTCACAGAGCAAGAACATTTCAGCACATTTAGGCCATGTAACACTTCTCTGTCTCTATGCCCAAACTAGGAAATAAAACCATTTGCAAACCACTAAGCCTTGGAGTTAAAAGCAACACAAAGCTGGAGTGTCAGATTTAAGTGACACAAGTAACTGTTCCTTCCCAGCCTTTCATCATCGAAAGGAAAGTTAACATCTAACTACAAGGACTACTAAACTTCTGGAGTCTCCAAGAAAGTAATTAATTCCCTACATGAAGTTTTTTGTTACTGCCCCAAACTTAGAAGCCAAGACTCTAAGTAGTTATAAATTAACATCAACTGCACAGCTTAGGGTTTTCTATAGATCATGGGCTTGCCTCCTTCCAAAGTCAGTTTTTTTCTTTCAAATCACTTTTGGGAAGTCCTCAGCTGAGCTATAAATAAAGAGTGGGTCATCATTGAAGCCAGGAATATGAACTGTGGGCAAAACAAATGTCCCAACCCCCTGGAACACACACAGCTCCTTCCCCATGGGTTCTGTTTACAGCTCAGTTTATGCAGATGCTCCCAATCCCCTCTCATGTTTTATTGTTTGAATAATAAAGTATTAGCATGTAACAGAGGGGAAAGTTGCCCAAACACAGATTTGGCTTGCAAAGCAGAAAATGCATCTTTGGAAATCTACAGATGTTAAATCTAAGCAAAACTGGACTGAGTCATCTCCATATTTATCTTGAGGACAGTCAGGCTGTCCTGAAGACAAGGAGAAAAGGTCAGAAAGAACCTGATCAAGCTATGCAAAATTATAGCACTAATGAGAAATAAGTCAGTATTCACACCACACTTGCTGTAAAGTGTGAATCACTGAAAAACAGATACATTTTAAAAACTCCCTTTAAAGTCTCATGGAATTCACTTTTACAGGCACCATGCCCACTATAAAATGAAAAACTGCAAGTTTGGAAAGGATTATTTTGTTCTTTTTAATAGCAAATAAAAATCTACCTACAATAGCGTTTCATCCTTTTCCAGCCAGTCACTTCATGTCACTACTGATTTACAGCCCAAATTTGTTTAAAAGTGAATTTGAAAAGTGAAAGGCTTACCTTGGAAGCGGGTATATCCTAATGTTTCTCCCCGAAAACTCTTGTAATATTTTACTCCATAAACTATAATTGGTCTTCTAAGAATATGTGCAAGTACAAAAACGTGTGTCTGCTCCAAACTCGCTCCAGGCTGAACCAAACACAAAGAAAGACATCACTTGAAACAGAACTTACCATCCTCTCTGCTTTGAAATGTGAAAAACAGTCTTCAAACTGAGAGAGAAAATGCATTTAAGAGTGATAAAGCTTTGACAGGAAAAACAAAAGACTGGAAAATTACTGGAAATAAGGAAAAACATTTCAGCTTGTCAGCTGTCAGTAATAATTCTCTCTCCTACTGCCCAGATTCAATGTAATGGATTTCATTCCCCACTTAGAAGTGAAACTCTACGTAATTTTAGGTCTAAAAGTAATTCCTTCATCTGAGGGCACTTTAAGGCAAATACTTTTTGATGATAGGAAAAGGGCACATCCAAAACAAATCTCAAAAAAATAGCACCAAAAATCATATTATACTTTAAAAGAGGAGCTAAAAATATTCCCATAGCTGGAAGTTTATAGGAATGTAAATCTCATTTTGGAGGGGAGTTATAAAATCTCAGCTTGCTGGAGTTTGTGCAGTGTAAACTGACAGATGTGGAGGTGTATTTTGGGAGGTAAAAGTGCTGCAGGAGCTGGATATTAAACATATGATTGTCCAGTAGTCTGTTCTACAGACTTCATGCTAATACCACCATTCTTTTTTTGTGTTGCACTGCTTAATAGGAAGCTCAAAAATTAGAATTTCAAATGAACCTTTTTATATCAGCAGAAGAGTTTATTTTACCCAGTAAGATTTTTAACATCATTGGCTCAAGAGGAATGTCTTTCCTTCATACAGGAATATTCTTATTCCCAAAAACCTCTTCTAGTTCTGAAACTTCTCTCCAGAAATTAAAGCATCTTTTCCAAAAGCCCTCTGACAAAGGAGTTTTCTTACCTGGCTTGCAAGAGAGAGAATGAATGCCCAATCTTCCTGCCACTGTTCCTCTCGCAAGGAGAAATGTAAACCGAAGCTTTGGGAATACCACGATTCCCACTCTTTCCAGCGTGTGTAGAACCTAAAATGTTAAAAGAGAAAGAGAGAGAGAGAGAAAAAATGGTAAAGGCAAAAATATTTACTCAACCACCATACTCCTGACAGCAGTATTTAACTCTTGTAATTCTTCATCACAAGAAGGGGGGAAGACAGAGAGCAAGCAGCAGGAGAAGTGGATTTTGTTTTGTTTTTTTTTGTCTTCAGGAGACTCCATTTATTAATCTTCATTTAAGAATCACTTTTTTTAAAAAAAAGCAATGCCTACAGCAAACATGATCCTACCAGGTTCCTGCCTAGTTTGATGCTTCTTGCAATAGAGTGTTTGTTTGGTTTTTTTTGTTAAGTCATATTTAGGTTTATTTAAGTGTCGATACGCAGGGAACAGAAATAAAACATTCCATTTCATAAAGGAGGAGTTGCTCATTCTTCTCACACAAAAAAAATATAGGTATTTTCTATTTTTAACCACATAATGAGTTAATTAACTTCAAAGTACTTCCAATAGCCCATGGTTAAGAGGCAGAATCTGTTTTATACCAGATTTTGGAGCAAAGGGGTGGTAATTCCACATTACACAGAGGTGTAAAGGAGAATGGATAAGAATCAAATATGCAAAGTGAGATTTAGTTTAGTCATGATATTTTATGACTAAAAATTTTTACCATTTTTACCAAGAAAAGCGACACACTAAAAGAAAGGTGTTTGCTTTTTAGAATTTTAAAATCTGTCCCATCACCACACTATGGAAAAGCCACAACTTCATATTAGGAACTGGGATTTAGGGAACAAGTGCTAAGCCAACTTTTAAACAAAGGCCTTCACTGTGAAGACAAAGAAACCATTCTGAAGTTTCAGCTTATTAAAAAAGTTACTGAAATGAACTCAGTTAATTAAAACCTGAGAGTATTAGCAGGCAGTGAGGGTGTGTGGATAAGATCTTTCCTCTGCTTTCAGTGAAGCTGGAATCACCCTAAAATCCTGGTGTGTAGGACAGCAGCCACCTGCCAGGCTGGGTTTCCTAAGTCCAGCTAAAACCTTTGGATGGCTTAAAATTCCCATTATTAAGATATTTGGATAGGTCTGAGCTATGGTATCTACAGGGAATCTTCTGGATCTATATTCCATATTATATCCAAACACCAAACCCTTCCACCTTGTAGCTGATAAATATTTTGCCTGCTTTCTCTCATGAATCTCTAACAGCATTTTGTGCTAAATGAATTAATTCCCAGGTCTCCTGAAAGAAATTTAATCAAATTCTGTGTGCAGAAAAAACAAAGCAAAACAACAACAAAAACTCCCACATCACCAGAGTGAGAAAGTCCAGAAAATTCAAGGGAAAAAGGAGAAAAAGGAAAACACCAAACAACTCCCTAAAATCTGGACTGTGAACGTGTTCTAAAGAAGTTTCTTCTTCCCTTCCCTAAAGAAGTTTCTAATTCTTCTGTGAGTTAGTCAGCCATAGACAAGATTTTGATCTCATTTAAAGCAAACTTTTCAGGTTAACCCAAGAGAACTGAATGCATCCATTAAAGAATAAAATTCTGAAAGTCAACTTAGGGCATGTGCCCATTCTCCAGCAAAAGCTAATGGTGGAATACAAAAAGGGACACATCAGAACAGACTTTTGTGTAAAGCAAAAAAGTGGAGTTATTGAAAGGTGAGTGGAAAAGACTCCACAGGCCAGAGCCTCTGGGAACTTCACTATGGAGCTTTTTCCAAGTACCAGACACAAGACTGTCTCTGGTAAATAGATTTCTCTTTGTTCAGCATCTAAACAAACGTAACAAAACAAGGTCAAATGAGTTACATGAGTGTTTTCTGTCTGACTATAAAAATGCCCATTTTTAAGTGCCTTTGTGGAGGCTTTGAAGAATAATTCCACTAGATAAAAGTTTAAGCAGGGATTGCATTTAAGAGCCTGTTCCAGTGACGACATCACTTCCTATCAGCCACATGTCCTAGCCCATAAAATTAAATGTATCTTCTCAAATGGAATCTATACAGCACCTACAGGAGGTACAGAATGATCAATTTACAACAAAATCTGGCTTAGAGACTTATTCTAAAGACTTGTTCCTAACAAGGAACATGACTTGTTCCTTGAAGACTTGTTCCTTCTAGTCTGAAGACCTGTTCCCTTGAAGGAACACATCAATCAGTTAAAAATAATGCTTCTAATAAGGATAAAGATTACACAAATTCAGAGTGAAACAAAAATTCTGTCTAGACATAAACTAAAAAGCTTAACAAAATCAAATAGCCTCTAAATAAGAGTTATGTTAAGATGCAGCAGTAAGTCAACCACAATTAACACCAACATTTGGAGAGATCTGGTGCAAAGCTCAGTAGTTTGCAGCATGGTTTTGGATACTATGTTTGATTTTGTTAACAAAGAGAACAAAACCTGATCTATCCTAAATTTCTTTTATGGGAGCTACCTGTGATGCCAGGGACATTCCTGCATGGATGCAGGAATGCACACTCCATGCTGAACAACTCCAAAGCAGTGACAGATCCTTTCAGACACTGGTTCCTGGGAGAATTGCTGCTGAAGCACCACTTTCTGGAATCCAGCTCTGGATGCTAATTTGGGGAGTTCTCTCCCAACAGCACAAAATTTACTTACAGGTACCCCTAAATTAACCTTTGTTGTTGACCTCCTGTGCAGCAAGAGGAGAGGGACAGGCTCTTTCTGCAGTATGTGCTGACAGTGTTTCTCCTGTCCTTGACTACAAGAACATCAAAGACATTAGCATCTGTGACTTGGATTATCAGTCTTTATCAGCTTATCCCTTAGCCCAGGACACCCTGAAGAGCTGTTGGACACCATTGGGGGTCCAACTAAGATTGTCCCTCTAGCAGGAGGAAACCACAGCATCCAACTACAGAAGGCTGTCACTGCAAAGCAACTAAAGTTGTTTTACAGAATGATTAATCATTTTTATTGCCAAATGACAGAACCAGTTAAATGTCAACACTCTCTGCTTTACTGCCATTATTTTAGCAGACAGAACAGGGATAAAAAGAACAACCCTGAGTAAAGCCACAACTAAGCAGATGGAATGAAAATACTGAAAAGTTTGTAAGGAATAAAAGGCCAGCTTCTACTAACAATCTTCAGCACAGCTCCCACCAAGCAGCAAGGCACGGCATGTGCATGATTTACATTGCAAGGACACAAATTCCAGCTGCAGTAACTGTGGTGAGTGCATGCTCGACAAGCATAAAGCATTGCAGTGTTTGAGATGCCATTTGCTGAGCATCACACGCCACCCCTGAGCTCACAGCGTCCAAGTTTCCAGTGCTCTGGTTTAAAACAGGAGATGAAGATCCCAGCTGGGATCGACAGCTTTGAGGAGCACAACCCACAGGGAACTGGGGAGGGAGGGGTGATGTCGCTGCTGGACACGAAGGAAAGACACAGACTGGTGATTTCAGAAGGCTGATGCTCCAAAAAAGGGGCTGGTTTATCCTCAGAACCTATTTTTATACCTTTTTACAATGTGCCCACCTAAGAGGTGTTGAACCATTGGTCATACCAAGGGTCAACAAGCAAAGCCCCTCCTTAGGAGAGAAACGTGAAAAACAAGAGAGCTTAAAAAGCACGACCTTGTTCACCAGCTTAGGTCCCTGGGAAAGAACTTCAGAAAACCCAAAGGTGACCAGCAGTGACTATAGGGTGGCCGTGGGGTTTTGCTGCTGCTGGCCTGACTCACCAGTGGGAGCAGTCGTGTAAACTGTCGTGCAGAGCCTTGCGCAGCACGGAGTCCTTGTCGTAGATGCCCCAGGTGGCCTGGAGCACGGAGTCCAGCAGGCAGTCCCCGGCCGTGCGGTTCCAGAGCGCGTACAGCCTGCTGTCCAGCCGCGTCCCCAGCTCCAGGGACCAGTTGATGATGGGAGACTCCTCTTCCAGCTCTGCAACGGCACAGCCAGCTCTTAAAACACGCTGCTTGCTTATCTCAGAGGGTTCAGACAGCACAATGATGGCATTGTCTCAATAATTGACCCCTTTGCATGGATAAAACTCTGCTTTTCTTCATACTACAATGAACAGGTCAACTACACTCACTGAGGAAAATTCTTCTGCTGTCAATAAAATAAACCAAACCCAAACCACAGCACCACATTATTTCATTGTTCAATTGAAATGAAAAGATTTTTTTCCATTTTCCTGAAAAATCTTGTGACTCAAAACCGACTTTTAAAGATTTTTAAAAGGTCTACAAACTTGACTTCAAAAGCTTTAAAAAGCTCTTGATTTTTAAAAGCTCTACAAACTTGATTTCTATGATTTCTACAGACTCCATTCTCCCTCTGCCTCATAAATAGACTGGAAATGTTAAAATTAAAATAATTTTACATGGGCATGCAGTGACAGGACAAGGGGGGGATGGCATCCCACTGTCCAGAGCAGGGTTAGATGGAATGTTGGGAAGAAATTGTTCCCTGTTAGAGTGGTGAGCTCTGGCCCAGAGAAGCTGTGGCTGCCCCATTCTGAAAGCTGCTGGTTTGGAGCAACTGATCTAAAAGGTCCTCAAGGTCCCTTCCAGCCCAAACCATTCTGTGACTTTATGAATTCCAGGTGAAGATCAAGTTGAAAGCATCCAATCTCTATGTAAAACATGTTCATGGACAGAGCCACATATATACAGACACGTGTAGTTTATTTTTAGGAAGAGACACATTCTCTAAGAGTGATCCCAGCTATTCTCAGTGCATTTACCTTTCTGAACATCTCTGTCAAGTACTTCATCAAATAATTTTTCCTGGACTGTGGGTGGTAAATCTTCAATATCTGGAAAAATAGAAAGCAAATACATGAGTCACTTAAAGTTACTGTAAAAGAGCCATCACCAGCTGCTGCTCAGGAGATCTCACAGAACAGCTTTTGCCCTATCAGCCCTAACACCTCCTCTGGAAAGCTGATGTCATGTGTGACCCAAGGCTTTGCAGAGCTGCTGAGGCAGGTTTGCATCTCAGCCTCACTGTCACACCTTTGATGCAGAAAAGAATCATCACAGCATGCACAGGGTAAGACTGGATTTCTCTGAAGGAGAAAGTGGAGAACCACCTTGAGGTGAGAAATTAAGAAAAGGAGTATTTTTACTTTCAACCCTATTGTATTTTAGCACAGCCTCAATCCTAAGCAATGATTTTCCATCTATCTGGAAAGAACTCTCTTCTGCAGTCTATCCCAATGGACAGGTACAGCTTGCTAAGGGGATGTGTTCTTCTCCAGAACATCCCCTTCCTTTGTTATCTCATTCAGGCTTCAATGAAATGGTTCTGAGAACCTCAACGGTTTGCAGCAAGTTAAAAAACAAAAAATGGGAAAACTATTGAGCTGTGCCAAGGAAAATGCCACTACTGACAACTGCTCCAAGAGCATTACAGACAGAAATTGCAACTACCTCATAAAAAAGAAGGGAAAAAAAAAAGTTGGAAAACTTTATAATGAGCAGAACTCTTTTGTGACTGCTGTATCATTTAAAACAACAAACACTGTCACACATTCTAAAACTCAGCACGTGCACAGTAAATATTTGCTCCTGGCCTGCATTCCAACAGAGGATAAGTAGTAAAGGGTTGCCAGGCAGAGCAGCAACCAGAGAAACTTTACTGGTTTCAGCACAATCATGAAACTTAAACACGTGAAAGTTAAGGCAGTAAATACAACAGGAACATCCAGCACCCCTTCAGGCACTCTAGGGGATAAGGACTGGGGCCTAAGTGGTATTTCAAGGACACAAAGATCTCTCTTAATTGCAGTGTGGTAGCTGCCAGTCCTGCTCAGATGTCCAATACTCCAGGGCTTTTAGGTCCACATTTAGGCATATGAGTTCCTACTGAAGCACATTAATGCCTGGTGCAGGCAGGGTGATGTGGGGTGGTTTTTGTTGATGTTTTTTTTTTGTTTTGTATGATTGATTGGGGCTTTTTAAGCTAAAACTACTTGCAGTGATCAGCAATCAATTTAAAAGCTTTGCTCTCTAACATCCAAGCATTGACTTTTCAGGAGGATCCAATCTGTTTATTTGAAAGGTCGAGTGGAAACTGGTTCCTAAACTACATTGCTCAGGTAATTTCTGACCAGGATTGTGTGATTTATACCTCTATCCTTGGAAAAGCTCTCTGGAACCAAACTGCTAAAGATGTGCAGTTGGCAAAGTGTGGGGAAAGTGGAAAGTCTTGATGCACAAAAGCTTTTGAACAGTTTTATTTTTTAATTATTTAACTGCAATTACATGTGTCAAAGAGCTGCACGGTGTTTTTAAGATGTCTCTCTTGAAAATACTAAACACATTCTTAAACTCTGGAGAGAACATTTCTTCCATATGTTGTGAAATCCTTCTGTTGCCCCTTTCCCCTCTCTCTCCTAAAAAGCAACAAAATTTTGTTCTCCCAGACACCCCATACACCAGCCCATGTGCCTCCCATACATGATCTACAGGAGTACAACTGAATACAGCACCTCAGTCAGGTACACAAGTGGTAAATATTATCCAGACTTTTTGAAGAGGAGATGAGGTAACACTCAACCAAAGGTGCTCCAAATAGAATTCTTGCAATGTTTTATAAAAAAGACAAACAGATCTACTGATTGTGCAGCTGCAAACTGCCATTCTCTTACTAGTTATAGCATTTCTACTAAAGAGTACAGCTTTTGGAGATTAAAAGTCTGCTAATAGCTCCTTGTTAAAACATTCTCTTGATCTCAGAGCAGCTCAAAAGCATTCAAAAAGTGCTATTGCTACAACTATGTAAAAAGAACAGCTCTGGGCCTCAACAGAAAGGACTGAAAGCTAAAACAGCCATGTGAAAAGTCACATCATGGACCAGAAATGTCTGGGCTCCAATCTTCACTTGAAACACAGCCTTTCCTTAGAACACACCTCTTCCATTTCTTCATGTCTAAGTGGGACAACAGATGCTCAGTTCACAGGAACAATGCATGGACTGCAGTGTGCAAATACTGAGTAATCAAATCCAACTACTAAATCCGACCTAATAAAAAAAGTCTTCATAAATAAAACTCTTAATACTATAATTAATAAGGCTCTTAATGAACACAAAACCTACACACACATCACCAGCAGGAAGTCAAAATACATCACTTTCAACCAGTGACCAAGCAATAAAACCTTCCAGCAGGAAGAAGGGGTTTGCAGCTACCTGCAGGCAAGGTGAAGGTGACCAGGTCAGTCAGGAAATAGCAAGCAAAGTCTCCCTTCCGCTGATGCAGGGACGCGGCGATCTCCCGGCGGATTTGCTCCGTCACCTCTGGACACACCATGGCAGGAATGCACTTGGCTGCATGTTGGGATACCTGTAACACAGCACAGTTACTGCCCTCAGGATTACCCCATCCACTGTAAAGATTTGGGAGAGATGACCACCAGCAGAGAGTATTTGGTGAGGAAAGAATGCAAGGGAACTATCAACGCTGGCACCCTGAAAGATTTAGCGACTCTTAATGAAATGTCTCGTTTGTCATGGAATTGATAACATAAATCTGGTTAAAAAATAATTTTAAATTGAAGAAGTGAATTAACAGGTGACCACTCCCAGCTGAAAAAGAGGGAAAAAATAGGTAAGAGCTCATAAGAGCAATCTCTAATCTCATGCATGAGTCAAGTCTAGATTTAAAAAAACTTTATTACCACAGCATAAAACAGCTTCCTACAATCTTCCCAAAAACTATTAAGCTAAGATAGTTGAATTTCTTCAGTTCTAGTCATCACTGGCAGCAGAAATCCATGCAAGGATGAACAACAAGTGGCACAGGGATGACACCAGATGGATATAAATAAAACACCTTTAAGACCCACATTTTCACTCATTCATATCCTAGAAAAGAAAATTATCACTGGGGCTCAAACACTACTAAGCATTTCTAGCAATGGCAAGATGGGTCAGTATTTCTAGGCACTGAAACAAAACCAAGCACAAAAATCTCTAAGACAGTATTTCAGTAAATTAACTTGTTTTTAAACGTGTAACTCCATCCACACTGAGTTATGTAAGCAGCACAAAGCTACTGATATTAGTAGTATATAAATATATACTCAAGGCATTAGCTACATTTGTCTTGCTTCATCTACTCTTTTTAATTATTCAACACTGAGCATTCCATCATCTTTATGTGCTTTGCAGGCAAACAGCAGCTTTCAGAATCACACTAAGCATCAGGGGAGGAGGCAGAATAAAAATCTGGCCCTGATCAGGTGAGGAACTAAAAGTGAAGAAAACAGACAAAAAATGTAACAGAATTATTTACAAGGCAAAGATGGAGAACAGCAGAGGTCACTAGAAGTGAGGTGACACAAGGAAATGGAACATGGAAAAGCAAAACAGAGGAACCAGTCAGTCTATAAAATGGGCAAGGAATAGGAAAAAAAATGCAGCAATTTTGCAACGCTAGAAATTTGCCTCTCTCTGGAAGAGAAGCTCCCACACAAGCCAAGAAAGCCAGCCCAGGTAGACTTACTCATTAACAAACTCAGAACAAACTCTGCTGTCATTGATGGCAGTGCTTTGCTTTGCTTTGCTTTGAGAGCATTTCCTCTCCCCCACCCAGAGCACAGGAAGCCTCACAATAGCTCACTTCCACTGCCAGTAAGGTCACAGCCTGTGCCAAGAGTGTTCATTAATGAGAAAACTGAACATCCTCAGGACCATCACAACCGAGTTTCTTTAAGCAGGCTCACTTCTTGAGGAGAGATCCAAAGCACAGGGCACCTATTCACATATATTCTAACACCCCCACAAATCAAAGCTGCATGCCACTGGCTGCATGCAGCAGTGCAGTTCCATGAAGTGCTGTTGCATCCCTGAAGGGCCAGGGGAGCTCACCTCAGTGAGGAGGATGGCCAGCATGTCCTGCCTCTGGAAGCGGATGGCCAGGTGCACCAGGGTGTAGCCTACGTCGAAGGCAGATGGGCGGTTCAGCAGCCGCACCTCATCCGCCGTCAGCTGCCGGGCAATGTCCCCTCCAGACGACTTGTAGGCTTCCACAGCAGCCAAATCACCCTCCACGACTCCTGAGGGCAAAGAGACAACACACAGCTCATTTCAGACAGCCAGGGAGCCATTCTGGAACAAGCCACCTCAGCTTGCTCACCTACAGCTGTTCTGTTATCGGCCAAACAGACGATGATCAACTGCACAGCAAAGAAACTTGCCAATTTTTAATTCTTTTAAGCAGAAGACTACAAAATATTCATACTTACCTCATCTCTCAGACTGTTTCTATTACCACACTAGCTGGAAAATATAAGAGATCAAAAGCCAGCTCAGAAGTGGACCAGTGATGGAACACCAGCAGTAACATACACACGACCATTTCACTCAACCAGAGAGAAAGGCATTTCTTCATAATACAGAGATTAGTTTGATTATTTTATCTTCCCTCTTATCTCAAAAAAAAAATTACTAGATCATAGAAATAGGATCCTTTAAAAGCTTTTTGGACTAGAAGTTTTATTTTTTCCAAACACTACAAAGGGTACAAAGCATAAATTTTTCTCTTCAGCTCACCATCTCTGCTACTAATGGAGCCTGAGAGTTTCACTCAGGATATTCTATTAAAACTGAATTAAAGAGAAATTAAATACACTGTGTGTACCTTCTAAAGCAAGATGGGAGGAACAGTGAATGACCCTAAGGTCTTCTAGAGTCCCTGGCAATCTTTGATTTCTGTGCCATGCTTCATATCAAGACCAACCATGCTGAATGTATTCCTTAGCTACAATTATCAGAATACACTATCAGTAAGATGTGGAGCTGCTAACAGGATCTGTTCCAATATAAGTCTTCCTAAATTTAGAAATTCCTTCAAATACCTTCTATTTTAGGTATGTGGTCCACAAGAGAACAGTGCAGTGCTGAACTGAGGAAACAGAACAGTGTCCCTAAAGCCATCTTTACTGGAGAAGTAAATAGAATCTCACTCCTGAGAAGCAGCCCTTGTTGCAGCAGCTCAAGCAGAAAAGAGCACAGATGACAAATGGGAAAACCCTGTCCCTATTTTCTGCAGCTAAACCTCCTTCCCAGCTCCTGAGAGTCAGCAGCTGAGTGGAGACCATGAAAATGGAGATTGAGACCCAACTCCATCCTTCACTTCATTTGCTCACCAAGACTCAAGCAGGAAAGGTCATCAGACCCAATCAGGACAATCACTCCCACTCAGGACTTGAAATAAAATTAAAAAAGGGAAAAAAACACAACACTTCCCACGCCCTGAAACAAACCCCTCATCCCAAATGAGCAAAAATCCCCTACCAAAATTAAAAACAAACTTCAACAGAACATACAGAAGTGGCTGCTAGCAGAGAATCACACTAACCACTGACTTGCTGGTTAATCCAGGATTTAAAAAAGCATTCTTAGCTCAGCCAAAAAGTATCATTTTGAATGCTGAGATTATAAAGCTTTCACAAGAAATGCAGGGGGGCGGAAATGGATTATCAGTGTAAGACATTTCTCTATAAAGTTATCAGCTGTGCTCTGTAAGCTTCCACAGATAACAGTTTGATTATTCAACAGTGGCCTGAAGCAGAGAAGTTCCAAAACAACAACTCAACTGCAAATTTTAGTCATACAGGATCTATCTACTCATTCCAAAGTCCTAACGGGCCAGGGCAGAAGGAAAACCATTCAGGACAATATTGTTTTCTGCTGCATGTGTCTGTCTCCTGTAAGGAAAGCATTCCTGCTCCTCTCCAGCACTACTGTCTCATTCAGTGCCTGCCCATGGATTCTCCCCAGATGAGCTCTGTCTGTCCAATTCTAGTTCTTGCTCTGTAGGAGTCAGAAGTGCCAAATGTAGGTCTTTATTTCCATGCAAGCACATTTTTGCCACTGATAAGGCAATTCTTCACAGCTGTTGCAATGATCATTCCAACCAAATAATCCAAACTGACATTTTTTTTGCGTGTGTGTAGATTGGTGTGTGTACACAGATAACAAATCGAATTTCTCACGACCTGCCCTCTTAAAACAAGTTATACCACAGCTTTGGCAAACCCAAGAACCCAGACAAAGAAGAAATTTGATAGAAGAGCAAGTTCTCTATCTTAGGATAGCCTTAATTTTTTTATTATTACATTAATTTAGGAGAAGTACTAAATTTAACAAGACTAAAAGCCACATCACCCCTTTTTGTATTTTAACCACTCCTACTGACACGGGAGAGACTTGTTACCACCACATCTGCACCTTCCACCACATCCCCCAAGACAAACACACCAAAGACCACCCAAGACTGGTACAGGACCACTCTGAGAATCCAAATATCCACAACCAATTTCAAAATTCAAACAAATATCCCTAAAATGATCTTCTGGTGACAGATGAGCAGACCCAAATCACATTCCAGCCAGCCAGCCTGTCAAGTAGTACATTTTACTACAGCCTACTACTGGGAAATTCATCATTTTAATTGTTCTTCATGTCCTCCACCCTCAGCTGCTTATCATCCCACTCTTCATCAAACCTCAGCAACAACTGAGGTCTAAGGCTGATGCTGAGGTGGTCATGTGAGGTTTGGCAATGCCTTTCTCAAGCACTAGCTACTACAAGCTGCAATAAGGCTCCAAATCAGTGATGTGTGCTCTGTGCAGCACTGCCAGTTCTGGAAGTTTAGTCCCACGTCTTGCAATACTTGACATTCCTAAAAGCCCCATGTCCTAGAATTACTAAATTGTTATATAAGCTGTCAGTTAAAAAGTACATTTCTAAACTTTGCTGATGAAGTTTAAGCTAAAGATCAATTAATACATCCAAATCAGGCAAACTAAGTCTTCTAGACCTTACTAAAAAAAATAGAAATATATATTTTAGTGGTATTTTAGGTATAGGATTGTTGTGCTACACGACACAAACCAGCACAGCTACAGCTCATGGAGAGATGGCAGTGTGACTGTGTGCATGGATAGTATCTAATCATCCTCTATTCCTTAATCAAAAGGTAAAAATTACTCTTTATAGCAGGGGGAAGCACTGGGAAATTTTTTGTTTGTCTAGTCCAACTCACTACTGCAGGGCTGATATCCCATGGGCATTACAAGCCTCTTTGCTCCCCCTAAGCCACAGCAATATAAATTAACATTTCTCTTTACCTGTTCTACCAAATATCTACTCCACTGCAGTTACTTCAGAACAGGGGAAATTCCTGACAGCCCATCACCACCCTGCTAACAGTGCCAGTCCATACAATCCAAGGCAGTAGAGAACACAAAATAAAGTGATAACAGGCAGACCGTCGGAAATACGAACCAGAAAACACAAATTTTGCCCCAAAACTATGAGGTGAATTTGCCTACATGCACCATGCCTGCAATCCTGAAATTCAGTATCACTGTACTGAGACCTGAATATGCTTGGTACTGACAACAGGAGGCACAGTCCTACAAAGGCTTTGATTTCTGTGGGATGTGCAAGAGCCTCCAATTCACTAAGTCTATTTAAATAGAGCTCAAAACCCCCACTGTTTATGAGAAATATTACAGAAATATTTACTGATGTTACAATTCCCTGCGTTTCACAACGCAGAAGTGCCTCATTACTTACACAAGCAGACTCTGAATCGTGTCCTGAGCCAGCACTGTGCCAGCTGGATTATTCCCCACTGACACCCACTGCATTCCCCAGACTGGTAAAATGTCAAAAGGAAGAGTGGCATTTGCCTTAAGATGGTTCCCAGAACACCCAGGAGCCTCCAGGAGCTCCAGTCCCTGTGAGGGCACAGCCCTGATCAGCTTCAGGAGCAACACAATCACAGACACATCCCAGTGACTCAAGTGCCTGCTCCTGACCCACACAACCACAGCTTGCCTTTCAAGTGGACTCCAGATAGGTCCCTTTGCTGTTGCCTCTGAATACACCACTCTTTGTGTGCCCCCTAAAAAATTCTGCTTGGCCTAATGTAAAACCTCTGATCATAGTCCTAAGGTCTGTGGAGAAGACAGAATGCCAAGTGCTGCACCCAAGTCATGAGAAAATACAACTGCAAGTCAGAATTCTGCATTTACAGGTTCAACTGTGCTCCCATTTTGCAATTCAGGCGTTTCCTCTTATTGGAAGACTTTCACAGCACCAGGAGCCAAGGTTTTTTTCTTCTTCTAGTAAAGCCTGCCTCTTACAAACAGCACAGATCAGAGATTTGCAGTCTTAGTATATATTAGATGATAGAAATTAAGAAGGGTATTTTAAAAGACTAAATTAAAAAAAATGTATTAATCACCCAGTTACAACTCTTTGTACCATCTTGATCCTACTACAGCTTTTACAGCTTCCTTCTTTATTAGATGTCAATATTACCCTCATATTAAATAAACCAAAATTAACTGCTAAAACCAAACTATGTCACCTTAAAGTGCTATTAAGTTTATTCTTTAGAATATGTAAATAGATATAGGGTTGAGTACAGTTATATAAACTTGGAAAATATGCAAGACAGGCTTACAAGCATTTCTAGAAAACCAAGTCCCGTTTTCCCCACTGCAGAATTCCAGTGGCTTCAGTACAGCCAGATAGAAAAGTTCCCAAGGAAACCACTACAGCACAGCCTTTATTTACTTCAGTATCTCTCTGATAGTTGTGGAGCACTGGCTGGCACAAGCTGCAAATCAAGTAGGCAAATTTTTTCAAGCAGACTGATTCAGTTGTGACTATCCAAAGAACAACCTGGGGATTAGGGATTTCTGGGATTCAAGGAGGCAGCAGTGCCTCCAGTAACTGTGTTCTCCCATCTGAGCAGACTGCAAAAGGAAACACTTCAACTTAAAGAGGTCATTGTGTTCTCCTGGGTGGGACAATGCCTTGAACTGCTTGGCACGAGAAGGCCAATTTCTCGAACAACCAGGTTATACATTTTGGAAGTCAGAAGTTGAGACAGACTCTGCTGTAACATAAAACAGATCAGAGACAGAGCCTTGTGTTGCTTCTCTTCTGCCACAGATACAACTGAGAGTGGTCTGTCACATATATACTCTCATTTACTCATCTGAGGACTAATCCTAAAATTGGTTTAAGTGCCAGCAAGTGAGAGGCTGATCAACTGACCCACTAAAACCTAATTCTGACACCTGTTAAGAATCTCTGCTCCTTTAACAGAGACTGCTGAGGACCTGTGGCATTCTCTGGAGCTGAGTCAGCCCCCAGGCTCTTCCAGCTCTTCACCAGGGCACATCAAGTGGCCATAAATGAAGTTTTATTGATAATAAGTGACTCACAATTTCAGCCAGGGAAGAATTTCTCCTGAAGGAAGGACTGCTTTGCAAGCAAGTATGACACATCAATTGATAAAAAAGATGGGTTATCTGAAAAACCTCTATGGGGCTCTAACACACCCTTCTGTTCCTTCTCTTCTTTGATTTCCAGGTCCTCCCTTTGTCAGTATTAGCACACAGTCAACAGTCCCCAGGTAACAACACTGAGACATAAACTTCTGTGTATTAAGGATTTTTTGATTCTTCAAGCTCAGCAGCTTGCATCAGCTAAAAAAAAAGAAGTAAATACTTCCAAGAAGACATGTACCTTAAACCTGAAGCCATCCAATGCACGAGAGGATGACTATTGGTTATTCTTTGTTCCATGCAAACAGCTCTTCCTCCTACATACAATCCATGTAGCATGTTTTGAATGTATCATTACAAGACAAAGCACAGATGTAAGAACAACCATTTAAAGGTGTCCTTATCCCTCTCCAATCTGTCAGAGGCATCCACACCCTGTTGCTTGCAGGGTTGTACCCTAAAGGGAGGCTGGACAGTAGAAAATCATTAAAGTTAATTACTAAAGTTAACTATCAGTGCTTCTAAGGGAATTTGAAATAACTGGTTTTAACTTGATCATTTATTCAATTATTTTTAGCATAAAATATCACAGTGTTTAAGAAAAGTAGTCAAGAGACCAAAATAAAAGGGTGTTTCAGGAGTTATGATTTTCTGCCAAGGAGTAAGGCAGGCAGAGTTTCCCTCAGTCTCAAAGATGTACACACACAAATGTAAATTATTTATGACAGGACAGATGCACAAGGCACAGATGACACACCCAGTGCTCTCTCAGCCAGGTGAGAGTTGTGACCTTACATCACTGCTACCTGGCACAGCAGCCAAGTCATGCTTCCCACCATCCCAGGGGAACAGGGAAGGAGGCCAGGCTGTACCACTCACACCAGGGACTCTTCCCCTCCCAATCACCCCCACAGGCACCAGCTGCCATCCCCAGCCTCAGCCAGCATGGCAGGGCATCACCTGCCAGTGAGTAATCCATGCTGCACTTCCCTCAACTGTTCCAGCCCAGACTGACAGCAGAAGGGAAAGGTGCATGACCTCTCCTGGCCTCCAGCAGCTTGTTCCCACCCATACACTTCCCACTCCCGTAGAACAGCAGAAACAGAACCATCAAGGTTCAGCTGTACCCTGGATGTGATGAGGAAGCCAGTCTGAACTTACTATACCAGCAAGAAACAAAACCCCCAAAATCCCCCACAAAAACATCCCCTAACCCAGCTTCATTTTCAAACACCCAGGAGGACAGAAAGGGGCACCTGGGATGACGCTGGGTGGCAGTGCCAGCTGAAAGCACCTTGCCCATGTCAGTTCCTTCAGGCTGCCCTTATAAATACCCAGAGAAGAGCCAGAGGCTCTGCAGGACACAGAGCAGGAGGTGCCTCCGTGTCTGGACACAGCCCAGCCAACTCCATACCAAAGTCTGGACAGGGAGACTCTCCTTGCCCACAGGGTTTCTGAAGGACTGGGTAACATATCTGGCACTAATTCAAAAAACTCATGCCATTAAAAAAAAAACTGCAGGAGAGATAAAGCAGTTGACAAAGGAAAAACTAAGCAGACACACGTAGGAATACTAGGAATGAACTTACAGTCCTTCTAAGGATGTACTGCAAAACAAGATTCATCAGATTGCTCTAAATAGTTTGGATTTGTTTAAGAAATAACACTCTTAGTGGTTTCCTTCACAGAGCTAAGAAGAATGTGTGCCTACTTGATTTGGGAGCTACATCCCTACAGGGAGCTCTGGCCCATGACAGCAATACCCACCTTACTGACCTGAACTAAGAGAAGAACACACTCTTGCAGCAGGTGATAAACAGGTGGAGGAGAAAGGAGAAGGAGAAGAAATGCAGTTTACTTTTAATCCAGCAGTTCAAGCTCAGGAGATGCACTCACAACTCAAGAATCCCCAGCAATGCCCTGCAGCAAACACACTCTGCCAGCACCACTGTCAAATGCAGCCCTGGAGTGCCAGAGACGTGAAGCTCCAGGGTAACACCCAAGCAAACTCTGCATGCCAGGGAGGTTTTATGGGCACAGCCATCCTCATCCATTTGTACTCCTTAAATCCACAGCCAGCTGGAACCAGCTGCAGCAGGCCCCACAGCAACTCTTGATTGTTGCACATCACATTCTGTAAGTCCCATGTGCCACCAGGACTGCCTGACAGTCTCTGCCATAGGTACCCTAAGTTATAGGTAATAAAGGTAATAAAGTTTAATTTAAGTATACATCAGTTCCCTCCCCCAAGAAATGAGTCACCTTGGACTTAACATTAATCTTGTTCTAGGCCACTATGGTAGAAAACATTGATGTCATTGCAGAAACCATTTGTAATTCCTCTTCGTAATTTAAACTGGCATTTGGAGGAAGCCAGGTTATCAAGCCACACTTACTCCAGTTTCTGCTAGGATCTTAATAAATTTTAACCACATAAATCCGTTTAAAATCTCATCCTTTTGAGAGATAATCACTCAACAGATACATTCACTCTGAAAAAAGCAAGTCAATAAAAAAAACCAACATTCAAGTACATTTGCTGGCAGAGTTTGAATGGGGGAATACCATCAATCCTTCTGATTTGGAAGGAATATCCTCCATCAAGGAAACTGTTCATGCTGAAAGGCAACAGTTGCACTCATCACTTTTTGTCCAGCCTGGATTAGCAAGGCATAGAAGCCTTGATGGCACCGTTTACTTACTGAGGTGGGAAAAATATTAATGGATGCCTCCAATAGAACAACAAAAAATACACAAACACACACAAAAACACAAGCACACACACCTTCTTAAATCTATCTTATACACATCTCTCTTCGTGTTTCAGCTAAAAAGAACAGATGTGGAAAAGAGTAGTCTGATACATGTTTTTTAATGAAACTTGACATTAAATTTAAAAACTAGTAAAAAGAATTTTGTACTGGAGTTGAGATGTGAAGAGGGAGTTCAACCAAACAGCTGCCCCAACGTATCAGACATTTTCCTTGGTACCTTCTGACAGATACTATCTTCTAACAGAAAAGAAAATAACCACTCTGCCAAAAATTCCTCCTACTCCTTTAGTCTTTATTTTTAACTTCAGGGCTAACTTTAAAAGTTAACTTTTTAACATCTCTCCTACAAAAGATGGATTCAAAGCAAATGGGCCCTCCACAAATGATTGAGCTTAAACTTGAAGGTTTCAGTCTAAGTTCCCAAATCCTAACAAGGCACCATCTGTCAGACAGAGCAGGGTAACACACAAACTCTTGGTCCATCAATGTTCACAGATTTACTTGGCATTTCACATGAACTTGTCCTCTTTTATAATTTTGCTTGGCTAAGGACTGACAAGTGTTCAGCTCAGCTAAAACTTCCCAAGAGCTCCAGCTGGCAGACAAACAACTCACTTAGTCACAGCGACACACTTGATTTCAATGGTAGAAACAGATGCTTTGGGCAAAATTATTCAATTGACACTTAAATTGGTTTAAGCATGTCACATTAAGATCACCAGCAGAAATTTAGCTTATTGCTTTAATGATTACTGGCTAAACTGGTGTACCTTTCTAGCACAGATGCACTACACAACAACCAAGGACAAGCACAATGCAACCTCTGTCAGTCTTCCTAAGGTTATTCTTATTACAAGGAGTAGATGGGGGAAAGAAATTATATCTGTAATATGCAAAATGAAATTCTGAGATGAAGGACAGATAATTAACAGCTTTGTTTGCTGATTCCTGTCCCCCCATCATCCCTCTCTCCCAGGAGTATAGTAGGTGTTTAAGTGAGAGAAAGAAATCCATGAAAGCTTTCAGCAGGCAGCAGTAACAATCAGCACACAACTCCACCTGCATTCTGCTTTTCTCACCAAGATCCCTTCAGACCAAATCATTATTGCATTACAAAACTTCTATGAACATGCTTTTGGGTTTTATGTACAACTATATAGTCACAAGCAACATGAAATACTTACAAACCCACATTTAAATATAAATACAACCCTTCCCACGCACGTTAAATCAGAAAGTGTGAACTATTTTAACTAACATTAGAATAGTCAAAAAAATCACTTTTGAAAAACCAAAGGGAAAAAATAGCCTAATATTTGATACAGTTGTTATCAGAATGCAAGATAAATACCCTTGTAAGGTACAGGAACAACTTCCAACAACTGACCTTTGATACTCAACAACTTAAAAAATACCACACAGAATTTCAGCTCCTTTGTTTCAGAAGGAAAAAAGGTTGTAAGGAACTGGAGCTATCAGGAAATACTGAGGCATCTCTTTCCAAAAGCAAGTGTGCATGTCTAACTATCCACGCAACACAAAAATAAACTGGAATATTTATTAGCTCAGAAAAACCAAACACAGCATAGCCACAAAAAAAAACATTTACACCTGATCAAATATGTTAAACAAAGCAGCTCCCCTAATTAGCTTTTTGATTACAACAACCATGAAGTGACTTTGTGAAACATTAAGGAACAGCATGAGACATACTAGCAGAGCCAGAGGTTCAAATGAAGTGTTTTACTCTAAAAATAGTTGTGTATTTCAAGTGTTGAACCTGCTCGTATGCTGGGGCACACGATATCTGCTTCTGGGAAGCTACAGCACAGAAGTTAACTCACAAGGTCAATAACTGAAGACAACCCTGCTCTCACATGGCTCTGTTCTTTAACAGCACTGGGAGAATTATCCAGCATTTCCTTAGGAAAGCACTAAAACACAAAACAAAATTGGTATTTGAACGTTTTTTTGAAGCAGCTGACTACAAAAATACTTTCAGAAAGCCTGTAAACATTTACAACACAGTATGTGTATTAATACAACATTATTACTTTCAAGGTCAGTATTACACATGCAGTTTCTTGGAGCTACATATTTTGGTGTTATTTTTAACATCTGACAGAGCATCTTGTACTGTTGCAAGCTCTACACTGTTTACAAATACTCCCAAGCTGCAGCTGCTGACTCTACAAAGCGTGACTCGCCATAGCAAAAAGAAGAGTAATTTTAATTATCCAGTAATGGTAATTTTTACAGTACTATATGCACTCATGTTCTGCAGATTGGCTTTGTAATTTTTCCACCTTTTGACAATTACATGGATTTGGTTACAAGAATATCCATTTCTACAAAAGGTCAAAAAAGTCCAAGCACACTTGAGAGACACGTCTAACCCTGTTCAGATTATGGGTGAACTTCACAGCCTCTCTTAGCAGGTGCTATTTCAGGAACCTCTACATTTGGCTTACTTTTTTAAATGGAAATGCAGAGATAAAAAAAGCTGGTTTGAAATCAAATGCCAAGTTTCTGTTTTAATTCTTCATTCTCCCAAAATACTTAACCACCAGCACAAGAGCAGAAGGTAGCAGTAAACAACTTACCCACACAAGCATTTAGGAACAGCCAGTCAGTCTTTTTCATTCTATTTTTTATTTGCTTTAGTTTTTTGAAGTCAACTTCAAGCTCCTCCTTGCTGCCAACAGCTCCAGCCAATTCAATTCTTTGGAAGTCCATTTTCACATCAGATTCACGTTTGGTTGTTGGTGGAGATCTTCTTTGGCTATTACCACTACTACAGCTGCCTCTCCACCGAGCCCTGTCTTGCTCGTTGATGATGGAAGAAGCCTCTTCTGTGTCTGCCAGTTCTATTGCTTCGATGTTGTTGGGTCTGGGGTGGTCACATACAACACATTTCCTGGCCTTGGCCCAGTTTTCATATGTACAAACAGAACAAGTCCAGTGCTGAGCCCTTGTGTTCAGTTTATTTCTGTCATTGTATTCCTCACACGGATCCACGGCAAAAGGGACCGGCCTGGACCCGGAGCCTGAAGACTGAGGAGACTCCGTGGGACTCCTGGTCCTGCGCTGTGACAAGCACTGGGTACACCTTATAGCTCTTGGCCAGTTCAAGTACGTGCACATGTGGCACGACCATTTATTTGCACTTTCCATACTGTAGGATGACTTCACCCTCGGTCTTGCACTGGAATCCGGGCATATCAAAGGACTGCTCCCTCCTTCGGTGCTTGTAGGATCCCAGTCCCTCCCGATGTCACTGGAACCACTTTTGAAAGGATCTTCTGTGATAATTGTTCCACTGGGTCTCTGGGCACGACACATGGTGCACTTGATTGCAGAAGGCCAATTCTCATATGTACAATACTCACAGGCCCATTTCATTCCACGCTCTGTCATCGTGCACTCCTTGAAATGAACTGCGGCGGGCAGAAAGCTGAGGGGTCAGAACACACCATCAGTACACAGAGCCAGCAAAGGAGCTGTTCAAAACAACAAGTGAATGAGATTTAACCCAGTGCATATGAAAATCAGGCTGGGCAAACGGGCAGTCTTTTTTATTTGGTATTATTACAACTTCTAAGGGGAGTGAAATCACTATGAAAAGGGAAAGACTTGACCTACCAGCAGTTTACATGCAGAATTTGGGATTTGCTAGTGCAAAAATGAGAAAAACCCTCAGTCCTGCATTTCTGAAACGCTTCAAATTTGCACAGACTTCCAAACAAATTCAGAATACGCATTAAGCACTGAGAAGACTGGAGAAGAGACCAGTACAGCTACAGAAACAAGTTATAAATATTAAATTATTAAAATAAAACTCAATATGAATACAGCAGTGCAAGAAAAAGAACACAAAGTCTAGGTCCTGTAATAGACCTTACAGGATTTGGAAGGAAGTAGTGTATTAGGTGGGCAGTTACACAGTGAGTAAGCAGTTCTTTCAGAAAAGGAGGGTGTTGGAATTTACATAAAATACTTATCATTTGAAAAATTTAGAAAGGGGCTTAAACAAGACTAGGTCTTGACTGGACATCACGCATATCAATAGTGTTACAAAGTGAAAATGCCACTTGAAAGCAAGCACAAATTGTGTGTGTTGGCAGGCTGAGGCAGTATTTTCATGTGACAAATTCAGATCTCAACCCAATTCCAACTCACTTTTTCTCTAATGAAGAGGGGATTCTGTCTTCATGCTGGCTCAGATCTTTTCTTCAGATTGCCAATTATGAAGGATGAGAGTAAGCAGATAACTATTCCTGTAAACAAAATGAAAACAGACTCATTATAGGTTTCCTACTGGACCTGAGTAACCAGAAAGTTAATTATTAAATGCCACACCTATTCTAATCCCAATTTACTTGGTTAAACCCAGTCATGACCTGCTGAGGCCACGAGAGACTGGTTAAAATAAACCAATATTTATAAAAAACCAGTGGCCACACAAGTGGTCAATCTGCTGAAGTAAAAGAAGTGGATCCAAGCAACAAGTTCACACCAAAACATCCACAAACACTTTTGCTGCAATCTGAAACTCTGGATGGGGAAAGGCAGAAAAAGTTTTGTGCAGAGGGCATAGTAGAGGGAAAGGGTGAGGCAGGTAGATAAAGGACAAATAGACAAACACACACAGCATTTTCTCCCTTACCCCAGATTAGTTACCCAGCCTGTAATATTCAACAAAGTGCTGGGTTTAGGAATGCAAAACTGATTAAATACAAACTTGTCACATCACTTGACTGACACTTCTTATTCATCATATTGCAATTCTCTCAGCTAACAAAGCCACCCAGAGCCAAAAGAAACTAAAACTCACAAGCTGCACAACAAGACTCAATTCAAAACTAGGCACATCAAACCAAAAATTAGTTAATACCTGTTCCCCAATTAGCCAATGTTTTACGAGTTAGCACATTCTTCACTGAAACACCTTCACACACACCTTGCTCCATCAAGGCATAGCTCAAACCTCTACTTAAATTTGTCAGCCTTACTCCCACCACCTCCTCCTGAGGACTCCAGCACAGAACTCGGTTTTTTTCCAGGAGCTCAAGTGATCTATTCACCAGATCAGGTGGCTGCATGAATGAGGGGCTATCGCATGGCTGGGACAGAGGAGAGGGCAGCACTATCCTCTTCCATAGCGATCCATATTTATGCTGCATGAAAGCAGAGGAGCAATCAGGAACACAGAAAGCTCTCTCATGAAGCTCAGGTTCCGTAGGACTGGTTTGAACAGCCTGCAGAGCACTGCACTCCCACCTCTACGTTACAGAACTGTGTCAGACTGAGGAATGTGCTGAAAAAGGCAATCAGATTTCCTGCTGCTTCCCCTCCACCATTCCAGACAGATGTCCATGCCCACTTATAATGGGGAAAAAAAGAGAAGGATCGTGCCAGGTACCCCCTATCTGTGACAAAGTAAGTGAAAAATGCATGCATACAGACAGGAGAAAATAAAGTTTGATTTAACTGAAGAGGACTTTGCAAAGAAGTCTTTGTGGGAATTTTAAGGGAAAAAAGGTTTCTCTACCTTGCCAAAACACCTCCTATTATGAGTACACTAGACACTAGGTTTATCTATTCCATTCGGTCAAAGCTTTTCCCCCAATTCCCAAAATAGGGTTTTTAATTACTTTCTTAATAAGCTTCTTCTCTCTAGAAACAGTAGAGTTTTTTTAGGAATTAATGTTTTGTAGTTAGAAACACAGGAGAGTTCAACAGGGTTGTCAGAACAGAGAAGGCACAAGCACACTGCTCATGTACCTGCCCACTGCCACCAACAGATTGTGCCACCAAGGACCACCAAAAGTGGCTGTCCCAATACTCCATCCAAATGCTTGAGAGTAATTCCTACTGGAGCAGAAGTTGGTATGGCTGGAGTAGGTGATGCTTCCCATCAAATCAATAAATAGTGTGTGATGAGTGACTGTAACTGCACATGGTTTCTTCCCTGCCCTACTTTGTAAGGCCTTAAACAAAGCAGATTCCACTGCAGACAAATCCCAACGCACATTTGGGATGGGGCATGAAAACAAGGCATCATCTGTTTTAGTGATATTAAGACTGGGAAAGGAGATTGCAGCTCAAGTTGGAAAGCAGCTGGCTGCAAAAACAATCTACACAAGTACTGAGATACTATTTGGGAAACGAAATAGCTCAGGACATCCCACGTTACAGGAAGGCTTTCATACGTATCACAAGATCAGCTTTTTTAGCTGCAATTAACTTCTGTGCCCCTTAAAAAGCAGATGCTCTCAGACGTAATTCTTAGAGAGACTGAGTATCTGCAGCTTTGAAAGCCTCTGAGATATGAGCTCCCCACCTCCGAACACAAGGCCTCGGGTTATTATGAAGTAAAGAATATAAAAAGGCTCAACAGAGCAATGCAATTCCTCTTCCTTGACAGCTCTGCCAACACCAAGTACAGTGAGGAAATTCAGCATTGGGTTGTGGGTTGGGTTTTTTTTTTTTACTGTTTTACTGTTTATTACTTGATCTGACCTCCAATTTTACCCACCACGGTAGCTACCCATGGATGGGTCTGGTGGGAGCAGAGTTGGAGGTCAGAGGCATCAGACCCATCCAATTTTGTTTACATCAGGAACTGCAGTGACAGGACAAGGGGAAATGGACTCACATTGAAAGGGAGTAGGTTTAGATTAGGCATTAGGAAGAAATCGTTCCCTGGGAGGGTGGGGAGGCCCTGGCACAGATTGCCCAGAGAAGCTGTGCCTGCCCCTGGATCCCTGGAAGTGGGAAGTGGCCAAGGGACTCGGAGCAAGCAGCATAGTGGAAGGTGTCCCCCCTGCCATGGGCAGGGGATTGGAACAAGATGAGCTTAAAAGTCCCTTCCAGCTCAGACCATTCTGTGACTCTATGATTTACTGGTGATAACAGCATCACCATTCAGCCACAGCAGTTTGAAGCTTATTGCATTTTTTCCCAATTACTTCTTTGACTCTGTTTTCAAGTCAACTTGTTATTTTAGATTCCTCAGAGGAGAAGCTGAATCATGGAGCGCATCCTCTGACAGAGAAATAGCAACACAGTGACTGTGAAGTGCAGGTGCATGCCTTTATGTCCAAAAAGCATGAGGAGACAAGAAATTAAAACCCACAAAACTTCAAACGAATTCCACTTCAGTGTAGACAGTGTGCTGAGTATCTTCTGGACACACTTGTAGAGTAACTCAATACACTAATAAGAAAAATATATTAAGTTTTGATAAATAAGAAACAAAAAATAATCAAAACCTTATCAGATCACCCTTTTACTACATAAAGTCAGTTGTAAAAGGTGACCTAGAATTACCAGATATTTGGTTTTTGCTTTGCTTCAATTTTTAAGAACTTTCTTCTTTTTAGGTGCACAGGGAAACAAAAAGCGGCTCACAGAAATTGGGAAGAAACAACGAAGTTCTCAAATACCACTTTTATGACAGGATAGATTACACTCCCCTCCATTTAATTATTCACTATGTCCAGAAGTTGTTTTCCCTTTGGCTCAAACAAGGAACAATATGGAGCTCCATTTCATTAAACGATCAAGCCCTCCCTGTAAACAGGCCAGATGCTGATTTAGAGCCGTCTACAATACGGATTTTTTGCTGGGATGGTGCTGGCATCTGTGCTGGCTGAAACCTTACGTAATTACACCGATCAAATCAGTGCTCCCACCTCGAGTTCATTCTGTTCATGTCTACGGATTTTCAAATGGAACTGCTTCTGTGTTCACAGGGAAAAAGGGAGCCCAAGGTGCCAGCTTCAGCCTTCAGCAAGACTTGCAAGGCGAATCAAGACCCACCCTCCTTCCCCCCATGCACCTGCCTCTCATAGGCTGCTCCAAAAAGAAAGGCAGGCTGGTTTCTTTGTTTTAAAAACACTAAAGGAACTTTTCAGATTAACAGAATAAGCAGAAGTACCTTTTTCTGAAAGAAAGGGATCTCTATAACCAAGTGCAGAATCTATTAATTCTGCACTTCAGGAGTACAGGAGTAAAGCCTTTCACAAATCCTAGCCTAATTTTCCAAGGTGGACATTTACTGACTTTATTCTCTTACCTTACCAAACTTACTCTACCTTCAGCTATTTGCTCTTCTTTCTCAATAACTCAGTGTAAGCCTCCACAGATAAGTATATTAAAGGCAGAAAGCTTGAACTTGGGCTTCTGTAGCTCGATGGGAACTAACAATAAGCTCCACTGTCATCTCTGCAAATTAATTTTAATAAAATTAAGAACCCTGACCTCATCAATGGAACAAACAGATCAGATCAGCACTGAATCTGGAAGCTTTGTAGTAGTATCTACGCATTATAATAAAGAATGGGAAGATTACTGTGAAGCCACAAACACAGAAACATTTTCTGCATAAGCCCAAACACACTGAAGCAAGGAATTTAATAAGCAAGCATAGTTTGCTTTGGTTGTTAGGACAGTTCTTTAAAAAGGCAACGATTTGGTCCCAAACAGAGCAGCAAAAAGAAAACATTCTATCTAAGCTCAGCAAAAGAGCACTGAAATAACTTTCTGCAAGCTGCTCGATGAGGTGGGGGTTTTACTTAGGAAGTGTTGATTTCCTTAAAGAACACCAGCTGGCTGTTTGCAGTGCCGGCAGCAGGAACTGGACCCGGACTGCAGCAGCCACAGAATGCAGAATCCTCCTCACCAAACAGATACAAGCAGGATTGGGAGGCTTCTGTCAAACTGCATCCTCCCATCCTCATGGCAGCAAGAGCACTGCTCCAAAAACACACAGGGATCACCTGGGGCTCTGCTGAGGAGTGGAGCTGTTCCTCTGCTCCCTCCAACACCGGCAGCACAGACAAGGCTGCTGCCTCAAGAGAAGCATCATCCAGTTAAGACTGGCACAAATCTGAATTCCATTAAAGACCCAATCACTCCCATGCACATCACAACAGTCTATAAACTACAGCATTAACGGTGTGTGAGAAAAAAAAAACCCTGAAAATATTTTAGTTGGAACTGAGTAACTATTTACAGTCTAGCATGTTAAGAGACTTATAACATCTTCTTCAGTTTTGACAGTCCAGATCCCCCAAAATACTCCTTACTGCAGATTTTTAGATATGACCTGCCTCACTACCTAAAACTTTTCATCTTATAAGTGGTGAATGAGTTAAAATCCAGGAGACTTCAGCTCTCACAAAGAAACACAGTTCTCTTAATCAAAAACAAGGAAGAAAGTAAGAATTAACTTCTGAACACACTCAAAAGTCTGTTCACTGGGTGAATTCAGATGGGTTTCACTTACATAAAATTAATAAAAAATTGTTTTTATTCTGCTTTATGGATTCAGATCTCATTTCAAAGTGTCTTAAATCTACTTTATTAGGTATTTATGGTATTCAGAAAAATTATGCTGATTTTGCTTCAGCTTTCTTTTCAATATTCTATTCACACTTCCAAACCAACTGCTGACTTTTCATAAGCAAAAGAATTTATATGCAGCTTTAATGCAAGAGGATGTCCAATTTTGCTAATGCTCCATGCACTAAGAAGGAAAACATCTGGGAGGTTTCTGATCTTTAGAGACATCTGAAATACAAGATTGACAATGAACTTTATGATTATGCCTACAACTTAATGTAAATGGACACTTCTGCAAAAGCTGGAAACTCATCACAGAATTAACAGGTATTTGAGAATAGTAAACATTTTCTCTTTCTGCCTTTTCTTATTATTTTAATGTTTATCTCTTGAAGCATTTCTGTGCTCTTAGCCACTACTGTTAACCTGTTTGTGTAACTTGCATGGTGCAAGTTTGCATTTTATTCATTACTCATCTCAAATGGGTCAAACTCCATCTAGCTCTATTAAATTTGTGACTAAAAGCTAGGAAAATCTTAACTGCTGAAAACAACCTATAAAAACCCAGGAGCAGCAGCCTGCACTTGAGTTCTCTTTCTTTGTCAGGGCTGCTTTTTTTGTTTCAAGCTCAATTAAAAGTGAACAACTGTCCAGATGAGATGTTACCAGACATTAGGCTGGACTAAATACGACCAACTGCTTAGAAACCAACACCATTTGGGCAAACAAGGGTAAGCAGTTTAACAGTTACATAATGCACAACATCTCCCACACAATACTAATCAAAACCCAAGCAAAATGACTTAAAATAATGAGCTATGATAGAACATTTGCATAAATACAGCCAGCAGCATTTAGTGAATTTGACCATGAACAGCAACAGATGAATACTGACTTAAGATCTACAGTAACAAACACACAATAAAACAACAGAACTGTTAAAACTTCATTTTAAAAGACATTAGCCTTGGACAAAGTACAGAAGTTGAACAAGATGTTTCTTTATAAAAAGTGAGGTCAAATAGAAAAACAGTTTATCTGTGTTTAGACTGTGCCTCAAACACCAGACCCATTTTTGTTTAGCTCTCAGCCATCCTCACACACAAGGAGGAAAACCAGATGTCACGCTCTGACTGAAAACACACTGCGGAGTCAGACATCAAAACTCTGAAACACTTAAACCTGTCCAATGGCAGGAACATTACACCAAGACTTGTACATTTTCTAGTAATTATCCTCTGGACCTCCTCAGTACTGGCTGACCATAAATTAGAGCAGTCACCATTTGGAGGAGGAAAACCACCTGCCTCCAGAGGAAACATGGAAACACACACCCAGCATCCACTATTGGGCAGTTTGCTCCTAATTAATGACAAGCCACATTCAGATACAGCCAAGGACTGTCTTTGGTACAAGCATTTGCAATCAGAATACACTTAAGGCAAGTCCCGGTTCAAGTGAGCCAAACAAACTACACTCATTTCATCCAGTTCTTCTGAATATGCTGGCAAGGCAGCAAAGTATCAAGAGAGGGGAAAAAGAAAAAACAGTAGCAAAATGCTATTCTCACAGCACACTAAGTCCACTAGTGTGAATGCTGCTGCTCAACACAGGGCAAAGAACTAGTGTCAAATATCACAGGGAAAACAAATCCAAACTCCTTCTAGAGACAGTGATACCAGTTCTTTTTTTTTTTATAATCACTTTTTTTTTTTTTTAACCATATGATTAGTAATCTGTATTTTGGTCATAATCCGTATCTCTTAGTTAATCACTGAAGGGCATTCTGTACTCCTGGAAAGTTTTAGAATAACAGCTTTAAAGCAGTAATAACAGGTTCTGGGGGTGGGAGTAAGTTTCTACTAAAGGCAACACTGAACAACCTTCTTTAAATAAACCCTTTAAAAGCCGTGAGGTGACAACTCTTTTTTATCACTGCCAAGCTAAACAGTAATGGGGAGGTCAAGAATAAAAAGTAACAAGTCCAGCCCATCTCAGCCCCTCAGCAAGACAAAAATGAGCTTCTCAGCAGGCACCCAGTAAGGGGAAGCCTTTGCAGGTAAAACCTAAACCCACTGGCCCATCTGTCAGACACTATCAATGACAAGCAGAAGTCCAGGACAAAACACCCCTGACTCACCAGGGCAGTGAGAACCAGTAAAAACCAAGAGTACATCATCAACACTCCCTGAACCCAAGACCTGTAGATTGAGGCTGTTCCAGGGGAGTACCAATACAACAGCAAGGAATAAATATGCCAGCTGTCTCTACAGATCCCTGCTTAGATACTGGGAAGGTGATTGGAGACTCAAGGAATACTTTCAAGCCCATTAGCCTGAGCACAAGTCAAGCTCTCACAGTGCACTTATCCAACAACCACAAAAACCAAGATTCTATCATAAACGAACAATCATAAAGCAAACTTCCTATTTTTTTTTGCTGAAATTATACACACTTATGAGATTTATGACAGATGTTTTTCTTCCCAGATAATCAACTGACTGCATCAAGAACCAGAGTTTTTAAATGAGCGGACCTATAAAAGTGTGTGTAAATTCAAAGTCACTAAAAGATTACCAATTAAAATAGTTCTAATACACTGAAAAAACAAAACAAAACAAAAAAAAAAAAAAAAAAAAAAAAACCACAAAAAAAAAAAAAAAAACACCCCATAGATCACTCAATTTTATTTTGCCTTCCAGAGTCACATAAATCATGGTTCTGACAGTTTTCTTTAGCTCAGGAACCCCAACTCCTGAATATCTAGACGCTACCAAGAAAACCAGCAAACCTTACTGAAGTTTCTTAATGCCCACTGCATTACTGCTCAGTAACCCCAACTCTCTTTGATTTACTAAAAACAGCTTCTCCACGACCGGATGCTAAATCAAACTGAAGTCAAAGAACCACATGGAGGAGTTTGAAACCTTCACATCTGATTCCAGGAGCAATGGCAAACATAACCCAAATAAAGCAGCACCCTGTCTTGGCTACTGGCACACAGGGAGGGAGGGAGGGGAAGAGAAGAGTGCAGCCTCCTTACTCACAAGTCACAGCTCCAGACACAGGTCCTACTTCCACAGCCCTATTTACACCTGCCAAAGCAGACACAAGTCCATCCTTCCAGCCCCCTCATTCCCTGGACAGCAGGGAATGACAGACATCTCTGCTTGTCACTTTGGACCTAGTTCTCAGTACTTCAGGTATTTTTCAGCTCAGTTCTGAATTTACAGACAATCTTAAACCCTGTGTCTTCTCCAGCATTTTTCTTAGAAGTAGTAACTGTCCTTAAGTTAAAATTTGCAAGCCATTCTCAGCAAAAAAAAATCCAACTTAGTAGACCATAATAAAAATAAACAAACAAGCAAACAAACAAAAAGCAAACACAAACCACGCAGTAGTATCCTTAAGAACAAGCAGAACAGATTACATCAGGATAAACCCAAATAACCAAAGGGGGAAATGCCAACTTAATTACATCTGCTGTACAGTAGAAAATGCAAAAGGGCTGCAAATTTGGCTGCTTCCTAGGCAAGATGCTCTGCACATACCAGTCACTACCAATCTTTCCACTGTATTACCTCCCCATGTTCCTTGTAAAAAATCTACTATTCCTTCTGCTTTCTTGAACCAGGGACTCCATATCAGCCCCCCCTTGAAGACAGTTCCCTCTTCAAACATCACTGCCTTCATTCCCTGCTCCATCCCCTCCACACCTCTCCTCAACCTGGTCTTCACCAAAGTGAGTTTCTGCATAAATGGAACATCAGCACAGGAAAAAAAGAAAGTTGTTTTTAAAAATGCCAGTGGACACAACTCCAGTTTGAGTACAGAGCACCTGCCTATGCCACAAAAGAAGGAAACACAAAATCATAATTATTATTATAGATTAGCACACATTTAGAATTGTTGTTGAAGTATGACAGTTCTTCTTTTAAAGCATGTTAACTGGTAGACCCCAAAGAGGTAATTATTAATCTTGCAGATTAATAGATTAAAAGAATTAACTACATAGAGCAGCTGTGCTCCAGCCACCAATGATGTAAAAATGAGCACAGTCACAATCCTGTGCAAGCTCAAGCAAGGACAGCTACACAAGAAATGCTACAAAAGTGTCTGGATTCCAAATGTTTGAAATCTCAATTTGAAGACAGACGTTTTAAGGTGTAACAAATTCCATTCAACTGACATTACAAAGTTACAATTATCTACGTTACTAAAGTGATTTTACCAAGCTAAGCCACCTGACAAGGGAAATGGCAAACTCTTCATCAGCTGTGTTGGAAAAAAATTCTCTTTTCAACTTTGCCTTGTTTCCCTCCTCATACATAACACTATTAAAAAAAAATTTAAGAACTCTGTTACAGCTAAGCCAGCCATTTTCAGCTGCCAAACTAAAGTTTAGTCCCATTTTAGTACCAGGAGACTGTGGATCATAATTCATGCAGTTAAATTGAGGATTACTTGTTGACATCAATTTTGAACAGCCCAAAATAACCCAGTCTTCAAATTTTGGGGGGAGGAAAGGGCATGAAATTACTAAGAGAACTGGCAGTAGCAGTTTAAATGCTTTGCTGTGATTAGCAGAGAGCACATCACGACAAAGAATGTATTGATCTGAAGTTGTGCTAGAACTGATATGGCAAAGAGAAGCTGGAAAGAGAAACATTAACACCCAAGTTAATACCACATGAAGGAGCCAGTAAATCTCACTTTAAAGTGCCTGAGAGAACATTTGATTATTTGATTGACTGCATTAAAAATAACCTCCCATTCAATCAGTAAAGAATTTCCTACTTACACTTCGGACTTATTTACAGATCCTTCTTGCAAAGGGCATCAAAGATGGGTGGGAATTCCTGTCCCTGAGGAATTTACAGGTCAAACAACATACAATGAGAACGGCCACACACAGAGCTAAAAATGTCCCCTTGACCCATTCTGAGCTGGAATTAGTCTCCAATTAAAGTCACGCTTCTGTGATGAACCCCGTCGATGCTTTTGTGCCACTCAGCACTCCAATTACATTAATATTTGTAATTATACTTCTGAGAAAATGCTAATAGACACAACTCCACAAGAACAGATCACAGCCTCGCCGGTGTCACCCCCACCTGCCTGCCCTTGCTTAAGCAGCAGAAGGAAAGTAAAGGTAGCAATTTCTTCTTCCTTCAAGAGAACTACAGCACATAATTACAGTTTCACAAATCCCCCGAAATGCAACGCATCCAAAGGCTTTATTCTCTTTGAAGGCTGTGACAGACTTAAACCAGAGGTGATGTTTCCCATATGACACGCCAGACTCCACAGGCTGAGACACCAACTCAGCCTGGCCTTCGGCCGGAGGCCAGCAAAAGAGTTCCAGAACAAAAGCTGCTGCTCACCTGTCTCCCCCTCTCTGAGCTACCACTGAAAAAAAGGGGGAAAAAAAGGAAATAAGCCTCACCAATCTCTTCACCAAAGACCAACAAGCAGATGGAAAAACAACACTAATCACAACAGATCCCTCCTGAACTACTGTTAAAAGATTCTGCTCACACCAGAGAGAGCTCTAAGAAGAGAAGGAGGGAGTTACTGCAGAGAAGACACCTCACCTTTCAATTTTTGCACCAACAAACTCATCAAAGCACTAAACTCACATGCCAGCTCCACCACTTGTGACACCGCAGGCAGCTGGTGAGCAGAGACTGTTCAAGCACAGCACAAAGCCCGTCAAACAACGTTTGTTTACTACATCAACCCCCAAGAATTCCAGAAAAAGTTGTCATTATTGCCATCGCTGAAAGTCACCGTGGCAGCAGAAAGTTCTCAGCAGCCGGGCTGTGCCAGCTGTGGAGGACACCCGGATCCATCCTCTCCATCATTTCTCCCACCCGCTGCTCCCAAGGGAGCGGTGACTGCTCTGGGGACGGGCTGATTCTGTCACTCCCAAGGAAGGACTCACAGACACATCCAAAGGACTCACAGACACATCCATGACCTCCGCAGACAAGTTTATCTTATCCTGCCAGGAAGCTGCTGCAGTCTGGGACCGTGAAGGCAGACAGGGAGGCGCTGGCAGCGTGGATTACCAAGGTCTGCCTCGCTCCTTAATCCAACTTTCCTAATTTTTGTTTAGACTTCGGCTCCCAAAGACGAGCTCGATTTTGAAATACTTCTCACACTGTACTTTACTTCTGATAAGGCATGACAATACGTGGTCACAGAATCACAGAATGAATCAGAGCGGTTTGGGCTGGAAGGGACCTGAAAGATCATCTTGTTCCAACCCCCTGCCACGGGCAGGGACGCCTTCCACTGTCCCAGGCTGTTCCAAGCCCCGTCCAACCTGGCCTTGGACACTTCCAAGGATGGGATAGGCAATATCATGGAAGTTCTGCTACCCAAAATCCACAACCCATCACTGCCATCACCTACTCCACCACCGCGTGCAGATCCACACAGACACATCGGAACACGAACAAAATCAAACCGGGAGGGTGGGAAGAAGTGGGAGGGAGGCAGCACAGGCATGATATCACCCAGGCACACCAAGGCACCACAGCGCGGGGTCCGGAGCAGCAGCCACGGGAGGGAAAAAAAAAAAAAAAAAAATCCGAATTTCCTGCCTTTGTACCGAGGCTGTGCCAGCCTGCCTGCCCTCGGCAAACCGTTCCACGCGGGACACCGATCGCAGCGGGATCCGGGGCCGCACCGGAGGCGCCTCCTCACAGCCGCCCCGACCCCGGCAGTAGGTCCCCGGTCAGCTCTGGCTCAGCTCGCCCCCGTTCGCCCCGCGACCCCTCGACCTGCAGCGCTGCCCGAGCAGGGCAGTGAGAGCACAAGGGCTTTACCTCTCCGCCGGGATCCGTCCCTCAGTCCCTCAGGAACACGCTCGGAGCACTGGGAGCCGCCTGCGCCCCGCGCCGCCCCCCCCCCCCTCCCGCGCTCCCCCCCCGCTCACGACATGGTCTCTCCCGAGGCGCCGCGGCTGCCGCGGCCGCGGGCGCTCCCACTCGGCGCGGCGGGGGGGGGAGGCTCTGCCCGCGCTCCTCTAATGGCGGCGGCCGGAGCGGCCCAAAGCAAAATAAACCCCCGCACGGCCGAGCCGCACGTCAGCGCGGCCTGCCGCCCTGCGCGCCGCCCATTGGCTGGGCCCTCTCCTGCCTTCCGCCAATCGGCGAGCGGTTCTTTGCGCAGAGCGGTGATATCATCGCTACCGCGGGGTGCCGCGCGCAGGGCGGGCGCCAGGGGGCGCCGTCCGTGCCGGCCCCTCAGGGCGGGTCCCGTGGGACCCTCGGGGGGGATTCCGCGCTGCCGCTTCCCGGCCCTTCCCGGCCCTTCTCGCACATCCCCCCGGGCCCCCCGGCTACCCCGGGACCTTCCCCGAGCCAAACATGTGCCTGGGTTGGCGGCGGTAACGCGTAGAGCGTTGTGGAGCGGAGACGAGAGCATCCTCCCTGTGGCTCCACATACACCGTGGTATATGGTACGGGGTATATGGACATCGGAGTTTCCTGTGGGAATAATCCCTCAAAAAAAACCCCTCCGTGTGATGGCACGTGGCCAGGCAGCAGCCGTGGAGAACACCGCTTTGTGGTGGTTGATCACGGAATCACTGAGGTTGGAAAAGCCCTCTCAGACAATCGAGTCCAAGCTGTGCCTGACCCTCACCTTGTCCCCAGCCCAGAGCACTGAGTGCCACATCCAGCCCTTCCTTGGACACCTCCAGGAGTGGGAACGGGACCATCACTACTCTGGGCAGCCCTTTCCAATGCCTAATTACCCTTTCTGTGAAGAAATCCCTCCTAATGCCCAACCTGAACCTGCACTGGCTGCAATTTAAGACTCCGTCCTTTGTTTCTTATCAGTGCTCAGAAAGTATTTTGCTATGGAACAACTGAAGGAATTAATGGGAATCCAAAATCCACCGGGTGCCATGGTCAGGTTGATCTGATGGTGTTGGGTCGTAGGTCAGACTCAATCTCAGAGGTCTTTTTCAATCTAAATTGATCCTGTGAAATAAATTTTAAACATTTCCTCCTCATGTTGATTCCAGCCCCGTTCCTGGCTCGAGGCAGCGAATGTGTGGGATGGGAGTTCAGGGTGTCACTCTGCCCAAAAGGACTCATCCAAGCAGCAGCCCCACAGTGCACAGCCCATTTCTCTTCTGAGAAGAAAAGGCCAGCAACAACAGCTCTGCCAGCCCTTGGGTTCACTCCTTGTGCTGGCTGTGCAATATTTTTTTTGCTTTCCACTCAAAAATTGCGAGATTGCGTCTTCCTTAAGCTGCCCTTGTAGGCTCACTGACAGAAAATGTGTATTTCTGCACATCCTTGCTATTCCCTCATGGGTTTTACATCATTTAATATTGGATTTTTTTTCCCCCCCACTGCAGTTACTCCTTTTTATTTCAGGCTTTCTCAGATGTTTTAGCACTTTCTTATTTCCATGGTTTCATTCCCCATTCCCAGACTGTGTTAGGTAATGCCTCGGGCTTGGTGTTGCATTGGGAAACTCATCCAGGACCAGCTGGATCCATCCCTTCTCCCTCAGTCAGCAGAAAAGAAAAGTACCTGAGATGTTCCAGCAGAGCAGTGCTAGAGAAAATCCCTTTGTCCAGCAAGCAAACAACCAGGACTGGAGTCAGGACGAGTAAAATGTAATTACTTATGGAGACTGAAATAGAAATTTGTCTTCATTTGCAATTAAATTAGTTTGCTATAAACATGGAGAACTGTTGCAGGGGGAGGGTAATGTGATTTCTCTCTCCCAGACGAATTATCTACTAAATTCTCTTTCTGACTCCACTGAACAAGTTGGTCCATTTCTCAAAACACAGCTGTAGAAAAAAGGGGGACAACTTTTTTTTTTTTGGTTTTGGATAAGACTTGGAGAAGTCATGTAAAATAAATATTCCTTATCTTAAGGAATTTTACTATCTCTGCATTTAGAAATCATCCAGAAAATGTATTCCTTGCTCTTAGCATCCAGGCAAGATGATGGAAGAGCTGTTGGGGTAAATTCTAAATGCTGCTCCAACTTTGCAACAATGGAAATTTCCAGAAATAATTGTTATAGATTGGACTGCATAAAAAGATATGAAAATACAAGGGATATCTTAGAACCATAGACTCGTAGAGGGGCTTGGGTTGGGCAAAAAGTTATGACCAACTGAAAAAAAAAAAAAAAGTAATTCCAAAGAATTCTATGGTTCTAAGAGATTTTCATCTCTGCACAGTTGGTCTGCAGAACAGAAGCATTCTGAGTAGTGAAAGAGGTCCCTGGATAGTATCTGAAGGAGAACATGTGGTCAAATTGAATTTGAAAATATTTACCAGAGCAAAAGCAAATCCTGGGCTGCATCTCCCAATTGCCTGACGTTTTTGATGTTGGTGACTTTATTGCTAAGGCCATGTCTTTGGCTTTAGCTCAAAAAAGCTGCTGGTGTCTCCTTCCAGGTTTACCTTGCAGGAGTTTGCCATTTGTTCTAGACTTAAACAATAAAATACAAGAGAAATGACCTTTCAGCAGTTTAGAACATTGATATTTACACATGTAATTTATCCAAGAAGAGCTTTCAGCCTTCTAATTTGGAGACGAATCAAAATCTACATGACTTGATAGTCCAGTCCTCAAATGATTTGGTGTCTGATCACCTTTTCTTTTTTAAAATGTCAGAAAGATAATTCTATTTTTTGTTAGAGGTAGCAGAAGTTGTAAGCAAGTACTAATTTCCTATATCCCACCCGAAATTTTCATTTCCTTTCAGCAGTTTCAGGAGAAATTTTAACTCCCTAGCAAGGAATTTGGAACAGTCATACTCATTTGACAGCTGAAGCTGTTATTTTGGGAACCTTCCTTTGCAGAGCTGGATTTGCTCAGGCCTTGCAGCTCGGGTGCCTTCACACAGGGTTGTACAACTGCCCCTTGTGCCTCACAATAAACCCACAGCAGAACCACGAGATAAAAATATCATTTGCACATATATGTGTTCCAGCTTTCTTTTCTCCCCACTTTTCCAACATCATAAATCACCGTTCTTGTAACTCCCCACCTTCCTCAGCCATCCTAACTCTGATCTCCTTTCTTCCTGTTCCTCCTCCAGAACAAGAACTGATAGTAAATCTCCTTGTCAGAGCTCACAGATTTGATAAAACCCAAGCAACGTGCCCAAATGATGGGATTTTGCAGGAATATCCAGCTCAGAACCCCGTGATTCCCATCCTTGCCAGCCTGGAGCTGTCCCAGCAGCCTGGAACCCTTTGTGCCTGCGAGGTGGGAGCCTTGCAGGCAGCCAGCGAGGCAGATGGCTGGGAAGTTCCCTTCCTTTTCTACAAGGAATTCATAAATTTAGGATTTTTTCGGTGCAACCCTGAGTTGCAATTTGCCGCTGTCTCCCGTTAAGCACGAGTGCTTTGCCTTACAAGATGCCCTGATTTTTTTTTCTGCCCTGATGCTCGCCTGTTTGTAAAAGGCCTTTCCCTCAACCCTCCCTGACGTTTCTCTTCTGATTCACCCTGTTTATACCCGAGCAAATGATACCCAAAGCTATAATTAGAAAGCAAGCTTTGAAACATTCCACAGGAGCACATTTGTTGCGTGCAGTAGCTGGGGGGACTCAGCGACACAAAATTGTCTTTTAGGTAAGCAAAAAAAAAAAAAAAAAAAAAAAAGACAAAAACCTAATTATTTTCTGCTGGCGTGGAGTGCTTTTGTACTGCAGCAGAATTACCTCAGCTTGAGTGCAAAGATTACATCTAGTTAATGATGTTTAAGTGCAGATCTTGCTCTTATGTAATTCTCTTTACCCTGGTAACTCCTCGCTCTCAGGCAGGGCGCTGGCTCCCATTAGGAGATTCATCCTCAGCTTATCCAGGAGCAGGGATGTACATGCTCACCAGATGGTTATGTCTCACTAGCTGAACTTTGGATATGCAGAGCTCCCTACTCAAACAGCTCCTCAGATCCTGCTCCTGCTGTTGCTTTATCCTCTGTTCTCAGGAGCAAGGAAAGCTTGCAACACTTAGATAAAGGGCGAGGAATAGAAGCACACAAAAATCCAAAGGAAGCACAGGTTTTGCACTGAGAACAGGATGTTTTAAATGGTTCACTGATTTGTTACCAGTTTTTCATCCTCTGAGTCAGCCTGGGCCTTCACACCCAGTAAATGCCATCCTTGGGGCTCCTTTTCTCATTTTTATTTGAATTAGAAGAGTATTTAACTATAGCTGGATCACTATTGCCCCTATTCAGGCAAGGATGAAGTCAGAGGAGGTTAAATCGCAGGACTGTAGAATGCCTTGGGTTGGAAGAGACATGAAAGAACATCCATGCAGCCAGCAATAGATCCCTCTCAGCTCTCCAAGTAATCAGAGCGTGGGGGTGATTGTTTCAGGGACAAAACAGCCAGGAAAGATAAATAAGATAAATAAGATAAAGAAGATAAACAGAGAATAGATAAATCTAGCTTGGAAGAAGTGGGCAGAAATGTCTCTGAAGTCTGCACTCCGAAATGTATTTCAGTAGCAAAAAGAAAAAGGTTCAAAGTGGGGAACACTTCCATTGAAGTCTTCCACATTCTCGTATTTTTCTTGCTTCCTCTCTGATTCCACACGGAGCAGAGGAAGGGGATGAAGGAGTAAATCCATCAGGACGCGGCCTTCCAGCTGAAGGGTTTGAGCCCTGTGATGGAGGAACCTTAGAACCTTTCCTCAGCTGAGCAGACCTTGTGTAGATGAAGGAGTGTGTGGCCAAGAGAGCGGCAGCACACGTGGGGAAAAGGGGAAGCTGGGAGGCGATGGGATGGCTGAGTTCCAGCGCTCAGGGTGGATCTGGAGACTCCAGCAGACTGCAGGAGCTGCCCGTCCCAGATGGTGAGCGCAGCGTGGCTGCTCCGAGCGTGCAGCAGCAGGGCTGTCACAGCACAGGAATGCGGGGGGGAGGAGGACAGAGAGGAGGAAAAGAGAGAGGGAGCCGAGGAAAATGTGAGGCGGGGTCTTAAAGGGGAAAGAAAAATAGAACAGGAAAATGCAAAGGGCTCTTAGGACGCGCTCTGAAAGTCGTCAGGGACGGCAGTGACAGGTCACAGCGCAGCTCGGAAAGGATGCAGCAGCCTGAGTCACTTCAGGGGCATGTGAGACATTTATGAGGACTTGAGACAAAAATCCGTTTTAAAAATGTTCTGAAGTCCATAAACCTACTGCTGTACAGAAATGTCAGGTGCAAAGAGCCTGGATGGCCCTGTGCAATGGCCACTCTCTCTCTCACCATCACCACTGACACTCTGAACTACCACCAACCCCGGGACCCCTCCGAAACGCTTCTGGCAGCAGAAAATGAAGTGTGGGATCAGCATAACACTGACTCCTCCAACACTGCCAGCTGGGGCTGGAGGAGATGAAAACACCACATTATGCTGGCACCGGTTTTGATGATGGGTTAGGCAACCCCCTCCTCTGACTCCTGGTTTTTGTGAGCCCCCTGATGGCATCACCCCTCCCCAAACATCGTATAAAATCCAGAGATGCTAAACCCAGTGGAGCTGAGAGGCAAAAATTCAGACATTTTTCCACTTTAGGAGAGCCCAGCCCCTCTCCTGTGCAGCAAGGCAGCATTATCAGGTGGCTTTAATATGCCCCAGAGTCCAGCCAAAGCTCGACTTAGTGGTCAGCAAAAGTGAAAATGGGATTTATTATAAATAAGACTGTCCAAGAGCACACGAGGCAGCAGGGTAGGGACATTCTGTGTCTGGTTTGCAGAACACAGTGCATCATGCCCAGCATAATCAGCACCAGCTAATCAGATTATTTGATGAGCCAGAGGGAGCAAAATCTATCTGTGAGTTGATGTAATCCACCAATAGACTGCTTAAGGATTCTGGATATTTTCATTCTGTGTCTCAGAAGCCTTTCTCTTACCTATTTATCGAGACTTATCCTTTTTCTGAGCAAATCTAGGATTAAACACAGACAGCTCGAATTAAAACCAGAACACAAACCAGGTAAGAGTGAGATTCCAACAGAGCAGTGCCAATTACCACACTACTGGCTCAGCAGGATGGTGGAAGAATATCAGGGATACTTTAAAGCCATTAGTGGAGACCTTGGATGGTAACTGAGGAAGATAAGGAATACACAAGTCTGGAATTAAAATGGGGAACAGACATTTTTTCTGGAACATCGTGAAATTTTGGATGAGATTTTTGTTTTAATTCAGGCCTAGCCTGGTCCATAAATTCTTATCACTTTAATATGATTTAGAGGTGTGTTCTGTAAAGAATCTGTACCTTCTCTTAGCCTTCTTTATCACAAACAGGAAGTTTCAACAACTGCATAAAAAGTAGCTTTCCATCTTATTCCTAATTTAATCTTGCAGAAAGCTGTCTAGCAGGGTACCTCATAATGCTATGCCTTATTTATAGATACAATGAGGGGAACAGAAAAATAAATCATTTTCAAAACAGATTACTTTTCTGGAAGGGCAGTTCTTTGATTGCTTTTATCCCTAACTTTAAAAGAAAATAATTTAGTAATTATAGCTTGAGCAACTATTGTTTACTTGTATCAGGCCTCACAAAAGCTGCTGTGCCTGCCTTTCTTGTATGTTGTGTTAAAAAGATGGGTAGAAACAGAATAAAATAATTGCAACAGAACATTGCCTGGGATCACTGCCTCCCTCCCACTGCACAAAGAGATGCTGGAGCAAAGCTGAGACATTTATTGAGCAGCAGGAGGTCATTAGCTTGTTGTCAGGCCTCTCTCCACTGACAGCTTGACATGGCTGTCTGGTAAGTAAGCTGCATTATAAACAGGCTTTTTGTAACACATGTGTCTGCTTTCATATGAAGAGTATGTTTGATGTCTCCCAAATAATCCTTGCCACCCTGAGAAATTACAGATTTTGTGTTTCAGGAACGTTTTGCTTCAGTTTTCCAACCGCATGTCTCAGCTGCATCTGAATTTCTCTTGAAAATTCCCTTTGAAAAAAGTTTAAGCTTCAAAAGCTTCCACTTCCATGACACAGCCAGCTCTGGAGCTGCCCATGTCCAGACAGAGCTGTAAATTTACAGGGCTCTAACACCAAAGGACAATTTAGAGCATCTCTTGGGGTTGTGCACAGCTGAAATAGCCTAAATACTTGAAATAGCTCACAACAACTTAGATCTTCCATAGAGGTCAGAGTGAGGACCGAGGATCAGAGAATTCAGGAGGATATTTAACTGAGGAGTAAACAATTGTTGCCCTGAGCCAGCCAGGTCCATGTGTATTCATTCATTTGTACATCTCATTACTGCCCAAGCACCACGGCAGCAGAGAGGCCGAGCACTGGCTTAGCTTTGCCCAATGCAGTTCAGCTTAATCGATAAAACCAGTTCTACAAAATTGTGCAAAATGTTGAGCCACTGCTGGAATAATTGGAAATTGGTGAAGCTGCTCGGTCTCAGGAAGGTCACATTCCTTCACTGGATGTGGAAGCTTTGAAATCCAGGAGGGATTCATGTCCTTTTCTTCCCAGACATGGCTTTCACATAGCCCAGTTTCCCCAAGACTTCCCATGGTTCCTCCCTCTGCCAAGTCAGCTTTTACAGTCGAGGGGCCTGGACAAACACCCAAGGCCTGGGGAGAAAGCCCAGATTTGGCCTGTTGTCCACAAGCCACATTTCATTGGTGTAGCAAAATCACATCACATTGGTTGTATTAGGAATATTGATCACACAGCTGATCATAGAATCACAGAATGGTTTGGGTTGGAAGGGACTTTAAAGAACATTTGTTCCAACCCTCTGCCATGGGCAGGATCACCTTCCACTGCACCAGGTTGCTCCAAGCCCTGTCCAACCTCATGTAGATGGGAGTCCAGGCTACCACCCATGTCAGAAGCAAAGGCTGTTCAGATGAAAGGGGCTGATCATTTGCATCAAATTAGGGATTTTGTTTCCCAAATGGAGCCCAAATCTGTTTGGATTAGAGCTTTCCAGCAGCTCTGCCGATGAAATAGAATTTCTGCCATTTCGTTTTGTTGCTGTATCTCTTATCTTGCCATCCTGGCTTTGAATTTTCACTCTCTTATTCCAAGTACACATCTTGCCTGATTTGCTTAATCTTCAAGAGTTTTCACAGTGTCCTCAGGCACTCAGGGAAGAGGCCAAGTGAGCTGGGCTTCCCTCAGAGCACCCAGCTCCAAAGCTGAACTGTGTTCATTTCTTGGCTGTCTTCCTCTCACATCAGAGAATATTCCAAATAAGGCCTGACTGGTGTTGCTCAGAATCAAAATAGCTCCATCTTATTTAGGTTTGATAACCCCTGGAGAAAAATCCCTTGGTCTTTGGCTTCTCCTCAGAGCTGTTGACTGCCTTGGCATATGGTCCTGGTAGATCTTCTCAGTTAAACACTGTTACATCACACTTCTGTCAGCTGTCAGTATTTTAATGTTTTTCTTGGAGTGTGTGCTTCCTGTCCTAGACCTTCTGCCTCTAGAGTCAAGTGATTAAGTTAGAATCTGAGGTTTTATTTTCAAAGTAGATTTCTAATCCTCAGTGCAGCACAGAAAAGCATAAAATATCGACTAAGTAAAAATAAAGGGTTCAGAAACTAAAAGCAAAGACCAAAAAGGAACCACAAATATCAGTTCCTAAAACTCCTTAGTTAAAAATATAATTTCAATGTTTTGGAACAAAACAAACCAGCTGGTTAAGTTTTTTTCCTGAAGTTTTTGATTGCCAGTTCCAGAGTGCAGAAGGCATTTCTATTTTTGCCGGTCCTGGATCAATATCCCAGCTCAGTTCAGAGGGATGAGTAGATTGTCTCTCACCGACAGCTCGCTCAAGCTGGGTCCTTACATCTAATACTGATCATGGGCTTCCTGAAACACTCCAGGAAAAATAAGGAATATTGGCATCTGTGTTCTGGGTGACATTTTGGGCAGATATGCTCTGTTTAGCTGGTTTTCCTCATCTAACAGAATACCTACAAAATCTTTCTTTCCATGCCCTCAGGTGTTGCAGTTGCATTCATGGCTGCTGTAGCCCATTCCAGAGGAGCCTGTGCCACAGCTCTGGCTACAATGGTTTTTGTAGGTGTTGCCTGCTTGGAGCCAGATGTGTATCAGATAATGCCACAGAATCACAGGGGAACAGACTGGAAGGGACCTCAAGGGTCCTCTGGTTCAGTTTCCTTGGCCAAAGCACAGTCTAGACAAAATCTGGTCTAATCAGAGTCTTGTACCATTGAGTCTGCATCCCCCAAGGATGGAGATCCCACTGACAGCTTCTCTGAACCCTGTTCCAGGGTCTGACAAACACAGATTATTCTTTTCCTGATAAGCAGTCTAAGCTTGCACTAATTGTCCCCAAAACATGCACACTCTGCCTCTTTTGAAACCCAAATGAAGTTTAATTGTGTTGGTTTTCCTTGAGAGATAACGTGACTAGAGAGCATGAAGTCCCAAATTTAGTGAGACTGCATGAAGTAAAAGATATTATGGATTAGAAACACAAGCCATTAACCTAGAACACCAAGAACAGTTTTGGCTTCCTTTTTTGCCAGCCTAATACTGGAAGGGCCTTGAAAAAAATCATTTAATTGATATTTCTCATCCAAGTTTATAGCTAGAGCTGAATAAAGACCTCTATTTCTTTTCTGCTTCAATTTTCAAAGTTCTAAAATACTTAATTCTACAAAAGAGGTAATGACAGTAATGAAAACTACGTAGTGAAAACTTGCCAGAAAAAGAAAAATGTTATTTATAACAGAAATTATCGCAGAATTTGGAGCTTTTGTAACTTATCCAGGAACTCTGAAACAAAGCTCTGTGGGATCTCCTAAAGCCTTTAGTGTTCAAGCCAGGGAGTGGGGCTGGTTTGGAGGTGGACCCTGAAGTGAAGTGGATGCCTCCAGAAATGTGTCCCCACAGGTACACTCCACCAGCTCCAGGGCATCTCCTGGCCATCCTGGCAGACTGGCAGCACCTTTAGTGTAGCTCAGAAACCTGCTGGAACTCCTGAGCTACTGCAAACCAGCTTGGTTTCACAACCAGCATTTACCACAACATCTCTATTTTTGGAAGCTGTCCAGCCAGCAACATTTCCCATTTACAAGGAAGAAGTTTCACTTCTCCTCCAGCATCCACCTCTCCAACAGCCTGTGAGCTGCTCTGAGCTGCCCTGCCTTCTGAAGGCAAGGAGAGAGCAGCACCTGCAGCTCACCACACTTGAACACATCTGGGAGCGTTTCACTGCATCTGAACTAGGCTAAACAAGCTACCTCCCAGGCACACTGACCCCTCTGGGGAATGCAAACACCCTAGTTCAGACTACACTCACGTTATGAAGACCTAATTTAGTCCTGATGTTTTGAGATGCACATGCAAGCTGCTTTTTACAAGGTCACCCCCAGCAGAGACAAGGAGTTTTTCATTATTAGCGTGAAGACCTTGAGTTTTGACAAATGCTCTTGGCTTTCATCATCATCTGCATGCTGGTTTTTTTCCATCTTCCTTGTGTTAAATGGTCAGTAGGAGAGGCTGTAATTTATGCAGCAGTCCTGACAGTTGTCTCAGGGGTTCTGTGCAATGAATCACCTTCATTTTAAAAGCTCTTTTTTAAATAAATGGTCTCAAAACTGTACAGTTTTAAAACTGAAAAGGTAAGGGCATTTACACGGTATGGAGGGGAACTTGTATTTGGTGACAAATTAAAACGTTCAGCCACAAAAATGATGCCTAAGAGAAGATGAAGAAAGAAAAGGTAAAACAGTGTTAAAGGAAGATGTTTTGCTATTTAGATACATTCTCTCTCTCTCCTTGTATAGAAAATATTTTAGAGGTGAGTCCTGACCCTTGTTTGTCCTGAAGTGTTAATACCAAGTGCTCAGACAGGAAAATGATGTCGATCTGCCAGTCACTAATTGCCCTTCCCTGTGGTCCCCATTTCCCTGGGTGCCCTGTTTTTCTCCATGGCCCTGACAACTCTTCCCACGCCAGAGGAAATATTTAGCTCCCACCTTCCTGTGGAGTAGCAATTTCCCTATTTCCATAACTTAAGCCTTCCCCACCGAGCAGCTGCAGTGTCTGCTTGAACTGTGGAGTATTTATTTTGTGGAGGTTTTTCTAAGTCCTGATCAAATCAGTTTGAGAGGAAAGATACCTACAACATCCTAAAGAACAGCTGTTCCTGACAAATCCACCCCAGGAAACATTTTGTCTGTTTATCCTATGAATTGGCAGAACATGGGCTGCTGTATCCTGAAATATTCTATCATCTCCCATTAAATAAATAGGGAACTGAACAGTTCCTAGCTACGGATCACAAATGGAAGTGGGAGGAAAGTAAACATCCAGTTTAGCTTTCACCTCAGTGCATTGATGGTTCCAGCTCACCTGAAGTTTCTCAATGATATCCATAGGAAAACAGGCAAGTACCTCGTGGGGCTTTTCTTTTCCTGGACATCAATTTCTCTGAAGTGCTCACATCCTTCTTGTCTAAACTTATACATTCTAGATGGATAAAGACATCTGTAAAAAAGGGAATTATTTTCCAACCTCTGCCTGGCCGAGGGCCAAAGGAAGCCGTGTGATGTTCAATCTTACATTCATACAGTGTGACATGAAAAAGAAATGTGCAGGGGAACACTAAAGGGCTCAATCAGCCTCTCCTCAGGCTGTTTTTCATGGAAATCTTTCCCTTCAGTTAAAAAAAAATACACATATATGTACATATGTTTTATTTTGGCACGGTGACCTTGGGGGATTGTGAGTTTGGGGCTTGGAGTCTTTTTGTCCTACGGGATTTCTAATGATTTCTAATGGCAGCAGGGATTCCTGACTCCTGCATCCCTGATTTTAGCTGCAGGCAGGGCAGCAAGGACAGGCCCTGCTCTGTCAATCTGGTAATGAACAGTAATGACAGACTCTAAGCTGTCATAAGAGGATATGACCAAGCCTTGTTCGGGAATGGAGAACTCAGCCACGTCTGGTGACAGCCAGGATGACCTGAGGGAAGGGCCCTGCCCACAACAAAGAACTTTTTGCCCACTCACAAATAAAACTGACCCCTCCACATGACGTTCCCAGCTTCTCCCCCCTCTCCAGCATCCTTTCTCTCTCCTGTTCCAGAACAGGTGGTCAAATCTGGATTAATTTTATTTTGTCCTAAACACATCATTAATTCTGTGCTCTCACTAGACCACAGCTTGCTGGGAGGAGGGAGAATTTTAATCCTGGTGAGATTTCCCACTCTTACAGATTCCCACATGGAGATTGCAGCAGCCTTTGTACAAGTGTTGGAGCTGCTACAGGCTGTGGAATTTTGGGGAAGCAGTGGTGATGTACAAGCCCTGAAGTGGGAGCTTTCCTGCCCTGGGACCAAGCTGAGCCCCTTCCCTGAAAAGCAGGGCAAGCAGCATCCCCATTTTTGTTCAGGAAGTCACACTAATTACAGAGCTATTGCCTTCCTCATTTAAGCAGGCAGTTAATACCAATGCTATTAAAATCCCAACATTTCCAGCTTCCCTCAGGAGCACTGAGTGGCTGTTCATGGAGCAGGCTCACACCACGCTGCCTCTTCTGTGGTGACACTGGGCGAGTGACAAATGCTGCATGGTCACTCTAAATTCATATTTTGCTGCCCTCCTTCCCTAGGAGACAGGCCAGAGCTGCCTGGGACAGGATCTGTGCTCCTGCTTCCTCCTGTGACAAAGAAGGTGCCACAGGAGGGCACAAGGAAAGTGAGTCATTCCTGTGATCATTAATTAATTAGTGTCCTGCTGCTCCTCCAGGCAAACCAAACAGATTACACAGGGCAAAACTGACATAAACAAGTAGAAAACTCTGCTTATAAAGGAACTTGGGAAGACATTCAGTCTCAAACCTGTCAGAGCTCCAGACAGTGATCCAGTCTGCTCTCTTTCCAGGATTCTCTTGGGTGCTTAGATCCATTCTCCCCAAAGCAGGTGGGATTCACAGATTAAAGGGTGCACAGAAATTCCTCTCCCTGATGAGACAAATGTTTCTGTCTCCAAGCTGGATGGGTGAAGCTTTAGGGTCTGACTAAACCACAGCCAAGGTCACCACTTCCCAGCAGGTGCTCCATGGCAGTCACTGCATTGCCATCCCCAGGTTTCCAAGGAACCTACCTCCCTATCCAGAGAGCTGAGGGGATCAGGACAGCATCATCCCCATGGTCAGGAGCCTCCAAGTTTGCAGAGACCACCAGGAACAGGGCACACAGAAGCCCCTGCTCTGTCCCACCTCCCTGTGCTCGAGACCTGTGTCTTTGAAAACTGTTCCAGAGAGACACAGGTGCACTTTGCAGGAAAGCCACTAAGAAAAGCCAAATCTCATCTGGATTTGTGCTCTTCCTTGTCTCTCAGCATTCCTTGATTCAAACAGCAAAAGCAGCCTGTCAGAACATGGCCTTCCCTGCTGTTACCTTTGCACCCCATCCCTGAGCCACCCCACAGGGAAAAACTCACCAGAAAAGGCAATATTACTACTAAAAATAAAAATAAAAATAAAAATAAAAATAAAAAAAATAAAAATAAAAATAAAAATAAAAATAAAAATCCTCCATTCCCTTGAAAAAGAAAAGAGAAATCTTCCAGTCCCTCTGCTCAGAGAAAAGCTGTCTGGGGCTGGGCTCAGCCAGAGGGTCCCTGCTGCCTGCCCTCCCAGCCTGTCCCAGCTTTCTGTGCCTCTCCCCAAAGCTGCTGGTGGGGGAGGCAGAGCAGAGCCAGCAAATGATGCTCCCCAGAGCGTGGGCTGCCTGCCAAGGAGCACTGCCAGGTGCTTGCTGTTTAAATTGCTTAATATATTGTATTAAACAAAGATCGATATCAGGATCATGGGCTCCAGCCTTGTCTTGGAGCCTGAGCTTGTCCAGAGCACGCAGCATCCCCCCCTCAGCTGTGCTGAGGCACCCTCAGGGGTCCAGGGACCTTCTCCTGAGGCAGATCCTGGGGCTCACTCTCCACCTCACCCCGGCCAAGTGAGGTGGGTTACTGCTCCTAAACCCACCCTCTGCAAGGTCTGGGTGTGCTTTTTCCTGACCTCAGCAAGGAAACAGGTGGGGCAACCTGTTGCCATGCTTTCGTGCCTGCTTGTTTTGGTTTTGGGAACTCTGTTCCCAGGCACGGTCTTGAAGCACAAGGTCATCTTCTGTAAACTACCAAAGCTCCTACATCTGTTCCCAGAGGAGGGGCTTCAGTGATGGTCTCTGGAAAACGACCAGTGGTTCCCAAGGGTCCCACCTCTGGGGTGGGCAATTTGTAAAATGTACAAAAGGAGTCAGAAAATAAAGGAGTGCTCTCTTACTTGCAAGAGCACCACGCAGCCTCATCGATGCACTCCCTGCCTCGTTCCTGAGCGCTGGTCACCAGTTACAGGGGCAACCCTGTGACCTCCGTGTGCCCGGTGATGGGAAAGCCCTCAAACCCCAGAGAAGGGCGCAGAGCCCCGGGGGCTGCGGGAGGTGGAGCTGGCTGGGGACTGATGGATAAAGGCACGACCCGTGTGCTGCCAGCCCCCTTGGAGGTGAGCTCTGCCACACTGCCAAGCTCTAATGGCTTCATTGTTGTCGGGTTACAATGGGCTGCGATAAAATCTCCAGCTCGACAGGAGCATTTCCTGGCAGGGATTCAGAGAGGCCAACACACCTCGGGGCAGAGCATCAGCGTCCGGGGCACGGCCACCAAGCTCCTGTGGGGCATTTCCAGGCTGGCAGTGGCCACGTAGCACCAGGGATGGGGAAAATCTGTTCATTAATAACTTATCCTGGGCTTCTGAGTGAAGGGTGATGGGCTGTACTTGGTTAAGTAAAGTGTATGAGGTCTCAGAGCTACGCTGGTTTATTAATTTGCCTCGTTAATCTAATTTCCTGCACCCTTTTGGGAAAGATGAAGTGAATCGTATGTAGGGATGCAAAAAAATCAGCGCAAGGGGAAGGAATGAGGAGGTCTGGCACAAAAAAAAAAAAAAAAAAATTCCAAATGAAAGTCAGAACTCATTAAAAAATATTAAATGTTTGTGGTGACCAGAAGCCAAAATAACAAATATTTGTTACTAGGAGGAAAATTCCCCTCTCCTTTGTAGATAGGTGGGAAACCCTATGGAAACCCCATGCAGGACTGAAAATGAGCAGAATTTAAAGAGCCATGTGAACCTGGGAACCACAGAGTGCTGAGCGGGTTCTGTGGTACACTCACATTTATGCCCCTGTCCTTTTGTTTTCTCAAGTATAGATATGGCTTTGCAAAGAAAAAAAACCAACAAAATTACAACATGTGAAAGGCAAAATGCTCAAACAAACCTTGTGGGTAGGTCACCACAACCCCTGCTAAGTCAGATGTGAGATAAACTTCTCTTGTTTACCCCATCAGTTATGTGTGTGGTCAGGGCCACACGATGCTTTGATATTTTCTGTGAGCCAAACTGGGGGGAAATCCTACTTCCAGATTTCAGTAATAAAAATTTTCCAAAGTCAGATATTTTAGCAGAAATTCTCAGAAATAAGATGGAAGCTGTTCTCTGAGGAAGAGTTTAAAGACAGGTTCCAAGTCCAATTTACCTGATTTCGAGGTGATTGAGACACTTCACAGAGAGTTGGGTTTCGGGATTTAACCCTTAACCACACAGAGGCATTGGGAAGACCTGGATCAGGGCAGGGTTTTAGGGATTCTCCTAACCAGGGGTTAACCTTTGCTTTGTTTAAACAGGAATTTCCAAAAATCTCATGCAGGACATGAGGGAATAAATTCATAGGCTGTCTCCCTATTTTCTTCCACAAAACAGGCTCTCTTTTAGCAGTTGTTATGTTTAGCTGTTTTGCATGACTGAATTTCCATTCTCTAACAGCACATGATGTCCCAGCTTGGAACTGCCATCAGTTTGAGACTTTAAAAGGACTGCTCTCTCCTAGACTTCAGAGATTTCAAATTATAGCTTGTCAGATAACTCCCACCCCTGGTCTGAGTGGCAGAGCAGTAATTTTTCTTCCTTTGCTCCAATGCAGACCCTTGGAACAACCCTCTGAAAAGCCCCAGGTCCTGAACTGTCCCCAGAGAAGACAATTAACCCAAGACAAGGGTCAAGACCTGGTCCCACCTTCAGGATTTAATAATCCTTTCATCATCACGACACTTTAAAAGCTGTTAGCTGTTTAGTTCACCTCATTTTCAGGAAGTTTCCAGCCAGGCTGAGTATCTGCCTCATCTAAATGGAGCATCACCATCATTTCTCACTCAGATGTCTCAGAGGTCATGGACCATCTCAGCTTCTACTGCAGAATATCAAATACCTGAAGATAATTGAAGGGGACCTTTCTGGGACAGGTCCTTTATCATCTGGGAATGTGTGGATGGGATGAAGCATTCCTCAGACCCCATATTCCAAAGCAGATTATAAAGGATTAAACAGCTCAGGTGACAGCAGGAACAGAGGGGGGGACAAGGGGACAATAAACACTCCCCAAACCAGTGAAGGCTGCAGCCCCACGTTCCCCTGGCTGGCAGCTGCAATGATTGCCAGCATCAGCACAGGCCATGTGGCTTCCAGATCAGTGTCCAACCCTGCCACTCCTCCATGTGGTGTCCATGTCACATCCCCAAAGCCTTCCTGCCACCCTGGCACCCTTCTGCCTCACTCTCCCTTAGCTGTTCCCATTTCCTTCCCTAGGAGTAAACCACTTTTTTTTTTTTTTTTTTTTTTTTTTTTTTTTTTTCCTGTAACATTTTTAAGGCTTTTGCTTTGCAGAGATCAGTGCTTTCCCTGCATGAAGCCCAAAGCCTGTTAAGGGCTTGGCTGTGCCAGGCAGGAATGTGTTTATTCCCAGGTGGAACCAATGGGATCCACCATCCCCTCCCTCATGCTCGGTGTTTCTCTGCAGCTTCAAACATGGGATCTGCTCTCCCACCCTTCTGTGAGGGATTTTAGTGTTTTCTCCTGGTTCCCTGCTGAAGCAGCACTGGGCTGAATTTCTGGTCAGCCCAGTGAGGGGCAGGTGTGGTGGAAGGACTGTTCAGGCTGCCTGTGGAATTTGGGGACAGAGGGGATTGATGAAGGGTCTCAGGGAGATGCCTGGGAACTGACACTCCCGAGATCCCCAAACAGGAGGTGAGCACCAGATGACAAATCCTGATCCCTGTCCCATGGCAGCGACTCAGTGATGAGGTTTAGGGTAATTTGTTTCTCTCTCTGCTCTCAGCTACATAAATTGATAAATGGTTCACAAACAGAGATTCCAAACTGGAGAATTTAACAGCTTCAGCAGAAGAGTCAGCCCTAAGTTTGCCTTCCCCAAATACACAGCAGTGCTCAGAGGGGTCATTTCACTGCACATCCATCATGCTTGGGCAGCTGTACATCCATCCCTCTGCATCCACACCTCCCTCTCCCTTTCCCTGCTCTCCCACTGCAATAATCAGACCTTTTCCAAAGACATTTACTAGCTCTTTCCCTGTTCAAAATCCTAAATTAATTGTCAGGAGCTATTTAAAGCCCTTCACAGCCCATACAAAGAAAACCCTTCTGGGCGAGCCCAGCCTGGCTGTTTATGAACAGGACACAAAAAGCTCAGTCACATTGCCCCAGGAAGCTCAGGGACTCCTGAACATGCCTGGAGCTTTGTGTGGCCATGAACCTGCACTTTAATAATCTGCCCTGGTCGGAGCCAGAGCAGGTTTGGGTAATGCTGGGTCACCCTGGCGAAGTTTCCAGCTTAATTGGTGAAAATGCTTCAGCACGAGGGGAATGTGCATCCCACAGCAGCCTGCAGGGAAACACAGCAACGCTGCTCTGTGCAGCTGCTCAGGATCTGGAGAGGGAACCAGGCTTTGGATGTGGAGAGGAAACAGGAAAACACAGGTGTGGAAAACAAGCAAGGGGTCTGGGTGAGCCACGGAGGAGTCCAGCTGTGACATCCAGTGGTTTACTCAACAGTAAAACAGGCTGCAAAAGCTTTTTTTTCAGATTGTATGGGCAATTGGAAACACAGGGAGTTTCTTGCCACAAGTGCTTTACAGTGCACAAATGTCAGCAGACAGGCTTCCAAGTGGCTGTAAGGTCATCCCTATAAATAAATCATCCCGGCCCTGAGGAGCCCTACGGAGCTTCCCAGGAAATATGCATCCTGGCAAATTGGATCTGAAAGAGGAGACAGGTAATGGCTGCTCCTCTTAATGCTGCAGGAACGGAGAGTTTCAACAGGACCAACAATAGCTCCTCCAGTTTTTCATCTCTCTGATGAATAATGCAGCACATCCCATGAGGGGATGGGCAGTGTGTTCCAACAAACTGACACCGAACACCAGCAGGCCCAGGGCTGCCTGTCCATCCACAGGATTAAAGCAGGGATGGATTCACTCCACAGGAGCTGTGTTTGCACACTCGGGTGTGCTGGGGTGGGGGATCTCTGGCTCTTTAACCAGGTATCATCCAGTGCACACCTGCAGCTTGACCTGGATCCCTACACAGGATCCTGACCTGGATCCTTACACAACAGTGAGGAAGGAAAAAGGGCACTAAATTCCTGCCACCCGGCCCTGGGGCACACCCTGCAGATGGGCCACCAGTCTGCATGGCTGAAGGACCAGCAAAGAGGCAGCTGCTGCTTCTTTCCATGTCTGGGAATGTATCTGCACACCAGACTGGGGTACCCACGCAGGAGGCGATGTCCAAGCCACAGAAACGCGTGACAACTTCCAGAGGACAAATCCCCCAGGGCTGCGTGGGCTGGGGTTGGCTGCATGGCACTCTGTGCCACGGCTGAGAGGAAAAACCATCCCTGCAAAGGGAAATAGAACATCTAGGCAATCATCTGATGATATGTTCTAATATTTATGCAGCAGGGAGCTTACTCTAAACTCCTCTGCAAGCAGGACTTTGTGTGCTGAGCAGGGAAGGCGTCAGGGCTGGTGCAGGCACCGTGAGCCATGCAGGGCTTGCATGTCTTGTCATCCACTTCCATGGCCATTGCACTAAAACTGCCCCTTGTTCTTCCAGGAAATAATTGGATTTCAAAAGAATAAGCCATAATTATTTTTTAAACTGCTGTTATGCCATCCTTATCCTAAAGCTCCTGCTGACCTCCAACAGCACAGATCAGATCCGTGCAACCCTTTAACCTCAACCCACTTTAAAATATTAATCCTCATGCATGGCACAGCATTATTATCCCCTTTCCTGGGGTTGGGGAATGCTTGGCAGGGAGATGGGATGAGCTGCTGGTGCTGCAGTGAGAGAGGGGAAAGCAGGATGGGAGAAAGGATGTGCAAGGGGCTGGGGCAGAGCTGAGCTCGCTGCTCAGCTCCCAGGGCAATTCCAGAGGGATGGCACCACCCCAGTGCATGGGAAGCTCAGCAATTCATTGCAAGACAGAAATAACACCTACCCTGTTCAGGGAAAAACAGTGTGTGTATTAAAATATTCCCATGGTAAAATTATCTGTGCTGTTTTTTGAGTTAACATTAAAAAATAGCTACATAGGAATGCAAAACAACCTCTGTTTTTAATTGTTTTGCTTCAGAAAATAGAAGGGATGGAGAAGGTTTCCAAGTGAGGGAGAACTGCACTAAGAGAGAGTATGTGTGCTTCAAGATTTTTCATGAAGGATGAAAACGATTGATTAACCTCAAAATATGGCAGGAAAGGCTCACTGTGGACTGAAAGGGCTTTTCCCTCAGCATGGTTTAAATAAAGAATTTATGATCAACCCCAGTTCAGATTCTGCAACGAGCTCAGCTGGAAATGGGTGGCAGACACGTTCCCATCCCACAGGAGCAGGAGATGGAGGAACCAACCTCCTCCCTGCCTTCCCACGACTCATCAAACCCGGCAGCCCAGAGATGTTGCCAGTAGCAACAATGAGCCTTTCACCTGTTTGGAGCTCTCTCCCCTTTGCTTGAGCTGCTCCCTGGGCCCTGCTCCTGTCACCAAAGGCTCTGGGCCTCACACTCTGTCCCTGCTTTATCACCAGGTCTGGGGCTGGTGTGGACCTGGGCAAGGTGTCAGGGCGCTGCCTTTCATGGAATCACGGAAGGTTTGAGCTGGAAGGGATCTTCAAAAGCAGCACTTCTCATTCCACCCTTCTCTGCCATGGGCAGGGACACCTTCCACTGTCCCAGGAGGCTCCAAGCCCCATCCAGCCTGGCCTTGGGCACTGCCAGGGATCCAGGGACAGCCACAGCTTCTCTGTGGACATTTCTCCTTGCCCTGTCACGCCAGGCCCTTGCCCAAAGTCTCTCTCCAGCTCTCCTGGACCCCTTCCAGGTGCTAAAAGGGGCTCCAAGGTCTCCCCAGAGCCTTTTTTTTTTTCTCCAGCCTTAACACCCCCACTGTGCTAAGCATGTCTTACTAGGAGAGCTACTGTGCTATGGGGCATCCCAGTAAAGCCAAGTCCCTGGTGTCAGGACACAGGGAACCTACCTGATCATCCACTCCACCTGCACTGGGGTAGCGTGAGCAGCCCAATAAAAATCAGGAGCTCCAAGAAGAGACCAAGTGAAGCTGCCCAAGGACTCAGTACCTCATCCATCCTTCTAGTCATGAAATCAGAAAGCACCAGATGACACTCTGAGAACAAACATCCCTTTATCTTTCATCAGACACAAGCCAAGTGACGTGGGGACCTCACCTTGTCCCAGCAGCCGACCTTCAGTCTTTGTGCCTTCAAAGAGATCCCATTCCCTGGGCTTCAAACACTTGTTGCTGTCACTGAGTGCTCTCTGAAGATTTTAATAAAATGTAGAAAACAACACGAAACCACCAGCTGGGATGTTTTAGCAAATAAAGGACTTTAAAACATATTTAAAAAAAAAAACCCTCGTTCTTTTTTACGAGTGGGTTTGTCAGGGCTCTGCTTTGCAGTGCTGCAGCCTCCCCCCAGGGCAGGCAGCCAAAGCCTGGCTGCAGACAGCAGTTGTCAAGGCAGTCTGGGATTGAAGTGGGGGGCAGGTCAGGAAATGCTTTGCAGATGGCGACCAGCACATGCCAGCACATCCCAGCACATCCCAGCACATCCCAACACATCCCAGCACATCCCAGCACATCCCAGCACATCCCGGCACATCCCAGCACATCCCAGCACATCCCAGCACATCCCAGCACATCCCAACACATCCCAGCACAGCCCAGCACATCCCAGCTCCCGGGCAGAGCAGCTGCTGCGCTGGGCTGGGCTGGCAGCAGCAGGCGGGCAGCCACGGCTGCCGTGTCCCACCGTGTGTCACAGTGTCCCACCCTGTGTCACAGTGTCCCACGGAGTGTCACAGTGTCCCATGGTGTCCCACGGTGTGTCACAGTGTCCCACGGTGTGTCACAGTGTCCCATTGTGTCCCACTGTGTCCCACGGTGTCTCATGATGTGTCACAGTGTGCCACGGAGAGTCACAGTGTCCCATGGAGTGTCACAGTGTCCCATGGTGTCCCACAGTGTGTCACAGTGTGTCACAGTGTCCCACAGTGTCCCATGGTGTACCACGGTGTCCCTCGGTGTGTCACAGTGTGTCACAGTGTCCCATGGAGTGTCACAGTGTCCCACAGTGTGTAACAGTGTCCCACAGTGTGTCACAGTGTGTCACAGTGTCCCACAGTGTCCCATGGTGTACCACGGTGTCCCTCGGTGTCCCACAGTGTCCCACAGTGTCCCATGGAGTGTCACAGTGTCCCACGGTGTCCCACCATGTCCCACAGTGTCCCACAGTGTGCTCTGTGCACCCCCCAGAGCCAGCACCCAGCACCCAGCCAGCTCCCACTGCTTCTCCCCCAGGAGCTCCCTGACATCCCAGCTCCCCTGTAATGCCATCCCTGATGGAATTCTCTGCCTTTCCTCTGCCCCGAGTGCAGCACATGCTGCTGACACTCTTCCCAAACTTGGTTTTCCTCAAGGTGTTATCCTTGCCTAAAACATGCTGGACTATGGGTTCTGAAGGGATGGTAGAAGTGCAGATTTCCTCTTCTAGCACCTGTAAAAAGTTGTGCTTAACTTCAGTACTTCAGCATTCTCTCACCTTCCCCTGAAAAAAAAAAACCCCTTTTTTTTTTGTTATTCTGAATCCATTTTTGAAATGACAACTCTGAAAGACTTGAGTCAGTGCCTTTTGTAACTGCAACTGAAAATAATGAAAAAAAAAGAAGAGTAGATTAAATATCTGCAGAGAGGTTTGCTGAAGCAAAAAGAGCCTCAGCACAATAGCAGCTGTCAGTCTGCACAAGTATTTCTGGAAAAGGGAAAAGCACAGGGTGTTTGAATCAGAGACATTTTGATTATCATTCCCCCCCACAATGACTGTGCAGTTACAGCTAAGAATTATCCAAAGGTGTTAAAAATGATCATTGCCAAAAAAAACAGCAAGAAAGAAAGAAAATGTAAGGCAGAGCTGTGGAGGGTCTGGCTGTGCTTGCTGCAGGTCCCCAGGAGGGAAAGCCCCAGGTGGAGAGGCCCTGGTTGCTCAGAAAAGCTGTGGCTGCCCCATCTGATTTTGTAATGCCCTCATATCAAACCTAACCATGAAATGGAAAAATGAAATTGAAACAGTTGTACTTAATGACAAAGACATGAACAAAGAAGCAGAGAAGATGACACTGCAGCCAAGCAGAGAAGCCACGTGCTGTGAACTCCTGGTTACCAGGGACTCGACACCGACCCAATTCCCTGGCTGAGAAGGGAGCTCTCAGATGTATTCCCGAGGGCCAGGATGAAATAAGCTGCAGTGGAGTTTCTAGGACAGCTAGATAAAGGGAATCACTCAGCTTTCCCTGCTATGCTGGCTATTACAAAGGTGGATTTCCGGGATACAGGCTGGAACCTGTGCCAGCTTAAGCTGAAAATCAGAGCAATCCTCCAGCTCTGCCTCATCTGCCGTGGTCACTCCAGCTACAGAGGGACTCACTGCAGGGCTGGGTCTGGCACTGGGAGCTCCTGGGCTCTGGAAACCACTGTTTGTGGGAGGCAAACCCATCAGAAGCCTTGGGGGTTAATTCCACACCATCAACAAACGTTTGGTTTTGAAATGACCCTTCCCACAACACTGAAGGCCACACACACTTTTTGAGCCTGGCAAAATCCATCTCCTTCCTCGGGAACATCAGCACAGAAGAAATGCCCAGGATGAGTCCCAGCCCCTGTCCCCATGGGCTGCACACAGAGCACCCACACGAGCTGGAGAAATGATCTCTCACTGCTCCATATCTTTTTAGTGCTTCACCTGCTTTGAATTGCAAGTGCTTTGATAAATGAACTGAGAGGTTCCCCAGCCTCTCTGTTCCATGGGTGAACAGCTCAGTGGGAAGTGCCAGAATTAACGGGGTGATTTTTCACAGCAGTGCTCACTGACTCCCTGCTAAAGCCTCGATGCCTTTTCCTGCTCCTTTATCCTTGCAAACTCCCTTGCTCTTCCAGCAGCAAGGCACAGATGTATTATACATTTTTGGAGATGGGCTCAACAGGCCATGTTTGAATTAGGGTATAAAATCTTGATTTAAGGATTTTTGTGTAAAACCAACAGCTCAGAAAACAAATATTCCCTGGTAGCAACCTGTAGGAGAGCAGTTGAAAATGGGAATAGCAGCAGTGAGCCTCATGCATCCATAATAGGGAAAGGCACTGTGGTAGGTCTTGCTGGGTTAAGATCCCTTAAATGTGCCAAAGCCAACAATTCACCTGGGTCTGGACAATTCACAACCACATAAAAACAGCAGAGCAAGAGCAAACCCCCCTCAGGCACCCCCACCGAGCAGCCAAGGGACTGAGCAGGAAGAGGTGAGAAACCTGCTGCCTCAGTAACAGCCCTAATCCCACCAAAATGCCTGGATCAGGCATTTACAGGGGTAACTGGCCCAGCCCTCATCCCACCCTGCCAGCACTTCTCCAGCAGGATGAGGAGTGTGAGCGCTGTGGAGCTCCAGGACTGGGCACTCCTGGGAGCTCAGCCCCTTGGTCCCTCTGCTCAGACTTCCTCCTCGTTCTCTGTTCAGGGATTTATTGTAGGGCACTTCGAAATTCAAGGCAGGATCTAGGATTAAAAGAGCCTGAGGTCTCCCTTGCTGAAGGGAGCAGGAGTTCTCCAGCCTCTCTCTAATCCTGGTTGCAGAGGGGGCAGATCCCGTCGGTGCAGCTGCCTGCAATTCCATCCTGTGCTGCCTGTTAAAATGATAACTGCTTGTTAACTGCTCCTGGCCTCCCTGCAGCACCCACCTGCCCTCAGGAGCAGGGACATCACATTTCTCATGTTTTCTGGGACTGAGCTCCATCAGGGATGTAACCTGCAGCTGAGTGCTCCCCATGTCAGAGGAGAAGGAGGGACCTGCTCAGCAGCACCTGCTGAAACCAAGGTTCCATTTCTGTGGCAATCAAAACTCCCACTGTGCATGCCTGATCCACTCATGGCAAGTTCAGCTTTCTCTTCTTCCAAGTGTCCAGGCTCTATCAAATTTAACATCCCTACATTAAGGGTTATTATTATTAACAAGTGACACTTCCATTAATGTGCCTGAAGCCAGCAAAGCATTCTCCTTCCTGCATGCCAAAACCCTGGATTATTGCAGACAGTGAGCCTTAAGCTCCCCTCCAAACCAAAACATCCCACATTCTACCATTCAAACCTCTCCACAGGTTTCAGATAAAAACTTTGCTGAACACCAAGCAGTGCCTTCTGTGCTGCCTCTCAGCTGGGAACTCTGACTGCTCAGGTTAAAATGTTACAGCCACAGCATTTGGGTGATATTATCCCATTTAAAGAGCTTTTTCCATAAGGGCTGAGTATGAACATTTTATTTAATATGACTGCCTTTATGGCTAAAGTTGGCTATTCCTTATTAATATTACAGACCACCAATGATCCCTGCTCACACCTACAGCAGCCTCTCGCTCTTGAAAATGTGTTAAAAATCACAAACTGGCACAAAAAAAAAAAAAAAAAAAAAAAAAAAAAAAAAAAAAAAAAAGTTGGAACAATCCCCACGGTAGAAATAGGCCTTCTGAAGGGAAAACTTTTAGCAGTACTATTTTTCCTCCTTTGGAAAAAAACCCCACATTTGCCCAAAGCAAAATGTTGAGCAGGAAAATAAATCCAGTAAAAGTTTTTTTTTTAAAAAAAACACTGCTTATAATGGAGGAATTTCAAAAGACCTGTGTGTTTATTCTATTACTGACTTGTCTCTTGTGGATTTTTAGGTTTCCCTTCCTAACACCTTCTCCAATAAAGCCAGAGGAAATAAAATACATGGCACACAAATCCAAATGAGGGGAACAAGCAACTCTTCTCTTTCATACCAGGTGAGTACTGACCGCCCTGGTGCTGGCAGAGGCTGGAGCAGGGAACAACAGGATCTCAGGAGAGCTGGAAATAATTAATGCAAAACCCTGCAGTGACCTGGAGTGCTGCAGAGCAGCAGCTTTCCCAGCTTTGGTGGCCTCGAGCTCCTTCTGCAGAGCTCAGCAGGCACCTCTCCCTAATAAGCCTGGAAAAGGCAATAAGGTGTTTTGTTTTCTCTGGATGGTGCCTAGGGAAAAGACAAGGATGTGCAAGTTACCATCTCATTTAAAAGGTCAGAAAGAGGAAAAAACTGCTTTCCTAGGTGGGAAAACCTCCTAGATTTCCACTGGCACACAGCCTGCAGCTGGATTTACTCCTGACCCACCCACACCACGAGCTGATGCGATTGTGATGATCCCTTCTTTCCTGAAGGTAACTCTTACTGGATCTGGCTGACCTCCTTTGACATCCATCTTCATCTGCAGGCCTTGCCCTGGGAAGCTGAGCCTGAAATTCTCTCAGAATAAGAACAATCTCCCAGGCTGGAGCTCTGGTAAAGTGAGGTCTCCTGAACTTCTGCCCTCCCTGCCTTTGAAGCCTCTCTGCTTCCACCAGTGGGAATAACACTGGCTGTTCCCAGAGGGGAATCCAGGGGTTTGTGTTCACAGCAGAGGAATCTCCTTTTTTTCCTCTTTTAGGAACTTCAGCCAAGGTGCTGCTACACAATAGAAGGTTATTTATAGGTAAGAATGAAGAGTATGAAAGAAAAGAGTCAACAGTGTGAACAGCCTTGCTCTTGGTTCCATGAGGTGTGACAGGTGGGGGGGTGAGAGCTCTGCAGGAGCCCCCTCAGGGGGACAGATGGGAATTGGAGCCACAGGATATTCCTGTCACTGTCCTGATCACAGGCTGGGACAGCTCATGGAATCCCAGAATGAAACCTTAAATCCCATCCAGTGCCACCCCTGCCATGGGCAGGGACACCTCCCACTGTCCCAGGCTGCTCCCAGCCCCAGTGTCCAGCCTGGCCTTGGGCACTGCCAGGGATCCAGGGGCAGCCACAGCTGCTCTGGGCACCCTGTGCCAGGGCCTGCCCACCCTCCCAGGGAACAATTCCTGCCCAAAATCCCATCTAAATCTCCCCTCCTTCAGCCTAAAGCCACTCCCTGTGTCCTGTCCCTCCAGGCCCTTGCCCAAAGCCCCTCTCCAGCTCTCCTGGAGCCCCTTCAGGCACTGGAAGGTGCCCAAGTACTTACCAGCTTACTAATGAAACTCTAATTAAATTCTGTTTTCTTCCCAAATCCATAGGCTACAGAAGAGAGCACTATGAAGGTACATGCAAATACCCCCCCAAATCTGACATGACAGAGAAATGTGTGTGTGAAACCACAGATATTAGAGAGAAAAGAGAAAGCCAGAGGAAGACTCACTTCAAAGAAAGCCAGGAACCAACACCTTTTAGCTGATCTACAGACTGCTCAGAGACAGAACCATGGAAGAACCAAGCACAGCAAATCTGTTATAAAAAAAACCAAAAAAACAAAAAACAAAAAACAAAAAAAAAAAAAAAAAAAAAAAAAAAAAAAAAAAAAAACACAAAAAAAAAAAAAAAAAAACAAAAAAAAAAAAACCAAAAAACCACCAAACCTTAAAATAAACCTTACAGCACCAAAAAAAGCAAAGTTTCAGACTGATTCTAGTTACATTCAGTGTACTCGGAAGCATCTTCCCACTTAACAAGAGTTTTACCAGTTTGCTTATCCTCTCTTGATGCTACACCAACAGTAACAGCTTCTCTTTACATTTTAACTCAGGACATGTCAGAGGCAGTGAAACAGCCCCAGAGATGAGAGATGTGAACTCCAAACCTGCAGAGTCATGAATATACCAAAGTTAACAATGCTCACAAGCCTTTCTGCCAACGTCTTCCATCCCATAAGCAAAGACAGGACTTGGAGACTCCCAGAGTGTCAGTCTAAGCTAATTTCAGAAATATTTGATGATGCTTCCTTTTGTAAGCATATGTGACAGTTCTAATTCACTGAGCCTTCCCATATGGTGCATCCCTGTTCTTCTTACTATCAACAGTCAGAGGGAGAATAAGAGTAAATTTGGACATAAAGGAAACAGCAGTTCCAGGTTTCTCAGAGTCAGCCAGAAAATATTTCGTTGTACCAGGGGAAACTCCAGGATTTGAACTGAAGGACATAGAAGCCAATTTTCAGTAGCTTTTCCTCCACCCTGCCTCCCTGTTAGAGAGAGGACACAGCTACAGGCCCTGCTCCTGGGAATCACCAGCAGGGACTGTCCAGGAGTCAGAATGGAAACCTGGTGTTTCACAGGTGTGAAACTCCACAATTTAGGATTTAAGCTGCTCCCTGTGGCCTTCTGATGGTTCACAACCCACCACTGTTGTTTTTAACAGGACTGTCAGGAAAACTGCGAAGCCTAAGCAGGTGAATTTTTGCCAGAATATTACTTACATTAAAAAAAAATTAATAAAACCACACCCTTTGTTCTTGTGAGTCAGCAGTTATGGTGAATGAACACACCTGCAGGTGGGCACTGGCTGGAGCACATGATGACACACCAGCTCTCCTGGAGCCCCTTCAGGCACTGGAAGGTGCCCAAGTACTTAGCAGTTTACTAATGAAACTAATTAAATTCTGTTTTCTTCCCAAATCCATAGGCTACAGAAGAGAGCACTGTAAAGGTAAATGCAAATACCCCCCAAATCTGACATGACAGAGAAATGTCTGTGTGAAACCACAGATGATAGAGAGAAAAGAGAAAGCCAGAGGAAGACTCACTTCAAAGTCTCACCTACATGGGGCATGGAAAACCAAGCAGAACTTTTTAATTTTTTTTTTTTTGTTCAATAACCCCACAATTCAAGGATCTTGTATAAACACAAGCACGGGTGTGAGGCATGGAATCCTCCCTCTGCCCCATGCCCTCAGCCCCCCAAGCAGAGCAGCCTGAACAAACCACTTCTGAGCCACGCTGCTGCTTCCCAGCGAGCTCCTCCACCAACGTGGAGCCTGACAAGCATTAAAATCTGTGTTAGGATTAAATAAGATTTTATTGTCACATTTAACTGCTTTGTCAGAGATGTACATTGTTGCAGGTTTCTGTGCAGAATAAAACTGAAGAAAGACGGTGGCTGCCAACCTGTCAATTCTGATTCCAGCATCGACACGTTCACACCTGAGCCACAGGTGCTCACAGGTGGTGACTCCACAGCAAGGTCTCTGTTCCAGGGATTGCAACACTCCAAAAATCCATCCAAACAGACAAAAATCCATCCAGTTAAGGCTAATGAGAACAATGTAAAACAGTTAAAACCAGAGCACTAGATGTTGAAAGGTGGAAACTCTCAGTAGAAGAGTGGCGATTTGAACACCTCGTTTTTTTCCCAAAGTTATTTTGCTTCATTTAGTACAGGTGAGGAGAGGGTAAATGAACAGACTTTTTCCTATGGATATGATCCAAAAGACTAAAATTTCAGTGTGTAAATTTGGGATATTTAAAATTTTTAAACAACTGCTTTGCTCTTCTGGGTGTAAACCGAAGTAGTGGCTACTGATACCTCCAAGTGATAAATGCTGCAGATAACCTCATCTTAAAATGTGTATTTTCTCATTTACACATCAGGGATAAAGTCCAATAATACAAACTTCTTAGTGGCACAATTTCACATATTTTGGGCAACGTTAGCATACAAGCAGTATTTAAATAAAAGTAAGTGCATCCAAACATGAAATTCTCTAAATATACCACACTTCATTTATCCCAAACGGCGGTTTTCTGACAAGAGCTGTAATTCAAATTAAAATCATCATTTACATGTTTCACCCAGAGGAAAAGAGGTAATAAACCCAGGGGACTCTCCAAACAATCTTCTCCTACCCTATCCCCTATCTGTCACATAAAATAACTCATCTAGAAGCATAAATCCAATACTCAGATGCAAATAAAATGCAAGTAGCAGTCTCTGATGTTTGTAATTTGCAGACTCCGAAGTCCAATCATGATGGGATTTACTACTTCTCTCAGTCATTTACTCCTGTATGTGCACTTCATATTTATGCTAAAAGAACACATGAGACAATAAATGAGGCTAGTGTGGCGTAAAGTCATTGTAAACCCAGTGAAACCAGAATAATTCTATTTATGACATTCATCTGGATGATTTACCAGGCATCCCACCCCCCTCAACACCCTTTACAGAAAAAAAGGCAACCATCAGTTGAAGTGAGACACATTCTGTTTGTAAAAAAGGTCGAACCAAACCCCTCCTCTGATGAGGGCATGCCCACAGAAGGAGGCTGACCACATCTTTTCCAATCAGGCTTCTCAGAATTATCAAAATTTCTTTGTTTGCAAAGGCCAATTTGGCTTACCATAGAAAGCTATTCTGAAGGCGGATGATATATTTATTATTCCCTTTCAAAAATTAAAATTCAAGGCATGATAGTGCAAGAGGTAAGTTTTGATTTGAGAACATTATCTGTAGACTAACTGTGCTTAGTTAACTACATCCCAATTTATTGTCTTAAAGAAAATATGGCAACAAAAGCTACAAGATCTCTATAAATTTCATTTTGCCTAAATTCACCGGTACATCCATGAAACCTCATCAGTATTAGTACAACTTGATTATCCTAATGATTCCATTATAAAACTTGCAAAACGTATCACAAGGTGAATAAACCATCTAGTGCAAGTCTTCTACATTTCGTGTGCACAGTAATCCTGTGTAGTCCGTTTCCTCCGGGTTAAATCCCCAAAATCTCTCGGTCACAATTACGAAAAAAACAGTGTCACGTGGATTTTGTTCTCCCCCCCCACTTATCAAATCTGAGAAGTTTGAGTGTTCCTGGAATCGCCATCGGGATGTGCTGAGGGTCGGGACTCCCTTGTCTGTGAGTATTCACTATCAGAGGACTCTGTGGGTTCAAGCAAATTCTCATAATCACTGTCTTCTGATTCCTCAGCATTGTCAGCCAGCGCTCTTTGGGAAGGCGGCATGGATGCTCCATTGCCAGAGTATTTCAATCCTGACGTGGAAACGTAACCGGAAGAACCGACTGCCTGGGGCCGGGGCATGAAGACTCCGCTGCTCTCCAGGAGCCCGGGGCTGCCAGAACTGTCTTGAGTGCTTGAGTTGAAATCCGAGTAGGGCGGGGGAGGGTCCGAGACCTCGGAATCTTCAAGCGTGCAGCCCTCCACAGCAAAGCCAGTGTAGGACATTCGGGGAACGAACACGGGCTCCATGGGATCTGTTGGCATTTGCCTGCTTAGAATTGCCTGCTGCATTCCTACAAAGCAAAGAACAGGGGGGACTTAATGCTTTCCTGGACACGTGCTCTGCATACCTGAACTGCGACCACCTTGCCTGTCCTCTCTTCTGTTTGTTTGTTATCAAATGCTCATCCCTGGCACGGCTTTCTAACTCCAGCACTGGATCCTGTCAGTCTGCTCTACTCATTTTTCATACTTTTGATTTTAGGCTTATAGAGTCATCAGCACACTACCCCTGATGGTCACATCAAATCTTGCTTAACACTTGTCCTAGGTGACAATGTAAAATTGTGCCCAAGGTCTGTATTCTATCCCCATGAGCCCTTGGAGCCAAGGTGGGGCAGTGTTTTCCTTATCTTCTGTTAATGAGCCCAACAATGCCTGGCCACATGACTCATGGATAACTTCCCCTGGGAGTTATCTCTGGTTAATGGGCCATCAAGGACCCACTGCGTGACTCATGGAATGAGATCATCCCATTGGGAGATGCTCCGCCCAGGGGGAGGAGCCAAGCATTCCCACCTGGATACAATCCAGGGTTTGAGACATCACAAGCAGCTTTTATCCACTGGACTCCCAGAGGAGACAAGAGCTACCAGGCATTTCTACAGGAATCTACAGGAATGCTTTGACAAGAACATCTCATCTGGACTGACACTACCACCCTAACTAACAGGGTGTCAGGTTGTATTCTGACTCTGTCAGTGGTTTTTTTGTACTATTATTTTATTTTACTTTCTTTTCTTTTCCTCTTATTAAATTGTGTTTCTGACTTGGAGTTTCTCACTGGTTTTGCTTTCAAACCAGCACACACTGCATCCTACTCTTTAAGCGTGTCAAACTTCCCTAAATCTAACAGTGCAACCATGAACCTCATTGAGAGCAGCACAGCTCAGTTATCCCAGTGATCCCATTTCAAACCCAAAATGAGTCAGAAAGCAAACAAACTATCCAAGTGCAAGCATGCTACACTGTCATGGGCAGCCATCCTGTACACATCATTTCCTCCAGTCTAAGCTCCCAAAACTCACAGCTACAGGATGTTTCCACAGCCTGCTGCTGTTTCCACCTCATCTTTTCTCTGTATTTTTCAGCTCCTTCTCACATCAAAAATACCTGTGTTAGGGCTCAACCTGCCTGTTCCTCTCCACCTGTGTGGAGTTTTATTCAGTAAAACTCAACTCACTTTTTTCATCCATGATAATTGATATTTGATATTGTATCTTTGTATCACTTTGTACTTTCGATGCCCCTTGTGCTAGGGGACAATCTCATAACAACTGCAAAGAAATCACCATGTCTTCTTCCCTCAAATTATGATTTTAAAAACTTCACTCACATTAAAAATCTAAATGATGGAATTATAGCTGGGAGCATAGCAGGGTATCAGAACAGGAATGTGAAAGTCATCTTAAATGAGCTGATTTGGAAAATAATTTGAGGAAGACGTGCACAGGAATAATGAGCTGCAAAAGCTGCAAAATGAGGAACAGTTGCATCCTTCTGCAGAAGAGAAACCTGATTTATGTAAACTATAAATATCAATATGCATGAGGTGTGCTCAGCTGTGGAGATACAGGTATGTATCATTTCACTGCAGCTGTTAAAAGCACAACCAGAATATATGTAACTATGAACACCACAGTTTAAAAAACAGGGAAAAGCTACAAAACACAAGGACTTGTCAGAAATCTAATAATCATGACCTAAGAGGAAAAGCTGGAATAACTGGGATTAGTAGGGAAGACTTAAGAAACCATTTTATTCTTTAATGTGCCTAAGAGGCTGTTGCAGAAAGGTAAATTTGAGTACTGTGCACTAGACACAGAGAGACTTCCTGGCAGGAAGTTTTGTTAAGCACTGGGAGAGACCGAAGTCAGTTTTTTGACTGGTTCCTAAGGGGTTATTAACCACCAAACCTGCCAGAACTGGCACTGGAATGTGGAAGGTGATGGCCACAATGGGATCAGCCCTATTTACTCTAACACCATATGTCTGGAGAAACCCCAAATGGAAGCTGAGAGCTCCTTTACCCACTGAGATGTCTCTTGGGAATAAAAAGAGTGTATTCCCTCAAGTGGCTACATAACAGCACTCCATCTCTGGGCCACAACAGGAGAACTGCAGTGGGAGATTTCCTGGCATCTGGGAAGTGCACAGCACTCACCAAAGCCTGGAACATCCTGCTATCACAGAGCTATTTCAGTGATCTGGCAACTGAAGTCTCAACTGCCTTTTATAAAGGAGGGTTTAAGTCATAACCTGTCAACCCAAAGTTTGTAAGAACACCAAGCTCTCGCACAACCCTCCCGCAGGAATTGGAACCAAAAGCTCCCTTTTCCTCACTAAAACCAAGGAAATGCTCCCAGCACTGAGCAAGTGAGGGAACAGAAGGCCAGATTCAGTAATTAACTACTCACATCTAAAAATACTGCAGAGCTCCAAGCTGCATGTTTTCTTGTTTCAGCCCTCTCACATGATTCTCTGCTCTGGCACGAATTCTCAGTCCAGCATTTGCATCTCCCTGGTAGTACCCAGAGCTGAGCACCGACTGCTCTTCCTCCTCCTCCCCCAGCTTTTCCCATCTGTGCTGGGATCAGTTCCAGTCACACTAAATACCCACCTCTGCTTCCCCATAGTAGCAGTTCCCTGCCTACTTCATCTCCAGCCAAGCAGGAAACAGCAGTGACTCATTTACTTCCACCTTTTAAATGGTCCTGGGCTAATCCTGGCTCTGTTACCTTATCTTTCAGGTTCAGAGAAAGAAGAACTTGGGCTGACAGATCAAACTGTGCACTGAAATGCTCATGTGATAACAGTACCTTGCTGCCTGGAGAAAATTAAAACAATAGTCACAGGAGCAGCAGGCCCACCTAAACCATCTTTTTGTCACACACTGCTTTAGGTAACAGGATACAGAAATAATAAAAAGCACCTCACAGCTAAAATGACAAAATTTCATTATTTGCTTATTGTTTTAAAACATGGAAAAAAAAAGGCAGTGTTTGCTGAAATGTGTAATTTGCTTATGAATTATTTAGGTTTTTATCTTACTTCCCATTTGCCTATTCTCTGCCCCTACTCTCTCCTTTCAAGTCTTCCCTTGCACTCACAAATTCAATTAGACCAGCAACGCCTCTTTGGTCAGAACCAGGTGCTTGACAAAAAACTTATCTATTGCTAACCAAAGTCTCCTGAGGCCACACTCAGTTTTTAGGAAGGAGGAACAATGTGGAAAATCAGCCAGATCTGCTCACACAGCAAGGCTCACTGACTCAGGAAATTATACAGCAGCCAAATAAGATGAACAACACCTACAGAGATTTACTTCAACACTGAAGAGTGGTACTTGAGTGTTAAACATCTTTACCACCAAGTCAGCAAATGGAAGTGGGAATAAAGACTTTATAAAACCATGGATAGCTCCTGGCTTGTGAGCACTGTACTCTGTTCCTTTCCTTCAAGAAGAATCTCTCCAGTTTTTAGTGCTTTTTTCCTCACTTTTCTTTTCCTACAACTGATCTTTCCCTGTGTTATTTCCAGAACTGCCTTGCTCATTCTTTCTTTACAGTGTTATCTCTCCTGTATTTTAAACCTGCTAACACTGGATGATTTCAGCAGAAGTACCTGCAACACACACTTCCACAGCTCAGGTGTCATTCAACATAAATCCATCATATTGCCCTTCCCAATGGGATGGTTTTTTTTCCCATGAGTTATCAGCAATACAAGAAATCTTTTAACTCCACAAAACCTTTTCTCCTTACAGCACGTGCTTCAGAAAAAAAAATAAAAAAAGTAATTAAAAGGCAGACTTACTTATTTCTTGTTCTTTTTCATTCTTCTTTTGTGCGATTTGCCTTTTTAACTTGTTTACATCAGCTTGAAAAGATTCAACAACACGTTCACTTTTTTCTACATCTATGCATACTGCCTGGGAGAAAAACGTAAGACATGCTAAGATTGGGCAAAAATACAGGAAATAGTTTCAGGACAACATTAACAAAGAAGCCAATGAAGCACAAAACTAAAAGGAGGATTAAACTGTAGCAGAAATACTCAACCTCAAGATTATTTTCTTTACTGGCTGGTGCTGCATTATAGGAAAAGCATTTCCAAATCATTCATCATGACAGAAGATTTCTAATAAAATCCAAAGTTGGTTAGTGTCCCATCCCTGGAAGTGTTCAGGATGGATGAGGCTTGGAGCAGCCTGGGACAGTGGAAGGTGTGTCCCTGCCATGGCAGGGAATGGAATGAGATGAGCTTTATGGTCCCTTCTCACTCAAAGCATTCTGTGATCCTATGAAATTAAGTACTGGTCATGATCACTCCCAGGCATGATGATGCCAACATCCTGTTCCAATGCCTGACAGCCCTCTCAGGGAAAAGAATTGTTCCTAATCTCCTATCTAAACCTCCCCTGGTGCAACTTGAGGTGGTTTCCTCTCCTCCTGTCAATGGTTACCCGAGAGAAGAGAGCAACAATGTCTCCCCTCAGCCTCCTTTTCTCCAGGCTAAAGAAGCCCATTTCCATTTTTCCAGTCAGTAATTGAAACAACAGCAGAGCACAGAGGATAGCCATGCTCCTGGCAAGAACAGCATTACAGAATAATGCCATTAGCTCATGGACACATCTCTGAAGAGAAACTTTTCCTATTCCTTGAAGCTGCTGAGGAAGTGCCTGCCTTACCCACCTTCCAAAGGAGGTTGGAAGCTGCAACTTCCCAGTGAGAAGGAGCAGCTCTCTCCCTGTGCAGGCAGGTGCAGGGCATGGTTGGAGGGATTACTCCTTGTTCCCTGCTCCGGGAGCCAACCAGCAGAGCTGAGCTGGAGCAGAGACATGAATCCCCCCAGGGCAGATGTAAAGGGAAAGCCTGGGAAGGAGCTGTGACTCCAGCACAATTAGCAGATGTGTGAGCTCCCAGGGCAGCACAGCTCCACTGCTCTTCACACAGGACAAGCTGTGAACTGACAAGCTCACAATGAGCAGAGCTGACACTCCAGGCATTTTCAGATGCTTTGGCACATTTGGAGCAGGATTCACTCATGCTCCACACAAAATGTTCACAAGTTTTAACTAACAGATGGTGCTCTGCTCATGCTCCATACCCAGAGCCAGAAGTCATTTTTAAACCTCTGCAAATCCCTACAGCCTTCAGCAGGGCTTCTCTTCACTGCAAACCCTTAAAAATGACTAACACCTCCCATAAATCACCAAGTATTAAATCATTTACTTGCAAAAGAAAAAAATTGGTGCTGTTTGTACCAACCACTTTACAGAAGCCACTGTAAATGCTCACATTAAATAGAAACTGAAACATTTAATTTTAAAGTCACTCTTATTTTCCTACAGTTCATGAGCTCTAAAAATCTCCTGCACTCCTGCTTTAACCAAAGGATGAATAAAAGATGCCACATATACACAGACCAGTATGGAGTAAAGGCTGTTACCTGTACTTTTTCCTGAAGTGCATTATAAACCTGATAGATAGCCCTGATGTCCTTCATCACTCCATCTTTGTCAAAAAAATCAGTACTAAAAATGAAAACAAAGCAGAAATCATAAGTGAGAAAAGACAACACAGGTTTCTAGCTCATGCTGCCTTTGAATTCCTGTTAAGCAGTCTATCACTGTATTTTTAAATGTATTTTATTATTGCTAAATATGCTATTTTAGCAATAGTATACTGCTAAAAATATACCATACTGTCATAAACAAAAATTTGGACAGCAGCATAGTCAATACCAAAAATTCCTTCTGGAACAATAAAGTCTCATTTGAATAAGATTAAACTTGTGCCAAAATCTTTAAGCTTGTATCATTTCATTGTTAACAGCCAGAAAAGTCACTTTGAATTTATGGCATTTAATGGAAAATGCTTAAGAAAAGCATCAAGAACTCCATGCTTCTGAGACAGAGCTGAAGTGCACACAGAATTCCTTGGGGAGGTGGGTGGTGGGTGGGAATCAAGTCAGAAGCTTCCAGCATGAAGGGCCCCAGCATGGGCCACACCAACTCTGCTTTTCTGAAGAGTTCCCTTGGTTCTTCTAAAAGATCCAGTTCTAACCAGGAAAAAAAGCACTCTGGAAACTGATCACTCCCCTCCAGAACTGGTTTTTTGCTGCTCAACATGTACATTTGTAGTATTCTCTGTGAGGTACAGAGTGTAGAGCTTGATGGCTACTTTATTTAGAAAGGAAAAGTCCTTACCCGTGTTCCTTAATAACTTTGGCATAATTCTGAGAAGTATTTGGCACTGAAGAAACTTTGTATTCCTGTTGACTAGTGTTGCCTAAATTAGGAATAGTAAGTGACACCCTTTGATTATACCTGCAGAGAAAAGTTCAGAAAGATTTCTAAATTCATTTGAAAAAAGATTTTTTACAAAAGCCTTGATATTATCCCACCCCTCTAATTTTAAAGCTTCTGCATTAGGTTTGTTATAAAAGTAGCTGAATATTACAAGTTGTGTTCAAAATAAACGCAGGATCAAAAACTCCCTTAGTATAGGGCCATCTCCACACCTCTTAGAACCTTTGAAATGTGCACAAAAACTACCAGAGATACATTCAGATCCACCAAAAGAAACATGGTAGTGACATCTGATGTCTCTTAAAATAGATTTTTTTTGTCTGATGATTTAGAGACTGAAAAGAATTTTTGCTCACTCTAATTTTAATTTATAAATTATTTGCACAAAAGAACCCAACAACTGTCATCATTAACAAGCACCCCAAGACATCACTGGACAAACACAAACCCCTGTTTAAGTGCAGTTGTACAAATTCCTAAGTAGTTTAAGGAATAGCAGTGAAAAGCAGAACAAAGAGTGAGGGCTGGTTCACTGGCAGAGTTTGCTTACCTTCGGTTTGGTCTAAAAAGCACATATTCTAAAGCATGTGTGGAGTTATTTGCAGTGGAAATGAAGCTGAAGAGAAGGAAGACGAGGTCAGGCACTCCAAGGATGTGTGTCAGCTGTTTATGGATGATGTGCTCTCTGTATGACATCTGCTGCTGAGTGTTTCTCCTAAATCTGTACCATCCAATAACGTTCTGTAACCAAAGCACATCAGGAAAAACCCACAGTGTTACCTGAGAGACACAGATTTACCTTGGGGAATACAGGGGCTGAAACTGGGGGATCACCATTACAGCTTCAGGACAACAAAACAAACTGAACTGCTCAAGATCTGAGTTTGAGATGGTCAATACAGCCCTGCATTTTCAAGGACCCACACTTAAATCCTTTGCATTTCTTCAGGGAAATTAGACATTGCCCCCAGTTTAACCTAAGCACCACAAATCCAACAACTTCTGTACAAGATAAGCCCAGGATCAAAACAAACCATCAGATTGTGAAGGAAAGTATTTATTCTAGTTAACTACCTATTTTTTTTTCTTCATTTATTTTCCAAACCCACTCTTTGTAATGCCTATAAGAGGAGGAAAAGATAGAAAACTTACTTTTCTTCGGTCTTTGAGAATCCTGTCCAAACTCTCCTCATTAACTTTGCCTGCATAGTCATAAAAGCTTGAACAAGAAGGAAGAGAGAAAGGTAGGCACACAGTTTATACACACATATTAATACATAAAGTAAATCATTTATACTTTGAGTGTTCTACAAGTAGATGGCATTCTAGACAATGCAAAGCAACTTCCAAAGCCTTACTTTTACCAACAGAAATGCACTGTGCAATTTTATTTTGACCAGCACTCTGTAAAACCCTGCTTTGATAATCAGAAGCCCACCAGCCCAGAAGAAATTAAAGCAGGGCCAATTTCTTGAGCTCCAATCCTGCCATTGCACTCACATGGCTGGATCCTGGAAGTCAGAAGAATCAGCAATAATTCAAAGTCTCATGGTCTTTCCATATGGTTCTGCTTCTACAGCTGAACCCAAACCCTGACATGTTGTTGTTTTGTGGACATGACAGATTTAGGAATTTATAAATCTACCTATGCAGACAGGTTTAGAAATTCAGGTAGATCAGAGTGCATGATAAAAGGAAAAACATTTGAAAATAGACTCCTCCTTGGTCTCTTTCTGAGCTGACACTAACACTAAAGCAGTGCAGGAAAATGCTCTGGTTTAGGGGTTTATGACTTGAACTTTTGGGGGATGGGATAAAAAAACCACCAAATCCTGAGCTCAGTGCTTGGCTGGTAAATAAGGGTGGAAACACCATTTGCTTCAAGGTGTAAGTTGCTGGGAAAACTCAAAATTTGGGACAATATGTTATATCTGCCCAATTTTTTTCAATCATGTTTGCAATATTTATTTATAATCCTGGCAAGCAGTGGATATCCAACTCTTTCTCTGTCTGTGCTTTACAGGAATAACCAGGAATTATCAACCTGATAAAACGTGTATGAGCTGGGAGAGTGTCTGGTGCTGTGCAGTAAATGAACTCACCAGCTTTGCTGAGCAGCAGCACTCAGTGAGATCCTGCCTGCTCCCCTTCCTCCATCAGCTCTGGCACTAACAACCAATTCCTTGCCTGGGGGGAAGCAGGGAACGTGATCCGTGTGGGTATGTGCTGCACAAAGCATCCCTGGGATCCAGGAGCTGGCCAGACACTGGGATATTATCTCCATGTGTGGAGTCTGCAGCATTTCAATCACTGGGTTAAGAGTTCCCTCTCTGTAATTATCAGCCAGCAAGTGACTGACTGCAGCTTTTCTCTTTAATGCAACCAGTGTCAATCATAATGTCTAAGCTACTGTGTCTTCTTAATTGGCTGGAAATCTCTCAAGACAAGAGGAGATTAATTGGGAATTCCTTCTCAAAAGGAATTCTAGACAGTGCTTTAGAAGCCATCACTGTGGAACAAGACTATAGAGAAAATCTACATGTAAATAGGTGGAAGTTGTTAAATGGAATATATTAGCCCCATATTTAATTTAAATTCTGGAGTTCAGGAGATCAGAAGGCAAAAATAACTAGAAAGCTGAAAATTTTACAATAATTAGTTGGTGCAGGTTGGTACCACTAAGCACAAACCAACTTGTTAACCCAGCAAGTTAGCAGGGTTAGGGCACACAGGGGATGCTGTGACCCACCAGGCCCAGGCAGAGCCAGCCTAAGACTACAATAATTTAAATTGATTTTGACATTCATCCTCATCATCAGAGTGATATGAGCTGACCTGACTGCTGCCCTAATTCCACCAGCTACACAAGATGGAAATCCAAAGAGATAGAGAAATAAACTCCTTCCAAGCTCCACTACAAATGTAAACTTTAACTCTGATTGTCATGGTTGGTGCCATTTCTGTGTGTTTCTGTAAAACCATCAGATGAGCAAACACTGGTAGGGACATTTGAAATGCTAATATATTGCAGGGAGCTCTCTATTTTTATATTCTGCAGCCACCACAGCAAGACAACAAAAGAAGCTTACCTAAAGAGTTTTGAACAAGGCTCATGGTTATGGATTTCTGCAACAACAAACAAACAAAAAAAAAAAGTGACATATGTCCAACTGCTCCTGGCAAAGAGGAATTACAGTGGCATATCTTGCATGAACTTTCCACATCAGAGCTACTGAGCAAGAAGTATTTGTGTCAGACCACACACTGCCCTTAATGTCTCAACACAATGACACAGCACCATACCCAGAAAACTGCCTTCACTTTATAATTTGCCCCTTTACCTAGAAAAATATTTTAATAAGCAAGGCATACACTTGCTCAGATACACAGAGATTTATCTGAGCCTCAAAATCACACTTTAGATAGTATTTGTTAGTTACAAACTCCTCACAAAGCCATTTCTGATTTTTGTTCTCTTTTTTCTACACCTTTCCACAACTTGCATTCATATGCATTGTTTACTACAGCAGCAAGGAATAAAAAAGGGATGGGGAAGAGAATCTCTGAAATATTATACACTGTAGTGTTGAAGGGGCAAGGCAAACAGAATCTCTAATGAGAAAATGGGTTAAAAGCAATTTCAAAACATTTAGCTGCACTTTATAATTCTGTTATGTGAAATGTTAAAAAGTCAGGGCAGTGTTTTTTTCATTGACAAGGTTGTGATAAATGCTAAGACGATTATTTAATCAGCAAAGTTTGTAACATGTCAGCAATTCTAGATGAGAGCAAGAAAAGAGTAAAAATCCAATTTTACACTGTTTTTCCAACACCAAGCATGACTTCTTTTTCCAGAGGCTTGGAGCAACCTGGTCTAGTGGAAGGTGTCCCTGCCCTTGGCAGGAGGTGGGACAAGATGGGGTTTAAGGTCCCTGCCAACCCAAACCATCCTGACATTCTGTGAGGACACAGCACAAGTATTTCCCAGCTTCTCCAGCAGAACCCCCCTGGAGCTGAGCAGTACCTTTGCTCAGGCTCTGCCTCCCTGCAGTGATTCACCACCTGCTGCTCCTGGGGCTGCCACCTCAGCAGAGGCACCAGGGGCTGGATCCCAGCTCCCAAGGACAGCAGCCAGCACACATCCACAGCTCAGCACATTTGGTGTCTATCAAAACAAGGCCCTGAGCATCCATTCCAGGCACGCTGCCTGTGAGACTGCACATCCTCATTGGCAAGAGCTCCTGGGGATGCTGCTCTTACAGTCACTGACTCCCTTTATTTGACAGAGAATTGTATCAACCCTAATATTTTCACACCATCATGCAGGCATCTGTGGAAACAATCTGCTAACAAAGCCTGTGAGTACAATTATTCCAGCTTAGACCAACTCCTTCCAGCAAATACATTGACTGCAACAAGGCTCTTGACTCTTGGGTAATGATGTTGCTACACAGACCTTGAGTTTTGAGAAACAGGAAGCAAGAAGCCTCCTGCTCAGACCCCATGAAGCAGCCAACATTTTAAATTTAAGGTTTACACACTGACTTAAATATCTTTTTATATATGTATATTAAATATATATATATAATATATATATGTTATATATTTATGTATCTAGTACACATACTATGTACACACACACATATATTTAAGCACCACCACTAAGGAGACACAAAAGAAAATTAAAAGCCATTTGTGACAACAGTGCCACAAAACTGTCAATCTCGTGAGCTGAACTAGGAATCCAAGAGTTAATTTTGATTAATAAATATTGAAGTAAAAATGGTAAATTTAAAAAACAAATCCAGAAGGTCTTCAGGAGTGGGTAATTTCCATTTTCATCAAGTCACTGTAACCAGTAATGTGACCAAGGGGTGATTTAAAAAAGGAACAATTTTTAACACCACAAACACTTGGTTTAGCAAACCAGGCCAAGGCTGCAGGTGGTGACATCACTGCCAACAATAACCAAGATCAGTGACCACTGAAGAGCAAGGTCTAATTTAAAAACCTAAAAATGACTGCCTCTGTCAGTTTTGTCTGAACACACAGAGCCATCAGCAACACACTGACAGTGATTATATGCAAACACAAAAAATGCTACTCCTTTATCTTCTGTAATCCAGCTCATAACTGACACTTCACAGCCTATTAACCACCCATGCTCTCTTAGAAATAACCAGAACAGGAACCTCAACCTTCTGGAGTCCAGAGCATAAAACCATCACCACTGCAAGGTGGGAAATAACTTGGGATGCAATGTGGTACCATTGCACATGTTCATAGATCACATGCTTTGTGCCAGAATAACATCTGAGAACCAACCCAAAGCAGAGTTTGTGTTTTCACTGAGTTTTATGCACAGCCTGCTTTGTTATCTGGGATCACATCCACAAAAGCCAGGTATTTAAGGAGGTTTAAATCTATTTTAACAGCTGGTTATATATCCAGAAACAAAAAGGATATTTTTCTATATCCTATAGATATCTTTCCTATTTTCTATAAACCAAACATGCACCAGATAAAAAAAACTCTCTAAAAAAATCTCCTTCAACCAACACCTAACAGCGAGATCTTTGATCTTTGTCCAGTTTTTGTAACAGATCAGGTGTACAGAACTTGTGCTTGTCACCAAATTGTCTGACAAATATTCCTTGTCCAGTCCTGCTGTGGCAGTTTATAATGTCACCAACCCCCAGCCATCCATCCAAACCTGCCACTGAAAATCTGCCCCTCCCAGTATCAGTAAATCAAGCAATGGTTTTGTTTTGAGCATATGCTGTATTCAGGCACCTGTATCAAACAGGAAATTCCCCACAGTCATTTTTCCATCATGGAATGCAAATATCTTCAACACATAATCTTTCCTCCATAGCAGGAGGTGCATAAACCCCCTGTAACCTGCAAAGGTTTGTTTCCTTTCCTCCCATCTCAAGCACAAACACACAGACACTGCAGCAAAAGTGATCCTGGTGGTCTGACACACCCTGTGATGGAGAAGAATTCTTTATGAAACCTCCTGAACATGTGACACCTGAGCAGTGCCTATTTCAGAACAACATCACTCACCTATCACTTGTAGAAACTCAGTGTTGCTGATCTGGGAGTCACTAATGCTAAAAGTCTCTTCTTGCCTCACCTCTCCCAGCAGAAATCCTTCCTGCAATTTTAAAACAAAAAGATTTAAAACAGGAAAAAAAAAAGTGCACTGCACACAGTCATTTACTGTCACTTTCTTAGCTTCAAAGTGAAACAAAGATGAAGTTTGAAAGACACATCTGAGCTGCAGTGGGTATAAACTGCCCTGAGGTTTTACCCAAGCTGGTTTTCTGCTTTGCCAGCATCCTTTTACAGCACTACAGGGATGGGCTGACCAAAAGGAACATTCTACACACAGCTTCCACAAGAAAACACTTCACAAAAGGGAGGGCTCTGCCCCAGCTACAGGGGGAAAGAAGGAGGCCTGAGCACGATGCTGCTCTGCTCCAGCAAAGCCAAGGGAAGAGGAGTCTAAACCTGCAGGGACTCACACAGATTTTAGTGTGGAGACTGGGCTGGACCCTGAACAACACCAGGGATTGCAAAAACCCAGAAGGCAATTTAAAAGCAAGGCAACTTTAAGGTAAATTAATTTATTCTCCACCCAAAATGAAGAAGGCGACTGAGCTGGAATCACGAGGTTTTGGCACCAGGTGCAGAGGAAAAGAGCAAGCTCAGGCTAAAAAGGTGCCAACAAAACCCAGGGATCCGGGAACACCCCGGCTCTGCACTGCGCCCGTGGTCAGTCACAGCTGCTGGAACGCCGCTCATGGAGCTTTTACAGGAGCGTTTTCCTCCCACAGCCCGTGTCCTGCGGGAGCCCCACCCCGCGGGCACCCCGCATCCCCCTGGGGCACCCCGCATCCCGGGGAACAGCCCGGACAGCCCAGGGGGAGCATCCCTGGTACCCCACATCCCCGGGGCAGCATCCCGCGGACCCCACACCCCGCTCCGACACCCCACACCCCGCCAAGACACCTCACATCCCGGGAGGAGCATCCTGGGCACCCCACACGCCGGGTGAAGCACCCCGGGCACCCCACATCCCAGGGAGCAGCCGGGACACCCCACATCCTACCCGGGAAGGAGCAAAGCGGCCACCCCATATCTCGGGTACCCCGCGGAGCATCCGGGGCACCCCAAATGCCGGACACCCCACATCCCGCGGGGAGCCGCCCGGACACCCCACATCCCGCCCCGCTGTGTCCGTCTGGGGCCGCCCCCGCCCGCTGTGACCCGCGGCCGGGCCCCACCGGCGGCAGCGCGGCCTAAAAGCTCCGCAGCGCAGCCGCCGGCTGGGGTGCAGCGTGAGGGAGCCCCGCGAGCCCGGGGCGGCGGCGGGGGGCACGTACGTGGTCGGCGCTGCTGTTGGCGCTGCAGTAGCACACGGAGCTGAAGGTGTAGCCGGAGATGGACGCCGCCATGACGGACACACCGCCGCCGCCGCCGCCACGGCGCAAGCGCGCCGGACGCACGCCCGCTTCCGGCGGCGCCGCGGGGCATCATGGGGAGTGTAGTCCCCGAAGGGAAGAGGGGGGTACCCGCATGGGAAGGGTGGGAAAGTGTGGGAGCAGTTGGATCACTGAGTTTGGAACAGAGCGCCGAGCCCATCGAGCCCAACCTGTGACCGATCACCACCTTGTCACTCAGCCCAGAGCACTGAGTGACACGTCCAGGGTTTCCTTGGACAGCTCCAGGGGTGAGGACTCCATCACCTCCCTGGGCAGTCAACATTTCCAACCTTTAACAATCTCTTCCATGAAGACATTCCTGCTGAAATCCAACCTGCCCCTCCCCTGGCCCAGCCCAGTTCCCTCTCCTCCTGTTCCTGTTCCCTGGGAGCAGAGCCCGACCCCCCCGGCTGTCCCCTCCTGGCAGGAGCTGTGCAGAGCCACAGGGGCCCCCCTGAGCCTCCTTTGCTCCAGGCTCAGCCCCTTTCCCAGCTCCCTCAGGAATTCTCCAGCCCCTTCCCCAGCTCCGTTCCCTTCCCTGGACACGCTCCAGCCCCTCAATGTCTCTCGTTGTGAGGAACATTGATGTGCTGAAGCTTGTCCAGAGGCCACAAAGGTGATGAGGGAGATGGAGCCCCTCTGCTCTGGGACAGGCTGGAGAGCTGGGGGTGCTCACCTGCAGAGGAGAAGGCTCCAGGGAGAGCTCAGAGCCCCTTCCAGGGCCTAAAGGGGCTCCAAGAGAGCTGGAGAGGGACTGGGGACAAGGGATGGAGGGACAGGACACTGGGAATGGCTTCCCACTGCCAGAGAATGTGGTTAGAAGGGATATTGGGGAGAAATGCCGTGGTTCACACACACGGAGCTGTACAGGAGACAACTGTGCAGCACCGCTTTTATCACTCTTATTTCCTTATTAAAACACCTTGCAATAAACCTTGTAACAGCAAGAACGTCTGTGACACTTGCAACGAATAAACATTGAAAAGAATAAACAGTTCTTTTAATTATTGCGCTGATTTTCATCGAATCGCGGAACGATTTGAATTGGAAGGGACCTTAAGGACCATTCACTTACAACCCCTGCCCTGGGCAGCGACACCTTGCACAGACCCCATCCAACCCGGCCTTGGACTCACTCTCAGGACGGGATTTTAGGTGACCGCAGCGATCAGAACCGCGGGGACTGGAAAATATTAGAAAAAAGATTAGAAAAGATTAGAAAAGATTAGCAAAGGCGCCAGGTTTCGGAGCGGGCCGTGCCCCCCTCACGGCCGGATCACCGAGCCCGGGTCCTCCCGCTCGGGAGCGGCCGCGGCCGCTCCGCCCGCAGCGCTCGCTGGTTCCGGGGCGTGCCGGGCATGGCGCTGGCCGGGGACGAGCCCTTCAGCCCCTCGGTGCTGGGCACCAGGGAGCAGTGAGTGCCGGGGCACGGGGGCGGGCACCGGGTGTGCCCCACCGGGGGCGGGCACCGGCGGGACGGGGCTCGGAGCCGCCCGCGCTGTGGAAGGCGGGCCCTGCCCACGGCGCGGGGAGTGGAAGTAAAAGGTTTTTAAGGTCCCTTCTCAACGCCAACCGGTCTCTGGTTGATATGTTGTTTGATTGTTTAGAGGTTCTGTGATTCTATAAAGTAGTTGTGCTACACAGAGGACAGAGCCTTCTCACCGTTTCGTAGAATCGGGGTTTGGGTTGGAAGGGACCTTAAATCCCATCCAGTGCCACCCCTGCCATGGCAGGGACACCTCCCACTGTCCCAGCCCCGATGTCCAACCTGGCCTTGGGCACTGCCAGGGATCCAGGGGCAGCCACAGCTGCTCTGGGCACCCTGTGCCAGGTTCCCACCCTGCCAGGGAACAATTCCTTCCCAAAATCCCATCCAGCCCTGCCCTCCGTCAGTGGGAAGCCATTCCCTGTGTCCTGTCGCTCCATCCCTTGTCCCAAGTCCCACTTCAGTTCTCTTGGAGCTTCTTTAGGCTTGGGAAGGGGCTCTGAGCTCTCCCTGGAGCCTTCTCCTCTCCAGGTGAATCCACCCTAGCTCTCCCAGCCTGGCTCCAGCCTTTGGAGCATCTCCAGGCCTTCCCTGGACTCTCTCCCACATGTTCATGTTCTTATGCTGAGGACCAGTGCCTCACCACCCTCACAGCCAATTTCTTCCAAATATCTAGCCTAAATCTATCTTTCAATTTTTCTTCCCATCCCTCTTTAATCTAAATATTTCCCAGTGTTAATTATGATATCCTCTCCTTTCTCCCCCTTCAACTCCAGCTGGGATGCAGCGTACGAAAGAGAACTGCAAACTTTTCAAGACATTGGAGATACCGGGGAAATCTGGTAAATAAAATAGCTCCTGCAGAGTGTTTCTCTTGTTTCTTTACCGTAGAAGGCATTGCAAAACCAATTCAATGAGCTGCTGACAAAACGATGGGGAGTTTTACCATTGAAACCAGCAGTTCTTCTCTTGCCCAATTTCACAGTGAAGATTGCTCAGCTGCACTTGGACAAGTGTCATTACACAGAAATTGAGCTGGTAATTGAGGTGTATGTTACTGACAAGTGTGCTTTTTATCCCTGAGCTCAGGTTTAACTACACAAGTTGCCCTTGCTGCTTGTTTTTTAAATACATGGATGTTTTCACATCCCAGAGTTGGTGTTTCAGTGGATTTTAAGGCTGCAGGCTTAATTTTCACCTAAGAAAGCAAACATGGAATATGAGCTGTGGCAGTTTTTACTTTAGTAACAGTAAAAAGAGCTTTGCAAAAAAAGCTGGAGAGAGTGAGTGATGAAATAAACTTGCTGTACCTTTTGCACTTTTTTTTTTTTTCTGCTTTAATTACCTGAGCCCTTGTTTTTTCCAGGTTTGGAGAAGAAAGCATGGTGCGCATAATCAGGTGGCTGGAAAAGCACAAGGTCCCCCTTGACAGCTCTGTGCTTGACATTGGGACTGGGAATGGAGTTTTACTGGTTGAATTGGTTGGTATTTTGCAAAGTTTGTGTATTTTTTATACAGAATCAGAGCAGTTTAGATACAGTTCTCACAAGTGGCAGTGGTAATCGTGGGGAGCTGTAACCTGTGTGAAACACAGAAAGTGTCAGAATCACAGAATCAATCACAGAATTTGTCAGTACTTCAGGTGTCAAGATTTGAAGTATTTCCCTAAATCAATTGGCCTGAGCATCCCTTGTTTTAACTTCACCTTCCTGTTTCCCCACTTTTAAAACTGCATTTCTTCCCATTGTTGTGTAAACCCCCCCAGATAAGGAATTAAGTTGACTAATTCACAGAGTACCCTCATATACAAAACCAGACCCTTTCTCAGTTCTGATAATAACCCTCGTTATTGATATAAAAAAGTTGGTAAACCCAAGGGCTTTTATGTAAATAACTTAAAAAGTTATTAACATTTCTTTTTAAGAAATGTCCATTTCTGGCAGGGTGGGAAATCTGATCAGGTATATCCTGAAGTGTTATGATGTTTTTGTTGTGCACAAGATGTTCTGGAGTTGCAATATGTTTTTTTCTACTTTTGATTGATTTTTTTTGGTGTAATGCTGCAGGGGACTTGGTAAAGAAAGGGGCTGTCATATTGTCACAGCTTCTGTTGTTTTGCATTCCTCATTGGTTTCATTAGTTCCTGTAGGAATTGGAAGGACTGAAAGCCAAAGTCAGGTTTGAAGTGGAATTTTTTTTTAACATTGACTTTAATTTTTAGGAGACTTTAAAGCCTTTATGGAGACTGGCTGCTACAGCTCAGCACAGGAGAATTTATGTCACCAAAAACAGAAATTGTTCATCTCACTAAGAGAAATGAGGCTGATAATGGTGATTGTTGAGTGCAGTGATAGCTCTATCATGGTTGAAGTACCCAACAGAAAAATCTTATTTGTAAGACTTCAATTTTATACTGACTCCACTTGCAAATGGGAAACTGATTTTTCATACTATAATGGAAAAATGACAGCCTGATAGCTTTTAAAAACTATTAACTCCTGTGAGAGCACCCTCCTCCCTTACATTAAGCACCTCACAGTACTGTGGTTTCTTTCATAGGAAATTTTCAGTCTAGTTCCCTCTTAGAGAGTGGCCTCAAAAATCACCTTGTTTATTTTTTGCTAAATAATTCAGGATCTCACTTGCTTAGTTGATGTAAAAGGATTTTTTTTTGTGTTAGCTGCAAGGCTTGGAAATTGAGTTGGAATTCTTTTGGCAGCTACTCTAGGACTGTTCTGCCACTGGAGTTGGACTCCATCATGGGATGGAAATGGCAATACTAGAAAAAACTCAGTCACAGAGGACATTGGTAGCAGCTCTCTGCAAGGGAGCTAGTTGAGGGTACATAAGTATCACGTAAGTGGCACCCCTTGCTGTTTTTATATGTTTAGTAGGCTGTGGTTCAACCCCTGTGAACTTCTGGTAGCTTGGATTTGTGACATAATTCTTTTGCCTTCCAAAAATTCCAGCTCTTGTGAGGAAACCTTGCTGCCACAGAAAGCTCTGGCCTCCTCTTATTTTTATAAGTAATGTGGGAGCCACCAATATTGAGGATTAAATTGAGGAACTCCTCTGAAGTGGAGAGTGTTCACCTGAGTGGGGGTGTCAGCCCTAAACACAGGGCAGAGCTGAAAATGTTCCAACCTCTGTCTGCTCTTCAGTCTGCTTCAAGAAGCAGCAGCAGCAGAGTGCTGTTAAATGACCTCCAGGGCAGCAGGCCAGCTGCAGGGTGCAGTGTGGTCACCTTTGGCACGAGTGGAGGATCCTTTCCTGTCACAGTCAGGCCCTACAGGTTCTGCAGCATTTAATGTTGTTTATCTCTGAGCCTTCCTTCTCTGCCCCCGAGACTAGAGGAGTGAATGGGAACTCCCTGAAGTGACTCAAGCCTTTCCTTTGCAAACAGAGGAGCTGTTGTGGGAACTACTCCTCCACCCCCAAAACCTTCAGCACAGGCATCTGAGGAAGCCTGCTTTGCTCCAGGGAGGAACGTGGGCAGGAGCCTGAGCAATAAATGTTCTCCATCCCATGCAAACAACAGTGTCTTTGTGTTCAGCTGCAATTAGCCCTCGGTTCAGAACAGCTGGTTAGCACTGAGCCCAGGCCTGAGGGGCTGCTGCAAGGAGGAAGGACAGTTGTGGAAACTCCTCATCGTTTTCCTGGCAGTTGAGGTGTCAGCCTCCTCTGGAACAAGCAGACAGGCAGCTGGATGCTGAACACCACTCCGTGTGTTTTTCCAAACCCCAGCCTCCTCCCTGTCTCTGCTCTGACAGCCTGCAGCTGGCCAGGGGATCAGAGCTCTTCCATCAGGTTTGAACCTTGCCAGACCCACTGACACATGGGATACCCTGAGCTTACACCTCCTACCCCGAGCTGGTCCCTTCAGCTTCTGCCTCAGAGCCAGGACATGTGTCCCTGCTCCCCTCCCACGTGCCCAGCTCCAGCTGATGCCAGGAGCCCACCTGCTTTGCCAAAGGGCTGCTGGGATCTCACTGAGTTCCCCTGAGTTATCCTTATCTCCAGCAAACTTAGATTAACAAAGTCTCTGGGTGCTATTTTATGTGGTGCATAACCTGCCTGAAAATTGCTGATACAGACACCTGGCAGCATGCAAATTGTTGTATTCAAATAAACATTAGCATGAATCATTAGAAAAATGTATGATTTTGCAGTGGATTTCTGCCCTAGTGCAATGTATCACACCTTTTGGCTCTTAGGATTTGGGTTATAAACTGAATAATTGCTCAGTCTCCAATGTTACATGTCAGAGAGGTTTTTTTTTCCCTTATTTTGAAGCGTCTGTCAAATGTCATCACTGAAAATTCCTAAGTTACTTTTGGTGCAGATAACAGGGCCTGTTCCCCTCCAGGGTGTTACTTTTCACTGTTTTGCTCAGTTTTCCACTTGACATAAAGCAGCTTTCAGTCACCAGTTCTTTTGGTGAGGTTTGTTTTTTTTTTGGCAGAATAAAGTTATTTCAGCTCATTCAGCTCTTGTAATGGTAACAGGTATAAAAATGAGTAAAAGGTGAGTTGTGTTTTTTTCCTGTTATTAAGAGGAGGAGAGATGAGATGGATTATAGGTAGGGAATGTATTGGCTGGGTAAAAACAATTGCTAGCACACTGAATAAGCTTCTCTGCTTCTGTCTAGGCAAAGTCTGGCTACATGAATCTCACAGGGATTGATTATTCACCTTCTGCAATACAGCTTTCAGAAAAAGTAAGAGAGAAAGAAGGCATGTCTAACATTAAATTAAAGGTAAGTCTTGAGAGTAAAGGTAATTCAGGAAATAGAAAGCAATTGAGCCCAAGATTAAATGAGCTAATTGATGTTTAGATGTACTCAGTGTACTAAATGAATGGTGTCTTTTGAGATTCATTTGTGAGAGAACCCTACCCAAATAAATCTATTTACGGGAAGATTTTTTGTCTGTATTTGTTTGGGGTTTTTTTTGTTTGTAGCAGTCATTAGGGCTAACAAGATTTCCCTGCTTGGAACAGGCAGCAGAGTAGTGGCTTACCAAGTGGCAAGTTCTGTATTTTAGCTGCTGCATTCTGCATTTCAGACTTGAGATAGAGGAAGGAATCCTTAAGTGATAGAATCCCTACCAGTAGCTGAACAGCAGGAAGGTTGAGAGGGCTTGCTGGAGCAGGGGTAGGAGCAGATGACCTCCAAAGGTCCCTTCCAGCCTCAGCCATCCTGGGATTCTGTGGCTGCCTGTCATTCTGAGCTCTCTGCTGTGCTGTTCTACCCTCCTGCTCCTGTGTGATGTCTCTGCTCCCGTGTGTCAGCTGCAAAATCTCTTTTCTGCCAGGCTCAGTCTGTTCTTCTGCATTTGTGCAGTGCCTGGCACATGGCAGGGATCAAAGTACAAATAGTGATGTAAAGAATGAGCTCCAAGTGTGTTAGTTGGAGCTTTAGATTGCAGCAAATAGATCATCACACAGTGTGCAGAGAAGGAAGAAGCCGCCCTGGCACTGTGAGTTACCCTTCCCTGAGCACGCCCGTTGTCAGGATCGAAGCTTTGCATCCTAAATTCTCCCTTTGCATTTAAAGATTCAGGAGCTGCCGAGTAGAAGATTGTTCTCACAGCTACAGACTTCTGGTTTAGGTAGAAGACTTCCTGGCACCCTCAGCTGAGCTGTCAGGCTTTGACATTTGCATTGACAAGGGGACTTTTGATGCCATAAGCCTCGACCCCAGTGACGCGGCGGGGAAGCGGAAGCTGTACGTGGGATCCCTCTGCAGGGTGCTGAAACCAGAGGGCTTCTTCCTCATCACCTCCTGCAACTGGACCAAGGAGGAGCTGCTGAACGAGTTCAGAGGAGGTAAGCAGCTGAACAGATCCCTCTGCCAACGTGGGGTTGCTGAAGGAAGGGGGTGAGGGAATTTTAATGGGCGTGTTAGCATATTGACTTTCCCAGATCAGGATTAGAGGAGGTGAAGCGATTAGTAAATGCTCCAGCCTGTCTTCCCTCTGTTTTCCTTGGGAATTACAGCTCCTGTGTTTGCCAGTGCCAAGGGAGGACAGGTTTCCTGACTCTTTGGAGGTTGGGAATTTTGGTCTAATTACCCTGGGAAAGTGTGTGTGGCTGGCTGGTACTTTCTTGGGTCCTTGATTACCAGTTCACCCTTTGATTGCTCTGAAACTGGGGTAACATTGTTACCCATGTTTAGGGGAACTGGCAAGTCTGTGACATTTTCTGTCACTTCCCCAGCTGCCCCTTTGATCCATCTAGTAGTACTTTTCACATGCCAGTCAGCTCCTGAATCTCATGCCTGAGGCTTGAAGCTCAGTGTGGATCTGAAACAACCATCCCTTCTGGGGAACCAAAATTACTGGCAAGTTCTCATCTTTTCTGCCATTAATTTGTGCAAGCCAGCCAGCTAGGATTTTTATTATCCATGGAAGAGTTTCAGCTGTGTAAAGCAGTGATGCAGTGTAACAACATAGTCCTATAAACTCACAGATTGACTGCAAGTTTTCCAGACAAATAAAGAATGGCTTGCAAAGGGTTATCCAAGAGGCGAATAAAACGACTTCCTTCTAATAAAAGCATTTCAATTTCTGTCTGGCAGGATTTGAGATTCTGGAGGAGCTGCCAACACCCAAGTTTTGCTTTGGAGGAAGAATTGGAAACAGTGTAACAGCATTGGTTTTCCAAAGGAAAAAAGTGAGGCCATCCATCTTGGACAAATTAGATTAGATGAGAAAAGTTTGAACTTTAAACCTGACAGAAAACCTCAGACACGTGTGTAAATAAATGCTTTTAGAGTGCACAGTAAAATACTATGTATGGAGCTCTAAGGGACTATAAAACATTGCCCTAGAAACATTTCAGCTTTGCATAATTTGCCCATAAATTGTGTCCTTGCTACAACCTCACTTGTTTTAGAGGAGCTGCAAGTTTGTAAGAAGGGAGGGAAATCAGATGTGCTAAATACACAGACCAATATAACTGAATGATATTTGTGTTTGAAACATAAAGATTATCTGATATTTTATTTCTGTGCTGGTAAGCACTGACCTATAGAGGATATAGACCTATAGTGACCTACAAAGCAAAAATCTCATTTCTCTGTTGTGCAGTGGAACAGGGAACAAGCTTTTGCAATGTAAGTGCTGGATCTTTAATGAACACGAGGGCAGCTGCTGAGGGAAATGAATACAAAATCCACAGCACTTTCAAAAAAGGACCAGTTGGTACTTTAAATTCAGATTTTCTGAGGTTCTCAGACTTAGCATAATTGTGTCTCCTCTGAAGTAGCTCAGCTCTTTTCCCACAGAGGGAGTGTTTTTAAGTCTCCCTTTCCTGAGTGTGTTCATGCCTGGTCAGTTCCTTTCCCTGCTCTCATGAATACATAAAGGTGTGATGTTGCAGCCTCTGGTGTGTGACATATACCTCCTTCATTATTCACCTGCTATATAGGGATGTCTTTAGAGCCACAATGGCAAGAAGTTTTCCAGTGAATTTCTCAGGGTGTATTTTAACTGCATATATCCAAAAGAATTCAAAGCAGAAGTATCCATTCCTTGTTCCTTTTTTTTTTATATATGTATTTTTTTAGACTTCTGTGTGCAATCCTTTTGCTCAATTCCATTGCCTTCATTTCTTGTTTTGTAATCTCAGAATATTGCTGTTGCTTGAAAGGCAGGAAAATGAGATTTCTTCATGCCTCGACAAACACATTTGCAGGTGACAATAAACTTGTTCTTTCAAACATCAAGGAGGCCCTCTTAGGCAATCAGGTTTTGTTTCACAGGCAAGGTCATGTTTGCTTATCAGGGAATTGCTTCTCCTGCTTTCCACGCTTCTCCTGGTTCCCAGGGCTCAGGAGATCTTTAAGGGTCAGTAAATACTTCCAGTCCTTTCCCAGGACAGGAATCAAGACATTATTTGCAGAGTGGTGAGTCCTCCCTCTGTGATCCATCTGTTGATGTCTTCAAGGTAGGAATCCTGCTGCTGCATGTTTTTGCAAAATGAAATATATTCAACTGGGAGAATGGTTTATCAACAGCGCTGAAAAAATTCAGTCCCAGAATCATTCTTTGCATATTTGGTCAGACTTGGGTTCTAATCTGAGTGTCAAAACCCAGGGCTTGTTACCATTTGGGTAACTGTTGTAGTCCTGTGTTCTGCCCCTGCCCAGCAGCCAGCTGGAATGCTAGGAAATGTAACTGGGAATCCAAACAGAGGATTTTTTTTTTAGCATAGCAGTACAAAGGATTCAAAGTACACTGCTGATAACGGCCTCAGTAAAAAGCCCGTGACATTTTTTGGCACCAGGTAGAGTTAATACAAGGAAATTTTAATTTTCAAGGACTCTGGCAGGATGTGTTTTGGGCATCTGTTTTATTCCCTTCTGTAATTTTTGCTAATGAAGGCATGATGTGTATTTAATCATGGAATGAAAATAAAATCAGGGCTGTCATGGATTTTCTTTTAATCAATTACTTGGAATTTAACCATAGATTACCACTTCACAAGATGTGTAAGGTTCAGGGCAAGGATTGTTTTCTCCATTTCACAGAATTGATTATTATTAGTTTTTGTTCTCTGGGTAGTATTTTTATATAACTTGTAAAGCTAAAAAATAAGCTTCTTAAAATTGCCTGAAAACAAGGATTTCTGCATCTGATCTGTAGTTTGCATATTCCTTCAGTCCCAAGCACTTCCAGGTGTCACTGGAGAGCAGAAAAATGCTTGTAAAAGATGTTTTAGGAGCTTTATTTTAAGGCAACAGTAACCAAAGGGTTATTATTTAAAATCTGCTCTGTTGGAAACCTGGCATTTTCTGGATAATAGAGTCTAGATAGCTGCTCAAACCCTGACTTGGGCAGTGGGGTATTTTTGGCTATTTTGGATTTGGAAATTGCTTGTCCAAGGCTGTCCTTGATTTGGGGCAGTTCATATTGGTGGGAAGTTCTTGATGGTGTGAGCTCTAAGTATTCATGCATTTCAGTGAAAAAAAAAAAACAACATAGAAAAAGAGGCAGAGGAATAAGGAGTGATTTAGGAGGAGCAAGCCTTTGCTGGAAGCTGGGGGAGTGCTCCATGATAGTTCCTGAAGGCTGGAATCTTCATGGCTCCCCAGCTGTGTGACTCTTGGTTCCAGCTGCAACGCCAGACTGAACGCAGGAGGGTGAATGCAGCGTTTGAAATGCATTTTGCTCCTATTGTTTCGCTATCAGAGAGCTCTGTCTGGGATTTCACTGTCAAATATGAGGTTTGTGGGTAGTAAAACTAGCATCTTCCGTGGATCCCAGAGGTGGCTGAGCCCACAGGCTGTTCCTGCAGGACTGAGTTTAGGCTGGATGATGCTGCGGAGCTGGCAAACCTTCCTGGAGTGGTTTTGCATAGAACGTGGGCAGGACAGAAAGGGTTTGTGTTCCCTGGTTCATTGACAGCATGCTGAAGGATGACATTCTCTCAGGGCTGACCTTTTATTCCTGGAAGAGTGAGGATGGCTTTTAGTGCCTAAGCCCAAACAAAGCACCTCCACCAACATCTGTGCTTGGCACAGCTCAAACCTGGCTCCTGATGCCTCCTATTGCCAAGAAAACTTTGTCTAGGGATTCTCTTTTAGGGCATTTACTGGGAAAGGCCTTTGAATTCATTGCAGGGTTTGTGCTACTGAAAGAGCTTGGATTTTACACTGGAGTTTTATGGGGCTTACCACAGAACTGAACTGTCAGGATGAAATATCTGAGAGAGGTGAACAAGCGATATTAATGAAATAATTATTGATTTGAGATGTCTGTTCGAGGAGAGCTTCTACACGTGGGACTCTGCTAGAGTGTGAGGCAAATGGGTTCTCAAGACAGAAAGCCTTTGCCCTTTCATCATCACAGCACTTTCTTGAAATAAGTACTCCTATAATCATTTTTATAGGGATTAAAAAGTGAGAAATACCAGACATGAAAATCGTGGCACAACTGAATGAATACAGAAAATTCAGAGGGAATGTTTCCTTACTCCTTGACTTCCCTTTTGGTGACCAAAGAGAGACATTTTCATTTGGTCATCCTTAAGGAGCAGGAATAGTCATAGAATCCCAGAATGATTTGGGCTGGAGTGGATTTTAAAAATCATCTCATTCCAACCCCCTACCATGGGCAGGGACACCTTCCACTAAACCAAGTTACTCCAAACCCTGCCCAACCTGGCCTGCAGTGCTGTCCACAGGCAGTTTTTTTAAAGGTTGAATTTTCTTTTTTGGAGGCTTAGAAGATATGAAATTAATATTCTGTTCTTGAAACTCGTTATAATTTTGTGGTGTAACATGAGGAATTTCTGGGAGCTACAACTGTTTTTTAAGAGCTGTTGGGTTACATCAGAAACACCAACAGAATGATGGCAGCTGCTTTTCCAGACAGGGCCAGCAGTGATGCAGCATGTGATTACAGCCTCTCTGTCCCATCAGGAGAATATTCCTGCAAATCAGTATTGAGAGCATCATTGCAAAGCATTATTGAGGCTGAAATAGCTGTTTGCATTATGGGCTCACCTCGAATTCAAGCCCACTGTTGCAACACCATTTCTGAAATCTGGGAATAGCCTGCTGCCTTGATTGTATCATGGGATTTGAGGTATTTAACACCTATAACAAAGGAGATTCAGAGTTGGTTTTGTTTGTGTGGGTTTTTTTTTACTTTGTACTTTTCCAACCAATGTTAAAAAGAAACTTTCAGATATTTGGGGTTCTAAACCTGCTGTTTACTGCAGAGCTCATTATGTCTGGGTGAAGAAGTGCATGTCCCAGCACACAGATCTCAGGTGTGATTCTCTGGAGAGCAAACGATGTTCTTTCATGCAATTTGTATCAAAATTATTTCAGCTCTGCGCTGACTGTGAAATCTGTGAGCCCAAGGAGTCAAATGAATGGGCAAATGAGGGGATGAACTGAAATCCCTCACTTAGAACCACTGGGTTTGTACCCAGGAATGCAGGGTGAGGCCAGGTGTGCAGGGCACAGCAAACAGATACCTGCAAAGCTGCAAAGCTGAGCTGACACAGCCTCTTCGGAGTTATTTTTTATGTAGGGATGAGTTCTTGAATAGCTTTTCTGGTGCATTAGGCACAGCATGCCTCTCTTCATCGCTGACAGTGGCTTCCATGTACTTCTGCATTCCAGGAATGCACTGGCAGCGCTGTAGCCATTGTGAGGAAAATCTGCCCGTGCACACACTCTGCTGTGTCTGTTCTGCTGTGAGCCAGGCTGCCTGGTATAAGACTGCCAAATTCTATGTTAGTTCATACCAGACGAAATCTTTAAGTGTGGTATTTAGCAATATACAGCAAAAATTTGGGGCGTTTTGGCACTGGGGTTGCTTCCCTGCTCTTGGCGTGCCGAGAGGTGGAGAACACGGCTTGCTGCAACAATAACTGCTTCATTTTATAGCCCCTCCAAGCATCTTAACCTATGGAATCATAGCACAAAGGAAATAATTGGGCCAGGGCTTTGCAAAGGCGTGAGGAGATCTGCCTTTGAATTCCTGTTGCTTGCTGCCTTTTCTGGGATAAGAGGAGGGGGAGGCTGCCCTGCACAGCGTTACCTGCTCTGGCTGAATGGGTGGTGCAGGGCTCTATCCCTGCAAGTAGGTTGAGCATGACCTAACCCTCGTGCTAGCAGCTAAATTGAGGAGCAATTAATGGCTACCAAGGGCTTTCAGTGAAAGGGGATGAGGTGTTATAGCCTCCAGACAAAGGAGGAAAAGGAACGGCTGGCCGTGTTTTGTTTAACACAAATAAGGGAAAAGCCAACCTGTGGCTTGATTTCCATTTGTTAGGTAACAGTATAGCTTGAAAGGAGCCCGTTTCTGTGTTACTGGAAATTAAGCTGAGTGCTGTCAGGCAAACCAGCTGCTGCCAGGTAACACATAAATTCTGGGTGATCACAAGTGCATGAGCTGGTGCTGGAGAACCAGAGCTAAGAGGGCCCAGTGAGGGAAGAGACACAAACCTCGGCACAGTCACTGCAGCACCCAGGTGTGCATGGACAGTGTCCTGTGTCAAGGGGAGGTGAGGAGAGTGTGCACAAATCAAGAAACTTTAGCTGTTGATAGGGCTGAGAACTGAAATTCAAGCAGAAGGATCTTTCACCCCAATTTTCAGTGGTAATTAACCTCTCTGGCTGCTGCCCTACCCCAGGGCTCCTCAACTCCATGGGTGCTGCCCTGCTGCTTATCCAAGGTAGGGTGATGCTTTGGGGCATGTCTGCAGCTGCCTCAGGCTTTTGTGGATGATGGACAAATAACTCTGGGCTTATCTTAAACCAGCTCAGACCCAAATGTGGCTGACAAAGTGATAAGCACGTTCAGGCGAGAGAAAGGCTCACATATGTATTTCATGGCCTATTTATTTTATCCATCAATGTTTCCATTGCTGCCAGGCTGGGGCACCCAGATCAGGTGTCACACCCTCTGCCAAGGCAGGGAGGGAGGCAGCAAACACAAAGCTGTTGCATGTGTGTGGCAAATGTGACATAAAAAAGGGACTTTTAAGTTTGGTGGAAATGCCATCATATGCCAAATGGAGTCAGAGCTACTCATCTCAACCCTCTGCACAGCAATGTTTAGGGCATCTGTGATTCAGGTACTTTCTGACACAGAGCACACTGATCATATTACAGAGGTATGCTCATTCCCTGGGCGTGAAATATTTGTTAAAAATACTTCTGCTTGCTGTTATTAGGATTTTGTGAATTTGAGGATTTCCCCTGAAATTGGAGGGTGGCTGTGAAGCTGGTCTCCATTTTGTGTTCCTGGAGACCTTTGGTGGAGCCAACATGTCCCTGTGAGTACGTGGTACCCAGCACAGCTGGGTGACTGGGACATCAGCCTGTGACTGGGACACCCTGACCCTCTGACCCTGGGCAAGCACCTGTGTTCTTTGCCTGGCAGGAGAAGCAGAAGGATAGACCCATAAATAACTGGGATGGCTCAGCTGCTCAGAGGAACAGTGCAGGGTCCTTGTAAAAGGGACAAATTTCTGAAATTATTGGTAAACTTGGTGCATGTGATTTGAATAACAACAAATTGGAGCAGGCAGTGAAGGGTTGGAAAGGCTACATGGAAAGAAGGCTGTAACTGCAGCCAGATCCTGTGTACTGGAAGTGAAGGAAATGCTGTCTATCCACAGGGCTTAGCACTGCTGCACTGACATGTCTTAATGACTTGGACTCCAGAACTGTGGGGATTATTAGATTTTTTTCCTATCCATGGTTTCCATCCCCATCAAGAAGGCTCCCAGTCAGTGGGTAGCAAAGGCACTGACATCTGAGACAAAAACACAAATAAAATCAGCTCACAAATGAACTGAATGAATTTTCTGTCCATGAAGACTTAACTCTCTTGGCCAGTTCTTCAAACCTTGAAAGTTATTTCTTTTTTCCCCTCCTGTCTGACAAAGGGAAAAAAGCACTCTCCGGAACAAGGGCCTATGGGCAGCCAGTTATTTGAACAACATTACTGAAAATACTGTCTGTGGAAAACAGGTTTGTGCTTCAGCAACAGGCTTTCACATGTGCTGGGAGTTCTCCACAGCCAGCTCATCTGTTGGGAAGCACAGAGGATGAGAGGCAGAAAATATTGGGTTTGGAGCGAGCTGCAGAAGCAGACAGAAAACAACTTTCTGCTTGAGTCTTGGAGCCCAAGGCTGCCACGGGAATGGATTCAATTACGCTCTGAGCTTTATTGCTGAAATATTCCACTGGGAAACCATAAAAAAACATTTTCAGACTTGATTCCCGAAGTTCTGGAAAAGGAGTTAGCAAGTGTTTTATTGCTACCAGTCTCAACACGTGATAAGAAAAGCAAATACTGAGTGGGATGGAGGAACATGATGCAAAAGCCCCTTCACATCATCAAACCCTTCTCCCTGTTCATCACCCACTCAGACTGGCCACTCCTGCTTAATTTTATGTGTGCTGAGCACGGAGCCACTTTTGTTGAGATCAGCCCTCTCTGTGTTGGTGGGAGCTGCTCCCTTCTTAAGAATCCGCCTGCTACTTCTGCTTGCTTCCCTCTTACTCCTTCACTGCAATGAGTACTAACTGCTAAGTCTTCCTCGACAGTAATTCGTTGTCCTGAGCTGTACAGCAGCAGGGCAGGACACCAGGAGCCCTGCTGAGCTCACAGCTACAGCTTCTCTTGCCATTCACGTCCTTACTTGTCCCCTACTTGTCCCTGACTTGTCCCTACACGCCATCCCCAGCACCGTGCCCGGCCATCCGGCCGGGTGGGTGAAATTCAGCCCCAGATCCATTCCCGATGACATCTGTGTTGTCTGCTCGCATATGTTTAAGATTAATGTTTGGGCTGCGTTTTGTGATGAGCCTTAAATCTTCCTTGTAGCTGTCATGTCGTTCCCTCGTTCGCTCGCTCCGCTGGCTCTCGGGAGGAGCCCGCGCCGATGGGAAATGTCACCGAGAGCTCGGTGCTGCCGAAGGCCATTCCCACGGGAAGCCGGGCAGATTTACACCTCAGTCCTGCACAGGACTCACGGCCCCTTCCTAAAGAGGCTTCAAGGGAACTGGAGAGGGACTTGGGACAAGGGGCTGGACTGACAGGACAAGGGGGGACAGCTTCAAAGTGACAGAGGGCAGGGTTAGATGGGATTTTGGGCAGGAATTGTTCCCTGGGAGGGTGGGCAGGCCCTGGCACAGGGTGCCCACAGAAGCTGTGGCTGCCCCATCCCTGGAAGTGTCCAAGGCCAGGTTGAATGGGACCTGGAGCAACCGGGGATACTGGAAGGTGCCCCTGCCCATGGCAGAGGTGTGGAACTACATGTTTTTTAAAGGTTCTTTCCAACCCAAACCAGTCAATGATTCTACGAATAATTGAAAAAAAAAATTAAAGAGCGGGATTTTTATTCACTGGTGGGTGCAGGGGCGCACGGTGTCCATCCGCGATGTGCCAAAACTTCAGCGCTACTTCTCGCGGGGACCCTTCAATGAGCTGCTGGCGAGTCCAGCTCTCCTGCTCCTCCCCGGGCCGGCCGTGCCACCAGGAGTCACTCTCGGCCTCCGAACGGGCCGCGGAGCCCCAGGCGAGCCGCACCCGCAGCATCCCGGGCTGCGTGCGGGGCCGTGCGCGGCCGCTGATGCCGCGGCAGCGCTGCCCGCGCCTCCCCGTGGGGCAGCGCCTCGCCGCTGCCAGAACCCCCCCTTTTTGATTATTTTTGGCCTTTCCCCCGCACACAGCCCCGCTGTTTCTGGCGACGTTTAACCCCGGGGATGCCCATTCGGGGCGGCAGCCCAGGCTCTTCCCCCGCCTCCCCTCGCAGCCAGCGCTCCGGTGCGCGGATCCCCGGGGCGGGCGCTCCGCAGGTGCGGGCCGGGCTCTGCCGGCGCTGGCTCCGCTCAGGAAGTGACAAGCACATTTCCTCCTCCTCCTCCTCCTCCTCCTTCTCCTCCTCCTCCTCCTCCTCGCTCCCTCCCTCCGCCCGCCCCGCCCGCAGCACGGCGGCGGCGGCGGCAGCGGAGCGCGGTCGGAGCGGCGTCCACAGCCGGCCCGGCCGGGCCGCTCCGCCGCCACCGCGGGAAGCGCTCGGTAAGCGATGCCCGGAGCGCTGCGGGGCCGTGCCGCCCCGGGGGGAGCCGGAGGGGAGCGGACAAAGGGCGGCGGTGCGCCCTGCCCGGGGACGGGGCGGCTCGGAGGGGATGGGGTAGGAGGGTGGTACCCCCCGGCGCCACCGCATCCCCGCGGAGCGGGCTGGGGATGTCCGCCTTTGTGCCGTCGGGTCTCACCGCGGCCCCGGGGTGAGCGGGGGGCACCGCGGAGGAGCCGCCCTGGCGGAGCGTGGAGCGGTGGGATGTGTGTCCGGAGCGCCGGGGGGGGTGCGGGATGCTGAGCCCGATGTGCGGGCATGGGCGGCTCTCCGGAGTTTGGCGAGCGGTCCTCACCCGCTCCGAGCCCTCTGCCTTTGCCACTGGAATTATTTCCTGCCAAAGGATCAACACGTGCATTCCTTTCTCCGGGCCGAGAGTGCTGCTGCGGGGCGCTGAAACTCGGGTGCCGTCGGTGCAAAACTCCCCCGGGTGCGGGGCTCTCACGGGGGCTGCAGCCCCGGGGAGCTGTGGCTGAGCATCCCCGCAGGGATGCTCTGCAGCTCACCCAGGGCCAGCGCTCACTTCCCACCGTGCCGTGCCTCGGGTTTCACTCCTGGCACGTGTGAGGGCAGCAGCAGAGGGGGACAGGCCGGTCCCCGGGTGGGTCCCCAGCACCCGGCGCTGCTGCCATGGGACACGGCAGCGCCTTGCTGTGTCAAGTGCCCTGGCAGCGGGCTTGTCCTAGAAAGCCTGTAAGTCTTGTTTCTCCATTCAGTGACGTCAGGTTGATCAGGTTCTGAGGGACGCGAAGGTTTCACGTACAGCTGCACGCAGGGATCTCACGGGGTAAGGGGGCTTTTCCTCCGTCATTTTAATTTGCCTGACACAGAGGGAGAGTTTGCAGCAGCGCCGTGCCTGTCACCGGCTTGTGCTGCTGCCTCCCGGTGCCGTGCGGTCTCCACAGACGCTGGTGTACCTTGGCAGCTCACCCCCTCCTTAGGAAATCCTCTGGAGTGAAAAGTAAGCGTAATTTGTTATGAAATAGGCTGATAGACGAAACTTCGGCCGGCGATTGAAACCAGATGTGCATATTTTCCTTTTGAATCCTCGAGCAGTACTAAAAAGTCTATTTTGACAGCTTAAAAACTACTTGCAAATTGCAGAGGTAGCGGTGTTTTGTGATAATCCAGTAAAAACACGGAGGGCTGTGAGCATCTTTGCCCAGTGCCAGGGATCTCTGAGCACAGGAGCTGCTGCTGCCATCGCTAAGCCCAGATCCCCTTGGCCTGCCTCTGTCGTGAGCAGAAGTATTTACCAGGGCTTGTCTGAGGGCTGGAAAAAGAAATAAAGAAGCCCCCAAACAGTGTAGATAATGTTTCCAGAGAAAATATTTGGGGTGGGTCATGAAACAGATTAATTAGAGTGATAGTAAAAAACACTGAATTTCAGAGCTCGGTTTGCTCTGTCCTCCGCTCTTGTGGCTCGGTGCGGGTTTGAAGGGAGCTTCTGATTTATTCCTTCGTTTTCCAAAGTCCTGTGGAGCCCGAGGATGCTTGTGGTGGTGGGTGTGTCACACCCAGCTCTGGCACAGCCCTGCTCAGGGGGGCAGGAGTAGGGCTGGAGGCACTTTATGAGGAGGAGCACTCAGCCTCCTTACTTCCAAAAGTGAGGTGGGAGGAAAAAACCCAGCCCAAACAACCTGCCGTGGAATTGCTTCCCTCTCTCCACTTCAGAGGAGGGAAGGCCAGCCTGCCAAGCACAGCCACGTGGAGCACGGCCACGCGTGCCGAGGCGCTGCCTCCAGACTTTCTCACTTCCAGCTTCAACCCAGAGGAGGGAGGGAGGGAGGGAAACTTCTGCGACTTCCAGCTCTGCACAGGGCCGAGGTGTCCAGGAACCACAGTGGTTATAGAAAGCAGATGGCCTTTTGCTGTAAATGCAAAACTTTTGAGTAGAAAATCTGTGCAAATCAGTTCAGTGCATAATTGATTTGTGAGAGCGAGATCCAGATTTTTGTGTATGGAGATCAACAGACTGTGGGACAGAGGCAGCACCAACGTAGGTTAATTTTCAGCTATGGATACCTGCATAAATAAATACATGTGTATAAATATGTACACATGCAAATAGGCAAACATATACCAATATAAATCCCCAAGTCTGCATTAGCTAATTATATGTAATTTTTCTTTTTTTTTTTTTTTTTGGTAGTAGCAAAGGCTTGCTTCACTTTCAGCAAAAGTATAGGCAGAACAGGATACACAGCTTTTTTGCCAAAACACCTGCATTTGTGTGCAGAACTGACACCATAGGCTGTGTCCTGATGGGTGAGGAGGGGAATGAGCTTTATCCCACTTGTCTGTTTATTATTGCTGGTTGCTTTCTGATTTCTCAAATGGCAGCTGTGTGGTTTGAGACTCTTCTTCCTTTTTCCTTTCTCTCTTATAACGTTGTGTAGAGTTTTTCTTTTATTTGTCAGCGTGGAGGTGGTTTGCACTTGCCTTGTAAAATCTCAGACAGAAAAGAGGACAGCCCAGGCTGAAAGGGTGATTTCAGATTTTTGGTTTTGTCCCCTTCCCCCTCCCCTGTCACGTGGTTTGTCAAATGATGTTGCTGGGAAATAGTCCTCATGAACATTAATCTGTGGCAGGGCAGACTTTGGACCAAGGGGCTGGGATGGGGCCAGGTGCCAGAGATGCTCGGAGCTGTTTGGAGAGCTCAGCCTGGCAGGGTCGAGTCTCCTTCCCACATCCCAGGGGAGGGAGAGGGCAAGCAGAGCCTTCGTGTCAGAGCTTCACTCACCAAAACTCTCTCCTAGAGTGAAAATACCTTCAGGAAGATAAGTTTTATTCCCCTGGCCGTGGGGGGACCAGGTTGCTCCTCTGCAGTTTCTCAAGGAAGCTCTCTTCTTGGCTGATGTTTTCTTGCTCCTTTCTCTCCCAAAACGGGAGGAGGAGGAAGAGGAAGCAAGCCTGCTGACTCGGAGAAACAGAACTAAAAAAAAAAACCAAAACCAAAGCAGGTCTGCCGAGCAGCAGGGGGCTGTGACTGCCCTGGGTCTCACGTGTGGTGGGAGCCACAGTTCCCACTGCAGGCCTCCCTGTGGGGCCGGGCAGAAAATATCACCAAAACAACAGTCTGCTCCTCAGAGAGCTAAATATAAACTAATGGGGTGTAGAGGAGGGAATTTTCCACCGTGCTACTCCTCTGTGCCTGCCAGCCTGCCTGGTCATGGAGCCCATGGGCTGCTCCCCCCCGGGGAAGCTCCTATCCCTGAGCCCCAGCATGTTGTGGGATGAGTGCCACCACTTTCTTTAGGGATGAGACCTTGTCTAAATTCCTTGGGAGCGGTCAGGACACTGGCAGAGCTGAGCCCTGTTGCTCTGGTTCTGCCCACAAGTCTCCCTACGAGCAGTGGTTGTGTTGCAGTTGTGGAAAAGGATTTCTCCAAGGTCACACTCCGTGCCAGCCTGGCTGCCCACGACCCAGCCACTTCTGTACAGCAGCAATGCAGAATGTGGCTCTGCTGCAGGGAAGTGGAGAGAGCAGATCCATGGGCTGTTTTGTTTCTCCAAACTTTTCTGAGCTGGCTGCCTTTAGAGAGACAAAATTTCCCAAGCAAGAGCCTGTTTCTGATGCTGGGATGGTGCATCTCAGTACAGGCTGTGGGTGTGTGGGTCTTCAGTCATCAACAGGTGGGGATTGAAAATTGAGGAGTGTGGTGGTGCACTTAAATTCCAGCCAGAATTTCTCCCAGCTTCAGGTGGTTTATCCATGAGTTCTGTAGCCTGTGGTGTTGGATATGTGTGATATTGCATCTCATGCATCTGAGCTATGCTGTGTAAGAGAAATAAGATTTGGCATGTTAGAAGTTTCTTTGAAATACGGGGAGGAGTAAACTGCATTGGATTGTCCTGGAGGAGCAGCACCAAACCCTGTGTGAAGTGTGCTCTCACCACTGCATGCTGTGGGTCCCTGCATGGATGGGTGGGAAGTACCAGGCGAGTTTGGCTCAGTAATCACTTCATTTGAGTAATATTTTAAGAACTGGTTGAGTGAGTGCAGAAAATCTGTTCTGGTGCATTGAGTTTCTGCACCTCCCCCCCTAAAAGTGTACCCAAGGGAGACTTGGTCATGGTTTTTGCTTTTAGAGGATTAAATATAGCAGCATCATTGGTGTCACTCCTCTGTAGTCCATTTGAAGCATCCCTTGGGCTACATCATTCCCTATATTCGTGGCTCCTGGCCATAGCTTTTGCTTTCAGCAGCCAGGGCTCAGGGCTGGCTGTGCGGTAGGTACGGGGCCCTGGTGAGAGAGGAGTTTGACTTTGTGGCCGTTCTGTGCTTACAAACCCTTATGTCTCCTAGGGTTTGTAAAAAATGGGATCTGGCAAGCTTTGATCCAGCAGCTGGAAAACCTGCTCTCCCTCTCCCTGCTCAAAGCCAGCCACTGGAAGGAAGGACCAGGAGTCCTTTGGATGGCTGAGGAGAAGCAGAGCTCAGGGAGGTGGTGCAGAGGGGTGTGGCTGCCGAGGTGCATCAGTGGCTGGCTTTGGTCTCAGCAACTGGTCTGGACCAGGGGGTCAAGAGACTCACCCCTCATCCTGCTCCTAAAGCCAAGGGGATAAGTTAAAGTGTGTTACTTATTTGCATTTAAGATTTTTTTTTGGTCCTTTACCCCATGATGACTCTTGCAGTGACCCCAGACAAGCCTTCGTGCTCGTCTCCCCCAGTTTTACAAGTGCCATCATCACTATTCTGCACCAATGGGAAATGTTAATTATAAAGAAAAGGAATTCATGCAGACAACTGGTCTTCTCTGCTTGGGACAGCCTGGCAGCACAGTTAGGCCAGGTGGAGCTGGCCATTTCTCATTTCAAGTGATGTGGGGAAGTCACAACAATTGTGATTTTTGTTTCTCTTTGCTTGCCTTAACCTTACTGAGAGCAGCCTTCTGGTGTGCTGGGCAATAGTTGTCAATGCTATGAAATTACTTCAAGTTTATATATTATTATCCCTGTTACAAGTGCTTTGGGTTTTTTTTTTTTTGGTCCCAGCTGGTACAAATGAATATTGTATAATATTTTTGAAAGGACAAGCTTTAATATTATGAACTAGGTGCCAAAAGCTACAATTGTGTGCCAAAGCTGAAGAGCCATTGTAATTATAAAGATACAGAAAGCATTCAAAATATCCGGTTTTGGGTTTGTGGGCTCTCTGTTAACTCAGACAAACAGAAAAGAAAAGAAAAGCCCAGAGAAGCTGTGGCTGCCCCTGGATCTCTGGAATTGTCCAAGGCCAGGTTGGACAGGGCTTGAAGCAAGCTGGGAGAGTGGAAGATGTCCCTGCCTGTGGCAGGGGGGTGGAATGAGGTGTTCTTTAAGGTCCCTTCCAGCCCAGGCCATTCTGTGGTTGTTGGACTATCAGTTGTGCTATAAATGAAATGCATTGCACTGGATGGTACTTCCCAGAGTGAAAGCATCGTGGTTAATGAAGATGTACATTGCCAAAATGGAAATGTTTCATTTAGAAACTCTCACCCACGTTTTCGGTCGTGCATGGTTTGTGTTGTTGGTAGCAATTGCTTTTCCCTTGGAGGTTTCAGATGTTCGTGTTTGAAACTTAATGTAAAGAAAAAGTTGCAGCTCTGCAGTGTGATGGGTTGTGCTCCCTGTGCCTGTGCTGTGAACCCCAGGAGACACCATGAAGGTGGCAGCTTCAAGAGGAGCTGGACAAGAGCCAGGCCAGCCTGTGGAGGAGCTGCTCTGTCAGGCCACCCTCCTGACCCCTGCACACCCACCCTGGGCCATGGGGGCTGCTGGCCACGGGGTGCACCAGCTCACTTGGGGTGTAGGGCAGCGAGCCAGCAGAGCCCTGCTTCTGGGACTGCTCTGTGTGTCACCACTTTCAGTAATTTTCTGAGTTAATTCTTGCTAGAGCATGGACTCAGTGATCTTAAAGGTCTTTTCCAACCTAATGATTCTATGATGCAGTGTCTTTTAGAAAGGCCCCCAGTGCAGAGATAAAGCTGGATCAGATAAAGCTGAGAGCCCCATGCAGTCATTTGTGGAGCTGCAGTTTATTGCAATGATCATTGTCTGTGTTGTTCAGGAAAAAAAAAAAAACCTGCACTTTGCCCTTGCTCTGGGTCTGCATAGCTCCAGCCTCCTGCCGTGCTGAGAGGTGTCCCACTGCTGGTCTGCTCCCTGCAAGGGACCTGCTCAGCTCCTCCTGCCCCCTCTGAGGCAGCCAGCTCATCCTCTGCAGTTGCCACTCCGTGTTCCCCCAGTCCTGTACCTGTACCTGTGTCTTGAAGCCCCCCAGGTACTCCTGGAGCCCTCTCCAGACCTTCATCAGAGGTGGGAGGAGGCTCCAGGTGCCCACAGAGGGTGTGGATTGCAGAGCACAGAGGCTGTACCATCCCTTTTCCTCCTGGAGACCCCAAATTTATCCAGCCTGTGGACATATCCCTGCATGCCTGGGTAATCTACTGCACCGTGCAGGAGCCTGGGCACATGCCCCTGCCTTTGAGGTGAGTGGCTTTTAATCAATTTTAGTTTTTTAGGGTGTATCTTAACATCTCTGTAGCCAACTGTGCTGGCTGCTTCTCTCTGCTCTGTATTACCTCGTTGCTCTCTGTATTTAGCACTTTGCTGGTCTGGAGTCACTTGCACAGCACTGGTTTCCCTGTTTCCTTCTCCATTCCTGCCAGGAATATTGCAGGGCATAGGGTGGCAGTGTCGTTTCTGCTGCAGCCAGGGCCACCAGGGACTTGCAGGCCTGTTTGAGATGTGCCAGCAAAGTGGTGTCAGTAGCTGTCATCCACTTCTGTGCACTTCAGTGAGCTGTGTTATGCCAGTGCTCCCTTTCACCTGCACAAAGAGCTCAGGTGAGGGGAGAGCTCTTTCCTTGGTGTTGTGATTCCTGACTCCCTGACCTTGCACTGAAACCAGAGCCTTGCTGGGCCCGAGGTCTCACCCAGCACATTTACCAGCCTGGCTTGTGCCTGTCCCCAGGGACCATCAGTGCTGATGGGTCAAAAGACTTTGTGGCATGACCTTATAAATATTTATCATTCTAAATCTATCAGACTTTTTGGCATGATCTTACAAAATTGAAGGTAGAAGTTTATTTGGAGCTGTTGTTTAAGAGGGATCTATATTTAGTGCCTGCTGTTTAATATCATCCCAGGTCACTCCTGACAAATGTGACTGAGTTGTTTTCCTTTCTGCTCAGGGCAGTAACATTTATATTATATTCTTTTATATTACACAATATAATAATATTCTATGATGTTATTTATATTATCTATTTCTTCCTTTTCTGCATCCTGACTAATGTTTCCACCATTCTTTCTGTTGTTGTCAGTGGGACTTCTTATAGTTCTTGATATCTATAAAACCCCCCCTGTCTTGTTTTCTAACAGAACCTGATGTTTAACTCGCAGTCTCATTCATTTAAGGTGCTGGCATTATTTTAGGGACCTCATAATGGTTTACAAATTCCAGGATTCATTAATTCCTTCGCTCATTAGGGTTGCAAGCTGATACATGTTTTTTTTCCATGTGATGAAGGTGGACGTTTTTGCTGCCCTATTTGTCCTGGGCAATCATTCATGTTTGTGCACTGACAAAATACCTGGCGTGGTTCCCTCCCTGGCAGCTTTGGAGCCAGGATGGGATGCAGCATTTAGGTCAGCTCTCTTCAGGATGCTGTTTCAGGAGTGGGCTTTGTGCTTCACACCATGCTGGTGCTGGGGCCAGCCCCTCTGTCCTTTGGGCTTCCCCTTTCTGTGGCACAGGGGAATCTGATTTTCAGGAAAATCCTGATTTTTCACCCATGGCATGAGAGAAAAAGGGATATATGGAGACTGTCCAGAGGTGGAAACCTATGGGGTGGAAAATGCAGATTTTTAAATTTCTTTTTCCCCTTTATTACTGCTTATTCACACTGTCATAAATGAGCTCGAGGAGTGCAGGGCAGGACTGTGTTCCTGCCAGCCCAAATAAAACCAGGGGCTGTTTGCATTTCCACTTACTTTTTTTTTTTTTTTTTTTTTTTTTTTTTTTTTAATTTTTCTTGCCTCCAAAATGGGCTGCAACGGGTTTTTATGGCTGCCAAGCTTCAGTGGAGCTCATCCTGCCTTACTCCATGGGAATCAAGGGCATCTCCAGGCACAAAGCACCCCAACTCTGGGAAAATTGCCCTCTGTGGGCATTACTTCTGCTGGGCAATCCCCTGCTTGGGTACTTTGCTTTGGGGCAGTGGTACCTCGGGCTTGCTGGAGCTGTTGCCAATGGGATGCATCTCACTGCTGGCCCTCAGGGATCCCCTGATGGAGCCAAACCTGCAGCAGGTTTGGGCTCTACGTGCTGCTGACACCTCGCAGGAGCCGGGGGTGTGTTACAGCAACAGATTCCGTATTATTCCAGCCTCGCAAGCGTCTCCCTGCGATATTAAAAACACCAGCTAAAAGCCAAGTCCAAACTCTCCATGAATGACTCCGTGGAAATGCTGTCAGGCACGTTTCAGTGCTGCTTTGGCTTTGATTTAGGCGGGTAAACACCGTGAGTGGGTGTTTGCTTTGACTTCTCCCTCGTAGCGAAAGACTTCCTTTGAGGGAAGGAGAAGCCTCCAGTGCCGTTCCCCGTCACAGCCTCAGCCCAGTCTGCCTGTGGCTGGCTGTTGGCAGTGCCTGCACTGCATGCCTGGGCCTCCTGCTGCCCAGCAGCAGTGGGAACCCCCCAGTTCCCTCAGGATCAGGGATGCCCCCTGCCCAGGGCTCTGCTCACAGGTGTGAAGAACCCTGGCAGAGCCTGGCTTCTCCATCTGGATGCAGCACATCCACGGTTGTGATGATGCTGCAGGATGACATCCATGGCTCTTGTAGGCATCTCCTCCTGCTTCTCCCACACTCTGCTCTGTTCCCCTTGAAGCTCCCCAGAACCACCTCTGGGATGGCTCTGGCATCAGAGGTAACCTTTGCCACGTGGCGGATGGTTGCTGGGGGAGGCAGGGTGGGTGCAGCCCGTCCTCTCCTCACCCTGCTGCACCAAGAAGAGCCCCCCCTCTGCTCGTCACACACCCCCCCATCTCCCCCAGAGCCATCAAACGTGGCTCCTTGGCAGCCCCTGCACGTAGGAACCGTCTTCTGGTAACAGATTGTTGTGTGTTGAATGAAGCCGAGGAAAACAAGGAACGCCAAGGCGGCGGGGCGATGCGAGTTTGCTCTTCAGGCTGCCAAATCCACCCTAAGTCAGACAACTCACAGATGTTTGGCTGCTCGGTCCTTAAAGAGATTTATGGAAGATGCAGAGCTTGGAAATCTGCGAAGACACGGAGGTGGCAGTGTGGGCAAAGGCTCCCTGGCCCCGGAGGGCTCCTTCCCTCCCTCCGCTGCGCCTTTCCCTTGCTGGTGTTGATGGCAACAGAGGGACAAACAGCAAGGAAAAGTGCCTTTGGGTCGCTAGGAGGATTAATAAAGGCTCCAGGTTTGTCTTTCAGGAGCCCAGGAGCTCTTTGAAAGCCATTTCTCAGCTGAGGAATGAACCCCCAGAGCCTGCCCCAGAGCCAAAGTGCTTTGATCTAATGCAAACAGTGCAGGGTGTGCAGGTGACAGCAGGCACGTGTGTCACCCTGTGTGGGCACAGGCACCGGCCACTGAAAGCATCTGGAATTCTTTTAATACTGCCTCCTGAGTTCAGGGAGATCATTTCAATTTTTGGAAGGTTCTAAGTGATCGTTTTGCTGGGTTTCACGTGAGGGTTCTGCAGTCTTATTTATCCATAAAGGGGAGGTGGTAAAAGATAATGTTGAGTCTGGCAGTTGATCCATGTATCCATACATCCTGCTTTGAATCCAGGCATGTCCATAAGGGCTGTCAGCCTCTACCTGTTCTCCATCTCAGCCTTGCAAAAGGGAGAAATCTGACTGACAAGCAGCATCCAAATTGGCCCTGACAGCGATGATGGTGTTGTGGGTCTTGGCAAGTGTTCCCCAATTACTCAGTGAGATGTCCCAGATCCTGCTCCTGCTTCATCTGCGTGGATTTTTAGTGGTCACTGGTGAGCAGCAGCGTTACAGTAGGTGCTGCAGCACTGGATTTGCTCTGCATCTCCAGGATTTACCTCTCACAGGGACTCTGAGAGCTCTGGAGCCAGCAAGGAAGCCTGGGCTGGCTGACAATCCTCCTAACTGAAGGTGGGGAGACCTTGGCACAGGATGCCCAGAGAAGCTGTGGCTGCCCAGTCCGTGGAAGTGGCCAAGGCCAGGTTGGATGGGGCTTGGAGCAACCTGGACACATGGAAGGTGTCCCTGCCCATGGCAGGGGTTTGGAATGAGATGAGGTTTAAGGTCCTTTCCAACCCAAGCCATTTGGTGATTCTAACCCTGAGAGCATTATTATGTGTCTGTAAGCAGATGGAGACAGGTGTTCTGAGGGCTTCATGTGCTATTTGAAGTTGTTTATGCCCGAGAAGTGAGTCAGTAAAAGCAGTGTGGTGGGGCCATTTACTGTCTTCAGCTCAGACATCTCAGGCTGTATATAGGAAAAGAATATAAGGAGGAAACAAGAATTGTTTTTTGTGTCTGTTTACTAGAGCAGTATACTCTGAGCAGTAATTAAAAGTAAACCCAGACCCTGCTGCCTTGTTCAGCATCCCTAGTTGTTGAGATTAAGCAGCCAAAGCAATTCTCAATTCAGCAATTCCTCAGCTTTTGGGAGCGTGGCCAACACTCACAGTGTCTCACAGACCACTGCAAATTCTTGTAATAAATCTCACAACTGGGGCTGTGGGGGAAACCCACAGAAAGGTGAGATGGTTTGTTGGACCAGCAGGCTGGACTGCTGCTGCTGCTGCTTCAGCTGCTCTTCTCCAGAGACAACGCCTGCTCCAATACTTCCATGGGAATACTACTCAAAGGTAGAAGCAGTCCCCTCATGAGTGGAATAGGCAACGATTACAGGTTTGCTCAAAGAAAATGTGTAATTTCTGTGGTCACTGGGATTTGGATCGTGCTGTAGGCTCTGTCTGCATGGCCCACTCTTCCAGGGAAGGGTGCAGCCACAACTTCTCTGAGTGACCTGTGCCAGGGCCTCACAGGGAAGAATTTTTTTCCTAATATCTCATCCAGACCTACTCTCTTCCAGTTTGAAGCCGTTCTCCCTCGTCCTGCCACTTCCCACGGCTCCTCGCTTGCACCTCTCCCTTGCTGGTCGCTGTTTTGCAATGACTAATTTTGCTTTCTTCTTTTCCTTTTCAGTTGCCAGGGAGGAAAAGGCAAAGTCACTGCCAGCACCATTTCCTTCGGGCTAAAGATGTTGAGCCAAAGCACCTCTGCCCCTGCCCTGTCCTTTCAGCGCTTCCGCTGCTGCTGTGTACGGGACTCACTCCCCTGCCACTCCTACTCCCTAAGAGCACAGGGGCAATAAACCTTTTACTCAAGTAGATGATGTGTAATTCTCCTTAATTCCTCTTATTCCTTTTTTTTTTTTTTTTTCTAAGAGCTTGCCTGCAGTTGAGGTTCAACCCAAGCGTGTAGATCTGGGTATGGATGGGCTTGGACTTCAGGCCCTCCCTAGAGACTGGGGGTGTCTGGATGTGTGGTTTGGGGCTTGGAGGGCAGGGGACCCTCTGCCTTGTGTGGCTTTGGTGCCAGGCTGAGGCAGTACCCAAGCATGTGGAGCAGGGGATTGAATTGAAGTTACAGTTTTATTTGCTCAGTAATTCATTTGTGGTTGTGGGCAAGACCCTGGCTTGCCTGTTGTTCCTGGTCAGGAGGGTTCATCTCAGGCTCCAAGGAGCCAGGTTGTGTGTGGCCATCCCTGGTGGCTGCACAATGGCATTCTTGGTTCCCAACGTGGCCCTGTGGGATGGGTGCTGCCATGGGAGACCTCGAGCTCCTTCTGGCTGTGGATTTCCTTGTGTGGCTGTAGATGTTGGCTCCATCCAGGCTGTTCTGCACTGGCAGGACAGGTGAGTTCTGGGCTGAGCTGGTGAGAACCTGTGTTCCTGTGTGAAGCTGTTGGTCACAGGCACTGAGGTGATTTTGGTTCTCAAAGCTGTGCAGACCTGTGGAGCCATGCTCACCTCACACGCTGCTTCCCCCTTTGCTCTGTTACGTGCAGGCAAGTCCTGTACTTACTAATTAGTGCTGAAAGTGTGTCTTTGTCTTGTTAGCCCTGGAAAAGTCTAGTCTGGATGCAAGCAGGTGGCAGAGGAAGACATTTCCTTACTCCTTGTCTTTGGCTGGTAGTCTCTGAGTACCTGGAGCATGGGGCAGCACAAGTTTTTGCCAGGCAGGAGTTGGGCAGGAGTGGAACACCGTGTGAGAGCCATGGTGACCTGGGTGGTGTTTGCCCTTCCAGCAGCTGGGGAAGACCTTGTGGAGCAGGAGGAGCTGACTGCAGGCTCAGGGTGAGCTGAGCAGGGCTGCAGCCTTTCTGCTCCCAAGGCTGGGGCAGCTCTTTGCTCTCGACAGAGTCCCAGGGGACAATCCTGAAGCAGCTGCCTCCGTGGAAATGTCGTCCTTTGAAAGTCATGTGTGCTGACTCACGGTCCTGTTTGCTCAGGACTAGTCCATGGGGCATTTTCAGAGTGTAAAGATTTCTTCTCGGGCTCTGAATGGCATCTTGCACATTTATTGGAGGTTTTTACCCCATAAATAAGCTCAATATGCTGTAATGACATAGACGGGTGCTCAAGCAAGGGGAACAAACTGCCCAGAGCTGAACCTACTCAGCCCTGTTGCAGAAGACAAATTATTGCTTGAATGAGGAAATAAACCCAGATTTAGCTGCAAATGGTTGACATAATGGATTTTTTTCCAAATTCATAACACAATAAATCAAGAAATTGAAGATATATTCCTTGGTGTTGTCCAAAGCCCTGAGGGTGAGACAGGCTGTGCAATGAGGAGATTCAGTGTAGCCCCAAATCACTTCTAAGAAGTGGAAGGATGGAGAGAGAGGCATGATTTTTATTTTGGGTAAATATTGCCGTGTTATGCTTGCAGAAAGCCTTAAACCCCACCATTTTCAATTACAGTCACCAGGTTTTTGGCTATTTCCCCAAATTCTTTTTGGGAGGGCAATGACCAGCTGTGCTGTGCCTGGTCCCCACAGTGGTCTGACTGCATGAAGAAATCAAGATGGGCACAGTGGAGGGGATTTCTGTTCCACTGGCCAGAGTGGGATGGTGGTGAAGCCCTGGAATCACGCTCAGAGTTTGGCCCAGAGAGATCAGGTTTGGTTCTTCAGACACGTGGGTCTAACCTGCAGTGAATAAACTCCAGAAGTCACAGTGGCTCCTTGCTCAGCCATTTTCTTCAAGCACAGCACAGGGAATGATGCTGGGGCAGGGGTAAGGGGTGGGGTCCTGCTTGGGTCAATTTTTAACACTTGGATCAGTGTTAAAAATTCAGCAGGGGCAGGTGATTTACATTCAGAGAGCATTGGCACTGTTCTGCTTGAGAGGTGTGTCAGCATGCAAAATACAGCTCCAGCTCCTCGTTCCCCTGTGCCCTTTCCACTGTGAACAGGTTTTATGTCAGTGTGAGTGTCTGGAGATGGATTATTGAGCTGGACAGGGGTTGAATGTTTTCTCTGCTGAGGGTGGTGATCCCACAGCAAGTGGAAATCTGTGTGATGCTGGTCCTCAGCTGTCTTCCTGAGGAGTATTTCTGGGGGTCAGACCATGGAATCATGGGGTTGCTAAGGTTGGAAAACACCTCTAAGATCATGGAGCCCAACCATTCCCCAGCACGGGCAAGGCCACCACTAACCCATGTCCCCAGGTGCCACATCCACAGGGCTTTAAAATCCCTCCAGGGATGGGGACTCCAGGCTTGGTAACCCTTTCTGTGAGGAAGTTTTTCATACTTTGCACGGGGATGTGATACTGGTCACTGCTCATGCTCCCTCCAGCCATGGCAGAGCATCTGGCAGGCAGTTTTCTGAATCTTGAGGTCTTCTCCATGCAATTCAGTGTAGCAGGTGAGCAGGGCAGGGCTATCAGTGGTGCTTGGAGACTGCTGTGCTAACACCAGTCATGTGTGAGACCTCCCTGCAGGGAAGGGCTGTTTATTCCCCATGAGCAGCTCTGAGGTTTTGTTTGTGCCTTTCAAAGAGCATGTTTGTTCCCCAGAGTTTATCTTTCAAGCCTGTGGATGAGAGTTGGATCATTTCACTTATTTTTTTTTCCAAGCCCAACACTCCATAGCTGTGATACTGTCTGGAAAGCAGCTCTGAGGGAAACCTCTTCCCACCTCTGCCACTGCAAAGATCACATGAGGCTTCTGCTTGGTCTGTTTTGAACCATGTAAGAAGCAGGATTTGCTAAAATTTGGTGATTTCTGTGCACTAGAGTTTCTTGGGGGTTTTTCATATACCTCAGGAGACTGTGTCAATCCCAGTGGCCATGGCTTGAGTCTAAACTTAACCTTGACATCATGATGGAGATAGTTCCTTTATCTGATTGCAAATGAGGAAATACATTTCTTAAAGTAATTAATGGTCCCTGCAGAGTATCTTTTTATTAGCATGTGTGTGTGTGAAGGCATCCAGTCTATAAATACACAGTGGTTTCCTCCTCAGCATCAATGGGGTCCATCCTGGCTCTGCAGCCTGTGTCCCATGGCACTTGTTTGCATGGAGAGGATGTGACAGGGCAGGACCGTGCGTCAGGAGCCCTGTGAGGGCAGGATGGGGAGCCAGAGATCACGTTTCACTGGAAAGTTTCCCTTTTTATTGCAGTTTCTCCATGGGGATGGTTCCAAAACCCAGGCGAGCAGTGGGTGAAATCGCTGATACCGGCAAGCGCGCCTCGGCCCCGGCCTTGGGGGTTGGTGGTGGTGGCTGCCAGCTTGCCAGCAGTTTGCTGTGTTGCCTGTCATTAGCGTTGTTGTTAATTGCAGGGGATGCAGAGGAGCAGGGAGGTGTGATGGTGTGCCAGGGCAGGGAGCCTCTGCCTGTACTTGCTGCTGCTCCTGCCCGGCTGTGTAGCCGAGTCTGCTGCTGCAGCATTAACCATCACCTTAGGGAAGGGTAATTATTCCTGAGGAAATCATACCTGGTGAATGTGCTTAGCTGCTTTCATGCTGCTCTGAGCCCTTGTTTGATCTTTGTGCCAGTGTCCTCCCAGCACAGAGAGTTTGTCACTGCAGCAAGCACTCCTGTCTCTGTCAGGATCAGGGGCAGCTAAGATTGTGATAGATGGAAATCCCAGAATCACAGAATGCTGTGGTTCAGAGTGCACCTTAAAGACCATCTCCTTCCACCCCCTGCCATGGACACCTTCCACTGTGGTGGCTCCAAGCCCCATCCAACCTGGCCTTGGGCACTTCCAGGGATCCAGGAGCAGCCACAGCTTCTCTGGGCACCCTGTGCTAGGACCTCCCCACCCTTACAGCCAAGGATTCCTTCCCAGTATCCCATCTAACCCTGCTCGCAAATTATGTGTCATTCTGACACTCTGAAATATTTACTTTGCTATTTGACAGTTTTCATTTGGTCACTGGGTTGCCCAGAGGTTTATGATGAAGTTACCAGTAAACTGTAAATTATGATTCTACTGATACCCCACAGAAAGCTGGAGACTGTACCAGGCACCCTCCTTGGGAACAGTAAATCTTCAGAAAATGTATTGATTCCCAATCTTGGCTTTGCACTCTGGATGAACTTTGTCCTCATAAAATAATAGAAGGTGATTTTTCTTTAGCAGCCAGCTGGCCTTTAAATGAGCTGCTCTTAACACCACTGCAAGCTCTAATCCAAGTAAACATGGACAGGAAGATTTAGGAGCTGGGAAGAGCAGCCGTATCAGTTCGGAATAAGGGTTAATACTTAGTGGAATATTTTCATCTCTGATCATTAAATGTCACAATTGGCTTTGACTGGATGGTGCAGGATCAGTGTTTCGTGCTCTCTGGGTTGTGCAGAGGGTGGGTTTGGTTGTTTGCATTAACTGCAAAGCAGCAGAGTAGCGAAACAGGATTAGGGGAGTGATTTGGGGAAAACGCTGATTTCAGTAATCAGATTTGAGTGGCAATCTGTCTGCTTTACAAGGGAATAAGTCTGTTGGGGAGGATGCCAGGAGGTGAGGTAGGGCTCATGGTCAGGGCTGTGTGAGCTGGCTTGCAGCATTTGTTTCAAGAGCCTCCTTGTTGTCCAGCCTTAGCTTTTCTCACCTAAAACTGCCTAAGGAATAGGTAAAGATCAGGAGGCATGGTGTGGCCCTTAGGATTTCAGGGCAAGGAGCTGTCTCTCCTTCCTTGCAGGCAACTCTTTGCCTTGTGCTTTTCCCTAGAGGACTCTCCATAGATTGGGAATCATGGAGTGACTGGGGTGGGATAGGTGCATGCAGGGCATTTCACAGCCATAATGATGCTGGAGAGGCTTTTTCTGCTGGACATCTGCTCCCAGCTGGCCTGGGGACAAAGGGTTTCTGTGAGATCAACCCTGGAGCTTTAATGAGCTCCTCTTTCAATGTCTTTTGTATCTTCCATATAGGGGATGCGAGTCCCCTTTTCAAACGGAGGATTCAGAGGAAACTTTATTAATTTGACTGAAATGCTTGTGTCCCTGTACCTTGTGTGCTTCCAACATCTCCTGCGAGTGCCCCATCCTGTGAAACACCTCTGTGCTGATGGGGAGCAGCAGACCCTGAAATAAACCACCACCATCAGGGTGTTTTTTGGGCAGTGCTTGCCCCCTGCCCAGTGCATCCCCCCTCCAGGGAAGTCTCCTGAAGCTGTTCCTCTCTCTCTCTCTCTCTCTTTGTGCAGGGAGCTTTCCACACCCCGAGGCTGCCCCTGCACATCCCCCGAGGAGCCGGCAGGGCCCAGCCTCTCCTGGGGGAACATGGACTGAAAGAGGAGCTGCTTTGCCAGCCCCCAGCTGCCAGCACCCTTTGCCTGGACCCTGATGGACTCCGAGGCAGGACTGCATTACCATGGTGATGATCTTAACCAAAACTCGGGAAAACAAAGGTGCTGACTCCGTAACATGCAGGACTGAGCTGGTAAGCTTTGTGAAACCTCCCTTCAGAACTGTTTTACTGCCAAGAACTTCGCTGTGGCTTTGTAATCAGGGTTTTCTTTCCTGCAGGGATGGCTCTCTAGATGGTTTTGTAGCACTGATTTCTACAGAGCTGCATTAATATCCAAGGAGCAGGTGATTAGTAATTGATTGGAGTGCTGTGGCTTTTGCATATGTGGATTCCAGTAAGCACCCAGTGGGATAAACAGTACAAAAACAATCAAATCAGTGCTGTGAGGAACACAGGTGAGAAGTTGCTTCACCGACAGCGAACAGATGCTCATCATTAATAGGAGGATGAGCAAGTGGGAAGCAGGATTAAGTGGGAGATGTTGAAGGGCAGTGCTGTGGTACTTAATTTCTCTGGGAGCCTGGAGAGGTGCAAATCCACCATGCTGAATGAGCAGGCAACAACAAAAAAAGCAAATGAGGGGCAGCAAACAAACTGAGGGAAGCTGTGAGAGCCTGGTGTGCCTGTGGCAGGGGGAAATAAAGGGCAACACAGCTGGAGGCAGGGTCAGAGCAGATGAGGAGGAGGTGCAGGGTGATGAGAGCCACAGAGCAAGGCTGGTTGTGGACATTTTCCCCTCTGCTGTCCTGGAGAGATGGGCATGGTCTGGGAAGAAACTCGACTGAAAGGCAGGGTGCTCTGAGAGTCTCAGATAAGGGTGTGCAGGAACACAGCAGGAAGCATCTGGCAGGATGAGCCATAAATGGACATTCTGAACATAAAAGAAATACAAATGCCCGAGTTTGCTGGGGATGACATGCTGTCCAGCTGGGCTCCCCAGGCAGAGAGCACAGTGTGCTGGGGTGAAGGCAGGCTGCCCTGGAAGGTGAGCAAGCCAGAGGCAGTGGAAAATCCTGCCTTAAAAGGGTGAAATTTGGGAAGGGTATTGATAGATTAAAAAAAATACCCTTGCTGTAGTGTTAGCTCCTGCTGGGAAGGCAGCATCTCCCGTGGCTGCTGCTCAGGGTGGGAGGGGGGAAGCCTGAACATTCAGTGCCAGATGTGCCCTGGGAATTGTGTGGGGTAGGTGAAGGGGACCTGGCTGTAGAGGGACAGATGAGAGTAATTTCTTCTACTCCAAAGAGAAGGGCTGGGTGCTGGGGGTGTCTGATGGCAGGTGGTAGAGGTGCAGAGCTGTAACACAAAACTTTGCCCTTGTGTGTTTGCCGAGTGCTTCCCACAGCTCTGGGGCTGGGGCAGGAGTGCAGGGACAGTCCTGGGCACACAAGGTGAATTGCTGGGTTGCCTGGACTGTTAAATTGGGGCAGACAATCACAAGAAGGCTGATCCACTAAAGAAAGCAAGAGTTCTTCTGTTGACTTCATGGGCAAAGCCAAAAAGGGAAACGCAAAGGAAATAAATGTCTGAGCACTGGGGCAGTATCATCTGCCAACAACCAGTGGGCTCGTTTGGTTCAGCTCCCAGTTTAAAGACAAAATTCTTACAAAATGGTAATTATAGTCGATAAGGGACATGTGTCAGACTCCTCTCCCTCCTGCCTTTGCAGACAGTGTCTGGTCTCTGGGGCTGGCACACAGATGTGCACTGGCACAGCCCCTGCCTTCTCTGGGGCTTCTCCCACTCCCATCTTTGCTCCACTTTGGCTGCTCCTTGGAGACAGCTGCCTGTCCTCTCTGCCTCCTGATTAATTCTGCTGATGGATCATAAGGTGGGGCTTGACAGATGGAGATATCCTTACTTTGCCTAGAAAAGTGGCAGATGCTCCAAAGGTGACTGACCCTTATTTACCTTCTCCACGTCTACGCCCTGGAGTTGTTCTATGCCTCCCCATCCTTCTATACTCAGTATTTCCAGCATTCTGTATATGAAGTGGGATCCTTTACTGGATTGCTCAGGTGCCATCATTTGGTACATTATTGTTGTTATTGTTGTTGTTGTCCTCATTATGCACTGGAGATGCTGACACAGAGCAACTGTGGCTGCCCCATTCCTTGGAAGTGCCCAAGGCCAGGTTGGGTGGGGCTTGGAGCAACCTGGACACATGCAAGGTGTCCCTGCCCAGGTGGAACTGGATGGCTTTAAGGTCCTTTCCAAGCCAAACCATTCTGAGATTCCATAGTTATGTGAGCAGGCAACATGTAAAACATGGATCAGGAGGGAAGGTGTGAGTGCAGTGGCCTAATGCCAGATAAAACACAATCATGGCAGTGCAGATGAAAGTGGAGGCCGTGCTGGTGCTTCCCTCAGATGAGGTAAAGCCTCACTCAGATGGGATGGTATTGCCAGGATAGACACTTCAGAAGCCAGAATATGGATATTTTTAGTGGTAATAAAGGAACAATTAGCATGGGAGTGTGTTTTTGCAGGCATAGCTGAAATGGCATGCAGCTGTGGATAACATATTGATTTATTATATGTGAACCCATCTATGCTCATTTTTAGAAATCTGATGGTATCTCTTATGCTGTCAAGAGGAAAATTCTTGGAAAAAAAAAGAGTGTGAAGAGCAACCAGGAGTATTTTGTACCCATTCAGTGGCATCTCCCCCTATTTTTAGTGCAAATCAGCACAATCTGAGCACAGACTCCCCAGAAGTGCTGAGGTGAGGACGCCTTGCCTTAGAAACACATTATATGCTTTAAAAAGCTAAATAGCTGCTTTGTACCTAGATGGGGAGGCCTTAATGGGCTTGGATGAGGTTCAGGATATCACTTTTGCTCCTTTCTTGTCCAATCCAACTGAATTGCAGCTCCCATTTTAGTTTCTCCAGCATTTTGGGTCCCAGGGATGGGGACCCTGAGAGCTGCAGCTCTTCCCTGAGGTAAGGGCTGGCTGCAGGACCCTTGATCTGCAAGCTCAGGCCTTGACAAGGACTCTGCACAGCATTTAATTTAAGTTGGTTCCCTTAAGGAGAGGTGACTGGGTCTGCCCCTGCTGGAACAGGGCCCTGGAAGGTTTTGCCCAGGCTGGAGGCAGGGTGGTGTCTGGTGCCCAGGTCGAGTCTGCAAGAAGTGAATAGTTTTTCTGGTTGTTTGCAGCACACTCCAAAGATGAGTCAAGGACCTACCCTCTTCTCTTGTGGCGTGATGGGTAAGTAACAGAAACTTCTCCCCGTGTTTCCTCCACCTCCGCTCCTGCTTCCTGGCAGTGATGGGTGGGAGGATGTCCTGACTTTGGGATGTCTCCAAAACCACTCTCCTGCAGACTCTGGGGTGGGCCCCTACAGTAGGGATGGAGGGGTGTCCACCCCACCACACCTGTGCCACTCTCCTCCCCAGAGGGGGTTGTTGTGCCCTGTTGCCATTGCTCAATGAATTGCTCATCTCCTTTCCCCTGCCCTGTGACACATGTGCTTATTTTTAGAGCTGCTCTTACAGTTGAGATTATAAACATTTGGGGTCTGAGGCTGTGTTTGAATATCCAGCCCAAGACTGTGGTTCCTGGCTGTTTGCATGATGCAAGCAATAAATAACAGCCTTATCACTAAGATGTTCTACCACCTGGCACTAAGTGGTTGGACAGACCTCAAACAATAAGGAGAACGTCTAATTTTTTGCCGTTGACAGTAACCATGATATAATATGCTTGACACCTTTTATGTCAGAGGTTGCTGTCAATTTTTATGCTGAACAGCCACCAAAATGGGTGGAGGGTTGGGTGCCTTGGCTGATGATCCTGAAAAAGTGATAGTGCCAGAGGATGTGCTGCTGCGTTGTGCTCTTTGGCGTTCGTAGCGGGGAGCCGATCGCTGGGCGAGGCCTCAAAACCCAATTAAAATTGTAGGTCAAGTTTGAGCCAAGCTCCTTGCTGTGAAAGCCAATCCTTCACAGACAAAGGGGCTGCCCCTTTTCTTCATGGACACGACTCTCATTAGCGTTAATGAGAGCCGGGCACAGGCACTGGCAGGAGATGTCTCCCAAGCTCTCTGATAGCTCCAGCCACCGGGAGTGTGGGGAGGTGGAGAGCATTTGTGGGGTTTTTTTTTTTTTCAGATGAAAATCACAAGCTTGGAAGTCAAGAAGGGATAGAGACAGCCCGTTCCCTCTCTCCTGCCTTTCAAACACGAGTGAGGAACAAAGAACCCAAATCAGATGGTTTTGTCTTGCACTGTGGCACTGGCAGGCTCTTCAGCAGATACGCAAGAGTCTCTGCCTAATTGAGAAGCAGCTTGTCTTTAGGAGCTTTTACAGAGCCTTCTGTGTTTTTGTAGCACTGCTGTGCTGGTCTTGGTGGCTGCCAAATTATCCTCCTTCTGAGGGAACTGAATGTCACCTCCTTGACCTCAGCTTGCCCTGTGGGGGTCTGTGTCATGCCCAGCCAAGAGGAGCCCGTCCTTCCCTCGTGTGAGGGCATTGCTTGGCTTGGGTTTCATTTTAGTTATCTTCCCTGAGTGTTCTGTCCCCAAATGCAGGCCACAACCACAGACTAATCCAGCACGAAAACTTGCTTGACTTTTTAAATGAGTTACTGTTGAAATACCAAACTTGGGGAATGTTTCAGGTCAAAGGACCAAGTCCCTGTTGGTGGAAAGCACTGAGAGAAATAAACACGGCAAAGTTTGGACTGGTAGCACAGACAACATGAGGCAAAGACTCACAATCCTATCTATGTTGGAGGTTTGGAGGGAAGTTGGCTGATTTTTTGGGGTTTTAGACAAAAGAGGATCTTAGAAAAGAGTCTTTCTGGTGTCTTTGGGGCAAGGGCAGCTTTGGGCAGGGAGGCAACTTATTTCTGGACCCCACAGCCATGGGGCAGCAGGGGAGAGGGAAGCCCAGCCTCTGCCTGGGAGAGCATCATCCAAACCCTGGAGGGTTTTGGTACCTTTTTTTGTAAGGTACTAAACACTGGAAGAATCTGAAAGTGGATCATAGATTGTAACCAAACTCAGTATATCAAGTAAACATTATTAAAGGCTTGATATATTGGTTAGGTCCAATTCTCAGGGTGACCTAAATAATCTTTTGGTTTTTAGATTTGTGAGAAATACTTTTGCCAGCGAAATGATAATATTACTAAAAAGATTGGGTTTTATCTTTATATAGCCCTTTGCCTGGAGGAAGATTAAAGGTGAAATACCTAAAACTATAAATTCAACAACTACTGCTTGCCCTTCTCCTTCATGGGTCCTTGAAACACCCAGGAGTGTAAGAATTGTCCTGTTGATGGATAGTTTGGGGGGATTTTTTCCCTCCTTTTTTTCCCCTTTCCTTCTCAACAGTCTCCGTGGCAGGTCCCCAGTGAAAATAGCAGTGACTGTGAGAGAAAAAGTCAGCACATTAAAAAATTGTGGCATTAGGATGGTGAGGGCCCAGCACAGAGCAGATGTGGCTGCCCTGTCCCTGGAAATGTTCAAGATTAGGTTGGATGAGGCCTGGAGCAACCTGGGATAGTGGAAGGTGTCCCTGCCCGTGTCTTTTTGCTATCCACCCAAAGTCAGAAAAATTCCAGTATAGGAAGTCAAAAGCAACAGATTCCTAGAATGGTTTGAATTGGAAGGGACATTTAAGATCATCCCACTTCACCTCCTGCCATGGCAGGGACACTTCTATTATCCCAGGTTGCTCCAAGCTCTGTCCAACCTGGCCTAGTCAGTGGGTGTGTGCTGACAGCCATGACCTCCTGTTTTCTGTGTAAGCAAGAAATTATCTCTGAGGGAAGCTGCAGGCAGGGTTTTATTGAGGCTGTGGCAAGGTGCTTGCACATGCAGGATCCCAGTCCCAGCCCTGATTGTAAAAGGGAGGAGGAGGAGAAGGAGGAGGATGGCTTTGAGCCCATCAGGGACAGATCCTGCACTCATCCTCTGGGAAGTGCCCTTCTCAGAGCAGCCATCGTTTCCATTTTCCCTTGGAGGGCTCTCTCAGAGTTTGTCCTCCATGAGTACTGCAGAGAGCAGGGTGAGGGATGGAGCACACAGGTCAGCTTGTCTCTCCTTTGGCACTCTCACATCACTCCTCCACCACATTTGGCAACACCATCATTCCCAGCGTGCCAGGGCAGGGTTGCAGCCTTGGGCTCACTGTTGCACAGCTCTTTCTTGGAAGTGGCTTTTCACCATCCTTGGGTGGCAGAGGAAAGCCAAGGAACCAGGAGCAAAGCCAGCTCATGGAATCATTAAGGTTGGAAAAGACCTTCAAGATTGTCAAGTCCAACCTTGAGCCCCATCATGGGGGTGATGGCCCTGGAGTGCATCCTGAAAGCACCTGCCAGGCTTGCATGCCTCCTCTTCCTGAACCAGGGTTTTCTGGAATTTTGGGGCTTTTTTGGAAAGGCCATCAGTGTAGAGCATCGTGGTGCACATTTAAACACAGTCACCCTGCAAAGAGAAGAAGCTGCTGGGGGTGTTCTGGTGAGGTGTAGCTGGAGCAGGGACACCTCTCCAGAGGATCCTGCTGAAGAGCTGGGCACGTTTCACTGTCGAGGTCGGGGATTTCCCTGCCCCGTGCAGGCTGCTGGCACAAGGAACCCACAGCCCACAGATGTGTTTAATCTCCAGAGTAGATTTTAGGGCTGCTGTTTTCATTTCCCATTGAAGCACAGCTCTGCCCATCGTATTTTCATCTTATTTCTGCACTAGGAAAGATCCCTGGCACTGCCATCAGCTAATTACAACAATTAAATGTGTTCCAGACTTAGAAATTATCTCCTGAACATAAACAGGGGGCAGTGGAAAATGCAGGCTGACTTTTCCCCTGTGCACAGGGACCGTGAGACCAAAATTCCACTTGAACAACATGAGACAAAAAAAAGGGAAATTGGATGTGCACCTGTGCACAGACAAATGTTTGGGTTAGGTTCCAAACAGAATTTATCTGCCAAAAAGGATAAGAAAAATTGATTGAAACTCCTAATTGCTTTACAAGTTGCCATAATAAATTATGTATTAATGTAAATTATTTCATGGGAAAAGAACGTAGAGGAAAACTTGAGCAGAAGGATCATGCATTATGTATAAAAGGGAACTGTAAAAATATTATAGCAGCACATTTGTGTCGCTGTAGTTAAAGTTGTGTCAGCGTTTTGGTTTTACACCCTTCTCTGTGGTTATGAGTGGTCATTAGAATTTACTCTGTGTCACCAGAGGAGCACAGCAGTCATTTGAAAAGCCCAGGGCCATCACTGAGCTGCAAAGTGCCTGATGTGTCCTGCAAAACCTGGAGCTCAGCCTTTGGAAACCGGGCTGTGGTGCTCTGAGGGTGGATCCTGTTCTCCATGGGGCAGTGCAAGGCTCTCAAGGGTGGAGGATAACACCCATCTCCCCAATTTTGGGGATGTGACTCCAGTCCACAAGCACTCTGAGGGATTGTTTAATGTGCTGAAGGTTTTGTGAGAGAACAGCTGGGTTTTGTTGAGGTGTCAGTGGTTATTTTTGCAGTTTTAAGTCAAAATCCAGAAGTCAGATGCTATTTCATCCAGGGACACTAACAGCCAAGAAGGACCTGTTCAAGCAGGGCAGGAGCCCTTCAAGCTGCACTTAGCATGCTCTGGTTTTCCCTTTGTTTTCCAACAGGCAAAGGAGAGTTTTCCAGGCAGGCAGCTCTTGCAGACCAAGGGGTTCTCATGTTGGGTTTTATCCTGGGACAAATTGCTGCCTCAGGGTAAACCAGGCTGAGGTTTGTAGTTTATGAAAATTAATACATGTTTACCTGCAGCAGAATTAATGGCTCCAGTGCAATTATCATTATCAATGTGCACAGGACAGGAATCTTAGTCTTTAAAAACTGAGCAGAAAACCAGCTGCTTTTCCTCAATTCTTTCCAGAGTTCTTTAATTATACCTTCAGCCCTTAGACTGCTCCATTTTCATTTTTTTTTCCGGGGCAACCTGCTTCCTTTTTGAACTGAAACCCCATTTTCTGGGCTATCTGGTATTTTGGGGACTGGTCAGCGATGGCTGGGGACTCAGAGGGGCCAGGTTGTGCCATCTCCCCTTGTGCAAGGGGAAAAGCAAATAACCCCAAGCTGGGGCTGGGGACAGTGGTGCTTTTACCATTTGCTTTGCCAGGTTTGGAAGATTTATAGCTGTTTGTGCTGAAGCAGGGGTGAAAGAGGAAGGTGTCCCGTATCCTCCTCACCAAGGCCTTTTGTACAGTCTCCGGCCAGAGGATCGTGGCAGCTTGCCATGAAAAATCAGCTTCTATTTCTGTTTCTTTTGTCTGCTGACCTGACCCAAGAAATCTCGCCGCTGGCAGCATAGCACAGAGGAAAAATAATAAAGATCTAAACATAGATGGAGTTGTCTAGCGCAGATTTCTCACTTTTCATTGTGTTTATTAAAATGAGGCGAGCAGCAGTTGAAACGCCGTGCGGTTCTTGCGGGCAAGAGCCAGGCTGTTTGTGGCTGGAGCTGTTCTGGCAGCAGCTGGAGGCAGGGAGAAATGGGAAAAATGGGCCAAGAGTGGTGCAAAGGGGCCCCAAATCTGACCTCCTGACTTGAAACCTTAGTCAGAAGCGTTCTGCACCGTTGCACCTTCCCTACCAGGCTGGTACCTGCAGCTGCGGGCCGGGCATGGCTTTTAATTCATCCTCCAGTTGCCTGAGTGGAAATACCCAAAAAAAGCCCCCCAAAACATTGCATGGCTTAGATACAATCATGTGAAACTTGGCAGTGACGGTTCTCCGGCACGGCTGGGCTCTGTTTGCAGCAGCCAACGACAAAAACAGGCACTGGTGAGAGGCTGTTGGCTGATGAGTTTTTTCCACTGCAGCAGCTGGTGGGGTTGTCCTGCCATGGTTTTCCTGTTGAGGGTTGAAGGTGTACCTGCAGACAGCCTTGTCCTCTGCAGGGCAGCCCAGCCCTGAGGGTGCTTTGCTTCTTCTTTTGCTGTCAGTGGGATATGTGTGTGGGAATGAGATCATCCTCCTTAATCCTCTCTTTGCTATTGGTGGGAAGCTGGGGAAGGGTCTGGAGCACAAGTCTGATAAAAACAGCTGAAGGAGCTGAGGGGGTTCAGCCTGGAGGAAAAGGAGGCTCAGGGGGCACCTTCTCACTCTCCACAACTCCCTGAGAGGAGGGTGCAGCCAGGTGGGGGTCTCCTTCCAGGTAAAAAAGTCACAAAACAAGAGGAAAATGCCTCAAGTTGCACCAAGGGAGGTTTAGATTGGATTTTAGGGAAAATTTCTTCACGGAAAGGGGTGTCCAGCCCTGGCACAGCTGCCCAGGGCAGCGGTGGAGTCCCCATCCCTGGAGGGATTTAAAAACCTATGGATGTGGCCCCTGGGGACATGGCCTTGGCAGTGCTGGAGGAATGGTTGGACTCAATGATTCAAGAGGGCTTTTCCAACCTCAGCGACTCTGTGATTCCATGTTTTTTTTTTAAATTTGGCTGTAAATTCAAGCAACTGTCAGTTGTGGGGCCCAGGACAAACCACACACATCTGAGCCATGATTTAGCACAGAGATAACCAATAGCCACAACATCTTACACCGCTGAATTCCCCTTAGCTGGTGCAACCTGGAATGTTCAGAGGCGTGTTTTTATCTTCTTCTAGCAGTTTTTGCTCCCTGCTGGGACTGTCACTTTGTCTCTCTCTCTCTCCATCTACACCGCCCGGCCCGCTCTGCTGGCAGTTCGGGAAACCATATTCCAAGAGTTAATTAATTTGTACTGGAAAACGTCCCATATGCTACTCTTTTTTGTTTATGGACGTAGAAGAGCGAGTCGCAGAATTAATTAACGCTAATGCCTGTGCGTGTGTGGGTTTTTTTTTTTTTTTTTTTTTTTTTTTTTTTTTTTTTTTTTTTTTGTGTGTGTGTGTTCTTTTCTCCTCTCTGAACCAGAAAATGACAGATGGAGAGATCTCAGCAGGAAATGTCCACTCCAGCTCGAGCAGCCGGGCGCCAGCATCTGGGACTGCCTGGCGGACAAGGCCGAGGAGGGCCCGCGCTGGCCCAGGGAGGCGGCCGGCACCTGCTCCGTCACCAACCTGATCAAAGACCTCAGCCTCAGCGACCCTCACGGCCACCCCTCCGCCCCGCCCAGCAAGCGCCAGTGCCGCTCGCTGTCCTTCTCGGATGAAATGTCGGGCTGCGGCACCTCCTGGAGGCCCCTGGGCTCCAAGGTGTGGACGCCGGTGGAGAAGAGGCGCTGCTACAGCGGCGGCAGCGTCCAGCGCTACTCCAACGGCTTCGCCACCATGCAGAGGAGCTCCAGCTTCAGCCTGCCCGCCCGCTCCAACCCGCTCTGCGGCGAGCACCCCGCCCTGGCCGGCCGCTTAGGCGGACAGCCCAGGAAATCGGCTGCTGGAGGGCACGGGGCAGACAGGGTGGACATCCAGAGGTCCCTGTCCTGCTCGCACGACCGCTTCTCGTGCTCGGAGGACGGCGCGCCCTCGGCCTGCAGCACGCCCGCCTCCACGCCGCAGCTGGGCCGCCGCGCCGCCGGCCTCTCCCGCAGCCGCTCCCAGCCCTGCGTCCTCAACGACAAAAAGGTTGGGATCAAGCGGAGGAGGCCGGAGGAGGTGCAGGAGCAGCGGCCCTCGCTGGACCTGGCCAAGATGACCCAGGTAAGGGGCGGCGGGGCCGTCCCCGCAAAAGGTGTTCTCTGCTTTGCTCAAGAGCCTTCAGCGTCCTCCAGGGTGGCTCTGTGGCACGAAGAGTAATGTGGGTGTTATGGGGAAAAACGTCCTTCTGTCCAGGGAGAATAACCTGTTCCCTTCTTCTTTTTCACTTCTGAATGGATTTCTTTAGCAAATTCGTGCATCTCTCTTCCGCACTGGTTTTTGCACGCCGTGTCCGGCACGTCGTCATTTCCTTCTGGCACCTGTTTTGAGCAGGAATATGTTAAACCCCAAAAATGTTTCATTCTTGAGCTCAGGGGAGAGGAGCCTTGGGCCTGCCATGGTGAGGTGAAGGCAGCGCCCCAAGGCACCCAGCCCTGGCTCCATCAGGTGCTGAATTCTTACTGCTATAGGCTTCACTTGCTCTTAGGCTCTGTAATTTTCCACTCTGGAGATGTTATCACATTTCATTTTCAGTTGCAAACACAGAGCACAACCTCCCTCTTCGATCTGCTGCACAGAGCCAGATAACAGATCTGAAGCACGAATCAGGGAGAATTTTGCTCCTTGGTTCTCTCCCTGCTGCACCAAGTGACTGGACATTAACAAGAGACAGAGCAAGAGGCTGCATTGAAGGACAATGTTTCCCTTCCACACTCATAAGATTTCCTGCAGTTCTATGATTTGACGTTTCCTGCATCAATAATTTACAGTCACAAAGTCAATGACACCATCAGCTCAGTGTAGAATGGAGATGATGGGGGGTGTGAAGGCCCCAGGGGTCTCACTCTGGGAGCAGGGGCACCCTGGCCACCTCCCAGGGTGGGCTGTCACCTTCTGCTGGCCTTAGAATTTCACCCCCTAGTCTCAGTTCCACGTGGTTGCCTGCTGTGCTTCATCCCAGAGTCACCTGTGTTGGGAGTGTTTGCCTTAAAGGTTTTTTGTAGTGCTGGGGCCAGCAAAGCCTGTCTGGTGCAAGGCATCCCCTGGTTGTCTGCAGGGAAACTGCTGGGAGAAATTCACCATATGGGTGAGATCCAACATTGTTTGTGCATTTTTGCCTTACAAGAATATTTGATGGTGTTCTGTGCTTGGCAGTGCAGACGGTGTTTGAGGGAGTGTAGTGGTATTGGAAGAAGAAATCATCTCCTCCTCCTCCAGAGGAGTTTAGAGGATAAAAAGGGTGAAGGAGTCACATATTTGCGTGAGATCAGGCAAAAAAAAACGAGGATTGCTCTTGTCTTTTCATAAATCACAGCAAAGATGTTTATTATGCCAGGCTTGTTTTATTAGATAATAATTTGGATGGGCAGTAAAAACCACGTACATGTGTTGTTATATTTTATTAGCCACAGGGCAGAGTAGCACAACTGCCCCCTGATTCTCTCTGTACAAGCAGACAAGCATCATTTCACTTCCCTGGAAGTGTTCAAGGCCTGGTTGGATGGGGCTTGGGACAGCCCAGTCCAGTGGAAGGTGTTCCTGTCCATGGCAGAGGGTGGAATCAGATGGGCTTTAGGGACCCTTTCAATCCAGACCACTCTGTGGTTCTCTGGTGTGATGGACAGGGAAGGAGGAGACTGTCCAGGCTCTGGCTGGACAGACCTTTGTTGCCCTCTGAGGATGTTCTGAGGCAATTTCTCCATTGCATCAGTCCAAGGGGGAAAGTTTCTTGGCTGGTTTAAAAAAAAAGGGCTTGGCCAAGGAGATCCTGAGGGTCAGCAGGAGCTTCCCTTTCCCTCCAGTGGATGCTGAGCCCAGGCACATGTTTATAATTTGGATGGCCATGGCTTTGACAGGGGTGGGTGATCCAAGGATGACAAAAAATCTAATCACTTGGATGTCCAAAAGCAGCTCAGTCCATGTTCCTGGAAAACCCTCAGCTTGAGGAATAGTTGTGTTTTTTCTGGCTGCTGTCCTCCACATCAAAACGTCTTCCAGAGTGAGAAAGCGATGCCTGAACGCTCAGCACTGCTCCGTGGTGGGGTGGTTCACCCTCTGGGAGAAGTGACACCACAAGGAAAGGGTCAGAAGCTCCACACTGTGTGGCACAGGCTCTGTAGGAATGGGGAAGGGGCTGCCTGGGGCAGCATCTCTCCTGATGTCCATGGGCACCCCCTGTCCCAGCCCCTCCTGTCCCTCTGGCCCAGGCCACTGCCCAACGCCCGGCGGTTGCTACAACCAACAACCAACAACAGCATCACTAAGGAACTCCCCAGTGGGACCCAGTCCAAGCAGGTCCCAGGGATATTTTCAGTTTGCAGGCAGCAAACCCAGCCTGGCTCAGGTGCCCGTGGCAGCGGGTGAATCCCCAAGGTGGAGATGTGCTGCTGGGTGTGGGGCAGCAGGGCTGCAGCAGAGCAAAGGGTAAAACCCTTTGAGAAGAAAGCAAAGCCCTGCAAGGGCCAGGGTTTCAGAGCTGAGGGGCTGTGGAGAGCAGCGCTGGCAGGCGGCTCTCGGCGTGGGAGGACTGGCACAGAGGGATGAGCAGGATGAGGCAAGTCACGGGGAACATTCTTGCCTTTGGTGGGGCACGGTCAGAGCCCTCCCCGGGATGGGAATGCCAGGAAAACCAAATAATTCTTCATGGGGAGTAAATGTGCTCGAGAAAACCCTGCACGTTTGGGTATCCCCCAGGCTGCTTTTAATGCTTCCAGCCCAGGAGACTGCAAAGCTGGATGATTTCAGAGGAAGAGCTGAAATAATGGCAAGTGTCTGTGTGGCTGCATGTGTGCTCAAGTCTGGGTTTTTATGGGGTAGAAACACCTCATGTGCAATGGGCAAAGCAAAGGACAGCCAAAGTGTCCAGAGTGGACCTTCCATTTATCCACAAAGGGTTCACTTTTTTCAAATGGGGAAACTGAGCCATGGGGCTTCCCCTGAGTCCCTGGGTGCTAATGTCAGACTGGGAACTGAGCTTTGAGGTGCTGGCTACTGGATCAGCATCTGGCTCTGGCAGCAGATCGGTTCATTTTTCACTTGTGCTGTGTTTGTAGGCCTGAAACCTGGTACCATAATCAAAATAAAAATAATCTGACCTGAAAGAAATGTTTTCTTCATACTGGGAGGGATATTTAGGCCAGGCAGGAGGGGAGGGAGCCGCTCCTGGAAGCAATTACATGGCTACATAACTGGGCTAATTAAGAGAGAAATCTAAACGTTGAAGTTAGGCTGGGAGTGAAAATACTTAGGAAAATATTGCCTTTCATTCCTCAAAATCTTGGTTAAGTCTCTTCTGTCTGCAGTTCCCATAGCCCAGAGAAGGAAGGTGAGCCCATATCCCTCACTTTGTTATTTACTCATATGGCACCAAACCAGACAGGCTTCAGCTTTGGGCAGAAACCAAACGGTGCACATGGTTGTCATTGAAATAGCAACAAGTTTAAAAAGCCACAGGCACCACGACAGTCCTTCTGCTCCTTTTAAATGCACGTGAACTCTTTGCCTTGTGCCTCTTTGCTTCAAACTGGGAGTGATCCAGGGGGGTCTCAGTCAGGTGAGTGGGTGACAAGAAGGTGTCATTTGATTATCCTGAGTCCGGAGGCAAGTGAGGTGTGGGAAGAAGCTGGTTTCTATTCTTCACTCCAATCAAGGAGAGTTTGGGTACCTGGCCTGGCATCTCTGACCTCCTTAACACGAGGACATGAACCATCCTCTCATTTCAGGGTAGGGTTTGGGCTTGCTTTCCAGCCTCAGCTTTTGTTCCTTCTTTCCACATGAAGCACAAGCCCAAGGAGGACGAGTCCCACCTCCCCGATCCCAGCAGCTGTTCTGCCAGGGTGTTAATGAATCTCCTCACAGCTTTCCTTCCCAGGCACAGTGCTCTTGGCCTCACAGCCCCAGGGACTGTGTCTATACTGGCAGGCCATGATCAGAAATGGCTGGGATCAGATTTTTCCATGAAGTGGGAGGTTTTCCAAAGAGCTGGTCTTTATTTTTCTGATGAGGGTGCATCTAAAATAAATGGGAGATCAGAAGTGTCACAAAGGTGACAGGAGGTGACTCAGACCCCAGGAATCCTTCAGCTGGGCTGATTTTGGCAGGGATGAGTGGTTTTACCCTTTGTTAGTCACTCAGAGAAGCATCTGTGTGAATTAGGTGAGAAGATGGATATTTTAAAATAAAATCACGCTCTGCCAGGGATGCTGTGTGGTAGAGAGACGCTTGCTGGGTTTTCCTTCCCCGTGGTGTGGTGGATCCTTCTCCAGAGGAACTTGACATGTCCCACCTCCACATCTGCTGCTCTCTGACATCCTGGTGTGAACATTGCCTGGGATCTGGGGCGGGGTGTGCCGAAACGTCTCGTGGCAGCACAAACGTTGGGTTTGGTGGCTTGGCTGAGTCACGGACGGGAAGCCGAGCCATAGGCCAGCCCTGATGTTGGTGTGTGCAGATTGCCTTCCTTCACCAGGCTCTGGGCAGCTGCAGGGGACACATGACACGTCCCTCACACCAACGACTGCCACCCTCAGTGGGAATTTGCAATAATCCCCAGCTGTGGCCACGCAAGCCCTCGCTATCTCTTCCCCATTCTGCTTCCTGCTGTCTAAAATTTTGATGTGGTGGTCACTGAGAGATTTCAGTTTCTGTTGGGATGGTTCCAAACCCAGTTACTCTTTTCACAGATGTGTTTTTTAAATGGATAATTTATATATACATATATATATTATATATATATATATATGTATGTATGTATGTAAACGTTTAAGGTCAGGTTAGATACAGCTTGGAGCAGCCTGGTCTAGTGGGAAGTGTCCCTGCCCAAGTCAGAGGTTGGATCGTGATGGACTTTGAAGTTCCTTCCAACTCAAACCCTTCTATTTGTCTAATTTTTAATGTATATGTATATATTTGTTCAACCCAGCCATGTTCCCTGCAGCACAAACCCCAAACAGAAGTAGCCCTGGCTGGAAATGGAGGGTGGTGCTGTAGAATTTGAAAATACAACTTTCCATGAAAAGAAAGGCACAGATATCTCAGTGGCATGTAAGACTGACAGGAATTGTCAGATGTGATAAGATACTGGTTCCTCCCAGTTGTAGGATCTGTGTATTGGTAGCAAATCAAGGCTTGGAGGTGGCTCTTGGGCCCCATTTCTGATGGCTCTTCAAGGTTTTAGTCCCTCTGTGAGCCTTCAGACAAATTTCAGTCTGAAGAGCTACATCTCTCCTAACAAGTACTGTACTCCTGGTCTTTTCCTCCCAAGTTTCCTCCAATACCCATTTAATTTTCTACAAAGGTTGTACCTGTGAACACTGAGGATTCCCAGGTAGCTGTCAAAGTATTTCTCCTCTGTGAAGCTCTGTATTATGTAATGTGTTGCAGTATATGAGACAGAGAGTAACTACTCTAGGATAAATAAAGCAATTAATGTACAATATTCCTCTGCACCTCCATGGCTTATGGAGAGCATCCCGTGGTTATGAGTTCAGAAGCAGCTCCTTCCCTGTGAGGGATGGGTGGATGAGAGGGTGCTGGCAGCAGTGGGCAGCAGCTGAGGAGGTGCTGAGGGTGAAGCCCTGGGTGTGCCTGATGAGGGTGAGTTATAGAGAGGACTTTGTGCCTGTTGTGGGAAGGGTCTGGGCACAAGGGGAGCATTGACCTTGTCCCCTGGCTGCCTGGACAGACAGAGCCTTTCACAGGGTGACTTCACTGCCCCACCAGGAGCACGTGCCTCCAGAGGATGGAGTCATCTGCACCAGGAGTCACAGGAGCATCCCCCTGAAATGAGGATGTGTGGTTCTTGTGGTTTTCAGGGTTAAATCAGCTCCAGCCTGGGCTGGAGATCCAGAGGCTCTCCAGGCACGGTGCAGTGTGTAATGCTTGTGATGGTTGGGAGCCTGGCTGGCCCCTCTGCCTTATTTTCCCTTCCAAACTTAGGAATAATGGCAGTTTCCAAGAGGATCCATGCAGAAAGGAGTTTGTGCACTCCCAGAGCTGAAGTAAGCAGCCCACCAGTTTGAAATGTTTCAGGCTGGTCTTGGCACTGAGTGGGAAAAAGTTTCAAACTGCAGGGTGGGAGAAGGGACCTCTCCTCTCTGAGCACCCCAGTTTTTCCTTGAGGGGTAGAAATCTCTAATTTTCACGTAAGAAGATTTTCTGTTTAAATTTTGGCACCTTTCAGGCTTGCTAGAGAGGGCAGGAGAGGTGGCAGTGGTCTTGGTTGGCGTCAGTACCCACTTGAGCCAGTGACAAATATTTCCAAATGTAGTGATAGGCAAAAAACTGGAGGTTTTAAATGCCATACGTATCCCAGGAAATAGTTTGCTATTGATGTAACTTCTGAGAGAGATTCCAGCTTCCAAGCCCCAGTGTTTTTTAAATAAACAGGAATGAGAGTCTGCAAAGGTCAGTTTGTGGCTTGGTGGGAAAAAGCCTTTGGTTGAGGATCAAAAGAAACTGGCTGGTTTGAAGGTGGCAGGGACACCTTCCACTGTCCCAGGCTGCTCCCAGCCCCAATGTCCAGCCTGGCCTTGGACACTTCCAGGGATCCAGGGGCAGCCACAGCTGCTCTGGGCACCCTGTGCCAGGGCCTCACCACCCTCACAGGGAACCATTTCTTCCCAAAATCCCATCTAACTCTGCCCTCTGGGAGTGTGAAGGCATTCCCCCTTATCCTGTCACTCCTTTGTCCAAAGTCCCTCTCCTGCTCCAGTGCAGCCCCTTCAGGCACAGGAAGGGGCTCTGAGCTCTCTCCCAGTTCCATCCCATTCCATCCCCTGCTCCTTGCTGTATCTCCTGCTCTTGTTTCCATCCTCCATCCCCTGCTCCCTGCTCCATCCCACCACGAGGCCCAGGGATGCAGGGCTGAGTGTTACACCCGTTGTTCACACTCACATGGGAGGACAGGGCTGGGAACACAAACAAAGCTTGGCAGTGTCTGTCCCAAACATGGACAAAATCCAATTGTGTCCCGAGGATGCACATCTGATTCACCACGTGCTGATTAACCCTCCCGTCCCCAGGCTTGTGTGTTGTGTGACTCCAAAAAACAGCTTTAAAAAGCACAGAGGCTCGCCCTTGGAGGAGTCAGCATGCTCAAAAGTGGCATTTCGGCTCAGAAAAGCCAAAAGGGATTTTTCATGATGGTTTTCAGAAAATCCCCAGCACTCCAGGAGCTGCTGGGTTAGATAGGAGCTACTGAGAGTTACTTGGAACCACTTGCCTTGCAAAAATCTCCCAAAGCATTTCAGGAAGGCAAAGCATTTCAGGAAATGGTGCTAAACAAATAAGAAATAAATAAATAAGAGCCCTTCACTTTTCCTTTCCAGAGAAAGATGCTGAGGGTTAGCTCAAGGTCAAGGCTGTGACAGAAAAGTGAGGTGAATTTCAGGTCTGCATTGGATTTGCAGGAAATCTTGGTAGGTGGGGGCAGTGGGTGTAGGTGCCACACACTCTGGAGTTTTGGTCACCCACAGTGTGATTTTATCCCTTTACTTGCTGGTATTCTCTTTTCAGTGCTGCTGAAATAGTGACATGAAGTTTGGGTTTAATGTTTATAAGGTCCTGCCTTATCATTTAGGCCTTGAAGTGAGAACCACAGTGGCATAACAGAAATGTTACTTCTATGCTGAAAATTATGAAGTATGAAAATGGAATTGGGCTGAGGAAAAAAAAAAAAGAGTAATTCCATATTAGTGATGTTTCATCCTAACTTAAGACAAGCCAAATCACTGAATTTCCCTAGAGATGAGCTGCTCCAAATCCTGGAGTTTTGCCAGTTCTGGGGATGAGTCAGGTTCAGGTTCACCCTTTTCCACTGAAATCCATGGCACTGCAAAACCAGCACTGGGAGAGCAGCCCTGCCACTGTCCCCACTGGGCTCCTGGCAGTGCTGAGTGTTGGCATGAGGGGCCTGCAGTGCTCCAGGGATCTGGATCCCAAGAGGATGCAGAGGAGAAGGGGAGGAGGTGAAAGGCTGAGAAGGGCAACCTGTAAATAAATAAATAAACAGTGATCATTAATGACCTGTCTGAGCAAATGGATTTTTCCAGCTCATAGCAAAGGGTTCAGTGTCTGTTAGAAAAAAATATTTGTTCTTGGCAGGAAAAGAGGGTTTCCTCCAGTTATTGTTATGAATAGGAATGGGCTGGGAGGCCCTGCTGGGACTGAGTCCCCACGTGTGGGATGCTGTGGGATGCTGTGCTCAGGTGGGACAGTGGAACCCCAGAGTGGTGTTCACTGCTCTCTGATTCCAGCATTGCTGTGCCTGCTGTATTTCTCCATGATTTCTGGGATTTGTTTCTCCAGCATCTCCCTGGGGCTCTGTAGCACCAGAGGGATTCCCACTGGTGGATCATACAGCAGCTTTTTCTTTGCACTTATGGAGTCTCCCTGAGCATCCTGACTGTCACTCAGGCAGCTACATACTCCAAAGGCAAGAGCAGAACTGTGAGTAAACCCAAATTATCTCCACAGGCTCCAAAGGCAGCATCAGTACTAATGACTTAAAGCCTCTTTCTTGCTTTTTTTTGGTTTTGTTTGTTTAATACTGTGGTGTGAAGTGACTTGGGAGGATAATAGAGATTTCTGAGCCTGCTCCTGAAAGGTGGTTTTCACACCAAACAGAATAAAAGCAAAATTGTCTGCTTAAAGCTTTGAGTGCACCCAATAACCATTGGTGCCTCTTGCAAAGTGAGGATTGGGGGCTGAGTGAGGGTTGTTCTTTAGTGAGTGAGAAGGGAAAAGCTGGGAAGGCAGACCCTGAAAACCAGGGCAGGAATGTGGTGCCCACCAGGAGCAGGGCAGGGAGCCATCCCCTGTTCCGGGATGCTGCTGCAGGCACGTTCTCCAGCACCTTGGCCTGGTGGAGGCTGTGGGGCTGCCTGTCAACTGCTCAATGCCTCCATAGATAAAATTTTTAAAGAAAATAAGAGTAGCAGATGAGTTTGAGCTCCCTGACATGGCAACACTGCGTCTAACCCAGCTCTGCTCTGCACCAGGCACACGGGCTCCTTTTGCTTTTCACAGCCCCCCATCACTGCCTCCTGTGTTTTCCTTCCTCAGGTGTTCCAGCATTTCTTTCCCAACACTTCATCACTCAGAGGCTCCTTCTGTGGGAGGACAGGGTCGGTGCAAGCCCCCTGACCTTCCCCCAGAGGCAGTGTTGATATTGGAAGCCACGTGTGGCAGTGGTCACCAGTGCTCCTTGGGGCAAGGTGGCTGTGTCTCCCTCTTTTTGGGGAGGCCAAACTGCAGCAAGGGAGGTGCTGGTGGGACTGGGGCATCACTGAGCCTGGAATGTGCTGCAGCCTGGACCTGCTCTCAAAGCTGCTGAAATGCTCCTTTGTTATAAGGAGGAGAATTGGTAACTGGAGGATCAGGATTAAGCCATGCTTGCTGCAGCTCCCTCCCCGTGTCCCCTCCATTCCCACTCACCAGGAAACCAGCCTGGGGATGGAGCTGGAGAAGACTGTGTGTGCCTTAAAGGCAGTGCAGAGCTTTGAACCCGAGTGATGTCTGTGTGTGTGTGTGCATGGGCCAAATCACAGCAGCTGCCATAATGAAGTTCTGCAGAGCTGAGAAACCAAATCCAACCCATTTTCCAGTCTCATTTTCCAGTCTCAAGCACCTGTCCCTCCTCCTCAGCAGCACGGATGAGCGCTTTCCCTGGCACAAACTCCGGGCAGGATTTGCCGCGATGCGAACCACCAAAGCATTTACATATAACACTGTAAAGACAACAACTCAGGCTGAAGATGTTTTACAGGAGATGTTTGCCTCGGAGAGTGACTTGAACCTGAGTCAGGCAGAGAATCCCCCAGTGGAGGTGACTTTGCTGGCTGGAGAGGGCTGGCAGAGGCTCATCATTCCCGCATGGAGCTCGCTGCCCGCTTCCCCCTTCCCTTCTGGCACCGGGTTATTTTCAGCTTTCTGAAGCAACTGTAGCCCAGTGTGCTAACAGGAGGTGATGACAGCTTGGGAGGTAGGGCCGGTGCTGCTGACAGCTTGTAGCGTTACACCTTTCCCGGGAAAATTGCAGCAATCACCTGGCAGGGTGGAAAAATAAAAAAAAAAACAAGGTGTTTGAGCAAAAGCCGCGATCACCGCAGGGAATCGCAGTCCTGCTAATATTTGCTCTGGTAGAGCCACCGTGTTTGCAGGGACGTGTTTCGGGGAAGAGCTCACACACACAGCTGGGTGTTTTACCACGGGAAGAGTCAGACAGAGGAATGTTGCTGAGGGATTTCTCCAGCTTTCTGCAGCCCCGTCCCTGGTGGGGACATGTGCCTAAGGGGAGGGAAAACCTGAGGAAAAGGATGGATGAGAGCGGTGAGTCGGTTCCTGCAGCTTTCTCTGATTGCAGCCTTGGCCCCTGCACAGTGTGGAGCATCACGAGACCCTGTGGGAAAGAGAAGCAGCCTGAGCTTGGTCACCAGCATGCAAGAAGGGCTTTGTTCTGGAGAGACCCTGCAGCTTATTCCAAGTGGCTAAGAATTTCTTATTTATGCATTTTTAGAAGATTTTTCAAGTACTTCTGTTATCCACGCCTCATTTTCTTTCTGAGGGCTTGCCCAGCGTGCTGGATTAAGGCATCTTTGGGAAGGGTTGGAGGAAGAAAAACTAGCTCCTCAGATGGTCAAAAATGGGTCCTGGTGGTCTGTAAAGGTGGTTTGGGTGTAAGGTGCATTACAGGTGCTTGCTGGGTGAAGTCAGGATGGCCAGAAACATCTCCCAAAAGCCTTCTGGGTTGGATTCCCACAGTTTCCCTGAGACCAACAGGATCTGAGGTGCCTGGTACCCCTTTTTGTCTGGCACTGGAGGCCAAGGCTGTGGAGCAGCTTGGAGGGCCCAGGGCTGCCTGGCCGTGGGGAACAAGCACGGTGTTGTGCCACCAAACCTGCTCTTTTCTGACATCAGTAGGGGAATTGACTGCCCAGTTTTGCCAGCTCAGCGCCTCAGCACGTGCTAAATTCACCCAATAAATAAAAAAAAAGAGCGAAGAACTCTGGGAGGGCTGTAGACAGACACTGCATTGATGGTGGTGGCTGAGCCGCCGCTGCTCCACAGCCAGCCCATGGAATGCTGGCTTGGTGAGCACCGTCCTGGCGGGACCCTCCCGACCCCAGCCGCTGGCGAGGTGAGCTGTGGGGTTTTGTGGCAGCCAGTGCCTGTGAAAACTTGCTTTCTGAGCTGTCAAACCTGCCTCAGAGGCAGTGCCTCTGCCCAGCAGCCTCGGCACGAGGCCGTCCTCCACCAGCAGCTGCCGCGGCGCCGGCAGCACCGGGACCATTGGAAGGGGTTTTCCACCCCCTTGCATTCCCGGGAATGACTCAAGGGTTGCAGCGTGTGTGGGTTTGAGCAGGGAAAATGAGCCTGTTGGCTTGGTTGGCTTGCCAAAGTCCCATAAAATGCAAAATTTCCCTGAAAGTCAGCTTACTTTGTGGCTGTTCCCTGAGACATGTCCGAGCTTGGAAACGCTTTTCTTTCGGAGGGGAAGAATGTGCTGTGGACCTGTTGAGTTACTCTCCAGTCTGCATCCTCCTTCATTCACCAGCACAGGAGTCACTCATCTCCTCTGAAGCACTGGAGAACACCTCCCATCCTCTCAGGATGCTCTATCCCACCTGTAGCAGCCCAGCGTGTTCACACCTGGGTACCAAACCCTGGAAGTGCCTGGTCTAGGAGATGAGCTCGATTAAGAAGGAGAAAAACTTGACATTCCCAAAAGTGCCAGAGTTTTGTTTGTAGAAGGGATTTGCACTTCTGAGAGAGCTGTTGACTTTTGGGAGACCTAGGCTTTTCGAGTGCCTAAATCACTGTTGGAAATATGCTTGCAAATTTTGTGAAGTGCTTGGAAAATATTTCTGCTATGTCCTCAGGCCTTCTCCAGTGGTAATTACGAGTTGTCCATTAACCACAGTGTGCAGCTCTCTGCTTGAAGCTGTTGCATGCTCAGCACTCAGACGACAGAGGCACGGCTGGGATTTAAAAAATATGACCAGGGTGACGTGGGGACTGGGTGCAGTTGCATAATTAAGGAACAAATGCCCTTTTTATCACAAGGTCTTGGGTCTTGTAGGTTTTTGAAGGTTTCAGAGACTGAGGACCATGAGAAATGTAGCTGCCCCCAGCTTGGACAGTGGCCAGCTCCTCCTGGGGCAGCAGGAACTTCTCTGTTTGGATAGAGCAGCCTCTGCAGTGACTCTTTCTACCTCATGCATGGGGTAGTGCAGCACCCAAAGCCTCTGAGCAATGGTCCATGGGTCCAACTCAGCACAAGGGCCTTTGATTTTTTCAGAACTAATTGGGGTGTGATGCAGAGCCCCTGCATCTCCCTTAGGAGCTGTGTAAACGGGTGATCTTCCTTTGTTTACAGCCTGGGGTAAGTTATTTTGGTGGAGTTGCTCCCAGCTGACCTGGATTTGAATGAAAAAACCCTCAAGCAAACTTACCTAATTCCCTGGGAATTCCAGTGGGGATGTTTTGGAGCAAGGTCGTGTCTCAGGCTGTGTGTTTGGTGCTGGACTGGGCCAGCCAGAGCAGATGCAGGCAGCAGCCCTGTCACTCTGTGTCATCAATGCTCTGTTGGGTGCTGAAGTTCTCCTGGCTCCCTTGTACTCCAGACCCTTCCCCAGCTCCATTCCTTTCTCTGGACACTCTCCAGCCCCTCTTTCTCATCATGAGGGACCCAATCCCTAGCTAATGAGGGGGCTGCCTTCCTCCCAGGTGTTTGTTGAATTCCCATTCAGGCCTATCCCATGGGCTGTGTCCAGACCAAAGTCTGAGAAGTGAACGTACGTGCTGGCTTGATGAAAGGCTCCAAAGGCTGCTGAGATCCTCCTCAGTCTCCTCCTGCTTAGAGCACACACTCTGCTGCTGGGATGGCCTCGTTATTTCCATTGGCACTCAGTAGTGAGGGTTTAATTTGCTCTTTTACAAACCAACCTGAGGTAAAGGCATTCCCTGGCAGGTGAGCACGCTGGTGGCCAGACTGCTTCCCTGGGAGGTTCTGCATTCTCTGCTCCAGAGGGTTTGGAATGCCTGCATGCTCCTTGTCATTCTCAGAGTTTGCAACTGCTTAGAAGACGTGACAGCACATAAATTAAACCAAGTTTCTGGCCAAGGTAACCAGGCAAGGAGACTCAGGGAACAGAGAACTGTGCTCGCCTGGTCTTTAGTGAGGGGAACAGCCATGAGCCATCACAGGGGAGGGTTTAGCAGGACACAAGCTCCAGCTACTTAAAGAAAGGGCTGAAGTTTCTCTTGGCTAATAAAGGGAATTGTTGGAAATGTTCATTCATTTTCGGTGAGCTCTGTTCTGCCTTACATGTGGAACTGGGTGGAGATGGTGATGGGACTGATCCAGAGCAGGCTGGACGTGGTTTTGATGCCTTTTTGCAGGGGCAGGGGAGCCACAGGACCTGCCATGGATGGGGAGGTGAGGGGTTGCACCCTCTGTCCATCCCCTGGGGATCTGCTGGGTGTTCCTGCTGCTCTGCTTGTTTCCTGTTGGGCTGAGGGAGTTCAGGTTTAGGGTTGGGAAGACTCCTGACTCATTGTGCTGGTTTGAAAGCAAAACCAGTGAGACTCCCAGTCAGAGATACAATTTAATAGAAGAGAGGAAAAAAAAGGTAAAATAAAATAAATGGAACAATACAACCTGACACCCTGTTGGTCAGGGTGTTTGAAGCAGTCCAAAAGTGAGTCCTCCTGGAGTGGCAGATGTGGTTCTGTTGGAGTAGAGATGATCCTGAGGGAGAAGGGTCCAGGGATGGTGAGAAGGGTCCAGTGATGGTGAGAAGGGTCCAGTCTTCCTCCAGGAATCCAGTGGAACCAGATGAGATGTTCTTGTCAAAGCAGTGATTCCATCTGGTAGCTCTTGTCTCCTCTGGGAGTCCAGTGGATAAAAGCTGCTTGTGAGGTCTCAAACCCTGGATTGTATCCAGGTGGGAATGCTTGGCTCCCCCCCTGGGCAGAGCATCTCACAATGGGATGATCTCATTCCATGAGTCATGCAGTGGGTCCTTGATGGCCCATTAACCAGAGATAACTCCCACAGGAAGTTATCTATGAGTCATGTGGCAAGGCATTGTTGGGCTCGTTAACAGGAGATCAGGAAAACACTGCCCCACCTTGGCTCCAAGGGCTCATGGGGATAGAATACAGACCCTGGGCACAATTTTACATTGTAACCCAGGACACTCACCTGGTGTAACTTCTGTCCCAGCTTCAGGATTTCCCCCCGCTCTCTACCTCAGCTGCCTCTCTCCCCTTGCCTCCGCAGAACCGCCAGACTTTCAACAGCCTCACCTGCCTTAGCACCACGGCCGAGGACGGCTCCCAGCGGCTCCCCGGTCCCGGAGAGCAGCCATGGACCGCGGCCCCGGAGGTGATGCCGGGCAGGACCCCCGCCTGCACCCCGGTCCCGGAGCCGCCGCGGGCCAGGCCCGACGGCCGCCGGGCCAGCAGGGACGAGCTGTCCTGCGAGGAGGAGGAGGAGAGCGCCGGCAAGGAGGAGGACAGGGCGGCCTGGCGGAGCGGAGGGACGGGCACCGAGAGCCTCTTCCAGCTGGATGGCGAGATAGACATCGAGCAGATAGAAAACAACTGAGGAGGGAGCGGCTCTTCTCGCCCTGGGGTCTGCGGGCTGCCAGCAGCAGAGCCGGGGAGGGCTCCTCGTTTGCCAGCGAGTTTGTGGGATTCTGTCACTGCTCCCCTCCTGCCAGCTGGAGGGGACGAAGCAGCTTTGCCAAAATTTCATCAGGTATTTAGAGGAATTCGTGTGCATGCGTGTGTAAACCTTGAAATTCTTTGTAACTACTGTAGCCGGAGATCAGCCAGTCGGAGGAGAGTGCCTGTCCCACGGGGAAACCAGGCACGGGGATCGCCAAAAACCTGGAATCCACCAGCTTTTGCCAGGGTAGGGGTGGAGCTGATGGAGCTGGCCATGCTCCCACAGGTCCCACCTGTGCTGGTTCAGAGAGGGGTGCACAAGGAGAAACCACCACCCCTGGGACTAGAGAAGGGGAGGGGAAAGCAGAATATTGAGATTTGCAAACCGAGCAGTGGCTCGGGGTGGCCGCGGTTCCTTTTCTCCTGGGGCCCCAGCACCCCCCTCGCTCCCCATGTCCCTGGCAGTGCCGTGAGAAGGAAATCACAAGTGAAGTGTTTTGCTTAAATTTAATAATGGCAAGAGCTGGATTTTTACTCCTTTATTTTTAGTTTTCCTTTTCCTGGTGAGGAATTAAACAGATCCCTGGCCCGTGCGGGGCGGCATCCGCAGCAGCGCTTGCTGGGTGCTGCATGGGGATGCTCAAATGCCTTCCTTCCCTATTTTTTTTTCCTTCCCAGCCCCTTCTCTCAACTCTTTTGGGGAAAAAAACCTACTCAGGCTCGGTGCCACCCTCATTTGGGATCCCAACACCCTGTTTAAGCAGGGCTGGGCTGTTTACCCATTTAGCAGCAGCTGTGCCCACTTTGCTACCCAGGGCACGGCTGCCACCCTCTTATTTTTGGCTTTACTGTGAAGGGCTGCCTGCCCAAGGCACGTTGTGGAGGGGTTACTTGACAAAGTCAGCTGGCAAAAGGCTGAAAATCCAGGTAGCAGCACTGAAAGCTTTTCCTCTTCCTGTGCCTTTTTTAAGCACAGATAAAATGGTGACCATTATGTTTGTATGATATGAATTCTCTTTGCTAAAAATAAGCTGTCCACTTGCTAACAGGTTTAGAAGGACACTTTTTTTTTTCTCCCTCTGGGTTGTTTTGGTTTTTTTTTATTATTTGTTTGTTTGTTTAAAGCTGTAGGAAAGCTGTACAAATGGCTTCCAGCATCTTCTGGATTTCTTCTGCTGGTTCCTTCAAGCTCAGGGGTTACTTCCCGAGCTTTGCAAACATGAGAAAGGAAAAAAAAAAATATTGATACCAAGAGCAGTTGAAGACAGGACATTTTTAATGGGGTTCAGCACCCCCATTGGTGATGCCTTGAGGGTCCATAACTCAGAAAGGCTGAGAGCTGCTGGTACAGGTTTCATTCATCATTTTTGGTTATGTTAGTGCACTTTTTTCCACAGTGGTTTTGGGATGCCTGTGGCATCTCCCACCACAGTGGAACCCATTGGTTGTTACCCCTGTCCTGGCACTGCTGAGGTTTTGCTGGTGGCCGTGGCCACTCCCTCCAGGCAAGCAGGACGAGCCCCAGCTATTCAGGGAGGGGATGACAGGGATGTCTTTTCATTTTGGGGAACCCTCCAGCTCTTCTGAAGTGTTACTTGTTGCATCACTTAGAAGAAAATACATCCTGGGTTAATTTTTATCCCTCCTGTTGTGGAGGGTCCGGCCGTGCCAGTGTTTTCCCAGGCTGCTGCCCCTCTGTCCGTGCCCCTGCAGTGGCACCCTCACAGCACAGTTCTTGGCTTCGAGTCTTCCTGATGCTCCATCCATCCCTCCCCACCACTGACATGTCCTGGTGTCGGGGCTCACAGCCCCCACTGGCCACAGGCACCTCCTCAGCTGAGCAACAAAGGGCAAATCCACCCAAACCCACGCAGAGCTCTGGGTGGGCTCACGCATTGGCACCCCCAGGGCTGGAATTCCTAAGGGCTTCTGTTTTCTTTCCAAGGGCTGCTCCTGGTGCCATGCTACACCCCCCAGAGTGGGCAAGTGGCCAATGGACCGTGGCCCAGCTGTCCTGGACCTGGTGGCCGCTGGGCCAGGGCCCAGCTGTCCTGGGCATAGCCGTAGCATTCAGTTTACATTCAGCACAACCCGTTTGCCTTACTAAAAACGCTTCTCCAATGAGTCATGGCCTTACACTGGGCACGTTGGCGTAGGCACAGACTACAGTTAGCGACAGTTTTGAGGCCACAGTGGTGTTCTGTTGGGTGTTTCTTGTTGGGTTTGTATGATTTCACCTACTTATTCTCAGTTTAAGAAAGCCTTACTTTTAAAATTTCTCTCTCTCTCTCTTTCTCTCTCTCTCTCTCTCTCTGTAGAGGTAAAACCTTTGTGGATTTATATATATATATAAATATATATATAAAAAAGTAATTAAAAATATTAAATATAATATAGTATGTGCCTCAGATTCAGGGGACATCCTGTTGATTGTAAAGTCAGAAGTGGCGTTGCTCCCCTGGCGTCAGGAGATCCATCCCCTACGCAGTGGGAGAGCAGGGCATCCCCTGGGGGTCTTGCTCTTGGTTTGTAAAGGACTTCACCTATTACACAGATGCTTTGGGAGCCCCCCCAAACCCCCTGGCAAACTCCTGCCAGCTGCCAGAATGTGATACTAAAGTAATATGCAGACAAGGGATGTTATTCCTTGCTAGGTAGCTAAAATAGGCTCATTATTGTGAAGGGACTCAGTGGCTTGTCCAAGGTGTGACCCAGTCTGGGCAGCAGCCGTTTTGGGATGACACCAAAGCTGTGGCAGCAGCAATAAAGGTTCTTCATCCTGAAAAAAAGTAGGATTTTAACACAGAAAGTCTTAGCAGGCACACAGGAGTTTGTTTGCTGTGTGTTTTGCAGATGTAGCTCTTTGAGCCTGTCCTATGAAAGAGTACATTCAGAAAAAAAAAAAAGAAACCAACGAAGAGAAGCGTTTGTAAAATAGACTGTAATTTTTCCACGTGCTAGCATAGCCTGTTTGGCCAATAAAGTTGTGTTTCAAGTGCATTGTTTAAAGCTCCTGGCTGCCCAGGCGAGCAGACTGACGTAGGATGTTCTAGGATTTGTAGCAGTGCTTTGCGGCGTGTGTGGGTTCGGTGTTCAAAGAAAGAAAAGAAAAAGAGGATGGCCAAATTAAAAAAAAAAAAAAAAAACAACACAAAAACAAAAAAACAAAAGGAAACAAAAGAATGGGAAGAAAGTACAAACAAAGCCTTCTGAAGCTATGACCTGTAGTAGCCAAGTCTCGCTGGCAATTGCACAAGCGCCGCGGGCCGTGCGTGTCCCGGGAGGGGCTGCCCGAGGTGTCCCCTCCGCGGGGCGGGCGGGCCAGGAGGCTGCTCCTGCCCCCTCCATGACTTGATTGCACTAGAGCAGCTCAATCTCAGGAAATTGCTTGTTACTTTTACTGTGTAAATAAAGCTTCCTGGTTCAATAAGCCCCGGCCCGTGTCTCGCCTCTCCGTGCCGTCCCCGTGGCCGGGCGCGTCTGTGGGGTCCGGGGGGCTTGGGGACGTCGCTGACCCTCGGGGTTGTGGCACTGGTTGGAGTTTTGGTGGGGTTGGAGTTTGATGGAGCCCCTTCCTCTCTTCTACTGGCTGCCACCTCCTTGACATCTCTAGAGGTGCTGGGAAGGGATGTCCCAAAAAATGGGTGGGGGTCAGGGAAGCTCTCACCCAGGGCCCTCCCTTGGGGTGTCTGTGTAGGAAGGGTGCCCCATTCCAAGAAAATGGACATTTTATGATATTCACGGGCAGACAGACACGCTGCACCCTCCCCGTGGTGGGGGGATATCTCCCATGCCTCCCCCCCAGCCTGTCATTTAGCTGTCACACAGCCAGGGATATAAACAACAAAAATGCAAATTGAAGTGCCAAGCAGCACCTCCTTCTTTGTGTTTAAGGACAAACATAATATCCTGCCTCTTAAAATAAAATCTAAACTCAAAATCTAAACTCAGAGCCCACAGCAGGGCAAGGGCACATGGGGCTGTTAAGTGAGTTCTTGGGGAAACAGGGCAGTATCTCCCTGCAGCCTTTGTAACCCAAAAAGGAAAACGGCTGCACTTCCTCCAGCAAGCAAACAGTGTAAAAAGTTTCTTGACAGATGGCAGGATGTTTATCTGCCTAAACTTAATCAGATTGAAGTGATAGGCTTAGTATAATAGAACAAAAAAGGAAGAATTAGGGGATAAAAAAGAAATTCTCAGTGATCCATCACAGCCTGAAACGTTTGACCAGGGTTTACAGCATCCTTCCATGTGTGTGGATGCTGACAGTGCCATACACTTTGGCTGAACCACTACCCAGAGGATAAAAGATGCAAAAACAGACCCAAAAAAAATTGCACGAAGGTCATTTTCCCAGATGTAGTTTATTTTATTAGAATTTCATTCCCAGCCCCCTTTCCCCTGCTGTCCCCAAGGCGTGCTATGCAGCTCCAGGGCCAGCTGGTAGCTCTGAAAAACAAGTGTTCCAACAGTCCAGGAACTGGGAGCATCATTTTGGTGTCCTTCATTGAGTGGGGTTGTTTTCAGCTGTTGGGAGTGCTGGAAACAGAGCTGGAATTCTCCTTTAGCTCCTGCTTGCAGATGCAGAGAGCAGTGGCTGAATGTGGGCAGTGGTCAGCACATGCTGCCTGGGAGTTTGGATATATATTAAATATAGCTAACACAAACATAGTTTCATTATTTCCATAGTCCCTTGGATATCAGAGGCAGGTTAAAGTGCAAATACTCTTGTCCAAAGCCCAAGAGGGTACAGAGCTGCTGATTTGTTGATTAAAAGGTGACTTTTGCCTCTAAGAGGTGACCCTTGCAAACACTACCACATGTCAGTGAGGGTGGGCCGAGGATTTGATGGAACAACTCCTCATCTTTTAATTTTTTGACCCATTTTGAGCCCCTTCCATGCTCTTGCCAGGTGCAGCATGGCCAGGTGTTACCACACACACTGCAACAGCTGCACTGCAAAACTGACAGGGAGAGAAACCAGAATCCCCAGGGAAGGGCTGCAATGCCTGGAGGCAGGGAGCAGGTCCTTTTAGAAACCATTATTCTGATCAGGAAAAAAAAAGGCAAATCTCATGCCTGTCCTAGCCCTGGATGTGCTGAGCACTCCTGGCAGCAGGAGGGGGCTGAGCTGGAGCTGAGCTGGTGCAGCAGATTCTCAGCAGGCACCTGGGGCAGGATCAGTCCCAGGGGATGTTCAGTGAGTACAGAATTCTGGAATCCCAGAATGGTTTGGGCTGGAAGGGACCTTAAAGCTCATTCTGTTCCATCCCTGCCATGGGCAGGACAGCTTTCACTGTCCCAGGCTGCTCCCAGCCCCATCCAACCTGGCCTTGGACACTTCCAGGAATGAAGCAGCCACAGCTTCCCAGGGCACCCCTGTGCCAGGGCCTCCCCACCCTCACAGGGAGGAATTTCTTCCCAAAATCCAATCTAAACCAAACCTACCCTTTTGAAGCCATTCCTCCTTGTGCTGTCACTACATGGCCTTGTGAAAAGTCCATTTTCAGCTGGAGCTGTGCCTGACTCAGCCCCACAGCTCCCTGGCACAGGGACTGCACAGCCAGGATTTTAATGGGAAGAGGTAGGAAACCCACACCCCCTCCCAGACAGCTGTGGGTGCTCACAAGACCCCCACCCCTACAGAGGGAAGGCAAAGACCATCAATGCCATGGCCTTTTCCAGTTATTCCAGGTTGGGAAAAGCATTTCAGGTCCTGAAATGACCTGATCCAGCTGAACACAAGGACAAACAGGTCAGATCCAAAGGACAGGGTTTATTCCTGACAGGATGGTGCAGTTATTCCCTAAGGTGTTACTGGATTCCTGTGCCCTCACCCAGGGCTGCTCCAGATGGGCTGATCCTGGCAGAACCAGGAGCTGATCCTGGCAGAACCACGGTTCCTGCCTTGCCAGGGTGTGCAGGGCTGTCCCACTCCCCAGGGGTTTTGTGCCACACAGGACCCCAGAGCTTGGTGGCCTCCATCAGCCCCCAAGGACATCCCCCATGCCACCCCAGGCACCCCAAAAGGCACAGGACATGGGTTAAACAGATAAATCCACTGATGAGAGGGTGCCCAGGTTCCCTGTTTCCCACCTCCAGGCTGGGTCCCCAGTGTGAGCAAAGATAAAAAGGGGGAACAGCCCCCCAGCATCACCCAGAGGAGCCCCCCACAGGCACCACAGGCAGGACATTCAGGACTTGCCAGAGGCCAGCAGGTCTGATGTTCCCTTGGATGAGAGGTCAGCAGATCATCTTAGTACCATCACGTGAAATATTTCGGAAGGCGGGTGCCCACCACCCTGGACAAGGCTGGGCTGGGTTTGTTAAGGTGAGATGGAGGTGGGAGAGGATGAAGTGGTTCCATGGAGGGGCTGCAAGTGAGGGCCCATCCCTGCTCCTGCTGGGGTTTACAGCTGCTGGAGGATGATGTCCACGGCCTCGGCCAGGTTGTTGACGTAGGCATCGGGCTTCACCTCGGGGTGGTTTTCATCGGACGGCCTGGAAGGAGACAGAGGGGCACAGCTGGGCAAGGGCAGGATCAATCCCATGTCCCTGCTCATCCTGCTGCCCAGGCAGCACCAATGGAGCACCCCTGAGGTTCACACTCCTCCCTCTTCTGTTCATTTTTCCCTTTCCCCTCTCCTACACCCAGGTCTTTCCCACATGCCCAGGTGGATCCTATGTCCTTTGTGCCAATGAGCTCGGCAAAACTTTGCAAAGCCTCAAGTGGAAGAGAATCTCCCCTTAGTTAATTAACTATCCCAAGCCAATGCACTGCATTTTACATGGCACTTCCTGATCCAGGCAACAGCAGCACTGGACAGGGAGCACTGTAAGGACACCTCACAGCAAGCCTGGGACCCTACAAAATCACAACTCTTTATTCTCCCACAGCTTTTATCTAGAACTAGGTGAAGAAAAGAACATTTCCCTGCACACCACTTCAGTGAAAAGGAAGGTTCTGCCAGGGTTTAATTCTGCAGGACTGCTGCAAACCCACCAGTGGTGGTTTGAAGCACCACCAGAAGAAAGTTGAGTCTCACCCTCCACCAAGTCACCACCCCAAAGCAGAGCGACTTGAAGCCATTTTTTTTGCCAATACTTAATTAGCAGCAGTGGCCTAACGAGGCACAGCTGCACAATCCCATTTTGCTGATTCAGCAGCGCTGCTGGTGGGGAGGGGGGCAGATGTGGGAGGCAGAAATTTTCCAAACCTCCTGGTCCTGCTATGGCTCTTGGGCTGAGAAACCCAACAGCTGCTGAAGGGAAAACATATGTACTTTATACACTTAATGACCTTCCTTTGGGAAAGAGATGGGAGCCCAAATGTCCACCTCCCACCTCTCCTGCTCCCTGGGAAGGGCAAAGCTTTATTTAGCACAGCCTCTCCGTGGGGAAGATGCATTTCCCATCGGATGCAGGGGAGGCAGAGAGATGATTATTATTATTATTAATGATGTGCAGGATTTGGTGAGCACTTGTCTGTACAAGCACCAAATCCCTCCTTCAGTCCCAGCACTGAAGCTCCCCAGGGCTGTTTCCTTCCTGCTCTTTTCTCAGCCCTGCTCCTCACGTCCAAGCCCATGAGCTCCTCACAAAGGCATGGCCTCTTTTGGAATCCCACACTGTGTGCTCGAGGCTTTACTTGCTGCAAAGTTGTGCTATGGACCAGGAAAAATAAAATATTTTTATGTTTTCAGCTGATATTCATCTCTCCTCCTGTCACCTGCAAAGCCATGCCCAGCACCAGGCTCCATGAAACAGATTCTGCATGTTATTTAAAGGGTGGATGGGTTTTTGGTTCAATGCCCAAATTCTATCTTGTTACAGGGCTAGGGAGCAATGAGAATAATCAGGATGTTTTTTAGGTTTTTCTCAACTGAAAAGGAGTTTGTTCATGGAGAAAAACCTTCACACATAAAGCACGTAAAAATCCAGTGTGTATCCACCCCTTCAGTGGTAATTACTGCTCACTCCTCATTTAACCAAGTGGCTTTGATGAACACAAAAATAACTTTGGGCATACAGTAAAATATCAATTTCTTGTCACTAATCCTTCATTTGAGTGGAGAACTAAATAAAGCAACGAACAAAGCTCCTCTTTTCATTTTGCACCCTGAATAATGTTCCTTTCCTCGATTACACAGTAAGAGAAAATTTTAAGAACTGCTTGAAACAAATGCTTCTACGAGAAATTTTCAATTACATAGCACTCTTTGATCTATTAAAAGGATTTTGTGATTAATATCTGTGCTGACTACACAGAAATCCATCTGTAACTCAGCTGCTAAATGCCAGCCATCAAGGAAAAGTCCTGTACACACTTAGTGTGTCCTGTGAAAAGGGTGTGTGTGTATGTATATGTATACACATGAAATAAAGTATTTGTACCCATTTGTCCAAATTCCACAGGATCACAACACACTCCTGGCTCCACTCAAGTTAATATTAAAACACAATAAATAAAGTTGTCTGAACTCTGCAGGAAAGCAGAGAGCTGGAATAAACACACTTCCCTGCTCTCCTGCCTTTTCCTAGGGCTGTGCATGGAGCTTTTGTCCCTGTCAGTGCCACCACAATTCCTGTTTCATGTGGCCCCTTCCTTTGTCTCACAGGCATTTTGTGGCTGACAAAAACAGCCAAGGGATGGGTTTGTTCCCCTCTTTGGCTCAGAGCTGCTCTTGAAGCATCCGACGAAAGGGAACCACAAGCAATAATCCCCAAACTCTACTGCCAAGAGACAAAGCACCAAATGCAGCAAAACAACTCAGGAGCCCAGGTCTGGGTGCCAGAAGTGAGGCAAAAGAGAGAGCTGTGCCATAAAACCTCTGGGCAAACCCAAGATGCTGGAGGATGAGCCCTTGTTCTGCTGTCCAGAGGGAGCAGAGACCATGGCTCTACACCAGCCTCTTCTCTGGGGAATTTGGGCTTTTTCCTGACACAAACACTAGCCACTGAGAGTTTTAAGGTGCCTTGAGGGGAAGAGGTGCTCTGGAGCTTGGCCCTGATGTCCTGGGCATTGCTTTGATGCATCAGGGCCTCCCTGGACAAGGTCACTGGGTGCAGGTGGAAGCTTGAGCCAAGAGCAGATCTTGGTCTCATGGGTCCTGCTCAGCTTCTCTTCTTCAATGACAGCAACCCCATGGCAACTGCAGGTCACAGAACTGACAGTGAAGGTTACTTTTTAATGCTTTCCTCTTTCATATTCCATAAATAAATAAATTTAAAAAAACCCCATCTAAAAATATCTTTAATTTGCTAGGTCAGTTGAAGAAGTTAGCACTGAGCTAACTTTAGGACAGACTCCTTCCGATTTTTTTCTCTCACATGGGACTCTGGTTGCAGAGAAGAGCATAAATCAAAATGACAGAAAATTACATACTGCAGCTGAACATTGAGCTGTCAGCACTCCTGGCCAGTGCACAAACTCGCTTGTGAAAAATCAACTCCAGCCTTGGGAAACACTCTCTTCAGTAAAACAGGACTCCTTGGAGTGGCTGAACACCACGGCCTGGGAATGCACAGGATTCTCCAGCCCAGATTGGCCATGGCACTGTGAAATGTGACCCTTCTGCACTGCCTCTGGTGGCCACCTTGCTGGCATACAAAGGGGTCAGGGAAAGGAGTGGCTTAGCACAAGGATCCCTCTGAAATCCAGGGTGGTGCTTCCTGCTCCTCATGTTAGGAGAATGTGTTCTTCAAAAGGAAAAGCCACCCAAAAGGACCAGTGCATCACAGCACATGAACAACATGAATTATTTTTGATGTGATGCAGCTCAGACAGTGGTCTTGAGGCCCCAGTTACTCGTGTCAGAAGCTCCTCAAGAGATGAGTGAACATCCTCCTCTCCCAGGGGCCATTTGTCACTGCCAGGGCTGCAGCAGCTGAGCAGCTCTGTGGCCCCTTGGGCTCTGAGCCCATACCAAGCTGGTTAGTTCAGTTCAGTGCTGCACTTGGAGACATCAGGAAGCAGCAGGGTGCTGCAGGAAACTGGCTCTGCCATCATAACTCTTCACTTGGGGAGAGAAGCTTCAGCTACCAGGGAAACACCAGTATCAGAACTTCTGCCTGTCAGAAAGTGATGGCTTCCTCCTGGTGAAGCACAAAACCAAATTGTAAAGGGCTGATTTAAAAAATCAGCTTCTGCAAGAGTAAGAAGTTTCACTTACTGTGTGGGTCAGATTTCCAGTTGGGTAAGTCTGTTTTGAAAGGATTCCCTGCCTAGACTCAGCTATCAGGAATGGCCTTGAGTTGTTCCAACTCCTGTGCAGTTTTCTGGGATGGTTCACTCAGATGCAGCTGAACATCTGAGGGATGAAGGGATCTCTGCTGGCTTGCCTGGTCCTTTCAGGAACCAGCAGGAGTCCTTGAAACAAATGCAGTGGACAGATGACCTCAAACCCACAGACTTTGAGTTAATTCTTTTGTTTCCCACAGCAGCTGGGATTCCAGGTGTGCTCTGTGGGCTGAGGAGGGGATTGGATGGTGCTGTCACCCAATGCCAATGGCACTGTCACAGGGAAACACTGCTGGGAAGGGAACTGGACCTGCAGAATGTGGAATGTGACTGAGTCTCTATGAGCTGGGAGCAAACCATCCCACCAGGAGCTAAGAGGGGATGTCTGAGCTCCAGGCCCTCCCCTCATGCTGTCCTAGGAAACCTCACAGACCAGCTGGAATGGCCTTCTCAGTGCCTCACTTGTGCTCCTCTCCAGCAAAACACATGGGGAACAAAAACCAGCTGGGTTACTGCATGGGCAAAGTATTTAACAGATAAAAGCCCAAGGGGAGGTAGCTGACATTGGATAGTCATGGTCACAGGGATGGAAACAGGGATCCAGCTCAGTCTGAGACCTGCTGGAACTTGACTGGGGAGAGTGAGAGCAGGTGGGGATTGATCAGCACCTGATGGGTGTCACAGGTTAAAATTAGCTCTTACACAGCCCTTTAGAAATTGGGGTAGGCAGGAAAAAACACCAAGCAGGGCGAAAGCAAGGCACCAAAGTGAATTTGAAAAAGACAAATGATGCCACACTCCAGTGCCACAGAGCTGCAGTCATCTGGCAAACCTGATGCCAGCTCTGCTGTCCCACTGAGCTCCCCAGCAGCACCACTTTTGTCACACAGCAACCCCCACCCCACTACTCACCCTCTGTTTGACCAAGGCATCTCTGTGCCACCATTCAGACTTCCCACCAACTCCCTGATTAAACAGCACCAACTCCTGCTCCATAAAACGAGATAAAAAAGCCTGAGACCATTTCTCCTGACAGTCCAATTCTTCAGGGGCTCTTACCATGGCTGTAAAATATGCAAGACTGGGTTTAACAAGGTTTTCTTTATGAGGAATGCAAACAGACACTGTAACCTTTGCTGGTTGCTTTGGAAAGATGCAATTATTAAACTTGGTGCCACGAGTGAAACTCCCTCTTTTTATTTCTTTTGTGAAACATGCAATTTAATCAGTTTGGCACTGAAAACCCAGATAAATCACACTGACTGACAGGTCCCTGATGGACAGCTGAGGGATGGTTGTAAAGCACATTTCCTGATCATAAAATTAGAGAAAAAGCTGCACCAAAGTCAGTAACAGCACCCATGGCTGGAGCTGCTCCCAGAACTCCAAGATACCCCATACCTGGACCCTCTCATGTCAAGGACAGATCCCTGGCACAGGATGAGAGGCTTTTGTGGTTAAAAGACTGGATTTTGGAGAGCTCCAGGCAAAGCAAACCTGTGTCAGAGCAAACCAGCGTCCTCCACTGTTCTTCTCTTGCCTCCCAGAACGTCACACGCCACTAATTGTGTTTAATTGTGACTCATTTAAATTCAAGCATCCACAAATGTGTAGAAATTACAGCCAAATTGTTTGCTAACACCTGAAGGAAGTCTGTGGGCTTGTGACTTAATTGTTCCCATTTATGTTGAACTGCTGCAGTTTTAACTGAGCAGAATAAACCAACTTAAGTCCAACACTTCTCCAGGTAATATATCTCCACACGTGGACAATAGATTGAGGGCATAGGGAGTTATCCTTCTGCATAGTTCATCTAAAAATTAAATTAAATTGCCAAATGCTAGAAATCACAGAATCATGGAATGGTTTGTGTTAGAAAGGACCTTAAGGATCATCTCATTCCATGGGCAGGGACACCTTCCACCTGCCCAGGGTGCTCCAAGCCCCATCCAGCCTGGCCTTGGACATTTCCAGTCAGGGGTAGCCACAGCTTCTCTGGGCACCCCGTGCCAGGGCCTGCCCACCCTCACAGGGAACAGTTCCTGCCCAATATCCCATCCATCCCTGCCCTCTGGCACTGGGAAGCCATTCCCCCTTATCCTGTTACTCCAGGACCCATCCAAATTCCCTCTCCAGGTCCACTGCAGCCCCTTTAGGCACTGAAAGGTTGCCATTCTCCAGATCTCTGTTTTTCTGAATTTCTATACACTTCTTGGGGTCAACACTTGTACTTTCCAAACATACACAGTGCTGAAAATTCAGCTGCAAGTGTTTAATTGGAATTTGTTCGTTTCTAATCAGTTATGAGATTAGATGGAGATGCTCTAAGCAAAGATCTCAGAAACACAATTCCAGAAATAACTTCTTAGTAGAGGGTGCTGAGAGCACTGGTAGGGCTAAAAGAGCTGCATGTGGAGTGCTTGGTGTCCCTGCTGCACTCTGCTCTACCAGGTTTTCCACCAGGTCTTTCTAAACTGCCAAGACCTGGGGCAGGACATCAATTGGGGTGGCAAGGAATAGGTTGGAAATGGGGATTGTAGCCACAGAGGTTCAGGGAGAGCAAGTGGGACTTTGCAAAAATGAAGAAGCTAAATGCCCAGAGGTGAGAGAACAGAGCAGGAGCTGGAGGCTGGCAGGAGCAAAATTCCACGGGTTTCACACAAAAAGCTTGGGAGAGGGTCAGCACAAGCATTTCCCATACTCCTCTCCACAGAGAGGTGGTGACTGCAAATTAACCCTTGAGCAGCCCCAGCTCCTGGCACTCCTGCAGGATGCAGTGCACCCTGCGCCCCGAGCACACGGCGCTGAGGAAGCGGATGACGGCAGCGGCTCTTCTCCTCCACCCATCCCCATTTGTTTGCTCTCTCAGGAAACCCAGCACATGTGAACATGCCAGATTAAGAGCTCTGGAGATTAAAAGTCCTGAAAGTCTGTGGAGAGGACGTATACCCATCTGTAGAGTAAGAAACAGGCACGAAGGAAGGCAGGATGGCGATGGGAGGACGTGATGCGAAGCGCTGCTGTCGGGACAGAGGGTACTCCTGGCTGAATGCTCTCATGTCATTCATTACACCAGAGCCTGAGATTTTATTAGCACTGACTTCTTTCCCTTACCTCCAAAATCCCTCATGGAAAAACGCACTGGAAAGTCAAGCTGGTTTGAACAAATATTTAAACAAGCAGAGCACTGGTGTTCCGGCATCTGGGCAGCAATTTTCCTGTCAAAACTGCACAGCCCTCTCATCTTGCACAGCCAGAGCAGTTCAGCAGGGGCCAGGCATTAAAAGTGTGCATACCAGCATTATGGTGGAGGAGAGGGAGCAGCACACAGGCCTGATCTGGTTTTGGACAGGTTCCCAGCCAGCTAATCCCAAACCAGCTGCACACGTGTCCTGGGAACAGCTGGGACGGCAGGGAGAGCTGGAACCTGGTGGGCATAGGATGGGGGACACCCAATGAGTCCCTTCTGCCTCAAGGGGCTCTGGTGCCTTCTTCTCTGCCCATAATCCAGGTATCCTGTGAGCTCTGAGCTGCTGTGGTCCCATCCAACCCTGAACCAAAGGTGAAGCCATCATGACCCAAAAGCCTGGCTCCATGCTGGGTGATGGATGCTGGATTTGACTTCTGAGAAGACACAGGTGGAAGGGAATTACTGCATCAGGCACTGCCATCCTCAGCCCCATGGAAAACCACTTCAACTCATCTTACACAGTGATGGAGTGCATTGGTGATATTTGCTCAATGAACTCTGTTAGGCCAACCAGAACAGCCAGAGATAAACACTTGAGAGCACAAAATGTTTCTGCTACTGCAGAGGTGAACACTCACCCTCAGTCACCTGAGTTTCCCATCAGGCTGGCCCAGACCCTTCACCCAGAGCTATCTGTCCAAAAGCAAGATGCTCTGCCCAGGCTGGTCACCTGAACCTCTTCAGGAGCCTCCTGCTCAGGACAGACAGGTCACTCCATGGGGAAAGGGGACAGTGCACATGCAACCACAGAATCCCTTAGGCTGAAAAGGCCTCTGAGTTCATTGAGTCCAACAGTTCCCCCAGCATTGCCAAGGCCACCACTGACCCATGTCCACAAGTAACACATCTACAGGTCCTTTAAATCCCTCCAGGGATGGGCAGCTCCTTTCACAAAGAAATTCCTGCTGATGTCCACCCTGCCCCTCCCCTGGCCCAGCCTGAGGCCGTTCCCTCTCCTCCTGTCCCTGTGCCCTGGGAGCAGAGCCCGACCCTCTGGCTGTCCCCTCCTGGCAGGAGCTGTGCAGAACCACAGGGCCCCCTGAGCCTCCTTTGCTCCAGGCTGAGCCCCTTTCCCAGCTCCCTCAGCTGCTCCTCATGGGACTCATGCTCCAGACCCTTCACCAGCTTTCTTCCCCTTTCTTATTCATCCCATGTTCATCCCAGTTTCTTAGATAACAAGCCTGGATAGGAAACAACCTCTGGAAGAGATGATTCTTTTCCCTACTGACTCTATTTAAACCAGATGACAAGCTCATACCCCAGAGCCAGTTCTTGGACAGCCAGAGTTAGGTGCAAAGAATCTAACATTTCATAAAACTCAGATAAAAGATTAGTGAGATAAATCCAACCCCTTGTGCTCCTGCAGGGTGGAAATGAGCCATGAATGCCAGGCATGCTGGTGTCAGTGCAGTGACCCCCTGGCTGGGCTGGGGTGCACTGGGGCACCAGAAGCTCTGCCTGTACATGTGGATGCACCGAGTGCTGCAGTGCAAGCACAGCACAGCTGTTTCCAATAAAAGCAAAGCCTCCCTCTCCCCCTCAAAAGTGAAACGCACATTTGCTTGTTTTCTGAGAAAATCTGAGAACTGCCCCTGCTCTGCCAAACCATCCAGTCTAACAGGGTGTTTGCAAGCACCCTGAGACTCAGCTCTGCCTGCCTGGATTAATTATTGATGACCTGCTCGGCTTTGCCAGATGACCTTACTCAATTCAGTAGAAAATAATTTTAAACGCCCCTGAGAAAGAATTTGGACATAAATATTTTCTTTGTGCATACACACAAACAGATGTGCATCTTAAATGGAGCTGATGCATTAGCTATTAATCAGATTTAATATTACACAGGAGTGAGAAAGATTAATTTCAAGGGTTGAATGTAAAGCTCAGTGGGCTCAGACATCTTACTCTGTTAGATACTTTTAAAGACCTTATCCTAAGAGAATATTTCATTGCTTTCCCTTAATACATCACTTACAAAATCCCTATGAAAGGTGTAAAATGAATGCTGGCTTCTACGCTTGCAAAGCATCTCATGGAGATTTAAGTCACAGAACTCTGGCAGATGCAGACTCTAGCAAGAAAGGAGCTTTGCAGATTATAAAAGAAAGAAGTCTCAATTTAAGGTTTCAAATGCTCTTTGGAGAAGTTTGACTTAAAAAGTATTAGGCCAGATTGGCACTGATAATGCAACCCTCGAGACAAGACACTCCAAGTTACAGCTTTAAAAGACTGTTTCTCACCAAAGAAGAATTTGAGCTACCCTAAGGAGAACAGTATTTGTCTCCAGATGCTGCTCACTAAATCAGCTTTAATTTTAAATGAGAATGAAACTATGAGCTATCTGTGCCACTCCCAGGAAACCCAAGCAGACAGACATGCAGCCAGTTCTCCTGTTCCAAAGGGCAGGAACAGCCAACTCACACACGTGTTGGGAACCAGCACCACCCTGCTCCAAAACCTTTCTCACGTGGGAAGCCAAAAAAGCACCTACACTGGAAAATTAAGGCACAATTTATATTTTTGTCTGCAAAACTGTTCAGCCTAGACAAGGCAACACCATGGGGTCTGTCTGACTTCTCTTCCCAGACCAGATTCCAGATAGGAATATTACATCCACCCTCACTCAAGGATGTCAGGAACCCACCTGCCTCTAAATGTGCTCATGCTGATCTAGTATAACAAAAGGGAATATATGTTTGGGCTCAACCCCAGGAATTCTGCCTCAGCTTTGAGTCAGTGCATGATTTATGCCCTCTGGAAGGGCTCAGAGACACCTGAGCACACAGAACCACTCAGATAACTCAGCCCTACTCCTCAGAAACTCCTGCCCTTTATAAAGCAGAAGCTTTACTAAAGTTATTCCAAATTACTGCTCATTTGCTAAAGCAACTCTGTAAATGAGATCTTCATAATCTTCTCTTTGGAAGTTTGCATGGCCTGAATGTCTGCCTGCCTTCCCTTCCATGACCACAGGGCCAAGGAAATGAAACTTCATTTGCTTGGGAGATACATTTACCAATATCTGGCAGTGTTCAAGAGGCTTGGATGGGGCTTGGAGCAGCCTGGGATAAGTGGAAGGTGTCCCTGCTCATGGCAGGGGGTGGAACAAGATGGTTTTTAAGGTCCCTTCCAATCCAAACTGTTCCATGATTCTATGAAGGGATGGAGCTGATCAGGTTTGCTTTTTGCTTTGCTTCACAGATGGAAAAACCCAGATTCTCTGAGCTGTTGAGCAGGTAAAGAAGGAAACTTTGTGCCACGTGCCTGCAGCCTCCAGGATACTGAATGGGGTTGCTGGGGAGGAAGATCCTAAATCCAGCAGAAAACAATACAGTCCTGTACGGACCAGCAAGAGCCAGCCCACTCTGCATCCCTTTCGTTTTTTAACTGGCAATGGGGACCTCAGGCCAGGCTGCCTGCCTCCAGGGGAAGGCAGGATGTCCTCTGCAGATGAGGCTGACAAAGGTGGGAAGCTGTTCAAAGGATGAGGACACGCTGCGCTCACGGCCCGCGCTGCGTCCTTGGGAGCACTGCAGGAAACGTGCAGCGCCGCTGCCCTGGAAACACCAGGGCTGCAGGGATGGCTGCAGCCTCCTCCTCCTCCTCCTCCTCCTCCCCCTGGCTCTCCTCCACCCCAGCAGGACGCAGCAGGGAGCGCAGGGCTGGGGGAAGCCAGCGAGCACATTTTTCAAGGTGTCAAACCACATCTAGGCTCGTGCTTAAGAATGGATTACGGAAAGTGCGCTGAGCTAAACAGGGCTGGTGCAGGGATTAAATCCCCGTGCTCCTGGCACCCAGCCCTCTGCTTGGACAGGGAGAACAGGCCAAGGTTTGTACCTGCTTCCTTCCAGCTCCGAGTTCCAGCTCCTCAGATGGAGGCTGCTCGTGTGTCCCTTGCTGTGTGCTCAGTGCAGACTCAGAGCCAACCCCTGGCTGAAGCCTTCCAAGGGTTTTGTCGAACAGCGAGTCCCAGTCACGTCAGCAGGGATTTTGCTGTGTGTTGTCAAAGAGATAATCCCAAATTTGCAACAGCTGAGTGGTGAATACTTGTGTTTGGGCAGTGAAGCATTTGGGATGCTTGGTTTCAGTTCAGGGAGTTGCACAGGTTCAGTCTGTGTCCTGTGCTAACTTGCACATCCTCCAGCATCATTTTCTCTGTCAGTCCCTTCCACTTTCATAAGTACAACAGTTAACAAATACTGGGGCCACCTCCAAATAGCTTTTTTAAACTAGTTTTTGTGGGACTGACTGGACATCTCCCATAGCAGTTTATTGCTGGCTGTTATCACATGTGCAAACCACAGCCTGGAACCACAAAATCATCCAGGCAGGATGAGTTTGTACCACAGCTGGCACACTCTGAACAGCAGCAGGCACCACTGCTGCTTTCCAGCCCTTCCACATTCACCCTCGTAGGGCTGAGATGGTTTCTGAGTCAGCTCTTCATGAGCTCCAAGAGCCAGAAGCCAAGGATCAGGCTGTGCAAGGTGCCCAAGCGGGCTGGGAATGAAAGGGGTGCCCAGGGGCTTCTCCACTTCCAGTGCAGCTGGCATGGCTCCCCCATTTCTTAGGATGAGACTGAACTTGGAACATTTCTTAACCATGAAACCAATAAAAAAGATTTAACAGCTTTAGAACAGAGGAGGAAAAACCCCAAACAAACAAGAGCAGTGGCATGGTAACTGCTTCACCTTCTTGGTATCTGCAGTACGTGCTTTTATTCTGACCACTGTGGTTGAGACCAGTTTCCTCCCTTTGCATCAGCTTCAAGTGAGGACTGATCCTTTGTAGAATGAACAGCCCATAATGAATAGCACATAATACTGGTTTTAGCTGTGCTTCTGTAACCCAACCTGGCTTAAATGAAGTTTATTTACATACCATGCTCGATACCTTTGAGAAAATCTAATACTTAAAATACTTCAAAGGTCTACTTTGTACTGGAGGTGGGACAGCCAAGACTGTGGTCTGCACATACTGCTGCATTCCAAAGGCATTTCAGGGTGGAGATATTTGTCTATGGACTTAAAAAACAGCTCAACAATAACCCAGTCCCCTTCAAATTGCATTCAAAGCAGCACAGAGCAAGCTGTGGAGGGCTGATCAATCCTCTGATGTTTTTTCTCAGTCTAAAATGAAGCAGTGGCTTGGGGGTGTGTGTGCTACATAAGTATAATATATATAAATATGAAATATAAAAATATATAATATTATAATATATATAATATATAAAAATTCAAATAATTTTTTGAAACAAACCACCCAAGTCCTTGTGTGGAAAGGACTTTAGCAGATCATAAAGGGAGAGACTTCATCTTCACCAAGTAAAACATTAAAGGAAATGTTCTGACTTACAGCACTATACATTAATGCTCAGCAATGTAAAGAGTTTAATTGCCAGTTGCTTTCCCACCATAAATTACAACCTGCAGCTAATGGAAAACCTTCCTCCAGACCTATTTATGCACCTCACTCTCATTTCATACTCTCACATGGATGGAAAAAACAGCAAGGCAGCCTGGAGTTGTCTGAAGTCCCTGCAAATGGGCATGTCCTGTGAAAGCAATGAACATTTAAGAATACCACATGTGTTTGGTACAAGCTCCTTGAGCAGCTCATCACATATGCAATACTCTGCAGGTTTTATGATTATTTATATTTGAATTTAATAATTAACCAGTCAATGTTAAACCATGCTGCCACTCACACACAACTGTTTCCTCCCCAGGAAAGGGCACTTCCTTCTTTTGGAGGAAAAAAATGTCATAACACCATGGAATGGTTTGGGCTGGAAGGGACCTTAAAGACCAACTAGGTCCATCCCAGAAAAAGAGGCAGGTGGCTTGAAGGAGGAAGAAAAGTTACCCATCAGAAGGATGCAGAAATGCAAGGTGACATTTGGATCTGGGTTTCACTACTCTGCATCTAGGAGATGCTAGTTAGACACAAACCCAGAACAAGAATCCAGAGTCCCAACCACTTTCCCAAAGGATTAATTAAGGAATCCTCCTCCCAGCCCCCATTCAGAAAAAATCTGGCTGGAAATGAAGTAACAGCAACTGTTTACCCCATTAGAGCTCTGCAGTAAGAAAGGACAGCCTCCTACAGCTTCTCACAACTTCGGGCAAGATAAACATCTTTGTTGTAGAGCAAGAGCCTCTCCAGCTTTATTGATGGAGACAGAAAGTGCCAGAGAATGGGAGCTGCTGAATCCAGCCTCTGATTAGCAATTAAGCACTTGGAGAGGGGCAAGGCTCTGGGCACAAGGTCCTCCCCACTGATTCATAGAAAACCTTCTCACATAAATTAGCCATCCCTGTGATTTTAGTGCTTGGGTTTGCTCGTGACAAAGGAGCCCCACGGGGCTCTGTGCAGCCATCAGATCCGGCCTTTCCAGCCTGAAAATCTGAGGGAAGGTCCAGAGGGCTGTAGACAGACCTGTGCCCCCCTCACCAGGTGTGGACAAGCCCCAGGGTCCCAGGGAGCCTCCAGGATTGCCACACTGCATCGGGCATGGTGCCTTTGGCTTGGACTGCCACCAAGAGCAAGAACAGGATGGGAGACAGGCAGGGTCTGTGCATGGCTCTGCGGAGCTCCCTGACTCCCTGCTCCAGGCCACGGCAACCTGGGCTGGTGCAAACTGTCCCTGCCCATGGCAGGGGGTTGGAATTAGATGAGCTTTAAGGTCCCATGCAACCCAAACCATTCTGTGATTCCTCATGCACCACGGTCTGGGGCCTGGGAGAGCAGCACCCACCTCCACAGCAATGCTGTGACTTGCTGTGGCACGTGGGGGAGAGAGCAGATTGGGTATTTTCTCTACAAAAGGAGTTACAGAAACTCCAGAGGCTGTTCACATCAACAGTCCATGCCCCTAATTGAAATCTGGCAAGGAGGCTGAGCCGATGGATCCTCCCGACACGATGTGCCCGGAGAGGTTTGCAGAACTCATCTGACACTGCTGAGGGCTTGGCTTCCCCCCCACACCTCCTTCCCCCACGAAAAGCTACAACTGCAAAGCCCTGGTCCTCCAAGGGACCGCTGTTTTTTATCAGATGGTAACAATGAGTACATCATGAAATCATTTAATAGTTCTCATTAAATGCCTTGCTGGAGAGCAGCCCTGATTTATGGACACCATGCCGTGGGTATAAATAAAGCTGCAGTTTGCCTGTAACACAGCTGGTCAAGAAAATTAATGTTTTGTTTTCCATAACCTTTGTACTCTCCCCCTTCCTCTGCTACTATGGCAAAGCTCAAGGCATGTAACTCGATCGCCCCGGGGAAGAGAAGACACATCCAAGGGCTCGCCGGGGCTCAGCCCTGCTTTGAGATGCAGCTTCCCAAGGGCACTCCAGCCCTCCCGGAGCCACCGCCCTTACACGTGGATGCACCTCCCCGTTTCAAAACAAAACCCTCACGAAGCAGCCTTGCCTCTCCTGCTGGAAGTGTTGCTGGAACAACACTATCTCGCCGAGTTCAGCTCCAAGAAATGCTGATATATTTAGCACCGCCACATAACTTTCCATCCTTAGAAGCCCAGTATTCCTTTTTCTTCTTGTGGCCAGGGAACAGGACAAAAGCCACTCAAACCAGATGCACATCCGTCTCCAGAGGAGAGGAAATATGAGCCCGCTGTGACACAGGACAGTGGCCAGAGACATTTTTTAATGCTTATATTAACCATGGCACCTAATCCTAAGCAAACACTTCATCAGTTGCACAGTGTTGTTTTGTTTTTTTTTTTAAAGGACCTTTTAGTCCCAGCACAAGGTGTTCACTGAGTGTGTGACTGAGCACAGGGAAAACTGCACTTCCAGGCCAGGCAGATGTTGAGGAGGCTTAGGAGAGAGCAATTTTAAACAAGGACAGGGAGCAGGGCTCTGCAATCATATGGTTTGCATCTGGAATTTACAGGCATGATAATTTTATAACCCTCTCCTTGCAGTTTTGAAGCAGTGCAATATTCTTTGCTGCTGCAGGGACAGGGCTGCAGGAAACATCCTCCTGCATCTGACACCTTAATGTGGCCCTGAGCCTGCACCCCGTGCTGTACAACAGGCAGTGGGAAGCTGGCAGAGCCAGGGGAGTGCAAATGGGCACTTGAATTACACGGGCTTTAAATCATGAAGTCTTAAAATTGACCAGTTTACTTCTGCTCACAGCCAGGCCTGTTATATCTGGTTGATTTTGTATGAGTATATATGAGCTTTTCTTCGTCAGTGGCTTTCTAGTGACTTCATATACTTCTTTTCTGGTTGAAACCAAGAAACCTCTTACTCAACCAACCATTTTTCCTGTGTACATAATACATGAGGCTGCTAAAGAAGAGACTTTGGGGCAGGAGGACTCAAACCACTGAGAAAGCTGAGAACAAAACAATGAGAAAATCACCTCTAACCAGAGCAGGAAATGTGGGAAAGATTAACTTCTTTTTAAGAGTAATATTTTTACATTTCCACAGACACAACCCCAGCACAGTCCCAGCTGTGTGCATATTCCAGGCACTAACTGTACATGGACTCACAAGCTGCCCAAAACCAAACCTCAGCTATCATCAAGCTCAGTTTAGCCACATATTTGGCCTCTAAAGACGAAGAAATTAAGAGTTTTTCCTTGGGAGGCAATGCAGATTTTGGCAACCGCTATCGAGTTTCAAACATTTGAAAGTAATTGCTAATGCACAAAGAAGCTGGAATTGAGGAGAATTTTCCCCAGGTTGGAGATCAGTGCTGGTTTCCACTCCAACAGCTATTGAAGTCAGTCAGCCTCAGTCCAACATGCCCTACACAGATGTCAGCACTATCCCCAAAACACGGATATTCACAGACACATACATGCATTTGGATGTCTATTCCTCTGTAGATGGAGAAGATTTATATTCAATTACCTTCCTTTAAAATGATACATAAAGCAGGAAGACAACTTGTTTCAATAGGAAAAATTTATTGGACTAGTTTCTAGGGTGTATTTATTCTTAATATAAATTTTTTCTAGGTGATGGATTTAGATGAATCTCACCTAAAGACTGACTCTTCTCTCCTACTAGTTCACGTCTTGATCATTAATAAAGATTTAATTTTTTCTTGGAATTTAGTTATGTAAAAATACATCAGTTTTGCAGAAGTCATTAACTCCAGGGTTTCTGCTGAGCCACAGGGTCTCCATGGTTGATTTTGGGCTGCTGCAGGTTCCAATCCAATTTTTCTTGCTATGAACCTTTGTTTCATTTTATTGCTCTTTGGGTTTGTGAGAGAGGCTGGGAAGGAACACAGGACATGGGGAACCTACTTTTGCTTGACACTGGTGTGTGGCCTCGGGTACATCACTCAGCCCTTCTTGGTTTCCACAACTGAAAAATGAGAATAACAACACTTTGCTCCTTTGTGTGAGCACCTCAGAACGTCATTAGGAGACAAACAGATACAGAAGAGTGAGGTGTTTCCAGACCCTCCAAGATTAGGCAGGGAGAAGATTCAGAGTGATGGATGAATCTGTGGCCAAAAGGAGAATGGATCAGCCACAAACTGTTTGGGATGATGCCCTGGCCAGCTGGGAGCCAGAAATGGATTTTGGCATTGACTTCAAGAACTTCAGAATCTGACCTTCTACATTGCAGGACCTCATCTGTAAACCAGAAATAACAAGATTTCTGTCTTCCCATTCCTTTTCACCAACATGGATTTTGCAGCCTTTAGGGACAGACTGTGTCTTACCTAAGGTGTTAAACTCAGTTTTGGTAGGAACCTGGAGGAAGACTGAAAGGCAGAGAAATAACCCTTCAAGGAACACAACCAGCAGTAAGAGGAAGAAGAGTGAGAGAAAATAAGGAGGAGCTGTTTGTGAGTCAGCACTGAGCCCCTCTGGGCTGAAGCAGCCACAGGGTGTGGGCACAGCAATTCCAGTGATAAATTTCTATGTAAAGCATAGGATAAAGCCTGGTCTCTCTGAGCAGCTTCCTTTGACTTAAATGGTAACTACTTCCTTGCAGCTGAGAGCAGGAATTATCATGTGTAATGATAAAAAAGAGGGAGGAAGAGCCTTCTTAGATGATCATCACAGGAATGATCTTGATAACACTGATACCCAGAATTCAACTGATAAGCCCTCCTCATGGTTGCATCTCTGCCGGAATAAATTTAGAAATTCAGGTTGTTGGCTTGTGTGCAAGAACGTTTGCACGAAGTTTCTACTGAATGTATACAAGAAAGCAACAGCCCTGATCTCCTTCCATCCATACCCAAGGAATCACAGGATTGTAAGACTGGAAAAGACTCTGTGCAAACCCATGGCCCAGCAACATGTCAGGTCCTTCCCCCTGGACAAGGGGGATGGCAGCAGCTACTCCTCAGAGCAGGTACTTACAGTCACTGCCCCAAGGAAGGGAACTGCTGCCAGCAATTGAAGGTAGCCAGCCATTCCTTGCTTACTGTAAATATTTTGCAGCCAGTAATTACAGCCTGTTTCAATCCTCCACACTGGAAAAAGCTCGCTATTCCCAAGGCAGGGGCAATCCAACTGTGACTGCTTCTTACAACGCCTCCAGATTCCTTTTGGAGTTCTTCTGGAGTTCTCCAGCCTCCGAGGGACCATGGCCAGCAGTCTGACTGTCCCTGAGGGAGGTGGCTTTGGGTTTGGCCTCAAACAGGCTGAGCCACTTCTTGCACCAAACAAGAGAATCTCAACAAGCAGCTGCCTCAGGAAGAGTTAAAACCAAGCGTCCTGCTAACGCTTAAGTGTTACAAATCTCTCCAGTTAAAATAAATTATTCAGGAGATGTCAGCCTCCCATCAGCACCATATGAGCTACATTTTTAATCGTTCTGTGCACTGAACGTGTTCTGTCATAATATCAGTGGTACTGAGCTGCGAGACGAGGAAGGGGGAAACGCGAGCGCGCCGTGAACGTGAAAGACGGAGCTGCCTCCTCTGAAGGGCCATGAAACACACGTCGCTCCAGGCAGAGTGGAGAGGAGTCAAACAGACAGAAATAATGCACTGGCTTCAGGAATCGCAGCAGGAGCCTCTTCATTTTCCTTCAAAAGCATTGTCGTACCTGATGGATAATTCACCCACCACCTTCCACTGCCTTAGGTCTCATTTGTTGTGAACAAACCCACTCTGTGCCTCCACCAGATTTTTCCAAACATAAGCTGGAATCAGCACCTAACCCAAAGTCTCCTAACTTAACAATGAAGAGTGTTCTACTCCATGTCTCCAGGTATAATAATAAAAGAAGGGGGCATTTCTCTTTGCCTCAGATGTTAAAATAACCACCTATCTGCCCACTGACCTGTGTTATTAATTTATTTGTCCAAATTTCAATCCATGTGGCCAAACCCTTCTATCTCCCATCCCTGTTTCTGCCCCAGAAGAGGGGAAGAGGACCAGACCTCCCACAGGGAAGCTGTCTGGGGTAAGTAACCCAAGAGTTCTCTTGTTCTGCTCAAGGAAATGGGCTGTTGGGGAATGACCCCAAATTCCCACCCTTCTTGCTTCTGAATAGGAAAACAATTCTGCCTTCAGTGCTGCAGCTTCAATTGGTTCAGCTTTTAACTGAGCGAGAAGGAGACACAACAAGCCACTGCAAGGCTCTTGCAAACCAAAGGAGAGGAAAGGGATGGGGATATGGGAGATCCACAGCCTGTTCCAGCAGCATTGGGAGGCACATCAAATCCCAACTGCTGAGGAGCAAATGCCACCTGTGCCTTCTCTCTGACAAACGAGAACAACTGCTGACACAAGAGGAGCAGCACCTCAGTAGGTCTGGTTTGCTTTTAGGCCGAACCCAGCAAGGTTAATTAAGGGTGTTTTACTAACTGCTTCTCCCAAGACAGACTTAGATTAAGAGGAGGCTGTTCAGGCCAACAAGGCAGCATATGGAGGATGGAAGAAAGGACCAAGGTTTGGCAGGAGCTGAGGAGAAAATGCAGCCTCTTGCCAGTGGCTCAGAGGTTCTGCTGAGCGCGAGGCGTGAAATCCCTCTGGGTGCCCTCACACCCTCCCCACTGCTCAGCCAGCACCTCCCTGGGACTTGAAAGAATTCTACAAAGCACAGGAATGCTGCGGTCAGTCCTGAGTGGGCCCGATGGCTGAGCAGCCAGCAGAGAGAACCCGTACGTGCCCAGGCTGGAATGAAGGAAATCCAAATGCAAATATGCTGAAGGATCGCTCTCGCAGGAGTCAAGTCCCCTGGGGAGTGGCAGGATGAGCCTGTGCCAACACGGTGGTTTTTGGGAGTTAGGCCTGTGCCCAGAGGAGAGCTGAGTGATGCCATCCACCCCAGGGAGTGCAGGAAGGGCACTGAAGCCTGAAGGTACAAGCTTGGAGCAGCAACGCTCCTGCCCGTGTGAAAAAGAGAATAACAGCCCCTGCAATAAAGCCAGAACTCCACCAATTTCCCCATTTTGATTTATGCCTGCTCCCTCAGCTGTAAAACAGCTTAACTCCACTCACCTATGACAGATGGGTTTCATCTGCCATGGCTTTGTACCTCGTAAACTTGGATGCAAGGAGGATGATCTGGCCCTGTGGTGAGCTTGGTAAAGGCCCATCTGCATCCTGGAGGGAATCCATCATCCAGGCTGGTGCACACAGGATACAGGAGTGGGCTGGAAGTCAGCTACTGTGTGGATGCACCAAACATTTGGTGGAACAAAGGTAACAAGAGAACAGGAAGCCTGAGCCTGCTTGCCCAGAGATTGTAACAGTACCTGTCCTTACAGCATACAATGCACATTCCTGCAAGACTGTCACGTGCCACGTGAGGAGGGACATCTGGGGAAATAGTTTCCTTTGGATACCTGGGATCCCACCATGTGTGAGGTGAGCAGAGCACCAGGATGGAGAAGTAGAGCAAGGGTGGGGAGAGCCAGCTGCTGTTTTTTGGGAGCAATGCTGCCCAAGGTATCAGGGAGGTCAATTCCATTCCACATCTCTTGCTCATCCCATGGAAAAACAGTTTATTTGACATTCACAAAAGAAACTTCTCCAGAAGTACTGAGCAGTGGATCAGTACGAAAATCTAGCACAATGAATTAATTCTGGGCCAGGTCCAGTACTGGTTACAGTTATGGTACCTCCAGCAGGAATTGTGCTCTTCTAAAAGGAATTCCCGGCAAGGATAAAACTGAGTCCCTGCAGTACTCATCTCCCTGAGAAAAGCACATTGCTAAGTGCCCTCTGGAAAGCTCCTCCTTGTCATGTTACTCTCCATGCACTCCAGCAGTCCCACTCGTTCCCTGGGAGGCTGAAGACAGTTCTAGGTATTTCCAGACCTGGTCTGTGTTAACAAGAAGTCAACCAGAGTGCAGCAGCCAGAGGTGCACAAATGCAGTGACCTTGTGAATGGCAAAGACAAACCCAAGCCAGAGCAACCTGTGTTGTTTGGAGCCAGCCTGGCAGTGGCTGCACTAAGAATGCACGGACTTGAATGTAGAACACAGGTTTGCTGAGAGTAATAAAGCCTGAGCAGGAAAGCTGGGGCTGTTGAGCCTCTTCCCTCTCTTGGCAGCCTCAGAGATGCTTCTGGTTTATGACTTTGGGGGTGAGAGCATGATCCAACAGGTGGGCTGAGAGGTGAGCAAGGGTTTATCCTGCCATCTGTCCCCAGAAATTGGGTGACAGAAATGACCAATAACAATGGAAACGGCAGGATTCGGGAACATCAGCAAAGCTGGGGTCAGGTCCGAGCTGGTGCCCGCTCTGGCCAAGCCCTGTTTTTTATTTAAACTCATATAATCAGTTGCTGCTAACCCTCTGAGCAGCTTTTTTGGATCCTGTGAAACACAGATCTGCTCCAAGCATCCCATGTGATGGCTGCAGCAGTGGCCAGGAGTGGGGGCCACCGAGGGTCCCTGGCAGAGAGGGTTCCCCAGGAACACCCAGCCCTGAGTGACTGCTCTGCAATCCCAGGAGATTCTGGGGCAAAGTCAGCCTAGCAGCTAACCCCAGACAAAGCCTTCTGCTGGGGAGCAGGAGGATGCACAGGTTCAGGTCCTGCCCAGTGCATGGGGCTGCCAATGTGGGAAGGGTTAAGGTAACCACAGTCCCAGGCTTGTTTACCCCAAGCATTAGAGAGGGATAGTTTGCTGTGAACACACTGATCAATATCTCCCAGCTGCCAGTTTAATCAGGATTAAGTGAGCAGCTATTAATTCTGCTCTTTTCCAACAACATTTAGCCACCATGTGAAAACATTTCTTCCATCACAAACAAATTAACCTTGATATCATCTATCCAGACATCTTAAAGGGACTTAAAAAGAAAACCCCAAATCAAAACACTGACAAGAAGGGCCAAGACCAATAATCTGGCTTTAATTAGAAGTTTTCCATCTCGCAGCTCCATCAGGCAGCAGCGGGGGTGCTTGCTCAGAGCCAAGGTGTGCTTGCCTGGCACACGGAGCCGGGTGTCGAGACAAGGCTGGATGGACACCTGCAAAGCCACCTCTGAAGTGTTTAGAGCCCTAAATTGTGGAGGAGCAGGGAGCAGCCACCAGGTGCCCAAAGCCCCTTCCAGATCAATCAGAGCAGAGCAGAGACACCTCCCTGGGACGTGGCCAGACACAGGTGCCCCCACAGCAGGACAGGTTTGGCTCCTCAGGCGCTGTTGTACCGCTAACAAGGCAAATCCCGCCGCCCTGGAGCGCCCAGCCCTCGCAGCAAACTCCAGGGAATGTTCTCACAGCCCGACTGGCACAGTCTGCAGCTCACCCACGGGCGCTGGGTATTTTTACACGTGCAGACTGCTTCTCCTCTGAAACACATCCACCTTGGGCGAGGGGTGGCGGGCGGCCCCCCGGCGCGGCGCGCGGCCGTGCATACAAACAGGCCGCAGCGATTCAGCCTCGGGGCTGAACTCCCCAGGCTGCAGATGACAGATGCTTCCAGATCCACGAACAAACGGCCACGGCACAGCCGCTCTGAAGAGCCAGCTCCTGCTATTTTGTCTCCTTTTCCCTAAAAAGTCTCTTGTTCTCGTCCACAGGGTGACTCACGGAGGAAAGAGAATGCATCGTAGGAAGAAGGGAAGCAGGACACACAGAAGCCGAACTCTGAGCTTTTTAAAAGCCCTTTCTCTCAGCTATTCTGCACATGGCAAAGGCACCAGAAGTTCTCTGAAAAAAAAAAGGATGACAGACGGGGCTGGACTTTCTTTCCAAGCTTCCTCTGAAATCACACTTGGCACAGCAGCCGCGGCCTGTTGAAAGAGCATGGGAACGTGCGTGGCAAGAGCTGCTCTCAGGTTGGAGCTCTCTGGGCTTTTCTAAGCCATCTGGGCTCTGATTTAGCTTGCAAGTCTGTCAGTCCCAAATGAAAAGTCAGCTCCTAACCCAAGGGTTCAGCTCAGGGTCGACAGCTGAGGAGTCTCTGAAGAACTCACTCTTTAATCCTCCTGGTTAACAGCAGTGGGGAAAGGCCTTTGCCACCGTGGAGGAAAACTCACCTGATCCTTTCCCATTTCCCAACTCCACTGCCTCATCTAGCTGGAAAAATTCTGCTGTTTTTCCTTTGCTGGAAAAGGAGGGAGAGACCCAGTGCAGGCAGAGCTCAGGAGCTGATGATTTTCACAGTGCTGGGTTATACAACCCCTCTTCCAGCCAGCAGAGCAAGGCAGTGCTTGAAAGGCTGGTGCTCTCCCTCCAACCCTGAAGTCCCACCTGGATTAAGCTTCCTGCTACTATTCCCAGGTGAAAACCACAATGCCCAGGTGAAAACCACCATGCCCAAGTGGTGATCAGCCTTAGATCAAACAACTCCAGTTGTTTGCAGCAAACCCCATCTGCTGCAAATCCTCACTCTTTATGTAACCCCAAAGCTTTGTGAGATGCAGGGACATCTGTCTCCTTCCTTCCCCAGGTGGATCCAGAGAGGTCCTCGAAGAAGGGACAAATTTCACCACGACTCACCAGCTGGTGTGAATTCTGACCTCTTGTAAGCCACAAAGACCCAGCCTTGGGGTGGGGAAGCACGTCACGAGTGGTGACAAGTCTTTTCAGAGCAAACCTCAAAACTCTTTCATTGCAGAACTCAGCTTCCTTCCACACAAACCATCTCTGAATTGCAAAGTGACACCCAGCCCTGATTAATAGATGTGTGGCTCCGGGCCTCCACCCTCCCCACTTGTGTCAGGAGCGATGCTGATATGAATTTAACTGAGGAGCTATTGTTCAGAGCAGGCCACGTTGAACCATATTTCACCCAGAAGAGCAGAGATTGGAGGGAGGTTGGCACATGGCAGAGCAGTTCAGATAGCACTGAAGGTCGAGCCAGCTCCACTGTGGAAGGCTGGAAGCTTTCAGTGCCAGGTAGGATGGTGGATAAAGTCGTGCTCTCCAAGGACTGGGTGTAATCCTGGTGACAGCCGTTACCCAGCGCTGCCTCTGGGAATGTTAAAATAAGGCCCTGCAGTGTTTCCTGAAAGATCTTAGAGAGTTTTACAAACATCAGGGAACCAAATCTCTCGGTGCTCCCAGGGTGCAACACAAACTGGCTGGGATAACCCACCGAGGCAGGTCTGAAAGTGCCAACCACTCTTTCATTTGTTTTATTGAAAGGGAAACTGAGGCCCCAGGGAGTTGAGCCAACCTTTCCTAATTTGAATGCCTGATGTTAGGCAACTCATCTGCATGAAGAAATATTTTATAATTTTTACTACTACTACTTCTTTTTTTTTTTTTTTTTTTTTTTTTAATCAGATTAAAGTATTACAAGGTTGATCCCTTTCCAGACAGCTTGGTTGGCTGCATTGTGTTTCAACACTTGGATTTTTCCCACAAAAACACCACCACTATATTGCAGAAATTTGACCATAGGCCTGCACAGGCTTAAACAGAGAGCCTTGAAAATGGCAACACCAAATAAGTTTTTCCCACGAAAACCAAAAATTTCCTTTGAATATTACAGCTGATAGATAAAATATATACTTACTACTCCATAATTAAGAAAGCCTCTGCAACTTTAATGCATATTGCCCTTGATCATGTGGAAGCAAGGAAGAACAAGATCATTAGAAGCTGAATTATTCTAAGAGCCTATTATCATGGTGTAATCTTATTAAAGAAAATTCATGCTGGTGTAGCCTCTTACCTTCCCCACTTACAGAAGAGCCACGTGGTGTAGTTCTGAGTGCACAGAGATAATAAAATTACAGTGAATTATGCAGCCTGTGTATGGCCAAAGGAGCATAATTCCATCCCTTCGAGGAGGGTGGCTGATTTTTCTCAGGGAGGTGACACCAGTACTACTCAGTTACTGTGCATAAAGGGACTATTCATCACTATCTACAGACAAGCAATTTTGGAGAAGATCTCGGGGCTGCCAGTGCAGAAAGGCACAGCCTGCTGCCACGGCTCGGCCAACAGCCAGGGCTGCCCTCCTCAGCCTCCACGGCCTCGCTGGCTGGGGGTGCCTGGCACTGCCCTCCCAACTGCCAGTGTCCCCTGGCACAGCCAGCCTGGGCTATGGAAGGTGTGGAATTAGATCATTTTTAAGGTCCCTTCCAACCCAAACCATCCTGTGAGGGAGGACAGTGCCCAATGCTGCAGCTCCCTGTGGGCTCACTCGCCAGGGCTGCCCCTGGAGCTATGTCTGGATGCTGCACACAGGGCAGGGAAATCCCACCTGGAATGGGGTGATAATGGGGACAGAGGATGCCACAAGAGCCCAGGAACAGCAGTAGGCCAGAAAAACCTGTCAGCAGATGTGGGGGAGCTGGACTGGCCCTCCAGTTCCACTTTCCACCAAAACACCATTGGTGAGATCTGAGCTGATCCAGCCCATTACAATGGCTGTACAGCAACATCCAGCTGAGCCAGCTGTTTGGGGAGAGGATGGGTGGCACCGTGGGGTTTTGGGGCCAGCTGCTATCTTTCCAAACCAAACTCTACAAAAGGACTTCAGCTGGTGATGAGTTAGGGACACACAAAACAGGACACATGAGGAGAGAGCTCTGCTCACACCTCCCTTCTTGCGTACATTGTCAAGTGTGAGAGTGGTGTAAGAGGCTGGGATTATCCTGCTCACTTAGCTTTATGTAAACTTTTCAAAACCAGCATTTCATTTCACCCTTTTACTAGAAGAAACATTGGCTGGCGTTCCTGTTTCGCAAAGGATCACACTTGACACTCTTGGGAACGACGAGCTCATTTAGCCTTGTGAGGTGCCTCTTGTTCTTTTGGGTCTGCAGAAGTGTCCAGGTTTAGTTTATCTCAGCTAAAGTGGATTTCCTTTGTTTTATTTTGCTTTTCCTTTTTTATAATATCTAGTTTATGAATCTGTGAAAACAGCCATACGTGCTTGGCTGCAGTTCTGTTAAACACTTGAAGATGTTACTCAGCTCCTCTGTTTTCCATGAAACTCCACTGCATTTATTCTGCTTTAACAAAGCCTTCATCTTACCCATTCCTGAATCTTTGCAGGATTCAGTGTTCACCATAACTCCCTGAAACAGCCATAACACCAAATACATTTGCCTGCTCCTGCTTGGTTCTCTGCACAAATTGCAATTAGTGAGCAAGGGCTTCACTCAAAATATTTTTTCTCCCATTGTCTGCCCCGAAGCTGGAGCAGAGCAAGAGATTGGAAGGGATTGAGTCTGGCAGCAGTGTGTGGAAGGCACATCCCTGCTCCCTGCTGTGCTCCTTGAGGATGTGTGTTCAGAAAGCAGGAGGCTTTAGCCACAAGAGCCATGTATTATCACCCTTTGAATAGCCTGCATTGCTGTTCTCCTACAAAAACCTGGGGAAGGCTCTTTATCTGAAACCAGAATTGCATGAAAATTAGCAGGGGCTGATGAAGTAGCATCTGTGGTATCTTTTTTTTTAACCCTGCTTTATCTCTCCTCATCTCAACACGTAAATCCTGTCGCTAACGAGATTATTGGCACAGAAACCTCAGGAGCAAAATCTGTGGCTTTTGGAGGAACACAGAGCTGGAGTTTTCTCAGGAAATTGCATCCAGGCTGTTCTGCTGCAGCATCCTCCTGCTCTCAGGTGCCTGCTAACTTCCAGTTAGCAGAGGTGAGCACATCACCCCAGTTCTCCCCAGGGTTATATGGCCAAGTTTGTGTACACACAGACACAGACTCACATGCATTTGAGGCTTCTCAAAGTCTTGTCTTTATCTTGAATTAGATTGAATCACCTTAGAATCACAGAAGCATTTTTAGGTTGAAAAAGACCTCAAAGAGTCCAGCCCCAGCAGTGCCAAGCCCCACCTGTACATCTTTTAAATCCCTCCAGGGGTGGTGACCCCACCACTACCCTGGGCAGCCTGTCCCATTCTTCTCCTTAATTTGTCTTTATTTCAGGGTGTTGAGCTGTTTGGACATGGCCTCTTCTGGCTGCAGGCTCTCTCCTCTCTGTGCTGCCACAGGAGTGACATTATCTTATGCTCATGAGTTCACCTTACAGCATCTTCTGTCCCTCCAGCTCCTGGCAACCTCTTTGGTTAGGTTTACTCACTCACTGCTGCTCCTCCTCTCTGCTCAGTGGGTTGGGTACCTCTCTTTGCAGAGGTGATGGTTGCAATTCAGCCCTCACTGGGCTCAGGCCCTCTCTGCCTTGCTTGTAAACTCATGCCACAGACTCGGACATCAGGCAAGCAGGATTGCTAAATCAACCTCCAAATTCTAGTGTAAAATCTCCCTCTATCAATGCAGGGCACACCCAGGCCTGTCTGCACAGTCAAGGACTTGATAAACTGAGTAAACACCAGCTACTGACTGGGTTAACACGGCCAGTTAACCATGGCAGATAATCTCTAAAAGGAGATTATCCTGGAACTGCAAAACTCACAGATGTGCCACTGCCATGGCACGGCTCAGCAGCTGTAGAGTGGTGTCAGGGGGGTTTGATCCCAGACTTGCCATTCAGGCAGTGATTTGGGTAGAGAGAGGTGACCAGAGTTGCCATAAAAATAGTGATATGCTGCTGTGTCACAGTCTGGGGGGAGCTGTATGGCCCCAGCTACAGAGGTGTCATTGGAGGTGCTGTGGCACCAAGACCAGAAGGGTTTGCACTGTCAGACCTGTTGCAGGAAGTCCCACACCTCAGTCCTGAGTTGGTCTGAGGTGCTGCTGTGTGGCTGTGCTGAGCTTGGTTTGCTCCAAGTGTGACCCAGATGAGATGCTCTGAAGACAGGAAGCCTTTAGCTCAGACTGGTCTAAGTGTCACCTCAGAAGCTGCTTGGTGACACCCTGACTCATAACCACACGCTCTTCCTGAGCTCACACATTTTTCCTCCCCAGCCCTGCCCTTGAGCAACTGCTGCTCTTACAGAGCCTCTTCCTTGCTCCTCATGGCCAGGAGAGCACAAGGGAGCTGCACATTCCCAGTTCTGCCCACAGATCTGTCAGTTCTCTTTTGGGAAGCCAGGTTAGAGAGCAGATTCCACCAGCTTCTAACCTGTCAGTCTGACCTGACCACGCCGGGGGCACCTGGAACATTGACATCTGCTGGGCTGCTCCTCAAAAATCAAGCCCTGACACCAAATTCATAGAAATGATGCAACAGCTTGTCAGTGCCTTAATTGCCCGTGTCTCACTGGTGGTTTTGGGATCCTGTTCCCCTTCAGAGGTGAGTTTGCATTTCCCCTGTGCCCTCCCAAGAACCTCCAGGAGGTTTAGAAACAGGAAGGGTTACTGAACACAGCTGAAGGTCACAGCTGGGAGAAAAGGGATCACAGCTATTCAAAAATACTTTTTTAGGTGGTTGGAGAGGCCTCAGAAGCAGTGACTTTTTGACTTTGCAAACATGTCACTTCAGGTAGGAGCTGGGAGGAGACACCACCTACAGCAAAAGGCTTTCTCCTGCCCCAGGTAGCATCCAGAGAAAAAGAAAGGCTGTGTGTTTTGTCTTAAAGAAGTGCAGAAACAGGTGCTGCCAAAAGAGTGGAAGAAATTAAGTCCAGTGCTTTCCAGGGAGAACACCCTGTTTGCCATCCCTTCTTCACTTGGATTGAAGTAGGTCAGCTCCTCTAGAGCTGCAGAGGTGAGAGGCAGAGCTGTAGCATGGCCCAGACAAGAGCTTCCTCACCCCCTGGATTCCTGACATTTCAACTTGAGCTCTGTTTCACTCTTCTGATCACAGCTGTCCCTGGCCACTACTGCTGTACCAACACTAAAGACCTTTTCCCTGTGGCTGCTGGCAGCAAAGTGTGTTGTTTAATCTCTGTCCATCTATTGCAAGGTAACAACCACTCCCTGGCTCCACTCTTTGTGCCCAAAGCAAGGCAGGAAATGGCACCTCTTGCTCAGCAATTAGATATGCAAAAGTTCAGAATTACAAACTCCCCCTCTCCTCCACAGGCCACAGGGTTGGAGGGACTGAGGAAGTCAGGATTCAGAACTGGAGGGCAGAGAGTAGCATGGAAGTAGCAATCCAGATCTATATCCCCTCTATTTCTGAGAGCACAAGAAAATCGTATCTGGATGCACCCTTTGAAGTAACCTGAATTCCACTAATCTAATTAAGTGCTGCAGGCTTTAGACAACACATTAATATTTTCAACAGTTTGATCCCAAACAGCCATTAAAACTCTTTCTGATATGTGCTAATATGTGTTACACGTTTTTGTTTTAATTAGAACAAGATTGTAATCCATACTTCAGTTAAGTTCATTACACTTAGAATCTTAATGCAATCAAAAGACCAATCAGTCATTAGCTAAGTCCATTTTAATTAGCATTTACAGAAAACTTTTAATTGTGTGCCTGTCCTTCACAGCAGGTGATGAGGGGAGTGAGGCCCTTCTCCCTTAGGATGAACCATCTCAAGCTCTGTATTTTGTGTCCCTAACTCATGACCAACTAAACTCAGTTTGTAGAGGTTGTTTAGGACAGACAGCAGCCAGCCCCAAAACCCCCCAACCCCACAGTGCCACCCATTCTTCCCCAAGCAGCTCAGCTCAGCTGGGCTGCACAGCCTCGTGGTGGGCTGGCCCAGGCCAGGATGGCACGGTCAGATCTGGCCAGTCCCAGGGTGGGGTTTTGGTGGGAAGTGGAGCTGCAGGGCCAGGTCAGCTCCCCCACATCTGCTGACAGGTTGCTCTGGCTGCCTGCTGTGCCTGGGCTCCTGTGCTCTGTCCTCACATGTCCTTGTGCTCCTGACACCCCACCATGAGCCATCTGGCTCTGAGTCATCCCCTGCCCCTCGCTGCACTCCCTGGCACCACTACAGAGGAAGCCTTCATAGAAATCTCTGCAAAATCTGAAATGGAAAGGAGATTGCTCAAATCAGGCTGAAAAGCAGCATCTTCTCAATGTCCAACATCCCAGCCAGGACATGTGCTGCCTTTGTTGAAACAAGTAGATGAATTTTCCAGACTTCCCCAAAACCAATGGCCAAATCTGTGAAGCTCAGGATATGTATGTATCTGGGAACAAGGTGGAAACTAGACAAGGATAAAACAAAACAGAGCTGCTGCTGGACAACTTCCACCTGGTTTTTGTAGGGCACAGGCTCCTTTAATCTTTTCCCATCAGACTTTGCCCCATGTTTGGGACAAGGCTCCCCACAACAGGGATGGAGAGGTTCCCCCTCTCCCCATCCCCACTCTCTGAAAACCAGAATGCAGGATTTTGTTCCAGGACTATAAATGGTGAATTGCACAGGCCAGGAAGGATTAATTATTTATTCCTTCATTCCTCAGTGCAGGCAAAGCCAAACTCTTCCTGTCTCCTGGGACAGCATGTGAGAGCCAAGGGCTGTGGACTGATCCCTGGAGTGAAGCCCCCAGGTATTGCTGAGCGAGGTGTTTTATTGTGCAAACCCTCCTGAAACTACAAATGAGGAGGAATATGTCAGGACAGAGGGTTTGCCATTGCACAGCAGCATTCTGAGAGCACACCCACCTGTCCCTTGTCAACAAAATTGCTAATACTGTATTTTTGCAGACTTCAGGTGCCTGATAAATCTCTGAAGTGTCACCTGGAGAGGTCCCTCCTACCTCCCCTTTCACTCTTCTCAGCTTTCCAGCTCTTGTAACCAGGATAACACCTGAATGGCCCCAGGCACTGTGATCCCTTCCTGCAAAGAAAGCATCGAGCTGGTTTTCTTTCAGCTTCATTCTTTTAATCCCCCTTCCTTCTCCCCATAAGGCCTGTTCCCCAGGCTCTGCTCACTCATTCCCAGGGAACAGGATAACCAGGAACAAAGTGACTGGCACTTTTCATTATTTTTTCCTGGGAAGAAATCTTTTCTCTGGCACTGGGCAGCACAGTGGTACTTCCCACCTGGAAAACACAGCCCAGCTTCACCCTGTGAAAGGGATTTAGCTGCTGGTATTGGGAAACCTGCCAGCATTCTGGGCTAAGTTTGTGCCTTACCAGCCATGTGCTAAATCTGCAATGATTCCCTCCCTCACCACCCTGCAGAGGGGATGCTTTAAGAGCAGCACTGATGGACTGCTCATGCTGGAGGATGCTGTTCCCACCTGAGGTGGAGGCCAGGGGCACACCTGGGGGCTCCCAGCTGGCCCTGGCCCTGGTGGGCCTCAGCCTGACAGCCCCTTGCAGCCACAGGGACCACCAAGGCACCAGCACCCACTGAAATGTGCCACCACCACCTTCAGCACTGCAATGGGACCACACCACAGGAGCATCCACTGGCCCAGCTGAGCTCTCTGTTTGCCACCTCAAAGCCCCCAGGAGGGCTTAATCCTGTTTTCAGATCTAATCCATTAAACAAATGCATTATGCAGATTTGCTTTTCTCCTGGAGCTCCAGCAAAGCTCTGTGTCACATCTCTCTGTTACACAAGATTTTTGCAGTGGTTTTGCTCTGAGCACAGAGCATATCAAAAATCTGCCTGGGACAGACCAACCATCCTGCAATTTCAGATTTTTCCAGCAGGACCTCCAGCCATGGACACTGCCATGTGCCTGCCATGCTCTGCCTCCCTCAAACCTCACCCAGCAGCCCAAATCCTGCCTATCCCAGCCTGAAGAAGCCAAAGCCATCTTGTGCAGGTCAAGACTGAAGAGTACAGCCCAAAGTATATGTGGTATCCACGGCCCACTAAAGAAGGTAATTTTTTTTCTGTGTGAACTTAGAAATAGAGCAGAAGACAAAGCCAGTGGGAAGAAATTCCAGCTCATTCCTTTTAATTGAAAATAGATCCATAAAATCCTGCTAAGTCTACTGGCTAATGCAAGCACTGGGAGGCAGCTGGAATACACTTCCCAAGGGCAGGGTATGTTACAATTTAAAAATCACAGGGGTCTTAAGTTTAAAAGTAAAAACTACACTGATGTTCCCTCCTCCTCTACTCACTCACTACTCCTGACCTCCTTCTGCTAATGTAGGGAGCCTGATTTTGGAATACTCCCAAGGAGATCAGAAATAATGGTGAGTCAGTGATCAAGTTTTAAAGATGTGATGGGGCAGTGATTGGATTTTCCAATGTGATGTGTCAGCTGAAGTCTGGTGGTGTGCTAGACCTGCTGGTCCTGGGAAATCCTACAGGCTGGAGTCAAGAAGAGGGATTTCTTCATGTCTGGTAGATTAATGACCTCCAGCAACTATGAGGTCTCCTCACAGTTTATAAATAAATGAAGAAAAAGGAAGATTTAATCTCCCTACGACGCAGGGCACTGCATATGCGAATATTACACATATGAATATAAAGTAAACTAAACTCAGACATCAAAACCTGCACCTGAAGGTCTGTGATTAATTTTTCAATGCCTTTTTCAGGTGAGATTACAGCTGAATGGCCAAAGGTGAGGAAAAAGCATCCAGTCCCTGCTGCTGGGGGGTACCACACAGGTATGTGACATGGGACACGTCACTTAACAATGAAGCAAAAGAGAAGCAATGCACAGGTTACTTTTTATAAGGAGCTTGCTTTTGTTACAGGAATATCTGCTCCAGAGTTGTTGGGAAATGTGACTGTGAGAAGTGGAACTGTGGGGAAAGAGCCCTTGGAGCCGGATCCAGCAGAGGAAGGAGCTGTCTTTGATGCCATCTGCTGGAATGGTGGCTCCAGGGCCTGGGACTTGCTGCTCTGCTGGAGACCACAAAATCAGAGCTTGTTCCCATGGGAAGCTGGATGCTGCAAGTGGGATCCAGGCTTGGAAAGGCTGCCTGGCCAAAGTGATGCTCTGCAGGAGCCACAGGTGCAGTGAGACTTGCAGCAGAAGTTTTCAGGGGATTTCCACTCCAGGTGTGCTGGTCCTGTGAGCCCACAGATGTCCAGGAAAAACTGGCAGGGAGGCAGAGCCCAAGGAATGCTGTAAGGCTCGATCTACAGGAGGTAATGGCACTCCTAGGAGTGGAGAGGAGGGACACAGCAGCTTTTTAAAGAAGGAAGAGCTTCCTCCATTTCCAGTTACAGCCCTGTGCAGGTACCAGACTGAAATCACACAAGGCTGGGCTGCTGCCTGTAAATGACAGGAGAAGCAAGATTTGGATGGTTTGTCAGAAATCCCTGGGATTTTTCCCATGGGGATGGACCAATCTTCATCAAGTCACTGCACAGCACCAACAAAGTCTTTCTCCTCCCCCATGTGCCTTTCAGTGCACCAGACCAGCTTGTGACAGGAAAAGCAAGGCTCAGGCTTCTGCTTATCTCACTTGGGCTGGTGCTGCTTCCCCTCTAATGGTACTAAAATCACCAGATTCTGCTTTATGCAGACACTCTGCAAGTCAAAGAGACAACACTTGGGTGCTTTTTGCATCCTAGCTATTTTAGAAAGATGCTAAATGCCATATTTCACTTCCTGGGGTGATTATTTACCAGAGGTTGTGTCTCTTCTTTAAGAACCACAGCAGGTAAGACCAAGACTGTCCCAGGGTTGTTTTTTTTTTCCCTGTCCCAATAATTAAGATTTGCAGATAGGAAGTTGCTGACGAGCGTCCCCTTGGATGGCAGACCCAGCAATCTCAGGATAAAGGACATTTCTCCCACACTACCTCCCAAAACAAGCTTGACAACATAGTGACAGCCACGTGGCCTGGCTCCTCCACATCCACAAGCCTGGCAGCTCCAGGGAGTATCAGCCCCGTGCCCAGCCCTCCTGTGGCTTTGCAATAGTGCTGGGCCTTTGGAAAGGTCCCCTTTCATTTTGTTGTACAAAAGATCCAGGAAGCAAAGGGAGGGAAAGAGTTGGCTGCCATGGGGAAGAAGAGAAGGTGGTGGCAAACAATGTGTGGTTGGTGAGCAACCTGCAAACTCGGATAGACCACGAGAAACTTTTCTCCTGTAGCTGCATGAAACTTCCCTGTTCCTTGAAAGGACAGCTGGCCCAACCAGATAGAGGAGAAGCCTAAACTAACAGCAGATCTTCATCATTCCGTGCTGCCAGTATCTCCAGTCCAACAAATACACAGTCCAACCAGCTGGCCCCTGCATTCCTGTGCCAAAAGGTTGTTCTTTATCACTATTTGTTGCTTGTGCACAGCTTGGACAAGCAGCAGAACTGCGAGTTTTCAAAGGGAATGAAAAACAAGCCTGAGAAAGTCACTTATCTGGAAATAAAAGCCCTTTAAAACAACACAGACAGTTAGGATATTTGGGATTTGTGTGTAACTGGTGCAACTCCAAGGACAGCCCCCACTGCTGGTGGGGGGCTCATTCTGCAACATGTCCTCTTCTCCTGGAGGGACATCACAGTGCACAGCATCCCTGGGAACCCAGCAGGACCCCCAGCACGTTCATCCCATGTCCCACAGAGAGCAGGGCTGCAGAACATCACATCCAACTGCCTCTTGTGGCCTCCCAGCACAGAGTGAGGTGTGAGAGGGAATCAAGGCACACTTTATAAATAAAGAAACAAATAAATAAAAACAGGACTCTGAGGCAAAGAGATAGAGAAGGGGAAAAAAATGAGGAAAATGACAGGATGAGTGAAGAGTAGAGGTGTAATAAGGGGAGGGGTTGACTGACTCAAAAAAAAGAGGGAAATTTGGTGTATTCTGTTCACAGGGCCACACATAGCCCTGTTTAACAGGTTTTGCTGCCTCCAGCATTTCCTGGGCATCTGCCACGGAGATCTGGGCTGCCTCTCCATCCAAACAAATGGGATTGATTAAATCCTATCACACTCTCAAGGATTTCTACAGGCAGGCTGTTCTGTACATTTGCAACGCAGCGATCTGACCAAATTCCCCACAGAGCAATTGCTACAGAAAACTGTTGTTTTACTGCCTTGTCAATCCTCTAGGAGTTTCCTATAAAGGCAGCAGCTCCTGGATTTAGCTGGCAATCAGCCTCTTTCCCGAGGATGGCCACCTGGGAGCAGGGAGTTTGTTATTCTGTCAGGACAGCACGGCGGCGATGCTCTGTGCCGGGGGCTGAGGGATGGGCTTTGTCTCCAGGCCCTCCACAGGAGTGTGGAATTCTCCCTTTGGAAAACACGGCTGCACGTGAGCTGGAACAAGCATTGCAGCTTGTTCTGTCTGTTTTTCCTTGAGTGCTGCTCTCTTGGATAAAACCTACCTGGCTCTGTGTGTGTGTGTGTGTGGGTTTGGCTCAGAGCAGGGCCAGCGCTCCGCTTCCCTGGATTCCTCTCCACCTACAGAGCCCAGCCATGGCTTGGTTTGCTCTTCCCCCAAAAGTCTCCCTGCTCCTTTCCCTCCAGCTTGCAGTACAGCCACACTGCCCAGGTGAAGTCAGGAGGGTGAGCACAGCCTGTCCCTGAGGCACTGGGGGTTGTGAGAAGAGCCTGGCTTTTCCTGGGAAGCGATGCCTGTGAGGTGTCCCCACACCACCCAAAAGGGACTGAGTAGGAGCAGCTCAGCCTTCAGCAAGGGGACTCCCAGCAATGTCACCCTGTGCAGGAGGTGGTCAGGGAGGGAGGGCAGAAGGGCACAATGCCAGCAGCAGAGAGGGGACTGAGGGAAGTTTTTGATTTTCCTCATTTGTCCAGAGCCACACAGAGATGATTTCTGCTCCCAGGAGAAGGGTATAGTCCAAGAGCAGGCAGCCAGTGTCAGGAGGCAGCTGGAGCTGCTGGCACTGGTGATGTGCCCCTGTAGACCCTCCCTGAACCCAGCAGGAACAGCCCATGCTGGAGCTGGCACAGAGAATTCCATCAACACCCCTCAACAACCAGGATTTGGGCTGCTCACAAAATGCCCTCCCTGAGCAACCTGCAGCCAGGCAGGGACAGTCACTGGGATAACACCAGGGACCTGAGCTGCAGAAACTGGGAGCTGCAAAACTGTTTATCCATTCCCATCAGATCCAGTGGCTCCTTGCAATCCAGGAAGCATCTGTCTGTATGGGCTCTCTGCATTATTATTCAGCCTGGGTAAGGTTTAAATGTTCATATGGCAAACACTCCTGCTTCCTTTTAATTGTCCTTTTCTCCTGGTGACAGGCTGTGCTTTGGCAGGGACAAAGCTCCTGGGAATGGCCTCACAAGGGTGTGGGAGGAGGGTGCCAGCAGCAGCACTTTGGAGCCAAATGATATTCACTGCAGCTGGAACAGAGGGTCCCAGGCACTCCTGGAAGGTAAGGAAGTTACTCCATCCCACCCTCCTCAACCATCCTATGTAACATCTCCTATAATGCACTTCCCAAAACCTCCCAAGAGCAACTTCTAAGACACTCAATGTTTACAGGAAAATCCTCTCCCAAGACACAGCACAAATATTGCCACAGCATTTTGCAGCCAAAACAATCCCAGGTCATGATTTCCAGAATAGCCTTGCCTCTTGTGACTGTGGGGTGTGATGTTTTAAAAGTAAAAAAAACCCAAAAGAACAGGAAGAAAGTGATCCATTTGGGAGGTGCAAGATGTTTCCCAGCTTGTCAGGAGTGATGGAAAGGCTCCCACTGGCTTCAGACAGGGAGGGACCAGACCTGCTCATCTCTCCAGCCTGGTGAGTACAGATGGCAACACTCCCTGGGCCACAGCTGCTGCACAGCTGGCAGCACGAGCCACAGCCACTGCCACATCCCTCCCTGGCACCGTTTCTGCCAAGGCTGCAGCAGGAAACCTGGGAGATAAAAACACCTCAGGAAGTGGCTTTGATTTCCTAACCCTTGGAGCTGCTGTTGGCTCCCAGGATCAGCAATTTGCCTACAGGAGGGTTAACTGTGGAGCAGAGCTGGCACTGAGGGGACTTGCTCTGCTCTGGACAAAGGGAGGTTCAGTTTTTGCTGCTGCCCCACCATTTTCCCAAGCCCATGCAAAGATTCCCTCCTTTGTCACACTCAGGCCAACTGTTCCCTCACAAACCAGCAGTCCCACACCATCCAACAGCTCACCCAAACTTTTCAGGACTTGGATGCTGCAGAAATGAGTCAGGCACCAAGGGATGGCAGCACAGGAGCTGGGAGCACAGGACTGTGAAGATGCTGTTTTGGCAACAAGGACACTGAAACCTCCTGGTACACCCCCAAACACATCCCAACCCTTCCTGTGCCTCTGATTACCTGTCCCATCAGTGCTGGTGGCCTTCCCAGTGACAGCACAGCAATACTGGTGACAAGGCCCCCTCTGTGTGTTCCCATGGAAGGTGCAGCAGGAAAAGGCCCCCACGCTGTTCAGACAGGCAGCCTGAGCTAATTGTGCATTCCACTTTCAACAGTGGCCAGTTTCTGACAGTGGTTTAGGAAAATGTGAGAGATTTTACATTAGAATTTGTGCCCTGAAGGAAAAAATGCCTTTTGTATTTTATTAGGGAGAATTTGGCTCGTGTCTTGAAGCTTGAAGGCCTAAAGTGCTACTGAACCCCTTGGACTAAACCCCTGACTCAGAGGGAGGCAAAGGAAATTTTCTTTCTGTGCTCTTTAGACAATCATTTTCATCTCTCAGGGTTTGTTGTTTGGGGTTTGTGAATGCTTGCAAAAACTCTAAAATCCCAAACTGCTTTAGAGTTGAACAGGAAATCAACTCTGTGTTTCAGCTCCTGCTGCACTGGAAAGACACTGACTTTTGTGGTAAGAAAAGAGTAAATATTCAGCCAAAAGGCAGCACAGCTCATAAAGCCACAAATGCAGACAGGCCTAAAAGTTATGAACCTATTACAAAAAAAGAACAGAAACAATTATTAAAACCCAGCCAGGCCATTTTCCCTCTATTATTAAATGATGGCAGCAAATGAAGCTTCCAGGCCCAGAGCTCTGCTCCTTTACCTGCCTTTTCACAGATTCTGGACAACCTCTGTTCTTTAACAAAACCTGTTTTGTCCCAAAGGGATTTTCCCTCTTGTGCTGCTATTCCTGCATCTAGCAGAGGTTTTCAGTTTTGGTAAGACTCTGTGAGGGGCAGGTGATACCCATGGCTTGGCACAGGGAAACTGCAGTCAGCTCCAAATATCTCCAAATATTTGATAATCTGACCTTCCCTGCATGGAGAATTTCTGAATACATCTTGCCTCTCCTTACAGAGAATCATGGAATGGTTTGGGTTGGAAAGGAGCTTAAAAACCAGTTCCAATCCCAGACACCAGCAGGAACACCTTCCACAAGACCAGGTTGCTCCAAACCCCATTCAGCCTGGCCTGGGACACTTCCAGGGATGGGAAAAACATGCAGGAAAAAAACCCAAAAATAACCCAAAAAACAAATTCAGGAAAGAAAAATGGGCAGGTCCTGAAGAGGGGAAGGAAGGAGCTTTGCTCCCTTCCCAACAGGGAACCTTTCCCTCCCACCTACAGCTGAAGCTGGCCAGGTCCTCCTCACCTGCAGAGCCCAGTGGAAGGAGAATGTTTTGAGTGACCCCAGCTGATGTTCGGCTGTGCCTCCCCTGTGCTCCCATCTGCATCCCCAGTTCCCACGGCCTCCAAGTGGTGACAGTGAAAATAACCAGAGCATCCCAGGGGCCGGGCAGATGAACTCCCAAGTGTTCAGATCACCAAACTGCATCTCCATAAATCCATCGGATCCCCTGGCCTAGGAAAGGGTCCCGGGTGTTAAACAAACAGGCAATAAATTTCAGAGGATTTGGTGAGATTGGGATTGTCGTTACTTTTCCGTTCCAAGAAGACTAATCTGGGTTATAATTATCCCAGCTACATCCAGGCTTTTCAATAGCTCACACACTGATAAATGAAGCGTTCACTCTCCCAAATGCCTCTCCTTCCCCTGACGGATGCAATGTGTTCCAGATGGATGGAGAAACCCTTTTTTTTTTTTTTTCCCTTTTACACTTGCTAAGCTATTTCCAGGCATCCAGAGCACCACAGGTGTAAAGCAGCAGAGCTCTTCCCTTTTACTCCACTCCTTAGAGCAGTAGAGGACCCAGCTCCTCATTTCGAACCTTAAACCCACAGATTGCACACAGGTGATGGCCCCATGAATGAGTGAGGCAAGAAAAAACCCCACCACACAAACACAAAAGGCTTTAATTGCACAAATCACTTCGGGCTTGCCAGCCCCTGCAAAAAGCCACTTTAATTAGGCTGATTGAAATGCAGACAGGTTTGGGTTTTTTTTTTTTTTATTTTCCCTTTCCATTGAGGTCTTTGTATCCACTTTGTATGAACAGGAGCTGGCCTCCACATCCTCAGCCAAAACCTGTCCTCTCACTCCTCTCCCAGGATGCAGGACACTGGGAAGAGGCTCTGTGAGCCCCCAGAGGAGATCAGCCCCTCTGACTGATGCACTGATGGAGGCAGACAGAGATGCTTTAGCGATGAGAAAGGTCAGTGCTGCCCCGCAGAGGAGCGGATTCTCCCTCTGCCCTGCCACACTGTGCCTCTGTGATTCCCAGGCTTTCCTCAGGGCACTGGGATTTTCTGAGTGCCTGCCCAGGGCCAGCTGGGAGTCCATCTGCAGCAGGGCTGAGCCCACACGATGCCCCTGAGGCGGTCACGAGTGGCATTTCCAACATATGTTTGCACAAAATGCTCGAGTCCTTTCAAACTGAGCACGTGAGCACCCAACCCTGTGGCCAGTGCCAGCTTTCAGCTGTGCCTCTTGGCCCTGTGTGCACAGGGAAGGATTTCAGAGCTCTGCTCCAGAAACAAATGCATTAATGTTTGCATTTAACAACCAAAAAGACATGGCAGAAAAATTTAGATGACTGGAGAGGGGAAAATGCTGCTCTGTGAGTCCCCCCACAAGCATGCGATGGGGAGATGAGGATTCAGCACAGGGAAGGGGATGCAAGTGTTTCACCATGCACTGCTCCTCAGAGTAAATGCACAATATGGCTCAATTCATGCTGCAATGGTCTTTTACTGTGCAGTATTTTTATCTGAATGTTATTTGACAACTTGTGCTACGTGCAGCAGCACTGGCCAGCGCCGTGCGTCTGCCAGCGCCTCTGGCCACTGTCTCACAATCCCTCCTAAGCAACCCCCACCTCCAACTCTCCCTTAAAACCACAGGACAGACATCCAGGGATGTGTTTTCAAAGAGCTCTAAAAGCTTATGCACATAAAAATACAGCTTTGTACAAAACTACTGTATCATGAAGCTCAGGGGCTGCTGAGAACAGAGTGATCAGTCATGCCAAAAACTGCAGGAAGGGACTTTTCAAAGCAGAAGTCCATTTGCTTGGGTAAAAGGCAACTCCCCACCTCTCCACATAGTTGAAGGATGACAAGGAAGCCGAGTGTTTGCTAGAACATCTCAACCAGCAAGGAAAAATAAAAGTGCTCCGTCTGCAAGATGAGAGCTGGCTCGTCCAGTGTGTGCTCACTCTCACGTCTGTCAGCTCCACTAACGCCCCGTGAAATGAAGGGTCTGTGCTGGAGCTGCTGCAGGACTGGCATTCACCCCTGCAGTACCAGATTTATCCCAGCTGCTCAGGTTCAGGCTCCTGCCACTCACCCAGCTGCTCCAGTTGGGCTGTACCTCATCAAGAGTGCCAGGGATCAAAAGCTAAGAGGTTTCACAGTCTGGCTGCAAGTAGAGGTTTGTCCCTGGGTCAGGGAGCCTTCAAGCTTTCATGCAAAGAATGGGTGAACCATGGACAAACTGTTCAAGCTCCTGTCTGAGCCAGGTACTTGATGCTGGCATGGGAAGCAAATTCCTGACCCTGCCTGGGCTATCATCTGCCTGCCACAGGCTCAGCCAATGCCAACCTAGCACCTTTGCAACTGCAGCCACGTCATTTCCCAGCAGACAACCAGAAATATCCTCCTGCTTACTCAGACAAATCCTACCCAAAGGCTGACATAGTGAGAAGCAGCTCATCTGTGCCTGTTGCTGTCTACAAAGCAGGAGAAGTTTCATTGCTGTGATGATCTAAAGGTACTAAAACCCCAAGAAGGAAGGGCTGGCATGCCTGAAGCCTCTGCTCAGTCTCTAACCAATAAATTGGTTTCCTATCAGATGTCTACGGTGACATGGTAAAACTCTTTCCTTTTTTTCATGATCAGAGTTGGGTGAAAATGCCCAGCAGCACACATGAAATCAGCTCTTGACACAGTGTTTACACAGCAACAGCAGCTTTTTCAGCTTCACTGGGGACCCAGAGACCAAACAGTGCCCATGGTTGTGCTCCAGGCATCCTTGCTGTAACAGCATTATAAATACATAATGAGAATTTAAAAGGCAGAAGGAAAACAGACAAAGGAGACTCCTCGGATCACACTCATCTTTCATGATCAAAAAGAGCTACAAATTTCAGCATGTGCTCATCAACACTGAGGGAAAGGTGTCCTCGTCAGAGGATGAGCACAGGAGTTGCCTGGCAGCATCCAGAGGGAAAAGACGTCAAGTTTCAGAGGAAAGCTGCCACCACATTTCATACACGCTGTCACTTTGAAAGGAGAAAAAGCAGCTTAGCACAGAAGCATGAGGAACTGTGTTCAAGCACAGAACGACAACAGCAAGGTCATCTATGCCACATGAGCACAGATTTGGATCAAATCCTTGAAGGTTAGCCTGGGAAAAGCTGCTTCAAATATCAGAGAGCAGGGAGTCAGTCAGTCCCTGGCCATCTCAGATGCTGCCATGGCCACCTCCAGCTGTACCCATGCTCCTGGCAAGCCCAAATCATGCAGACTCAAACCACAGCTGTGGCCAATATCACCAGATACCACTGGGTGAGTTCATAGTCAGAACCTTGAGAGCAGCACAGTAACTTTTAGCACACTTCAAAGGAAAGAAAAATGTCCTCTTTACAGGACAGACTCAGCCTGAGTGGGACCTTATCATGCATCCTGGAGTTTTACACAGACAACACTCTCAAAACTCCTTTCCAATATGCAGCTCCAATCCCATTCCTCCCCCTTCAGGTCCTTCCTTCCCCATTCCCTCTCTCCCCTGATTCATGGCCATAGCAAATGTGCTGCTTGATTATCTGCTGACACACGCATTTAGCACTTCTCCACGGAAAGAAATGAGTTTGGAAGCTTTTCCAACTTCCCCTCTGGATGATGTCACCCTGGGCGGGTGCCAGGCTGGGTTTCAAGTGAAAATCCTTCACTTCAGGGTCAGACATCCTCCTATTTTTAGGCCTGAACTCAGTGTTGTGCAGCCAACAGCTGAGCTGGACAATTCTTGTTATTCCACGAGTCTGCTGGCTGTGTCCTGCCCCACAGAGCCCTCTGGAAATTCACACAGTGAGAAATGTGTTCCCTCCAGTCTGCACTGGGAATGGGGATGGAGAAGGGCCCTGTGGCTGCAGCCTATGAGTTCCTATCCACCCACCTGGCTCTGAGAGCTCCATCACCCCACCCTGCCCCCCCCCCCAATATTCTTGTTAGTGCCACTGCCCCACGTCCCCAAGTGCCACATCCACACGGCTTTTAAATCCTTCCAGGGATGGGGACTCCACCACTGCCCTGGGCAGCTGTGCCAGGGCTGGAAAAATCTTTTTGTGAAGAAATTTTCCCTAATATCCAACCTAAGCCTCCCCTGGCACAGCTTGAGGCCATTTCCTCTTGTCCTGTTGTCACCTGGGAGAAGAGAGTGACACTCAGCTGACTGTGTCACCTTTCAAGCAGTTAGAGAGTAAGAAGGTGCCCCCTGAGCTTCCTTTTCTCCTAAGCTGAGCCCCCCCAAGCTGCTCCTCATCAGACTCCTCGCACTAATTTCCCTAATTGCAACACCTGATCAGCCATTGCCTGTGCTGTGCTTTGGCCATTTAAGCAAGTGATGTGTTGCTGTGCACACAAAGCAGCTAAGTAAGGAGAAGCTTTTGAGATGAGCTGCAGAGCCACACAAAGAGCAGCCAGGCTCTTCCTCTGCTCCTCACAGGCACACATCCCTGGTTTTTAGGGAGGCTGATGGCTGCAGTTCAAAGGCCCCATAGGATGCAGGCCCCACACGACAGCCCCAGCCCTGTGTGCTGAATGAGGCCATCTCAGCAGGGCTGAGGTGTAACCATACCCTGCTGACAGCGACTGGAAACCACAGACAAGCGAGAATTGTCAGGGCTTTGGGGCAAAGTGTGAATGTCAGTCACGTCCCAGGCCAGCTGCAGGCTGTCTGCACCCAGCCAGGAGCAGGGGCAGTGCTGGCAGCCCAGGGAGCTGCCCTGCACCCAAAGCTCTTCTCTCAGACTGCACTCGTGCACTCACACACACGCAGACACATCCCAGCCTGCAGCAGACCCAAAGCTGGCACTGCTGGGTGCTTTATTTTTAACTCTGGGTGAGTCTCATCACACCATCCAAAGGGGGTGGAAGCCAGCCAGCAGCAGTTCCTGTGTCTTGGGGCTGTTCCTTTGTCCTGAGCAGGCTGGCAGCCCCTGTCCCCTGCACCCCAACAAAACCTCTCTGCAGCCTCTCTGCAGCTGCTGCAATCACAGAATGATTTGGGTTGGAAGGGACCTTAAAGCTCATCCAGTTCCACCTTCTGCCATGGGCAGGGACACCTTCCACTATCCCAGGTTGCTCCAAGCCCCATCCAACCTGGCCCTGGACACTTCCAGGGATGGAAGGCAGCCACTCTGGGCTTGTTGGTTGAACCCAATCGTAGGAAAAAAAAAAAATAAATGGCTAAGATAAAAATAATAGCCCCACTGGCTAAGCCTGCAGGGACCCTCCAGCATCCATGGGCACAGAGAAGGGCATTAAAACAGGAATGCTCAGGTGTTTTGTGCTTGCAGGGTGCCAGCACAAGGCACTGTTCTGGCACTGCTGCTCCTGAGCATGTTTACAGCATGAGCAAGGGCCAAAGCCAGATTAAATTTCAGATATTGAACCATTTGTTTCAAGGGAGTTACATCAGCAGCTGCCTTGGCCTGTCTCTTATTTGCTTCTCTCTGCCTCTGAAAACAACACTCTACCTTGGTTTTATCAATCAGAGCAGTCTCTCTGAGAGGACCCCAAGCACCAAAGTGCCTGGAGGATATCTGGCTACAGGAGAAAGATAAGCAAAGAAGAGGAACCTGTGCTTTAAAAGAAAAAAAGGGAAATCTCCAGTGAAACCCAAATTGTGCAGCTGTCCCAGCTGTGCCCTTCCCAGAGCACATTTCAGCACTCTCATCTGCATTTTCACAGAAACCAAGTGGTTTTCCACTGGTATGGAATTCATCACTGTCAAAGGCTGGACAAGCTGATACAGCTCGGTGTTCTGACAGGGACAAGCGTTGAGAAAGGCTGCTTCCCTGGGGAATGTTCCACTGCAGCCTCGTGCAGGTGCTGAGAAAAGGCCTCCAGGGATGACAACAAGCGAGCAGCATCTCCTGGGCTGCGCTGCTCAGGTCACGGGTGCTGCTGCTGTGCAGATGAACACACCCTGTGGAAGCCCTGGAAAACCCCTGAGCTGCCAGCAGCACCACCTCAGCTCAGCAATTGTGTACCTGCAGGGAGCAGGGCAAGGCAAACACTTTGGACAAGCAGCTGCCAAGGGCTCTGGTGTTGCTCAGGCAGGGCAGGAGTGCACGTGGCCGTGGAGGGAGCGTGGCTGCCAGCCCAGGCTGGAAGAGCACGTCCTGCCAAGACATCCAGGCACCAGAGCAAAAGGGAATGAAAGAAGAAAAGGCATTAGCTTTGGATGCTGTCAGAGAGAGCCTGGAAGTGGTTTAGACCCATACATCAAGAGCAGCTGAGCCACGTGTCCCCTCCACGTCCTGCTGCCTCTGGCTTCAGGTCGCAGATACTGGCACCAGCTCCTCCTATTTATCCTCCAACCCTTTATCAGCTTCAGGAGAGGAGAAATGGAAACCTGAGCTGCCTCTGCTGCTGCATGAGCTGGGTGGATGTGAGGCAAGAGGGGAAGCAAAATTGCAGCTGATGTGGTCACTGCCACCCTGCCTTGCAAAGTGCACACTGCTTCCCTGAGTGCTGCAGGTGGGAGAGGTGAATGCAGTGGGGCTGCTGGGGCAAAGTCAGCCAGGACAAGCAAAGAGCAGAATTGTCAGGCTCCTGAGTAATATTGCTTTTCCTCACTCACCTGATACATTCCTCCTTTATTTATCTTACTCTCGTTGCAGATTGATCCCTTTTCTGATACTCAGACTAATTTCTTTTCAGAACAGCACATTAGCACACAGCATGGCTGTGTCCTGAGCACACACTGCTCCCTCGAGGTTTATTATGCTACCAATAAATAAATTACACCTGCTAATAAACCCCCCTCAAACTCACACTTCTCTTTTAGACTGAAGATAATTAAATTTATGCATGAGTTACTAATTTCTGTGACTGGACACTGGAACATAGTGGGAAGATGGAAGGCTGTGATCAGATGTGCCCGCTAAGGCACTGAGGGATTTACTCTGAGCTTCCTCTACAAAGCTGATTCAAATATTATGGTAACCAAATTGTGGTCAAGAAACTGATAAAAAAACATGTGAAGATCCTCTCAAGGACAGAGCAAACCATAATTTGAATATGCAATAGAGGGTGACAAGGCTATGCCTTGGGACTGCCTGCAACCAGCTATCACAATCAACTCACTGACACCAGCTTTAATAAACATTGTTAAAGACATTAACCAACATGAATTAAAATACAACTTTTAACAGTGCAAATATGGGTTGGAACTCTTTCCATTTAATACTTGAAGCAGGCCTAATTATCAGGATGTGAGGCCCCAAGAATGCCTCTGGTTGTGTTTCTGCACAAAGGGAGTGCCTCTGCCTGCTTGTTCTCATTACACACTGCTGGTACCCAGGAGATGGGAAAGAACTCATAAAATTGTTCATCTTGACTGGGCTGGGAACAGAGGGAGCAAGAAAGGGAGGGTGGAGGGATGGTCCTTCCCTGCAGAGCAGCAAGAGGTGACTATTTCTTCACAGAAGTTGTCATGAGCTTCCACTGAATCACACAGTGACAGCAGTGAATTTATCTATGTGTAGAATTTTTTTTTCAAGAATACTTTTATAATTTCATCTTATGACACAACCTGTTTTTCCCAATCCTTAACCAGCTGATGATGGCAGCCTTAAAGATTTCTCTGTCCCAACTTTGGTCTTGGTCACATTTTGATTTCTGTCCTGGCAAGGCAATGTCCTACAAATTCTGTGTGTTTTCTTTAATCAGGCAAGAGGAACAGATCACAAGCCACTTGATTAAGGAAGTCAGGATAATTATTCTCAGAGGATAATTAAAAAGTAGGGATACATGAAGCAACTTGACCCAGTTCTCCTGGAGAACAGTGGCAGAGCTGGCAGGAGATGGCAGCTCCCACAGGCCTCCATCCTTTTATCCTGCATCCCTGGGGAATCCTTGATGTCTGTAATGAGGCAGCTCAGGGATGTTGACTCTGATGCAGTATCAGCCATGGCCAGGAGATAAATCCCTAATCAAAGGAAGGAAACCCCAGGTGGGCACTGAGAGGGAATGAATCCACACTGCCACATTCCAAAGCCATCCCAGAGCTCACAGGTGAGCAGGGGCACCACTGCCATGAACATTCCTGGCTACTGGCACACACCAGCAATGGAAAGTTCCTTCTTTACAAATCAAGCCCCGTAAATAACAACGAGGAGAAGGGGGGAAGCAATTCTTACCCCCTGCCAAGACCCATCTGCGATCTGACACACCTGGAACTGCTTCCAGAGGTACAGGGAGACAACTTGGAAAAGCCTCAAAGTCATTTTTCTCTGCTCTAACTTGCAGGCTACAAAGGAGGAACGAGGATATTACAGAGCATTGCAGAATCAATAGTTATTGTGGGAATCATTGGTTTGATGTCAAGGCCAATTAGCTACAAGTGGAATTAGCACATACCCCAAGTGGGAAGACAAGAACATGTTCTTCTCTAGATGGGAAAGATGTTGGCCAGGTGTGCACAGAAACTCTGGAACTGGCATCACATTTCCCAATGCTGACAAATCCCACAGCCCTCAGGAGCCTGCAGCAATGGCCTGATCTGTCCTGGACAGGGGACAAACTGAGAGAGGAGAATCCTGCAGCCCAGACAGACCCTTTGCACCTGGAATTTACATCTGGGAAAGGCTAGATCTGGCCAACAACTATGTCAGCTCACCCCAACACACCAATCTTATCCCCTCACCTTCCCACTTTTGCCCTGACTTGTGCCAGCAGCAGTTTTATTCCATGTTGCAGACAGGACTTAAAGCATTTTTTGGACTAATCTAGGCCATGCCTGCTTTGGCTACTGAGAAAGAGTTCAACACTTGAGATTGAGGAGGAACAGGCAAAGTGTGTCGTATTAAAGGAAACAGGCTGCACAGATTTTAATTAACTTTAAAGATCCAAGGGAAGCAAGAGAAAGGAGGCAACTTGAAGGATTTCGTGCAAGGTGGTGCAAAACCAAATGTTTTTGCAGCAGCTTAATCCACATTTTGAATCTCATGCTGGGAGCAGCCAGCAGTGGAGAAGACTTTGCAGAGCTCAGGAGGGTGAGAGCCTGGGGAGCAGGCAACCCCAGGGCACATCCCTGCATAATCTGGGTGGGCACTGGGTGGGCAGCAGACCTTAAAAACCACAGAACTGTAGAATCACAGAGTATCCTGAGCTGGAAGTGACCCACAGGGATCATCAGCCCAGCTCCTGGCCCTGCACAGACACCCCAACAATCCCACCCTGTCCCTGAGAGTGTTATCCAAACTCATGGAGCTTCAGCAGCCTCAGGGCCATGCCCAGCACCCTCTGGGGGAAGAACTTGTTCCCAAAATGTTCATGTAAACTGCACTGAGCCCTGAAAGCAGCAGAGCTGCCCCATGTGCACTGAAGGTGACAATTCCAGCTGGGGACACCGTCTGGGTGAGGAAGGAGTGGGGACAACAGGGTCCCTTCCCACCATCCAGTGGTTCTGTCATTGAAACCTGTGGCAACAGCAGCTCTCCACCGACACCTGCAGCAAAACCCTGCCACCTTTGTGCTTTAAAAGACCTTGGACAAGCAGCCCTGGATGGTGGGGAAGCCCCAGACTGTGCTGACAGGGATGTGCATAAGCCAACGATGCCATCCAGAGGTGCCTGAGTGCAGCACAGAACTCTGTGTCCTCAAAGGCTAAAGGGAAAGACAGGACCTTTGCATATCTTAGAGATCAGATTTTGAACTAACCCCACCCCCAAATGATTACATTTTATTTGTTTTTAATTTGTCCTGCCCATTAGTTGTTTATTTTCTGTCTCCCCTCACTGCCTTGACTTCCTAAGTACAGTAAATAAGTCATTCTTAAAAATATGGATACACCTCTGACCTCTCCTGGCAAACAGGAGTTATTTCATTCTACTCCCAGTGGCTGACAGCAGGCCTGGCAAGACATGGGGAATTGAGAGAGACACTCTTCTGTATTTCACTGCTCTGCACTGGTGCCTGAGCTGAGAAAACACCAACCACACACTGAAACAGGCAACACAATCTTTGTTCCCCATCTAGAACAGCTGGAGATTCCTGTTCAGCTGTGAAATCATGACTCAAACTTGATAGAAGAAAATGCTTTTCTAGCATATGATTGTACATATTTATGTGTGTTTGTGTACACAGAGTTTATGTCAGCTGCCTGAGCAGTGTGGATGCAACAGCACCTGGGGCATGTTTTATGATGGGCAAAGAATGGAGCAGGAGAGATCTGGTCAGTAGCAAAGGCCTAATTCACCTCTGTGTGCAAAGATACCTTCTTTGCTGGCACCTGTATCTGTGTGGCAACAAAACGTGGATTTGCAAAGTGATCCCATCAATATCAGAATAAAATCAACCACTGAATCCTTATTTTCTCCATTAGGAACCCAATGGAATTAGGATCACAGAAAGTCCTGAGTTGGAAGGGACCCACATGGATCATCAAGTCCAGCTCCTGGAACTACAAAGATTACAGACAAATAATCCCAAAAGCACAAACTACATAATTACTTTTTTAATCTTTGGGATTTCCCAAGCTTTATTCAGATACATTTCTGATTTTTGGATATACTATCTTAAAACAATAGAAAATACAATACCCTTGTACCTTCTTTTCCTCAGACACCATCACTTACTGATCCATTAGAATTAAGGCACAGGGTATTATTTTATCACCTTACACAAACTAAAAAGGAAAATTTAGGAACAGATTGACTTGAAAATGAACAAAAAGAACTTTACAGATAGTTTATGGCAAGCATGATTTTCATGTGCTGTATCCCTCCCCAAAGGAGCATCCTTCTTTTACAGTCTCAGAATTAGAAAGTGAAGAAAAACTGTGAAAATACAAATGACATCAGATGACAAAGGATGTGGCCGAACCACACTACAAGGAGGCATGGCTCTGGGTAAGAGGAGATGGTTAAAACAAAATTTTGAGTGTTGGGATCAGAATGTCAAATGGAGGGACAGATCTCTGCACAGCATTTAGAGTCACCTTGGGCTGACCTTAAACCTAACCTGGCCCAGGCACCTGCTCAGCACTGGGTTATGTCCTGTTTAGAGGTGCACTCAGGGCCCCCCTCAGCAGCTGGACTGGTGACAGCTCAGTGAGAGCACAGGATGATGGGGACACCTGCACAAGGAGGGGATTTTGCAAGGCCATCTGAAGCCATGAGCGACCCTGCAGGATCCTGCACCCTGGGAAGGTGAGAGCTGGAGAAGCAGCTCTTGTGTTTCAGACACCTCAGTGCTGAGTATGTGTCTGGAGGGAAGGGCAGATGTATGGAGCCCTTCCTAAAGCTGTCAGAGATGACCCACAGGGACAGCTGAGTCAACAGTCTAATTTTATAATCCTAACCCAGCCACGGGTTTCAGACATGTCTTATATCAAGTGTACAACATTTTCATGCAGCAGCAAGAAAAAAAATAAGCAAACCCCAGGAAATACACCAGTTCTGTTCGCTGGGATGAAAAAAATACAGCAGGTATTTAGCAGAAAGTATTTTTTCAAAAGATCAAAAACACTCTATCCTCCCCTTCCTGCTACTTTCACACAGTGTGAAAATATCACCACATACCCAAGTCTCTGCTGCACAAGGAGGTGCTTGGGCAGACAACAAATGCAAGCCTACATTGACACCAAGGGGAAAGGAGGTGGAGAAGGCCTGGAAGAACCCTTGTGGCTCTGAGGTGGATGTGCAGGGTGTGCACTGACCTGTACTTGCCCGTCCGCACCTGCAGCGCTCTCATCCCGCACTGCTGGGCTCCCCCGACATCATTCACGATGTCATCCCCGATCATGATGGCCTGTCAGGGCAGTGAAATACAGGAAAAGTTCATTTCTGCCATTTGTCACCCTCCCCCTGACACAACAAACAGCTTGATTTGAGGCCCAATGCTGCCAGCGGGCAAATTAAACAAGATAATATTGTCGTGGTATTGATTAAAAGTCAGCCTGCCTGCAGGGTAATTCATGCCAGAGCTCCTCCTGCAATGGACTGGCACAGCACACACCTGTACAATTTGTAATCAATCTCTGAAATCAAAGGGATTTGGGGCACAGTTGAAAGAAAATGGTGAGTTTTATAAAGTCAGGCCTCCTCTGTTTCTAACAATCCATTCCTGCTATGCTCCAAGCAGCTTAAATTAAGCTTAACTTCTTAAATCTGGTGTTGTACAGGCTGGTCAAAAGCTTAAGCTTGTAATCATCGAAGAGCCTGATCCCAACCTGTTCTCAGGTTGATACAGAAATGTGGGAAATCACTGTAAAATGGAATTTATTCATTTTTGCACAGCATGACACGATGTGTACAGGCCTGGCACTGTGGGTGTTACCATCAGTTTAAGCATATGCCAATATTAACAAACAAAAGTGAGTAGACTACCAAAAAAAGTAACTGGTTGTGCTAAGATTTGTCTGGTGTTTGATAAAAACAGTGCACAGAGCACCTTCCTGCCTCTGTTAAAGATATTTATTAGATCCAAGTGTATCAATCATGTGTTGACAATCACAACTACAAAATATCAAGTGCTTATCATCCTGCATTGCAAATTACCAATATTTATTCTATTCTTCAAATTTAAAATGATTGGGGGATGCCATTTCATAGTTTCAACAAAACCCAGTACATACACAAAACAGTAATTTTCCATTAATGATCAAAAAAATCAGCTTTACATCTCCCAAAAGTATTCTGGATTATTCTACAGAGAACAGAGGCAGCACTTAAAACTGGGGAAGCACAGATTTGAAAGTCTGTAATGTGGTTTATCATTCAGATTTTTTCAGCTTTTGTACTAAAGTTGAATTTTGTCTAATACAGAGTTAGCTGCATTTTTAACCATTTTATTTTCATCTTTTAAATCAGCCTTTTGCTTCATAAATTTAACTGCCTGGCTTTCACAACCATGCTACCTTCCAACTCCAGACATTCCTGCCTGAATTTCCATCCCTTTGCCAGCTCTGTTTCGTTTGAGAAAAGAATAAAAACACTAAACCTCCAGAGCTATTTATGAATTATCTAATTGCAACAGGATCTTCTCCCACATATTACACTGCATGTAAAGGAAATCTCAGGATACACCTGAATTTTCTGAGAGGATTTATAAACCCAACTGAGCTACAAATGTGTAGATATGGGACAGCTTCTCCTGTCGATAGTTCACCTTTCCTTAGTACTCTTCCAAACCAGTAATTCAGCATGAAATGGGGAGAAAATGATGGGTTAGATTTCAGTAATTTAAGTAAATAAAGGATGTAAATGTGGGTAAGGAGAAGAGAATAATCCCACTGTTGCATGCAGAGCTGCAAGACCCTGGCAACACCATCCCCAGCCAACCACCATTACCAATTCCCCCCAAGCTGCTCCAGGATATTTAATCATTCTCAACCATTGACATTAAGAGATTTTAGTTCCTTTTTTTTACAAAATTCCTTCCAACACCTCCCTGAGGTTGACAGGGAACAAACCTGCACCACCTGCACCGCCCAAATCCCAACATTCAGGATGTAAAGACAATTCCAGTCCTGTGTCCTAATAACCCTAAAAAGAATTTCCATTTCCCCTGGCAAAGGAAAAGGGCAGAGCAAGGCAACCCATCAAGCACTCTCCTGCTCCCCAGGGCTGTATTTTACCCCATCCAGGGAAGTTTTCCTGCAAGACTCTGGCAGCTCTGGAAGTGCAGCTGCAGCTGAGCAGCGATGCCTGTCCAGGCCAGCTTGTGGCACACGCATACAGAAACGTGCTCCAGCCCCCAGGGATTTCACAGATTTACTATCGGTGAAGGGCAATAATCACTAAAGGAGGAGCAATTATTCCCAAATCATTTAGGATTTAAAAAATCATTGGCAAGAAGATAGAGGTCAAAAGGTACGCTGTCAAGGGAAATAAAAAAACTCTACCTGTCAAACCTGGGTTTAACTTCCTCTCTGACTGCAATATGGTAAGAAGAGAGAGAAAGATATAAAACTGAAAGGTCACATACCCACTGAAGGCAGGAATTAAAAGATCTCCATTGGTGTTCACATTTTACACAGGCATCACACCACTAAACTGCTCAATCCTTCTGCAAAAGTTACTTTTTTTTAGATTGGCTACAAATGAACTAAAAAGAAGGGGGGGGGGGGGGAAATGCAGCGAGTCTCTCAGGGTTTTAAGACAAATCCTCAAAGAAGGAGGATGGGTGTAATTTCTGTTTCCCTAAGATGGTGAGAGGTGGTGTGTGGCTGTACACAGGCAGCAAATAAAGCACACGTGCCAAAGCTGAGGGAAAACACTGCTCTCAAAGGGCTCCCAGCACACTCAGCCCAGAGGGGCAGCGAGAACACAGGAGGGCAACATGACCCCCAGGGATTTGGGGTGGAAAGGCAAAATACAATCCCCACAGTCAGCAATGCCACTGGTGCTGCCTGTGCCCCAGACCCTGAGCTGAGTGCAGGTGAGCAGCCAAAACTAATAAAGCTTTAGAGATGCTGGTGGGGTGGCCAGTGGGAATCTCAGGCAGTTTTTGCCTGCCAACAGAGTTTCAGCATTCCTTAACTGATCACAGAAAAATGCCTGATCAGGAAAGGAATTATAGAGTAAGGAAATGAAGGAGGCAGAAAGATGAGAATACCCTGATTTACCCAGCCCTGCTCGTGCTGCAGGCAGTGTATACCAGAATGAGCTCAGATGGGGGATTTTGGAGGCTGGAGCCTGTGCAGGATGCAAACACAGATGCACAGAAGGCAGTGTGCTAACTCCACCAGAATATTTAGCACAGAGAATGCTTCTGGAGTCAGACATATTTATGCCTAAACAGATTATTTGCTGTAGGTTTAATAACCTTAATCAAGCTAAATGTCCCAGGACTGTAAGGAAATAAAGCTTATACACCAAACCTTGATGTACTAAATCCCTTTACACAAGAAATACAACATGTTTACTCTTCTCCCTGTTCTCCTTCACCAAAGGAATAATATCTCAGACTTCAGGATCCCACATTACTGTTAATTTTGTTTCTATCTTAGAGCTCCAAAGGTGCTGGGCCAGACAGTTCTCACCAAGCTTTCAGCTGGATTGAAGTTTGAAACTTCCCTTGGCCGCTTTCATTTTAGGATAGAAGATCTTGCCCTGTTGTGGTGAGCAAGGAGGGGACCCTGACCCAGGAGCAGGTCCCCTGTGCCACCCCTGGGTGACCTCTCTCTGCTCTCATGCATCACTAACTCCCACCTGAGGCTTGCAGGTGGCAGGAATGGGAATTGCTTAACTACCAGTAGTTTATGGACTCCAGCACGACCTGCCATAACTCCCATTAAAGCAGGATAATTTGCTACAGAGAGAACTTTTTATGATTATATAAAACTACCAGAACCTTAACATTATTTAGGTTTTATTGTAAAGCTGTAAAAACCATCCACTGTTACAGCTGCCTTAAAACACATGAATTAGGCATTTCAGTAACCTTTAAGATGTGTTATTCTTTGTCATAGTACTGAATTGTAAGATAGGTCTGGTTACCTCTAAGAGGTTTAAATTTCCAATCTATTAAAGTAATACTGGCAATCTGTTATTTCTAGGCCATTGAGGAAAGGTTAAAATGAAAATTGGACTTCAGGGAGTTCCTCTTATTCTAAGAGCAGGCTGAAAACATCTCAGCAGCAGAAGGCAGAGTCAGGGTCTCAGTAAGAAGCAGTTATCAAGGGAAACGACTGGTGATAACTTTATTGATTAAAGCAGCTTGAGGAATTTCAGAATTGCCACTGTCTCAAATTACTGTGGTGAGACAGCTTTATTAAAAAGGTATTTTTCATTAAAAGCCAAGTGAAAGAAAATTGTAGTATGTTTTCAAAAGCACAGCTCATCTAAAATGGTTTAACGATGGTATGGATTAAATGCATTCCACAGGTGGAAAAAATTATTGGAATAAACATTTTGTAAAAGCAAAGGCAAGTAAAAGCAGCCCCTGTCTTGTCACTACAAATGCAGACTTCATTCAGGAGACAGATTAAAATGTAATGCAGTGCATTACAGGAACTTACTGAAGTGACTATAGTGAGGTTTTAAACTGAAAATACTGAGAGTTTTTTTTTACTGTGTACCAAGAGCTAAACCAACCTGCAAATCCTTCTCCAAAAGTACATTGAAGTTGCAAGGTCAAGCACTCAAAAGCTAGGAGAAGATGTCAGAATTAAGGCAGTTTGCTTGTTTGGAATTTGTTCCTCCTACACACGTGTGAACCATGATCCAGGCTTTAACTCCAGCAGTGTGGGTTATTTTTTCCATGGTGGAAAGCACAGAGTGACTGGTGCCATTATCCAGTGGTGTCTGCTGCACTCCTCCTTGGTCAGGCACACACTCCCTTCATCTCCAAACTCTCTAAATATAAAATATTACACCCACAAACTGGACACATCACTACAACAGATTGATGGCACTTAACATTAGAAACAATATGAAAAAAAAAGCCAAAACTCTGACAAAATATAAAATTAGGCACATGTAGCAGACATGGCAAACAGCAGAGAATGAGTAAATAACCTCTGCTGGGGGCTATTCCTGCTTTTTTGCACCCAAAACAAATACTCCTGAAGCTGCTGGGAACCACTCACTAGGGCTCACCCTATGGGACCATTTGTGCCAGCCTGGTGATGCATTCCATCAATTGGGGCAAGGATTTAGAGACAGGAGTCCTGCACCTGGGATATTCCAGGGCTAGGCCAGACTGGGCTCTCTCTTACTGCTGGGAAGATATGGACAGACTGAAGGGAGTACAGAAAAAAGCAGGGTGACTGAATGGAGGGAAGCAGCAGAACTAAACCACACAATTTCAGTAAAAAACAACTCCTGCAATGATAACAAGCCTAGAGATAACTGGAGGGAGAAAATACCCAGGAAGGCAAGCAGTTATTTTGGTTGTTAACTAGAGTAAAACTAGGAATAAGGAGATGCAGTTTCAAAGGGAAATATCCTGATAAATCTCAGGAAAAGCTGCCTTCCCACAGGACCCACTGGGCTGAACACCATCCCCAGGGTACTGTGAGTTGTTTGGCTCTCTGAAAACTACTGTGGACAAAACATTAATAACTGTGGAGCAGGGAACGTTCCTGCATGGGGAAGGAGATGGATTAGATGGCCCACTAGGTCTTTTCCATCTCCCCACTCTATAATAAAGCAAAACCCAAGCACTCACTGAATTACAGGGCCATAATTTCATCTCCAGGCTCCAGGGACCTACAAGCCACCCTAAACTTCCCTCCTGTTGTTTATAATGTCACCCAAACCCTCCTGATGAAATTATTGTGTTGTAATTCACTGCTGTTTGTGAGGCTTCTCATACTCATCCTGATGTCCTGTGTGACAGAACAACAAATCAATCAAGAGGAGCTGGGAACAACTTCAGAGAGGGGGAAAATGGGCTGTGCTGAGGAAGCACAGCACATTCAGCATGTTTCTGGAAAGCCAGGAATAAAGGAGGAGGTTTTGGGGTCAGGCAGTTCCTATTCACCTAAATATTCAGTTCCTATTCCTATTCACCAAAATTATAAAATATTTTGCATCTGTCTTTCTCTTTTACAAAAGAAGAAGAAAAAAAATAGGTAGTCATTGTGACAGCCCAGGAAATAAATCACATATCACATTTTGGGATCAGTTCCATCACCCTGCAGTCTCCAATCTCCAAGCAGACTGCCAGGGCATTTAGGGCACCTCTTTTGCCTCTGCCAGTCATTGAGTCCTGGTCCCATTCTCCTTCAGCCTCTTTTGTAACTTTTCAAAGCTGGAGCAAAGCAGGGAAAAAGCACCAGTGGGCACAAACATGAGGCACAGCCTGTGGTAACAGCACCTCAACCTTACCTGCTCTGGTGGAACTCCCAGTTCTGCCAGGGCTGACTCAAAAAACCTTTTTGCTGGTTTCCCCACCACCTCAGCCTGGATATCACAAGCATACTGGGGAAAAAAAATAAAAGAGAGAGAAATACAAAAAATTCTGATTGGAAAAGGATTTGTTCAACTCCATACCTCCAGTTATAAAACCTTGGTGATTATTGATTTTTGCCCTTAAATAACACAATGGATTAGCAGGTGAAGGTGAATATCAGAGAGTTTGGATAACAGAAATTTATAAAGTTCTCTGACAGGAGAGAAAATGCTCTTGAAACACCTCAAGGTTCAAATCTTTCACATTCTCCATCACTGAGTAATCTTCAAACTCAGTTCCAGTACTGCTCATTTTGTTAGGAACATCACTCTTAGAAACATAACAAATATCCTTTATATAAAAATATCAGAAGTACTGGATGGCCTTAAAAGATGTAGAGAATTTCTTTGACCACCTGGCATAATTTTAATGACTCAAGTGAAAAATCGAGTTTCAAATGTGTGTTTTGAAAAGCTACATTTGAAAAAGCAGATTTTAGAAGTTACATTCTCCTGCAACTACATAACAGTGCTATGCTGAAAAAAATTTGTTTCTTTCTTGTTCCTAGACAAATAAAAGCCTAACAGATAATAGGGACCTTCAGGTTTTCCTGGGTATCTTGCACACAATATTCCACTTTTTTCTTGTCTGACTCCTCCTTTTAAAGGCCTTACTTGCCATAAATGTAATACAATGGAAGAAGCTCATGGTTCAAGTAAAACAAATTAAAAAAAAAAACAAACCCAACAATAACAAACAAACAAAACCAAAACAAACACTAACAAAACAAACAAAAAACCCACAAAAAACCAACAAAGGCAGAAAAGAAATTAATCCACCCATCTTTAGAATGCAGCAAATGAGTTTCAGTGCTTGCAAACTCCCTCCACCAAGGTGAGTAATTACAGAAGATGACCCATATTTATCCCAGTGACTCTTTTAACAAGGTGCAGAGGGCGAGTAAGCATAATTCCAGCTATAAAATACCTCTAATGCCTTCATATATGCTCCAACATCAAGTTTCAGACCATCGGTTTCTTTATAGTAGCGTCTGGAAATGAAAGTGATAAAGTTCCCATGAAATGAAAATGCTGGCAGTTAAAGACAAAGAAACCAGATTTTATTATTTCTGGGGCCTTTATAGATGTCCATATGGCTGCATAAAAAGTCAAGTAATCAGAAAATCCCAGGCCTTGGTTTAGCACTGGGAGTTAAGGAAAGGACAGGCTCAGCATCGTGCAGTGCTCAGGGAGAGGATCCCAGATGCCAATCTGGGAACACCTTCCCTGGTTCAAAGGGATTTCAGTGTGCTCAGACCAGGATGGACTGGGCTGTGTATTACTGCACAGTGACAGAGAGCCCTGGAGGGTAAAAGATGAGGCCTGGCCCCAACCAGCAGCTGTGACCCGTCCTCAGTGTGTCTGCAAGGAGACCCCAGACAGAACCATCATTGCTGTCTCAGCCTCCCACAGCAGCAAACCCTGTTTATCAGGGCTAAGAGAGCCCTCCAAGCTGAATTTTGTTGCTTCTAAAAATGCTCCCACTGCCATGAAGCTCATGGAATTAGAAGGTGTCCTCAGAGAGTTTTTCTGGACCAGCAATTCCCATTCACACAGCTCTGGGCAGAGCAAAGACAGGTTTCTCTATGACAGGGAAAGAGGTAGGATGAGCAGTCAGCTAAGATTTTATGCCTTATCCTTCTGCCATTTTCGATTATTCAGCATAGCCTTCCTTTAAAATGACCACTTGACCTTTGCTAGAACAGCCATTAACCTTCTATAGGCTGGCGTAAACAGCTTAATTTTCTGACAGTGGCATGACAGAAGAAATTACAAAGCCAATTCCCACTCTCAGCCCAAAACAGATGCTAAATGTAAATCACTCCATTTCCAGGAGCAGGGCATTCTGCTTCAGTGACTCTGACACTTTGGTTTTCTATGGAATGAACTAAAACTTCCACCAAAAACCAACCTGCTGGCCCAAGGCAGGCACCTTACCTAAGGTCCACCCAGCTGTGCTGGTTCTGCAGGTTAAAAATGAAGCTGGGTTTTGTAAATGGCCCTTTGCATCAAAGAAGCTTCTCCAGTCAGGGGAAGAGTTCTTATAATTTATAATCTTCCTCTTTTGAGTCAGAGAACTCATCAGAGAGCTTGTATTCACATTACCTCAATGATCAGGCATTAAAAAGCAATATGCTCTTGGTATAAACTGAGCTCTGAATATCACAAAATCTTTATTTCTTTTTAACAAAAAGGGCATATTTTTAATATTTCAAAGTAGTAACAAGAAAGAGCTGTTTCTATCAATGAATGACCAAATAAATACATTCACATGCACATGGGTACAAAGCATTTTTACATTGATGACAACACAGCTCCTAAGCAAAGGTTGATTCCATATTTAATTTTGAAATACGGTATTACGTAACACAAAATTTGATTGTTTTATGTACATTAGCCATTCTGCTGTTGGCTCAACATTTTCTCCTTATCCTCCTGAGAAGCAGTAAGGATTTTTCAGCCCTGTTGGAGGATTAGAGCGTGAGTGTCAGGTAAGGCAACACAATGAATTTAACTGCTCCTTCCCACTGATAAGTTCTCCCCAGCTGGATCAATAACCCACAAACTAAGAAGGGTTTTCATGCCCATTACAGTCTATTGAACCACTGAGAAAAGTTGTCACGGCACTTTCCCCAAGACAAACATGCACAGTCCCTTTTAAAGCCATGCATCACACAACAGATAGGCATAACTCGTTGGGATTTGTCATTATTCAGCACAGGAATTAATAACATCCTGTTTAAAATCTCAGATTACATCTAAATTAATTATTTTCAGGAAGACATTCCAGCTCCCTGACTGGATTTTTTTTCCTATATGTGAAAACAGGAGGTCAAAGTTTACCTTTAATGGGCAGAGAATAATTAAAAATGCTGTCTGTCAAAACAACTGATCTGCCACTTCAAAAGCACCAAACTGCACTACAAATCTACACCAGCAGCTTTCTACCCAAGCATGGCCTGTGGAAATTTTGGGTTTCTTTCACTATGAAAAATCATTTGTTCAGTTCAGAGAGAAACACGTGACTACAGGCAGCAGTTAAACCAACAGTTCTCACCTCTGAGATACTAAATAGTCACTCACTCGGGGGTCACACACATCAAAATCCAAACTCTCTATGATTCCTACGAGGTTTTGACGTTCTCTTAAAGCACCAAAAGTCCTCTTCATTGATCAGATCAGGCTCCCAGCCCAGGCACACAGGTTAAAAACTGAAAAGTTGCTACTGGGAGTACCCACACTGATTTCTGGCCTCCATTAAAAATATTATTAAAAAATGCAGAGACTTGAGGAAAGAAAAGAGCTTAACTCACCCTTTTCCAAGGGAGATCAAAACAGGCTTCTCCATCCCAATCAGAAGTCTGAAAGCCTCATTAAGGTTTGCATAGGTGAAGTTTTCTGCTGCATCTCCAAGAACCACACAGTTTGGGTTTGTCTTATCGACCTCAGCAAATTCAGGGACAAGATCTACAGAAAGAGGAAAAAAAAAAAACCCCAAAAAATCACAAATCCCTCACCATCTCTGACCCCACGGAAGCGACGGTGCTTCCCCTCACCCAGGACAACACGTGAAAAAATAAACAAATCCCCGTCTGAATCAAGTGCTGGTCGCACACCTACTCATCTATCCTCAAACAAAGAGGCAAACAGAGCATTTCCCCTCCCTCCCCGTGTCCCCAGTGCTGTCCCACCGTCGTGCACCAGCAGGTGTGGCCTCAGGCCGCGCTCCCTCAGGAGGCGGCAGGCGGCCGGCGCCGGCGCCGTCACCTCGGCCACCGAGATGTCGAAGCCCATGGCCCGCAGCTTCCTCACAAAATCCTCCCGGGTCGCTTGGGTCTCGTTGGTGCAGAGCTGCAGCTTCAGCCCAGAGGCCTTGATCCTGTGGGGGGAAGGCAGCAGAGGGGTTAGCTAGATGAAGGAAACGAGACAAGAGTTCTGCCACAAAGGTGAGGGTGATGCTCCAAAGCGGGAGCAGGATCCGTGGCTGTGACAGGATGCACCTGAAATCCTGACTCTGGGCACTGCAGCTGCCAGTCAGTTCAAAGATGTTTCACCAACACTGGGGTGGATCCAGTCACATTTATCATTAAATCTCTCATAAAACACCTGTGCTGTTACTTGGTGGACAATCCCCAAAAATCTGGCACTTTAACTGATTTATTAATATTTTTTACACGTAAATGGCTTCTCAGGGGAAGAAAACACGGCCATGAGTGTCCAGAGCCAAGGACATGGCTCCTGTGGATTGTTGCTCTGCAAAAGTTGTGTTGTTGCTCCCTTTCTGAAGTGTCCAAGCCCAGTTTGGACAGGGCCTGGAGCAGCCTGGGAGAGTGGAAAGTGTCCCTGCCCATGGCAGGGGTGGGATGGGGTCTCTAAGGTCCCCTCCAGCCCAAACCATTCTGTGACTCTGGGAATCTCCTGCAAGCCCTCTGCCTCTGAGCAGCTTCATTTCCCAAACTGGTGACCTGCTGTGGGTATCCCCAAAAGGCCTCTTCCCCAAGGATGAGCTGTTTGGAGACCCAGTTTATTTCAAAGTGGCCACAGAAAATGGGAAGTACTGAAAATACACCACAATTTAGAAAGAAAACAACAAAACAACATTTATTTAAGGGAGCATCACCCAGCTCCTCTAATAGGTGAAAATGCCTACTTTTTTGTCAGTTTTCATGTGAATTTGTGCACAATTATCTTTGAGGACCTGAACACGAGCAGATTCAGATGCTTAGGTAAGTCTGGAACCAGGCTTATAAACGCCTATAGAAATATTATCACTCCTCTTTGTATTAAAATGAAAAAGGAATTATCTGCACTGATTCTCAAGACATGCTGGGTCCATTTTCTAGGGAAGATGATCTCAATTGTTTGGTGCAAACACCAAAGCCAGCTGGAGACAACAGATCTGATTATGAACTTTCCATCAAAGGATTCTTGGAAATCTGGTCCTGACCCAGAGAGCCCCTTCAGCTCATCAAAACTGCATGCCAGTGTCTTCTTTAATAATACTGGTGATTCATTTCTTTCTTATTATTTGTCTTTCCTAATCATAGATATGTGAATTATCAATTACACTTAGTGGTTAATTGCCCTTCATAAAGATAGCTTTTCTCTTTTAAATTAGGCAGTTAATATATTGTAACTAATAGCATCCACTTGTACATTATAAATATATCTTCATTGATTGGAGCACTGAATGTGAGATTCACTCTCAAGTTAATGAAGCAATTGAGTGAAGAAGTGCAGGGTGTACCCAGGGAATAATTATTGTTAATGAATTATGATGTGACCTTCTCAGAACAATGAACAATTGGTGTGACAGTGGGATGACAATATTCCACATCTGTTATTCGAGACACAGTTTCAGCTGGAGTTAAAAAGCAAAGCAGTGTAATTTGGATATACAACAAACTTTAATAGAGTGTGCCATGGTTAAGAAAATTTATTCTAAATGCAAAGCCTCCCTGCACACTCCTAGGGAAAAAAAAAAAAGGTCCCATGATTCACAACTGCCTGGAAGCAGACATTTGTTGAATTAAGATCGGCTTTTCCTCTCCCTAAAGGTCAACACAATGAATCCAGGGACAACACCAGCCACAGACCTGCACAGACAAACCAGCACCCCCACAGGGTGAAAGCACAGATTCAATTTTCCTGCACTACAAACTTCACTCCTCTCTCAGCATTTTGGATGAAAACCAGAGTGACACTTCTGAAAGGACTGAGCATAGCAAGAGTCTGGACACATCCCAGAATGCTTCATGCCTTTGTGGCCACCAGCAATCACCACCCCAATGAATGAGCTCAGGAAATGCTTAGGGTCAGGTCTGTAAAGTGTTAGGCCAAGCTGGACAAATAAAAAGAGTCCTCTGGTGACACATAGAAAGGACTTTTAAAAATATTCCAGAACACCAAATGAAACAAAAACCCACAAAACTCTAGAGAAGACTTAGTTCTACAGAAACACCTTTCCAATCGAAATTCACTTTTTCCTTCCCAATTAGCATCTCTGAAAAGACCCCTGTAAACTCTGCCAATTCCTGCACAGAACAGTCCCACTCACCTGTACCTTCAGCATCACACACACTGGGATGAATCCATCCCTGGATGCTCAGCACAGGGATGGTGAGCAGAGCCTGCAGGCCAGCAAACCACTGTTAACTCAGAGGTTAAATAATTAGGGAGAGCTTTTACCAACAGCTCTGCATGGGGGAAAACCTGGCTCCAATCACGTTTACAGCAAGACTCTCCTTCAGTTTCCCTGGTCTGGCAGGTTTTGCACATGGAGAGACAAAAAGAAGTGGCTTGAAGGTCTGTGTCTCACAGGTGTGACGCTTTCCTCAGTGAGTTTACAGGGCTGCAAAGCTTCCAGGGAAACCTCCAGCCTCTGAACTGACCCCACTGCTCACACTCCCAGCAAAGCAAGGCAAGGCACTGCAATTTCCACTGCTGGGATGTCAGGAGAAGAATAAAGAACAAGATTTGTAATGTGATGTCTTATAAGATAAAGAGCAAGGGATTAGGCACCCACAAGGGCAGAAGAATGAGGCAGAGGGAGATGAAATACACGAGACTCGTTTTATCGGGATCTCCGGCGTGTTACAGATTTATCAGCAGGTCCATTACAGAGGCACTGGCACACCCAGGAAACCCAGTCAATCAGGCCTTCAGCTGACTTCCACACATCGTGGCCCTGATAAAGATCCCACTCAAACTCCGTAAGCAGCAGGAAAATCGATCCTGATTAGAGCACAAGGCCAGCACACGGCCTGGCAGCACTGCTCTCCATGCTGCAGGGACCCAGCACGGCCCAGGTGGCTGTGGACACCCCAAGGCTGCCTCTGCCTCCCTGTTTGGGGCCATCAGCAGTCTCAGCATCAGACAAATCCACTCAATTTCCAACATCACTGCTCACACCACTCCTAATGCCCAAGAGCAGGAAGAGGGGAGCTGTTCTGAGTGAGGCAGAGCAGCTTCTGACCTTTCAGGGTGTGACAAATGCTAAAGCAGCAACAGGAACTTGTCAGAGCCCTTCTTGGAGGGGATGGCAGAACAGAGATGGCAGCAGGGAGCAGATGGAAAGGCCACTGTCCCCTCCAGCTGTGTGTCACACAGACAGGTCCTGCTGCCCTGCTGGGGAGCTGCCACCAGCACACAGGCGCTGAAGGAAAAAGTCACCAAAAAACTTCCAAGCCCCAAATTAAAAGTGAACAGATGAGCACTGAGCTCCCACACCAGCCTTACCAGAAGAGGGATTTAAGCCCACTCCAGATCCAAACAACCACTTGGTCACCCAAATAATCCCTAAATCTACACCTGGGGCACCCACCCGGCTCTGGGAGCACCGGCCCAGGGGAGAAGTGGATGTGAGGGGTTTAATTCCAGCCCTGAGCTGCCCCCCATGCCTCGGCAGCTCTTTGAACTGACCTTTACCTCGTTCTGCTGGAGCAGGACACGGGGCTGAGTGACAATGTCCCACAATGCAATTACCATGCGTCAGATGAGCCGGTCCCTTACAAATCACCTCGAACTTTACACATCTGCTGGCTGTCAGCATCTGCCAGGCTCACTCACCCGAAAATAATGAAAAAAACTCTCATTATTGCTCCATAACAGGTAAAGTGTTAGGACAATTATTGGACATCCTCACTGACCTTGTGCAGACTTAGCCAACTGCCCTTGCCAACCTTTATGGGCAGCCTTTGGGCACATAAAACACAAAAGCTGCTCTTTCAGATGATGTAAAGGTTGTGACACTCATAGGAGAAGCAATGGTCCTGGAATCAGGACTGGGAATCATCAAACTTGAATTCACATTATCCCGCACACAGCTGAAGCAACGAAGGAAAAGGTATAAGGCTAAATTCCAGATTTCTTATTTTTTCCCACTGATTTTTGCTGTTAAGTTTTTCCCCTAAGACACGAATAGGAGGAAAGTCCAGCCCACAGCCAGAGGTGCTATGCAGATGGGCAGTGGGGCAGAAAGCAAAACCCTGGAAGAGGCAACAAACCTGAGCCTGGAGACTGTCCAACATCAACTTCAAAGGAGTTTGGAAATGTGCTACACGAGATTTCCAGAACTGGCTTTTTATCCTGCTTTTGGTTTTTCAGAGTGCTTTGGGGTTTGTTTTTAATTTAAAAGAAAGCATGCTGAGCACTTTTGCTATTTGACTCTTTTGCATCAGTGGACAAATAGGAGTGTGCTTCAGTGTAAACCTCTCAGCACTCTGATTCCTTGTCTGAAACACAGGGAGTCAACAGCACCTGCAACCAAACCACAAAATAAAAGCATGACCTGTGCAGCAACACCATCCTCCCACCTGGGAAGGGCTAATGTTAGTGCTCTCTGCAAGGGCCAGGGTGCTGATGCTCCAGATAAAACCTCTCCTGATCTTGTAGGTTTTTCCCAGGAGAACCTCCCAGGGAGCACCACACACACCTGAGGATCCAAAAGGGTTTTCTGGCTCAGAGCAATAAGCCCTTCTGGGGTCCAGCTGTGGAAATGCCTGGTGGGAGGAGGAGAGCACATTTGCTCTGCCTAAGAAGTGTATTTTTGGCAAGAACGTGCTGTATTTTCTCTGCAAATCTGTATTCCTGCCATTCCAGCAGCTATTTCAGCTTCTGCAATAACAACAGGCAAAGTTGTTATTACAGAAGCCTGAAGGAGGCCATAAGTGCCTCTGCCCATTCCTTACATGGTACAAAGCCTCTCCTAATTCCATGGAAACACTGGATTCCCCGGTGTTTTTTCAACTTGGTGGGTTCAGAATGGAACGGAATCACTGGAATCAGAGGACTGTGGATAAAACTCCAGGATTTTCCTTCTCTGTCCCAGTGCCCAAACCTTTCAGTTCCTCTGACTTCTGCCATCACAGCACACCCAAACTGCTTCCACCTTGCTGTCACATCTCTGATGCCACTTTTGTCCCCTGACCTCCTGGTGCTTCCCTTCACTGATGTCCTGTCATTGGTCCTGAGTGCAGCCAGGCTTATTAAAGCCCTGCCTCTCTGGTGATCCAGCTTTCTGCTCCACGAAGCAAGGCTGCCCTGACAAACCCTTACAGGCAGCACTTTTTGGCCCCAGTCCCTCTTGCATTCCTGTGCCTCAAACTCATCTCTACATCTGCTACCTCCCGAGCACAATTTCCTCTCCTGCCCCATATGGCTCACCTCTCTCTAAATATAGAAGGGGATCATTTGGAGGCAATCCAAAGGAGGGATTGCAAAAGGGATTAAAAAATGGGAGGGCATTACCTTTGCACATGAATAAAAGCAGAGTAATAGGCACACGTGAAGGAGCCACAAGAAGAGGCCAATGTTACTTAAGGGTGGGCAAGGGTGACATAAGGAAAGGTAGAGTTATAAAAGTAAAGACTCTGGAAACACTACTTTGAGACAGTGTTTGGCAGTAAAAACTGAAAAAAACCCACTAAATTGTAGCTCAAAGCAAACTTTAAAAACCCACCAATGCCTTCGTTTAGGTTTTTTTGATAATTTAGAATTTTTCAGAGGCAGAAAGAAATCTTGGAAGTTGGACACTAAAATAAACCCAAAGTCCATCTTGTCCTGAATTCTCTACAAAGGCCATTGAATACAGAATTACTGCACAAATTATCCAACACCATAAATCACAGTCCACCTCCCTAAACAACAGGGAAGACAACAGATTTGTAGACAACAATATGCCACAACAGCAAAATCCAGAATTCAGTATTTAATAAAAATAACGTTATTTTAATTGTTTTAATGTGCTTCTGAAGGGAATCTGTAGAAAGGAAGCACAAAGCAGAATATAAGAAAAAAAGTCTCTCTGGTCCATTAAGTTCAGTTACAAAACGCATTTAAGGCTGCAGATTACCAAATCAGCTTAATGTATTACACCTAAAAGACTTTAACCACACTAAAAGTGGTTCAATAAGTAAACTCTGGCAGACCTTAAATAGCTGGTAAATCTCCACTTTGGGAGCTGTCAAGAAAAAAAAAATCAGTTATTTGGGGATTTAGTTAGCCTGAACAGGTCTGGGATATATTTATTTGCATAAAGCAAAATATTTTTATGGACAACATAGTGAAATATACTATTAAATATATATGAATATATATGAATTATATGAACTATATGAATTATACTATAAATTCACTATATATATAGTGAATTAATAGCTTTTACTCTGTGTAAAAAGGGAGGGTACATGATCTTTAAGGTTGCTCCAGCCCAAAATTGTATGATTCTATGAAGCTGCTAATTATTGCATTAAATTTTCATTCAAAAACAAGATATCTTTGACAGGGTTGAATTCTCACTTTGTAACCAAACAGAACCTGTTTGTAAAGAAGGAATTCTATTTCTGAGACCCTAAAGGTTAATGATGTGTAAACTCCAAAAATTCAAGCACTTACTCAAGCAATTTCTGCAGAGAGCAGGTGAGCACCCACAACTTCAGGGACGCAATTTTTTTTTAAATAAATGATGAACACTGCTGATTAGGAAAGCAAATATGGGTTAGAAACACCCACTGCTCTCAGAGAACTGAGACCACAGCTAATGTTACAGACTGGAATGCAGCTGAGACAACTCTGCACCCACTGAGGATCAATTCCTGGCTCCCCTTTTGGCTCTGCCAGGGAACAGCTACATGACAATACAGAAGTGCTTCATTTTTTGTGTGTCTGCTGCTTCAGGAGGGCAGTGACACCTGGGTCACTGGGTTTCTTTGGGTAGAAAGTGCAAAGAGAGTCAAGGACAAAAACAAATTAGCAGGTGCTTACACAAGGGTCTGCATAGTTTACTTGAAAGTCTCTTTCTAGGAGGAACAACTCCCTTTCTAGCAAATGTCCCGAAGGCACAGCAAGCCTTGGAACTCTGAACACGAGCACAGCCTGTGCTAAGCCACCTTATCTGCTGTGACAACAAAGATTTCCTACTCCTCGTGGCACACACACTTCCAAAAGGCTCCTTTGTCAGCTCCCAACTCATCTGAACCCCCACACCCTGAATTGTTTTACAATCCCAGTTCCGCTTGTTCTCCTCACAATCTTCTTCTTGTTAAGGCTCTCCGGGTATTTTATTTGAACGGGACTGCCCAGCTGCTCCCCAGCCTCCCTGCTCCCCAGATTTCCGCTGCCCTTTTCAAGGGCTCTGTAGAAAGCTGTGCTAACAGATGCACCGTCCCAGCCCAACAACAGGATGTTGTAAACGTCCAGCTCCTGTGTGCTTTTCATATGGATATGCTAATGGACACTCCATCAGCACACAGCTGTAAATGCAAATGCCAGAGCACAGCCTGAGCATCTTTTATGGGCGTTTAACCACCTTCTGTCTTGTAAGGGACCAGCTCCCTGCTATTTGTAAGATAAAAAGCAGCTAGCTCACCTCGTGTCAATGCTGTGTAAATCGATTAAGACAATAACAGCCCGGCACGGAGGCTCTGTTAGGGCCGGCTCTGGGAGAAGCCTTTAAGTCACCGATGGCCTTTCTGATCTTGTCCATGGGATTTCTGATCTGCTCCAAAGCATCTGCCAGTGAACTGCACATGCTGGGAAGAGATGGGTGGGGTTTACCTAACTTTTTCAAAGCAACAATGATACACCACAGTAAGTTAAACAATCAAGAAACATTATGTCTTAAACGTTTTAAAGGGATAAATTATCTTATCGAGCCACTTCTAGATTTTTCAGCCATCCACTGCTCTAATACCTTCACCTAAAGGTAACAGTAACAGTCCCTGGAGAATTTAGACATTCCTGGCTCCAGGGTTTAAACCAGGGGTGCCAATACCCTTTGGCTGCCACAGTCTGGATGAGTAACAAGGATCCAGATTCACCTCATCCCTTGACAAGCTCTGCTCAGCAAACACTCCTGCGGTTCATCCTCTCAGCCTCCAACCCACCAACCCCCTCTCAGTGCACCCTGAATCCTTCAATATTTCACAGGTAAGCTTTATCAGGGCTGCAGGTACTTCAGCAATAAACAAGGCATTCCCAGCTGTTACACTCAGTGTTTCACCACAGGTTATACCAACTACTGATGCCTTGCTCAGGAGAGCCTCTACAGCACGGGGAGGTTACTGAGTGTCACCTTGCTCAGGGTGTTCCAGCGTCCATCAGCTTCTCTGGCCATGTTTCTGCTCCCTCTGACTCTACTGTTGGCTAAAAACAAACAAACAAGAGGGAAGCACCCCTCTGCAGCCATCACAAATAGAAACCAGGCCAAATTCTGCTGGCAGAAATTACACTGCTGCTCTTGCAAACACTAACTCAAACAACGGCACAGCAGAATTCGGCTGAAAACAAGAGAAACAAGGCAGCAAATGGAGTTTTAGCAGGTCAGGATAGCTTCAGTCACATGAAACCAAGGACAAATTAGTACGTTTACTTCTCATTTTTATTGGAGTGTACTATATGTTGCTACATATTGGACATATTGTAATGGGGGAGATGATGTAGTAAGACAGCCTGAAAAGAACAGGTCAGCTGTCCTGTTGTAATCTTATCTGTACTCTGAGTTATCAAGATGGTATTTAAGGTTTCTGTTGGACATATATATGCACTGAAAGATGTTAGACAGCTCCTTTAGCAGAGGATCACGGCAATTGAATTAGTTATAAGGTTCCTTGCTATCTGCAATTATGGCTCTTTAATTGATTAAGAAAGGGAAAGAATTAAAAAAGAGCCCCTTTCGGCTTTGATCCATCTGCTTGAAACCACCCATCTGTACTGTGACGCAGACACAAATATTAATGACCAACTGGCAACAGGATAATGAGTCAATAAAGAGTTTAAATGGTGTGAGCCAGAACAATTACTAACCTAATAGGCAGATAAATAAGGCTACTTGACTTTAGCCAAGGAAAATGATTATTCTTTACCACTTACATCGAATGACCTGAACAAAGTGCTTCAGTGGGGTTTATTTCCCTTCCTGGCACTTTTCCATTCTGCTGTTCCCAGTTCCCACAGCTACAACCACTGCTTCTCCACTGCTCACCAAATCCTGCCCAAAGGAGATCAGCTTTCCCTGCACAGCATTCCAGAGCCTGTTGCTGGATTGCATCTTCAAACCCTCCTCAAAGACCCCTGCAGCCCCTTCCAGACAGGCAGACAGGTCAGATTAGCTGCCCTGTGACTAACAGGCAAAAAGGGCTTAGACATTCCCAGGATTTCCAGAGAAAGCACACAATTTCCTACATTTAGCCCAAGGCCAGAGTTTTACTGTTGTTTCATCAGCATATCTCCAATGTTACTGTAAGTTAGACTGCAGTCGATGTTGCCTCCATGCAGGAGGTTTCACCAAATGCAATGACAAAGGTTATTAAGTAACAGCCTGCAACCCGACAGAAAACAAAGTTTAAAATCCAGGAGCAAAAAAACAATGTCAAAAGCATCTGGTGAACCACAACACAGGTATTACTGAATATGTCCTGGTTTCTAAAGGAATGATCTGATCTCTGGCAGTATTTATGCAGTTGTTGTTATTTATGCTTGGTTTGGCTGTGCCTGGAGGCCTTGGCTGTGATCTGGGCTGTCTCAGGCTGTGCTCTGCACATGCACAGTCCCCTGAAAGTACCACAGGTCACAGGATTTCAACAGAGGCAACTTCTCCCTCTGCCTAGTGTCACTGAATTCCCTGGGAATGCTGCTCTCCCCTTGGCTGTCCTGGCACCTGCAGCTTCTCTCGGCCAGGTGAGCACCACAAACTGGCCAAGAGCCTCAATAAGCCTTAAACTTACTTCAAATATTGCTCTCTGACAGCACTGGGAACTGATCCATCTGACAACATCTTCTGTGCATCCTATGTGTGTTTCAAGAAACATGAACAAAGACATAATTATGAAAAAAAAGTAAAAAAGAAAGCAAGCAGCAAAGAGTTCTGTTATTACCACTTCATTTGAATCTTCTCCAGCTCTGCCTTTCCATCAAATGTGGTTCCACCAACATTAAGGCATGTATTTAACTAACCTCATATGATTAGTTTTATTGAATTCAGTATTTCTTCCTGCATATTCTCCTGCTCAACAATGCACTCATCCCAAGTGTGTCAGTGCTGAGTGGCCCCAGAGGACAGAAGCTGCAGAGGTGCTCACCAAGCAGCAATGTCAGTGTTTCACAGGGGTTCAGAATTTGGACATTTAAAACATTTCAAGTGGGCTACAAGCAGCAGCACATTCCAGAATGGTTTGGTCTGGAAGGAGCACTAAAGTTCCAATCCCCTAAAATGGGTAGGGAGACCTTCCACTATCCCAGGCTGCTCCAAGCCCCATCCAGCACTTGCCAGGTGAAACAGATCTGGATTTTCCACTGTGGGTGAGTGAAACATCACAGAGAGCCAAAAGGCTCTTCCAGGAATTCAAAACCACACGATCAATACTTGTCTTTAAACAAAGTTATCGCAGTGGCCACTGCTCTCCCCTGGCCCCATCCTGCTCCTCTGGTCAAGCACGGCCAATACAGGCACATTGGCAAGTCAACCTAATTAATTAAAGTTAGTTAAGTTACAGTTACTCAGCTCATGTTACCTGGACAGCGTCACCCAGCTAAAAGTAGAGGATTTCCCTACCTGTGGGCACTGGGAGTGACCCAGCAAGACCACACTCTGCTTTTGAGTCACTTCCAAGCGGGGCAATCATTAACTCCCGCACAGAAATTCTCCATTTCTGGGTTGCAAGCTCCCTGCAAGAAGCTCCAGCTAATTTGACAGCAAAGTTAATCAATTTACAGAAACACCAGTCTGGGTAGCGCTTTAAAAGCGATTACCAGGGGATAGTGCCAGATCTGCTCCATACTGCCAGCACCTGCTGATGCCTTAAGTTTTGGCTTTCATGTTTTCCAGACTCTGGGCTGCCTGGGGGGTGCAGTTCTGAGCCTCACATGAAGGCACCACTGCCACAGCTGCCGTGACAACACCGAACACAGAACCAGGCGGGACGCGCCTGCCGCACCGCCCCAGACTCCCTCCCCTCCCCATCAGCCCGGCCTCTGCCAAGGCTCCCTTCGCTTAAATAACCCTCAAAAGCATCGAGCTGACCCCAAAAGCACCAAGCTGATCCCAAAAGCTCCCGCTTCGTGTGCGGGACTTACCCAACACAGAGGGGGCTGGAGCCAAAGCACCCCGGTGTGGTGCGGCCCCAAACCCGCGCTGCGCCTTGCGGAGCTCCCCTCACCGCGGGCCGGGCCGGGCCGCTCCCCTCACCGCGGGGGCTCCCCCCTCACCGCGGGCCGGGGCTCCCCCCTCACCGCGGGCCGGGCCCCTCACCGCGGGCCGGGCCGCCCCCCTCACCGCGGGGGCTCCCCCCTCACCGCGGGCCGCTCCTCCCTCACCGCGGGGGCTCGCCCCTCACCGCGGGCCGCCCCCCACCCACCTGCGCACGGCCTCGGCAGAGCCGGCGATGGGGACGCCGCCGTCGGCGCCGCTGTCGTAGAGGACCCCGCTGACATCGAGCAGCAGCCCCCGCACGGCCCGGGCCCAGCCGCAGCCCGCCATGGCCCCGCTCGGTGCCGGGAAATGCAGTCCCGGGCTCCGCTCCGCCCCGGGCCCGCCCCGCCGCTCCGCCCGGGGAAAGCGCGGGGATGCTGCTGCTGCTGCTGCTGCTGCCCCCCCGTCCCTGACAGCGGTCAAGGCCGAGCTGGATGTGGAGCAACCTGCTCTAGTGGGTGGCGTCCCCAAGCCATGGCAGTGGGGGGAAATGAGATGTTTTTTAAAACCATTCTGTAATTCATATGACAACCAAGGAAAAAAAACCAAACCAAACAACAACAACAACAACAACAAAAAACCACAAAAAAACCCCAAAAACAAAAAACCCCAAAAAACCAAAAACTGAAAAAAAAAACCAAAAAAAAAAAAACCCCACAAAAAATAAACCAACCAAAAAACCCAATCCTACTGAGTCATCATATAAAGAATTTTACAACGGCAAAACCAAAACCAAAAAAACAAAACAAAACAAAACAAAACAAAAACCACAAAAAAAAAAAAACAACCACAAAAAACCAACCTACCAACCAACCAAGCAAAACCAAAAACAACAAAAAAAACCAAACTAAAAAACCCACAAAAATCCCCCAAACCCAATCCTACTGAGTCATCATATAAAGAATTTTACAACGGCAAAACCAAAACCAAACTAAACAAACAACAAAAACAAAAACAAAAAACCCACAAAAAAATAACAAACCAACAAACAAAAACAAAACAAAAACAAAAAAAAACCAAACAAAAACAAACAAACAAAAAAAACCAAACCCACAAAAAAAACCAAACCCCAATCCTACTGACTCATCATACAAAGACTTTTACAACGGCAGATAAGATGCTATCAGCTGTATTCCAGCTTTACAGATAGTACTGTTTTGGTCCCAAATATCTTCTCGTCGCTAATGCCATCAAATAGCACGGCACGGCTCCCAGAATGTATAAGGAGCCGTGGTGGAATTATAGTCCATTTTGTTTTAAGGAAATCAGAGGAGCCTTGGCAGCATTGATTTGCATCACTGCTCCTGGAATAGCCTCTGGCTTCTCCCTAAAGATAATATCTAAACTGTGAAATTCATTAAATAGACTCAGAAACGGATCAGGTTATTTAAAACAACATTACTAATGGCACAATATCTCAGCTGTCTGCAGCGATAGTGAACATTGTCTTGGATAGTGTTATCAGTCCAGGACACCCGCTATGAATATTGATCCACAGCTTGTTACAGCCATCACTTGCCGTCAGGACAGGTCAGGGTTGAAACCCACCTAGCATCAAAGCAATTTAAAGACAGCACTTGGGCTGAATTTTAATGCCTGAGCTGGGAAATGGACCAACTTCAGAGTGCTGGAACTAATCCGTGGGTATGTGCCTTTCCACACGCATGTATGTTTGTAGGTTGCTGTGTATATACGTGTGAAACTGATGGTACTTGAAAATGTCTTGTGGCTCACAGATTAATTTCAATGCTGCAATTCACATCCTCAGCTCCTGCAGACCAAACAACTCGAACAGAAGTATTTGTAGTCTCACATATACCAGATTTTTTTTCCCAGCTTGCCACCTCCCACTTCCCCAAAACCAAGCTTTAGCCACCTGTAGCTTGTGGGTGTGAACCCCTCAGGCCTGAGCTCCCTTCTCTTCTACATCCTTGTGGTTTTCTACCCCAGAGGCCCATGCCAAACGGGCTCTTGGATAATTAACAGTAACAGTTACTTTTAATTACACCCCCCCTTGCACATAATCATCTCATCTTCTTGCTCTTCTCTTCTCTTCTCTTCTCTTCTCTTCTCTTCTCTTCTCTTCTCTTCTCTTCTCTTAAGGCCTATGCAGAGAATTATTTGTGAGCCCAGTTCTGCTGAGGCTGAGACAGCTAGGAAGAGAAGGAGGGCTGTGCTCTGCATCTCTCCATTGCAATAGAAGCAGGTGGAGCAGCAGATTCCTACTGAGGGCTGCCATACCTGGCTGAAGAGTGCCTTTCTCCGGTCTGTCTGATGATTGTGGCACCAACAAATGCTGAAATGCCAAGGAGAGGGAAATGCATTCCCCTGAACAGACAGAGGTGTGCAGAAATACACTGCAAGCACGTTTTCAACGAGCAGGACTGGCTAGGAGTGGTCACGGGGCTGGTGCAGAGTGGGGAGGCTTGGCCTGCTGTCACCTACCCTGTCCCAGTTATAGGTGTGAACAGACAACACAATGTTTTCCCCCAAGACATGCAGGGTTGTTTAGGAGGTTGCTCAGTGGGTAGCAGCTCCTCCAGCACGGGCAGGCCTCAGTTTCCCTGCCTACTAACTGGGAACACCAGGGGAGATTTGCAGGAGTGGCCCAGAGTCTGAACTACACTGATCCCAAGCTGCTTCCAAACGAAAAGCTGCTCCTTTCTCCCTGAGGACCAGGCAGTAGATTCACATCTCAAACAGCGGCTGCTGGCACAAGGAGAGCCATCTCCTCTTCTCTGGGTCCCTCTGAACCCCGCTGGACCCGCGGGGTGACCAGCAAAGCTGCAGGTGGCTCAGCGGAGGGCGAGGGCACAGGTGCAGCCGGTGGCCCTCGAGGCTCCGGGAGACACCAGCTGCCGTCGGGCTGCGGGGCGCAGCCGCATCCCTGCTCCGGCAGAGGTGCAGGGGGCTCCTGGCCGCCCCCCCGCCCACCTCTCTGCACATCCCCCCGCCCAACCCGGGGCAGGTAACGGGAAAACCCCGTCGCCGAGAGCTTGGGATGGAGGGAGGCGCCCGCTGCGCCCCCGCGGAGCCAGCGCGGCGGGGAGGGGGGCGCGGGGGCGGCGTGCCAATGGCTGCGCTGCCCCCTCCTCTGCCCCCACCCCGCCGCCGGCCCCTCCGCCTCCCCGGCCGACCCTCCTCCCCGCCGCTCACTCCGCGCCGCCAGCGCCGAGCGTGCGGCTCGGGAGCGGCCCGGCTCCGCGCCCGGCGCTGCGCTCCGCCGGCTCCGCGCCGGGAGCCAGCAGGTCTCCGGGAAGAGCGGAGGGTGGCGTGGGATGCCGGAATGCCCGGACCGCGGGGCCAAGGCGGCCCCCATCCATCATAAAATCTCCTTCTCCATCTTAGACATCCTGGATCCTCAGAAATTCAGCAGAAGACGCGAACCGGCCTCGGGGAGCTGGGGCAGCGCCCCCCGCTCGGGCGAGCGGGAGAAAAGTTTGGGAAGAGTTGAAATAGGAAAAGACGCTGCTGCTCCCGGCAGCGGGAGGAATAAACTAGAGGCACATGGTAGGAACGCGCTCGAGTTTCTCCGGCCGGCGCTGGCGGGGCGCGCAGGTGGAGGCGCCGGCAGACGGGGACCCTCGGCCCCGCGCCCGGCGGGACGCGCTCCCCGCGCGGGGACCCGCAGGAGCGAGGGAAGGGGGGCTGGGACTGGATTTTAAGTCTTAATGATGCGAAAGGGAAAAGTTCTGGGTATCCGTGTGCCCTGCCCGGCTCCCAGCGTGCGGAGCATCCTCTGCCGCCCGAGCAGGAGGGCGCACATCAGGGCGCCGGACGGGCCGCGGTTCTTACCGAGGCACCGCACGGGTTTCTTTCCCTGAGCACGGGCGGCCCTCGGGCGCTCCTTTCCCCGGGGTGGCAGCGGTGGGATGCCCCGGCCCGCGGGACGGCCGGCTGGGTAATTGCTCAGCCCGTCCCCACCGGAGGATGCCTTAGCTCCCGGTGATCGATATCCTATTACCGACTCCCGCCTATCTCCTGCCCGCAGCTTGCAGGTGCCCACTTCAAACCTCCTTCCCCCGGCCTGATCCTAATATTGTTCGATTAAAACTTACCTTTAATAGATGACATCTATCGATCTGGCCCTCGCAAATCTGAAACTCCATTAGCGCAGGGATGGGGAGGAGGGGGGAGGGGATTTATTTCGCTTCAGAAGGGGACTTTAATAACTTCTTTTTTAATTGGTAAGAAATCCATATCGAGGGCTCCCTCCTCCCCTCCCCGCCGCGGATGCGGTGGCACAGTGGGGGACGCGGGGTGGGGGTCTCGCACGACGGGCGGAATTTTTCTCCCCTTTATTGTATTTTTAATGATTGCCCTTATGTTGCGGGGAGGCAGGGAGGGATGCCAGAGCAGAAGCGCAGGGTTCGGAGGGGGAACGGGAGGAGGGTGCACTATCCCCTGACCAGCCCCGCCATCTCACCTAGATGCTCACGCCCCGGCGGAGAGCGGCGCCGAGGACGCGGGGCAGGAGCGCGACGAGGAGGATCCGAGCGGGGACGGGAGCGGGACCGCGAGCCCGCCCGGGCCGGAGGGGCCGGGCTCTCCGCGGAGCGCCCGGCGGCGGCGGGCGGAGCCGGGCTGCGGGAAGCCGCGGCGGGCGCGCACCGCCTTCACCTACGAGCAGCTGGTGGCCCTGGAGAACAAGTTCCGAGCCACGCGGTACCTGTCGGTCTGCGAGCGCCTCAGCCTGGCGCTGTCCCTCAGCCTCACCGAGACGCAGGTGAAGATCTGGTTCCAGAACCGCCGCACCAAGTGGAAGAAGCAACACCCGGGCGCCGACGGGGCGGCCCCCGCAGCATCTCCCGCGGCGGCGGCGGCAGCGGCTGCGGGCGGCGGCAGCCCCAGCCCGCCGGGCCCCGCCGCTCTGCCCTTCCAGACTTTCCCTTCCTACGCCGCCGCCAACGTGCTGGTGCCGCCGGCCGCCCCCTTCCCGCTGGGCGCCGGCCCCTTCGCACCCTTCCTGGGCCCCGCGTACCTCGGCCCCTTCTACGCCCCGCACCTCTGAGGCGGCAGGGCCGGGGCAGCCTCCGGGAGCCGGGAGCGCACCTCAGCCCTTCTGAGCCAGCGGGGAACGCCGTCATCACTTGTGCTGGTTGCGTGGCGATTTGAAGCGTAAGAAAGTTGATTTTTTTTCCTAGGCGTCACGGCAGCATGCTTAACTTTGACACAGAGAAAAAAAAAAACACCCCACTGTAACCACTGGATTTGATTAGCACCTTTGAGATGTAATTATAGGTGTCGGAGATGGGAAAAGTAACCTTCTTTACACATGCCTGACACTAATTCCCTGCAGATTCTTCTCCGAGTTCATTGTTAAGATGCTCCTCGCTGCTGTTCGGCTTGCCAGCACACGTCTGAACCCTCGAGGGCTCGGGAGTTGCGGCACTCGTTAGCACTGCTGTGCTCCTGATGCTGATGAGGGTGCAGGCGGCCGTGTCGGATCCCAGCGATGCTCGCCAGCGAAGACGTCCCCAGGCTCTGACTGTGCTCGTGGGACTCTGCTGAGCCGGTCATTTCGTTATCGTCTCTGAAAACCGCCAGTCAAGTTCTTGACACCCTACCTGGAGGAGAGCTTTGTTTAGGAGGGTGCAGGAAAATGCAGCTCCGTGTCATCGGGAGACGAGAAGGAAATCTGCCTGGTCAGTGGGAAAACTGTTCAACTGCTGCTCATGTCCACGGCCTCTCTGCCTTTCTCTGCAGTTCATTCCCAGTGACTTCACAGGTTTTGGATAAGAAATCGAAAGATAATTCTTTTCGCAGGGAACAGTTGTTCTTGTAATAACACAACATTAGTGTCAAATGAGGCAGAAAAGAAAACATAAATCAGAGACAATGATTGCATTATTCATTTCTTTAAAAATGGGGCGTTTGTGGTAGAAAGTAAGTAAAACACAGAATTTCCAGCATGCTGAGACCTATTTTCCATAACAGAGAAACACATGCTTTTTCTGGTTTTGCTTTTTGGAGCATTTGTTAGAAGGAAAATCACATTTCATCTTCATCGTTACAAGCACCGGAATGAAAAGGAATTTTAGCTGGGGGCTCATCTGTCCCTGAATGGACGGGAAGTAATTGGTTTAAAAAAAATCTGTCTCTTGCAGTTTTACAAATTATTACAACTCAGTATTCCAGACTGTATCCTCTCTGTCTCTGACAGTGCTTTAAAGTACACACTGGCTTTCCAACCAAAAAAACTTGGCTCATAAATCCTATCTAGCTCTTGTGTTGGTCTAAATAAAAAGGGTTTTTAAGTTATTCCCCGTTTAATTGTTATTAATTGTACTTGGATGAAGCGCTGTCTGCTCTGTGGGCTGTTTGCCCACCTGGTGAGGATTTGATGGTCCCTGTGTTGCATGTCAGTGACTGAGGGTGAGGCCTCATCTCCTCCAGGCTGGCTGTGAGGAGATGGGTGATGGGACAACCCTCTCTTGCAAAAATCACCCTCGTGACTTCCAGGGATCAAGGGTATGACAGGCACAAGCCTGAGCCTGGGCCAGCTGAAATGACCTGAGGTTGTCTTTCCACAGCGAGAGGAGGTGCCCAGTGTCTTCTCAGTGATTTGCAGAGCTGTTAACAGAACACAAAGTTCACCTCAGGTCACGGGTTTGGAAGTCATGGCTGCTGTATGAATGAGTTTACTTGGAGGTTAATTAAAGGAACTTTTTAACCCTAATTTAAGTTCGAGTTACAAAAGATGGGGACATCTCAGCTGCTTGGGGTGCATCCAGAGCTGCCTTCCTTTCTGGCCTGGCAATCAGCAGTCCCAAGAGCCTGAGCCATCAGGTACCACCACTGCTGACAAACTCTGTGTCCACTTCTGGCCACTTATGGGCAGGTTAAGATCTCAAGCCCTGCAGGGAGGGAAAAACATTCTTGCAGGCTGGCCTAGTCCATTTTCTCTGCCTCAAGTTAGGACTAACTAGACCTAAACCCTCTTGACTATTCATGGCCTCCTACTTGTGATTGTCACCACTGTCCATGCAAAAACCACCTCTTGATATCACCTTGCTGTCACCCTAAGAGGTTCCCAGAGCATGATCTGGTTGGTTACCCACAGTGTACCCAGATCCCTGCTAAAAGACAGGTTTGTGCCCTGGGATGGTCACATGGTTACTTCTTTTCCTTGAGAAGTGTAAATCATAGCAAAAACCCAGTGATTATTGCAAGTCAAAATAAACAGTATAAACTGTCTCTTCCTTCAAGATGTGGTTTTTGCTGCTCATAAGCCTTTCAAGGCTCCGCTTTGCCAGCAATTTTACCCTTGCCAAAACTGTACTAACTTCAGAGGAAATATTGATTCCTATGCAAGATACTCTAGCCTTTCTTTTTTCCTATCACTCTATCAAGTCACTTCTAGCCCAGAATCCCAAAAGATGTTTTACAGTTACTTCCAGAGAATACAGCAGTCATGGTCCCCACTTTGCATGACTTACACCTCTGCATGGCACTGGAAAGGGGACACACATCAATGGGAATGCAGATTTTGTGACTCTGAACCCAGGCCATTGAAGTTTTCCTGGCTAAATGCTTCCAAGCCCTTTGGACAGACCCTTCCCTCCCTGCTTTGTTGAGCAGGGGGCTGCTTGGGTGGGTGACTCTTGTTAGGGATGTGGTGACTGGGCACTTATTCCAGCTGAGGTTCCAAGCAGTCCTGGGAACAGCAATTGCAGTCAAACTTTGCGTTGCCCAGATGAAGCCATTTGCACTGGTAACACTTCCAGAAATGCCCCACTGAGTATCCATTATCTCTAACAATTCTAAATAAAGATTTGTGCAATATTTTCAGGCACAGACAGAAATTGCCTTTACTCACAGCTGAATATAGATGTTAAAGGGAATCACAAGTAAGTCCTATGTGTAAAAAAGCAAAAAATGCATCTATATTAAATTAAAAGAGCTTTGAATTCAAACACTCCAGAGAGAACAGGAAAATTAGGAGCCTCACTCATTCCTGGGCAACCTGATTTAGTGGGTGGCATCTCTGCCCATGGCAGGGAGTTGGAACTTGGTGATCTTTAAGACCCTTTCCAACCCAAACAATGCTGTGATTCAGCACCTGACAGTGTCTGCAGTGAACAAGCAGCAGCAGCTGGATGTCAAACTGCCCAAACTACTGCCAATTCTGAGTCCAAGAACCACAAAATCACTTTGGAAACAGACTTCATTTAACCTGATAATGAAACAAGTACAAGGAGGCACACTGTGACATCACAGTCAGGGAGATGTTAGAAACGTCAATTTAACCAGACTTTCAGATCTGTACTTAAGAAAAAAATATCCAACAACAATTAATGCAGTTGAGTTTGCAAAGTTGGAAGAATACAATGAAAAATTAAATACACGGAGGAACAAAAGATAAAATGTATTTATTGACATGTCAGTGACCAAGCGTTTTTCTTGAAGGAAATCAATGTGATTTGTTGTGCAATACATGACCGGAAAATTAAACTAAAGTCTATTTCCTTCCTAGAAATCTCTCTCTTTTTCTCTCTCTCGTTATTATTAGAACATGTAATACGATTTGTGCTACCTACACACAGGTTCTTGAGGTAAGAACAGACTCCTCTGTTTTCCACCTGCAGATTCTTCCTCACTGAGATCAAGCAGGACCATGGAGAGAGAGCCAGAGATGCCCAAAGACAAGGAACAGAGAGAGCTCAGAGGTCTCCTACTCTCCCTGCTTCTGGTAGAACAGCTCCTTCAGGAGAGAGGTGACCACTGATTTTTGTGGTCACTGTGGAGCCCGTGAGTCTCACCTCCTGGTGGCAGCAGAGGTTGAGAGGTACACGGCAGTGTTCTCTGGTGACTCAGGAATGAATGAGAAGTGCTGCTGTGGTCCCAAATACCTCTCAGGAACGGGAGCAAAGTCTGATTTTTCAGCAGCTTTACAATGCACAGGCAGACAAGATGTCTAGCAAAATATTTGGTGGGTGAGATCCTCCTGAAGAAAAATTGATAATAATGTTCTTGCATCACTAGGTCTGAACACCCTTTTTGTTTTCCAGCATGACCCTGTATCAGCTGAAATCACCTGGATCTTTACAGCACTTTGTTGCCATGGCAAACTCGTGTTGTGGGCCCCATTTCTGGTAGTGCACTCAGTAAAAGTTTCTGGGAAGATAATGATGTGTACAACTAATTTATGAGCTGCTTGTTACAGGTTTGCTTTATCCTCTTGGCTGGCATCTTTACCATGTTGTTCACAGGAGCTGTTCTGTGGTGGCTGTGATTCATGGAGCCTGTAGCAACACTACCACTGCTTTCTACTGTAGCTCAAATATTAAACTCCATTTCTCTTAGATTTTCCTCTTCAAACACTGAAGAGTTCCCAAGCTGGCTTCTTTCTCAAGCTGATCATAACTTTTTCTATGTTCTTTGTAATGTCACAGGGAAAATGTAATTAAAAATGTGGCATTTGATGGGGCTTAGGCAAAACTGCAGAGGGATTTTAGCAGTATTCAAGATCTGTGCTTTTCCACTGAGCAGCCTCTGACAGACTGGAAACACTTTGAGTAATACCAGATCTATGTACAAGATCAATACAAATAAAAGTTTCCTCCTTTCCACACACGCTGATTTATTGTAGCAGCTTTGATCATAAACAACTGCTATTGTTTAAAGAAAGACGCCTTAAACATTCATTTTAAAAAAGAGAGAATTTATGAAATTATATCAACTTTGCAAAATGGGAACCTTCAAAGATGTCAGGTTTTGTATCTGTGGGTCAGATACAAGAACCTGACACAACAAACTGAGAGTTGGGTGAGTTGGAACCTTGTCCTCTCAGGTGAGGTCAGTTCAGTGATGATGTCCCAACATCTGATACCTCCTGTGGTGTTTGTGGGTAGCAACTGGACTGACAGCTTTCCTTATCATCCAGCCCCTTCCATGGAATTACCCTGCAAAGCACAAGCATCAGTCAATTCAAGATTTGCTTCATTTCACTGAAATTGCTCCAGAAGAGCAACTGATGAATCCTGGAACAATTTGGGTGGGAAAGGACCTTAAGGACCATCCAGTTCCAACTCCTCTGCCATGGGCAGGAACTCTGATAGACAAGCTGCAGAGAAAAAAAGAATGAATTAAATTCTTTACCAGTTTATCTGTCACTTCTAAGGAACAGTCACAGGATAGTTTAAGAGTAGGTTATTTCTGTAAAGGTCTTTCTGAAGATTCCTTCCTTTTTGGCAGTATGCTTTCCATTATTTCCATATCTCAAGGTGTGTGATTTTTGAAAACATTTATGATGAAAGAAATTGCCTTGAAACAATGGATTGAAAGCCAATTCCTTTGTCTTAAGATGTATCAAGAAATACATCTTTAATTTTCTGAATTATCTAACATTCTAGAAAAATCTAAGGATCATACAAAGTCCTGACTGGGCAAGTGCAGGAAGTGCCAGCACATCATCCTGGGGTAATGACAAGTGACAGGTGATGCAATAGGTCACCCTGCTGATCTTTCACCTCAGTGATGCCCAGTTAAAGCCTGACCTGGTGCATTATGTAACTGGACCACTGTCTGAGCACAGCAGCCCCGAGGTCACAGCTGAGTGCTCACCATTTAGCAAGGTTGGCAATCCTGGTGGCAGCAATGTCAAACTCTGCAACAGCAGGGCCACTGGGGATGTGTCACGCTGGGATTTTGAGAAGTTTCCCAGCTCCTGAGATAAAGCATATCCAGATGTTCAGTGCTCCATCCTGAGATTAACCAAATTGACAGGGTATTTATTCTTATTACCCAGTTAGAAGTATTTATGTTCGTTTTTCTGTGTGCTCTCAGAGCTGCCATCTGGGTCAGGTTTTCAAAGTCAGGAGAGCATGTAAAGGAGTTTTTCCAGAAATCATTGCCCTGATAAAATCCAAGAATGAAGATTGGAAGTTAGGAAGAACAAGTTCCTCAGAATCCAAATCAAAATACATTTGTTCAAGGAAGGAGCAAAGTCACATCCAAGGCACTTGAAAGCCTGAAATTTAAACCAAGTTTCACTCCAATTTTCTTTGGATTTTATTTTAACATTTGTGAGTTTTATGCTATAAAATGCCAGTTATAAAGCTCTTTTAATCTGTCTTGGGAAAGCCAAAAAAGGTTGTTTTTCCCAAGCTCTCTCCAATGTGTGTCTTTTTGCTAGTATGATTCCAAAGAATGTGAAGCTCACCAGAAATGTGTGTAGAAAGGCTCATTAAATTAACTACAAGCCCAAGAAATGAAAGAGCTTATAATTCACCTTTAGGTTTCACACAGAAATAAAATGTCTCACCTCATTTGTGGAAGGCTCTGGATTGTTGAGATGCAGAGGGAAATAACAGTGTAAGTTCAAACATGGGGAACAAAGCCTGAGAGAAGACAGCAATTTATATTCCTTTGATTCTGTAATTCAGTTATCCATGCTGTCATCTAACAGAGTATCATGGAAATCTTTTGTAAAATAAGCCAACATACAAATCAGGGAGGATAAGTATGAACTGTAGCTCAAGGTTGATATTGCAAAAGGAATATTAGCTCTAAGGGTTGTTTGTAGTGCTTTAAGCTGGGTTAACTAACACCCATCCAATAAAATAGCATTATTTCCAGGGGGCTGGGCTATGCTTTCCAAACTATCTTGAAAGATATGAGCAAAAAGAGAAATCTCTGAGTGGACTTGAGAGGCAGATCTGCTTTGCATGTATTACAATTTGTTGCTGCACTGTTCTGACACACTGCACTGTGAAATATTCTAGCTGTGCTGCAGGAAAGGCTAAGGTTTCTTGTCCTGCAAGATATGTCTTAATGTAGCGTTCTACTGTCAGTAAATAACCAGAATAACACAATCATGGGCCATGGAAAGCCATTTTTCTATATAAGGCACTATGAAAAAGCCAGGAATCCCACTCTGTGCCTCAGCATTGTCCAAATGCTCCTTGAGCTCTGTCAGGCTGGGGCTCTGCCCACTGCCCCGGGGGGCCTGTTCACAGCCCAACCACCCTCTGGGGTGGAAAAGGGGAAAACCTTTTCCTGATATCCAGGTAAACCTCCCCTGACACAGCCCCAGCCGTTCCCTTGTTCCTGACCCTGGTTACAGGGAGCAGGGATCAGTGCTGCTTGTCCTCTGCCCATCATGAGGAAGCTGTAGGGTCTATGAAGTCTCCCCTCAGTCTCTTCTTCTCCAGACTGAACCAAGTGACCTCAGCTGCCACTTGTACGCTTTATATCCTTCATTGTCAGACTGGGACTGAAGGTTCAGTTCCCCAGGGCAATGTTTGAGTGTGAGGTTTGCCTTCAAACCTGCCTTTGGCTCAGAAAAGTGCCTATTTTTCATTTTTGCTGAGTGGCAACAGAGTTTCAACAGGAGGAGAAAGGGTAAAGCCATTCCTTGTGGCTTTATCCGGGTGGGAAGAGAGGTGGGACTGTCCTTGTGCCAGCTCTGTAGATGTGTGCTGATTTCAGGAAACGATGAACTTGCACTTTGAGCCTCCTGGCTTGGGTGAACTCCATACCCAGCCTGTGCTCTGAGGTGAGGAACTGTCCCAGGCCATTGAAGAACTGAACACTGGTGCCATGGAGCAAAACATCAGCTCTTGAGGAACGCTGGATGTGTCCTGCAGCATTCCTAAGACAGTGTTAAACTCGAGTGAGGGTCCTGCAATCCTGCCTTGGCACCAGTGCTTGAGCTGCTCCCACGAGCAGCATGTGAATCCCTGAGCTTGTGCAGCCAAACCAACACACAATTCCCTGTTATTCACCCCACCTCTAAATAACCACAATAAGTGGGATGCAATTCCTCAGTCTCTTCACATGCCTAATTCCCAACGACTTCAATGAGCATTCCTGCCAGAGACAGAGCTGTGGAATTACTTCTAACAACTGGCATGACTTAACTTGTTCCTTCTTATAACTTTATGGTTTACTTACATGTCAAATTCTATTTTCTGGATTAGCAGAATGAATATAATAACCCTCTTTCTTCAAGTAGGTCAGAGTTTTCCTCTTTTCTGCGGGGCAAATTACTGTAAAATGTGAACATTTCATGGATTCTCTTTTCCATATTTTGGTGCCTGTCATGTGGAGTATTTTAGATATCTACAGGTAACTACATAGTACACATTAAGCTTCTGCTTTCCCTTTTTTATTCACATAAAATACTTCATCTAGCTGAGAGCAATTCTTCCAAGATCTATAGAAATAGCTGCTACTGTGCACAATGTGAATGGTTTAAAATTCCAACTTGATAGTGTTTAAAGAAGAAAAGTTGTTATTTTCTGTGTCTTGATAATAAATACTAAAAACGAAGGAAGAAAGTGAGCCATGACACTGATCCTACATAAAACTGATCAGGTTTAAATTAAACAGAGCTTTGAAAGCAGTTTCTCTCAGGTCTTGATTAACCAGATTCCAGTTTGAGAGTTATTTTAGAATTATAATTTTTAATCTAAGAAACAGTTTGTATCAGCTTTAAAAAATACATTTACATATAGTATCTGTGCATCCCCCATGATGTCTGTATTTCTTCTTTCAGATCTTACAGAATCCAGGAACAAGCAAGCTTTTACTTGCTTGAGGGTTGCTTGTTTGTTTATTTGCTTGTTTTTGAATCTCTGCCTTCCAGACAGGAATCTGCTGTTTTCCTGCATGTCTGGCTTCTCTGTCTTCTTCTGCAACCACCTCTGAGGGCAGTTTGCCTCCAGCTCCGCGAGGCAGAGCTGAGCCCAAGCTCAGCTTGGAACTTCTACTGATCTTGGTTGCCTTTAGTTTGCATTCTTTACATTTTCAGATGTGTATTTCCCTTATATGATATGTGCTACTCAATCCTTTGGACAGGTTTTGTTCTTTCTATACTTTTCTGCTTATTGTGAAAAGAACATGTTTGGATGAATCTAAACCAATTTGGAGGTGAGCTTAAGAATAAGTGCATTTAAAGGCAGGTAAAAGGCAGCTCTTGAGATGAGTCTATAAAAGATGAAAGGGATGTAGCTCCCAGCATGCTATTTTTTGTGGCTAAATAGGTAGAAGACATCATTAGCATGACCTGAGGTAACAGTTAAGTGATCTGCCATGGTAATGAAATGTCAATGTAAAAAACAATCCAACCTTGAACCAACATTTCTTACCTGGGGAAATCCCATTGATCTAACGGATTGCAAATCCTGGACCGTGTCCTGTAAGACTATTTAAGAAACGTGAGTATGCAACAAACAAAATGATGTGATTTTTGCCTTAAATCAGAGATTGTAGAATCACAGTTTGGGCTGGAAGGGACATTAATGATCATCCAAACTCGCTTGCCATGGGCAGGGACACCTTCCACTATCCCAGGTTGTTCCAAGCCCTGACCAACCTGGCCTTGGACACTTCCAGGGATCCAGGGGCAGCCATCTGGGCAGTTTCTCTGGGCAACCCATGCCAGGCCCTCACCACCCTCATAGGCAGGAATTTCTTCCTAAGATCCAATCCAGACCTACTCTCTGGCACTGGGAAGCCACTCCCTTGTCCTGTCACTCCAGGCCTTTGTCCAAAGTTTCTCCCCATCCTTCTTGTCAGCTCCCTTCAGGTACTGGAAGGCCTCAGTTAGGTCACCCCAAAACTTCTCCAGGCTGAACAATCCCAATTCTCTCAGCCTTTCCTCACAGCAGAGATGCTCCATCCCTCTGATCACATTGGTGGCCTCCTCTGGACTTGTTCCAGCAGGCTCTTGTCCATCCTGTGCTGAGGATCCCAAAGCTGGATGCAGAACTCCAGGTGGGATCTCACCAGAGTGGATTAGAGAGGCAGAATGAACTGGGACAATGTGTAATACTCAAAGCAGAGAGGTCATTGCTTATTCTCAGCCCTAAAATTTTAGGTTTTTCACAAAAAAATCATAACTTTAACTAGAAATAAAAGGGTTTCAATAGCTCCTAGATAATAACTGCGTCTGGACTTAAGAAACTGAGCAGAGTACAACTGTGTATTCATTCAGCAGTCATGACTCTGAAATGTATTTTGCAATTTAGCACCTCAGGCACAACCTTTTGGTGCTTTATGAACTCAGCTTTGGCAGCAGATGCAGGGCACTGTTTGCTGGCAGAATTGGGCTAGTAGGAGACACATACATATTAGCAAATTGAGCCTAACTCTTTGTGTGTTTGTAAAGGGCTCAACATCGTCTGTTCTCCTCCCAGCCCTCGCTGCATCAAGCTGACTGCACATTGGGAAAATTTTCTCTGGGGGCATTGTTCTTCAAAGGCATAAGTGGTGCTGCTCCCTGCCATCCAAGGTTTGAACAATTTGGTTAGAAGATATGACAAGGTTCAGGAATATTTTCAAATGGCTTGCTTTACTGAGGGGAAGCTATGCAAATTCTCTGTGTGTCAACTAGGATATCATGGTTTCTTTGTGGAAGAAATAAATTCCTTTCCAACATTGATTAATTTCTCAGGGTGATCTATGGACAAAGAGCAAGAGGCACACAGAAGTTATCACTGCTAAGACTGAGGGGGGTCTTGGTCTGGCTTTTTTTTCTTTTTTTTCTTTTTCTTTCTTTTTTTTTTTTTTTTTTTTTTTTTTTTTTGTTGCTCTTCCTAGTGAGGTGGATATAACAAAAAGAGAAATATTGTCTGTTTTCTTCTGTACTCTGCTCTTGTAAGATCCCACCTGGAATGCTGGAGCAAGCCCAGGGGAGGGCACAGCAATGATTACAAGGATGGAACACCTCTCCTATGAGTAAAGGCTGAGAGAATTAGAATTCAAATTATTCAGCCTGGAGAAGAGAAGGCTCCAGGGAGACCTCAGAGCCCCTTCCAGTACCTAAAGGAGATCCAAGAGATCTGGAGAGGGACTTGGAACAAGCACATGGAGGGATAGGACACAGGGAGTGGCTTCCCATTGCCGGAGGACAGGGATGGATGGGATGTTGGGAAGGAATTGTTTCCTGGGAGGGTGGGCAGGCCCTGGCACAGGGTTCCCAGAGAAGCTGTGGCTGCCCCTGGATCTCTGGCAGTGCCCAAGGCCAGGCTGGATGGGACTTGGAGCAACCTGAGATAGTGGAAGGTGTCTCTGCCCGAGGTAGCAGATGGAACTGGATGGGATTTAAGGTCCTTTCCAACCCAAACCAGTCTATGATTTTTTTGGATAAAACCAGAATGTATTTATGAAACACACCTCACAGTTCCCCTTAAACGTCCAGATCTTCTGGTTACAACATGCTCTCCAGGTGTAATTTAGCCGGGGGAAAGGTCAGGGTTGCGCTGGCTCGTTCCAGCCTGTCCCTGCTCATCTGCTGGTCCCAGCTCAAAGCTCCTGCTCAGAGCACGTCAGAACCTCCTGGACCTCACTCCCCCCACATTCCCTCCCTCTCTCCCAAGGCAGCAGAGCCTGAAGTTCGGGGTTCCATCAATGCCCTTCCATGTGGAGAAGGGCAGGGCATGGGTACGCTGAAGGGACCGTGATAGACTGGTGGACTGGGGAGGAGATTGGTGCGTGTAGGCAAAAACACCTGGCACAGGAGCTTCATGAGGAATTCCTCAGCAAAATTAGTGAATCCCTGGCTGTTATTTCGAATTATTTTCTGTTAGCCATATATTAAAAGGTCGGGGAAAAGCTCATGCACGTCTTCTGGGAAGAGAAAGGTCAGGGCTGAGCACACACAGAGCGCTTGCCATCACGTCCCTGGGGAACCTGCAGCTGCTAGTGGAGTTACCAACACCATCCGACATCTCCCATTCCCAGGAATGTTTTCCCAATTTCTCTCAATTTTTTTTTTTTTTGTCAGTGCTCGCCCTTTTCTACAGTGACTTCCTCGAGGGCTTAAGCGCGGCTGAGCGATGACAGCGGCGGGAGCACGCTGGGGCGGAGCCGAGGGGCTCATCCCGCCAGGGTGTGGGGGCTTCTGTGGCTACAAAGATCGTTCCCAAGGCTAAATCGGCAGAGGAGAGCCGAGTCCCCAGTCTGACGAGCGATGTCGGTGTGAGGGATGGGGGAAGGCGGTGAGGTAAGGGGGAACGGAGCCCTCGCTCTGAGGGCCGGGGGTGCCGGTGTGAGGGATGAGGGAAGGCGGTGAGGGAAGGGGGAACGGAGCCCTCGCTCTGAGGGCCGGGGGGTGCCGGTGTGAGGGATGGCGGAAGGCGGTGAGGGAAGGGGGAACGGAGCCCTCGCTCTGAGGGCCGGGGAGTGCCGGTGTGAGGGATGGTGGAAGGCGGTGAGGGAAGGGGGAACGGAGCCCTCGCTCTGAGGCCGGGGGGCTGCGGCGGGCGGGCCCGAGGGCACCGCCCCTGAGGGGCACGGGTGGGCAGGGCTCTGACTCGCGCGCGCCCGCCAATGGGGAGCCCTCGCGCCAAGGGGTGGTGCCGCAGCGCGTGGGCGGTGGCTGCCAATCAGCCCCCACAGCCAATCGGCGGACTCAATTTCTGTGACGTTAACGGGAGGGGCGGGGCGAGGAGCGGTGACAGTGGCCCGCGGCCGCATCCGCCTTTTATCCGCGGGCCCCGGCACCGGCAGCACCTCCGGCACCGGCAGCACCTCCGGCACCTCCAGCAGCAGCTCCGGCACTTCCAGCAGCACCAGGTACGGCCCGTCCTGCCCTCGGGGGCCATTCTTGCCTCTCTGCGGGCCACCGTGCCCCGGTTCTGTCCCGCTGCAGCCGGCCCCGTCGGCAAGGCCCCGGCAGCGCTGTCGTTGTGCGGGGAGCGAGGGAGGTGACAGCCCGTTCCCTCTTCTGTGCCTGTGGCGGCGATGCCACATCCTTGCCTCTGCAGTGTCTTTGACCGTGGCCGGGGAGATGGCGAGGATCTGGTATTTCACCGCTTTTTTTTTTTTTTTTTTTTTTTTCTTCCTGGAGAAAAGAAGGCTTAAAGGGAACCTTATCCCTTTCTACAATTCCCTGAAAGGGGACTGTAGCCAGGTAGGGATCGGGCTCTTCTCCCAGGTAACAAGTGCCATGAGGAGAGGAAATGGGCTCAAACTGTGCCAGAGGAGGTTCAGGTTGGGCATCAGGAGGAAATTCTTCACTGAAAGGGTGATTAGACATTGGAAGGGGCTGCGGTGGTGGAGCCGCCATCCCTGGAGGTGTTTAAAGGAAGGACTGGGCTGGTGACAAGGTGGGGATTGGGGACAAGGTTGGACTCGGTGATCTCAGAGGTCTTTTCCAGCCTCAGTGATTCTGTGATCCTGCAATCCTTGCCTGCCAGCCTGGGTCCTGAGCTGTTCCTGCTGTGATGCTGGTCTGCAGAGGTAGCTTGGCATGTCCATACTGATGTCCCCCCTGCTTGTCCCCTTGAGCTTTCACCCCCCTTTGATTCAGCTGGTAGAGGCTGCAGTGTGGCAGCGATTCCTCTCTGCTCTATCAGCATGAACCTGAGCGTTTTCATGTGCTCCACAATATCCCCCATTTACCTTGGGGTGTTTTCCAGTGTCAGGTACATACAGCCATTCAATTTACCTGTGCAATCTGCAGGCTCCTGTCTGGATAATCTTGCTCAACAGCTGAGCAAAGCTGTTCAAGTGTTTTACAGCTGTGTTTTGAGTTGTTTTTCTATTCTGATGCAAGACTTCTTCCAGTTGGTGTAATTCCCTGGCTTCTGATTCCTGTACTGCCTGCTGCAGTGCACGATCATATTTCTCGCACTTGGTAATGAGTTTGATTTTATTTCATTTTGTTTGCTTGGGTTTTTTCCTTATTATGCCCCTCCTTTTTTCAGGAATTCCTGTTCACCTTGTCTTGCTGATCATCAACCCCAAATTTTCCCCCTCCTTTAACTCCAGATTCATCTGTAATTCCCAGCTTTACTCAGCTCTTCTCCATGTAACCTTCCACATCTTGGCTAAGGTGATGTGGCCTCACTAGTACAGTTTGCAGGGCAATTCCCTTCATGCAGGAAAAAGCCCTTTAAAAAAAATCTGATTCATATTTTCTAGTATGCAAGAAGTAAAACAGGAACCTCAAACTGGGGATCTGTGATCCTTCATGCAGAGAGGTACCTCTGATACAGGGCAGATAAGAGCTTAACTTTTTTCTACCTTTCATTTCAGGAATGTCTGGCAGATCTCCAAAATATAGAAGCTTGGGTAGGGAAGCTTGATAGGATTAGCTGCTCTGCCATGGAGGTGTGCCAGGGGCCAGGATGTCACAGGTCAATTGCATTTTAGGGGTTGAGCAGGTTGAACTTTTGAGTCATCAATTTTTTTTTTTCCTTGCACAGAGAAGTATTTGTCTTTTTTGTTTGCAAAATCCTTGAGTAACAATCTTCAAAAGTATTAACACAAAGCGCTAATCTTTAACAGCTGGAAACATGCCCAGAGCTGTGCAGCATTCAGCTCTGGCTGGAATGGAGAGTACTGACTCTTCCTAAACACTTGGATTTTGGTAGATGGAGAATGAAGTCTTGGCTTTGGTTAGAAGTGAGGAGCAGCAAAGTAATACCTGAGGAGTCTGCTGAAAGAAACGCCTCTCTGTTCAAGGCAACACATTAAGGGTGTGGATTTTTTCCAAAATAAATCAGGGATAAATCTGTGACTTATAATGCTTCTGTCTTCTGCAAGCAGCCTGAAATAACAGCACCTTTGTGTAAGCCATCCTTGCATCCTCCTGCTGGTTTTTAATGCCTGGGTAGGTTTTGCAGTCTGCTCCTCTTGGCTGGTGCAGCAGTGTCCAGGCTGCTCAGCTCTTTACTCTGCTATGGAGTGTGTTACAGGGAGGCTGCATTTGATAAGCAGAACACTTGTTGTGATCTGTGACCCTCCTCTGGGGTTTAATCCTTTTTCCAGTCTCTAAGTGTGATGTTCTGTGAGACCAGAAACTTGAGCTTTGGCAACTCTTGGCTCTCTGCTGTGGGAAGAGCTTCCTCAAACAGCTTTTCAAGTGCCAACTCACATCCCCTTCTCTGGGAAGCATTTTTATATTGACTGAGCAAGCATGGAGAAGAAATCAAAGTGGGTTATCCCTAAATGTTGGAAGTCCAAGGTTATGTATTCAGGGGAAATTGCTGGGAAAATACAGAGTGCTCTAATGAATCATTAATAACTGTCATACTCTTTACTTTCCATTTATTTTTTGATCCCAGAATGGTTTGGGTTGGAAGGGACCTTAAAGCTCATCCAGTACCATGGGAAGGGACACCTTTCACTATCTCAGGTTGCTCCAAGCCCCATCCAACCTGGCATTGGACACTTCCAGGGATACCCTCTATTGTGGAAGTTTGTGACATGATTTGTCTGATGACAACCTGGTAGAGAATGGGCATGTCAACAGAACAAGAAATTGGATGAACTTAACTTTCTTACTGTAGTTTATATCAGTAAATCAGAATTTAAGGCGCAGTGAAAAAGGAACACTTACAGGAAGAATGATGTAACTGGTTCCTAGACTTGCTGAGTCACACAGTTTAGTTCTCTTTCTGTTTCTGTAAGTGTAGAGAATAGAAAAAATTACTTTTTTGATGTTAATCCCATGTTAATTTATACTTCATATAAGCCTTCTTGGCTGAATTGCAAAATAGTTGAGGAACCTATAATCCTGGCAGTAAGTAAAACCACTTCAATCGTGTCAGACATTTCTTCTGAAGTGTTCTTAGTGCTAATTATTTAACTTTCTTCATTTTTTTCCTCCCTCCAGATCTGTATCAGATTTCCTCAAGTCCACCATGCTTTCCAAGCTAACCCGCTCGCAGAACCTGGCTGTTCTCTGCCGAGGCCTCCACTCCTCACTGAGCTCTGCTACCTCAGTTGCTCCTAAAAAAACCATTCAGGGCTCCCTCTCCTCGGACTTAATTTTTGAACGTGAGGCCAAATACGGTGCCCACAACTATCACCCGCTGCCTGTTGCTCTGGAAAGAGGAAAAGGTATTTTATTTAGGATTTTCCTGGAGGTTGTAGGTGAGGCGTGTCTGTGTAGGTGAATGAGATCATGGCAGAATGATTTTTGACCTGATTGATTTCTGAATTTTTTTGGGAGGTTTTTTTTTTTTTTTTGTTTTTGTTTTTGTTTTTGTTTTTTTTTTTGTTTGGTTTGGTTTGGTTTGGTTTGGTTTTTTGGGGCTTTTTTGTTTTTTTTGGGGGGATGGGATTGAGATCATTGATGAAATAAAGCCAGCTAACTGTAAATTAGAGAGCTGGATCATTATGCATAAGGGCACCTGAAAAAAACGTGGTGTCTCTAAAATGATTTAAAAGGTTGATAATTTCCAGAATTAACCCAGCAAGAAAAATTTCAATCAACTTAATTTCTTGTGTTGCCTTGTGTGGAGAGGTTTAATGTTAATGTGAACATGAAAAGGTGCATTGGAACCCTATCTAAGTCCTTGTGGGCTGTTCATGTATTATGACTTAATTTAAATTTACTCTGATCTTTAATTATGTTTGAGGAACCTTTTTTGTTTTGTGTCTTCTTTTATTTTGGGTACTGACCACAGGTTTGCTTTCCCAGGTGTTTATGTGTGGGATGTTGAAGGTAGAAAGTATTTTGACTTTCTGAGTGCTTACAGTGCAGTCAACCAAGGCCACTGTCACCCAAAAATCGTGGATGCTCTGAAAGCCCAGTCTGAAAAACTGACCCTGACATCCAGGGCATTCTACAACGATGTCCTTGGGGAATATGAAGAGATGGTCACCAAAATGTTCAATTATAACAAAGTTCTTCCAATGAACACAGGTAAAGAAATACTTTGTTTCCATTTTAGTTCTTCTCTCTGGGATTCAATGGTGATGTAACATTTGCTGCTGCACTGATGGCCTGTTTCATGGGTAAAACTGATAATGCTTTAAATAAATAAATAAAACTGCTGCTTTATGTTTTAGGAGTGGAAGCTGGAGAAACTGCCTGTAAACTGGCTCGGAAATGGGCTTACACTGTGAAAGGAATTCCAAAATACAAAGCTAAAATCATTTTTGCAGGTATGTAAAGTGTGTGCTTTGAGTTGAGGATCTGGACACTGGCTTAACTGGGAGGCAGCCTGCAGTCACAGGGAAAGAACATCCACTCCTCCATGCTCTTTTAATCACTTAAAGTGCAGTGATTTTTATTCCTGAGTTGTTGTTCCTACATAACTTTTTTATGGATTAATTCCTCAGATTGGTGTCACACCTGTCACAGATTGCACAAAAGTGTTAAGCTGCCCTCTTGGCTTCACCTACCAGGACTTTTCTGTCCTGCATTCTCCAGGCCTTCCAGAAATTGGCATTACCCCAGTAAAGCCATACTGGAGCCTTGATCATATAATGAAAGTAAAAGCAACACTGCTAAAGTAAATAATGAACCCTGATTCTCTGTTGGGATATTTTCTCCCTTTACCTGCCTGCCCTGCTTGGCTCTGTAACAGGGAGAAGTTACCAGGTCCTGAAGAGACTTCTGATTTATTTAAACAACAACAAAAAAATTATCCATATACACTTAAAAAAAATCTTACATTTAGTATTCTTTGGCTACAGATAAAAGCAATTTTGTTTAATGGTTCTGTATTTTAGAAAACCTTCCAGAATAAAGTTTACTATTTAAATACTGACTTTTTTTTTTTTTGTAGATGCAAATACTATTTTTAACTTTTGGTACACGTAGTAGCCATAAATGTCATTAGGCAGCATTTATAAATTGCAGTGCGTACTTGAATTTTGCTTTATGGTTTCTGGAAATGAATGGAGATTTTTTATCTTTTTTTTATGTTTTCTGGGAATTCTTTGAACAAATATTTCTCCTTTTTTCTCTTCTCAGTGTATTTAATTTTGCTCTTCAGACAACTTTTAGTAAGTGTTTTCTCATTTTGATAAAGAGGATGTGCTTCCCATTTTGGCAGAAAAAAGCTCTTTTGGAGAGCTAAGAAATTACTTTGATGATCAGTTTACAAAGAACTTGACACAGACTCTGCTGGACAGTGAGCTGTGAAAACACTGAACCCTTCATCTTCCTGAGTTTCATTAGCACCTTATTATTGATTAGTGAGAGTCTCTTGTTTTAACTGGATATTAAAATGAGGACATGATTGTCTTGGTAATGGATATGTCAGCTCCTGGACATTTTAACTGATGTTTCTGAATAAAATAGTGCAAATCACAATACTTTTAGATATGTAAATAGGTCCTTCTGGAACTTTGAAATGCACAGAAATATATATTTTCTGATTTGGCCTTACTGACAGCTTTGTTTTTAGGACTTAAATTATTCATTGTGTTTATTTTCTCCCCTACATTTTATAAGTAATAATTGCATTAAAGCCGAACATTATCACTAAAAAGATGTTACTGGAGTTATCTGCAGTTTTCCAGATTACTAACAAAACTTAAGGAAATTATTTTGTATAGTTGTCAGGTTTTAAAGTGTAATTTTTTAAATTTTTTTTTTGATATGTGCTCTTGATATAGCAGCAGAATATATTTATGGTACTAATACAAAACGCTAACAATTAGGTGGAGGATGTTAGTATCTTGTTAGATAACCCCTAAAATACATCACCAAGTGGAAAGTGGGATGTCCTTTAAAGTGTTCTGGATCTTGGTCAGTTTTGTATTAATTTCCCCCCCCCTTTTTTTTTTTTCCAGCTGGCAACTTCTGGGGCAGGACAATGTCTGCCATCTCCAGTTCCACTGACCCATCCAGCTATGATGGCTTTGGGCCCTTCATGCCAGGATTTGAAGTGATCCCATACAATGATCTACCAGCTCTTGAGGTATTTGACCATTTTTTCTTCTCTTGTATGAAGTCATTTTACAATGTCTCTTTGGTAAATAGCAAGGAAAATCAAAAGTTTATACTTGGAAAAATGTTCTTTGACATGAAGATATCTGTAAGTAGATGCATATAAGGAATGTGTTTGTTATAGTCATGTATAGGAAATATGGATAGATTCTGCTTTGGCTTTGATTTTCAGTTATGCTTTAGGATGTGAGAGGAAAACTACATGATCTGTTTGATTTTCCAGCCAGTGGAAATGTCCCTGTCCATGGCAAGAACTGGGATGGGATGAGCTTTAAGGTTCCTTCCCAACTAAACTATCCTGTGATTCTATGACTAGAATTCACTGCAGTTGCAAATATTTATTTCCAGTTTCACAGCATCCTTATAACCGTGCCAGGCTGCTGTTTCACTTTCACAAGCTCCTGAAATGCCAGTGATTTCCAGTATTTTCTGAAATTAATCCTGCAAACAGCTGTTAAAGCTGTCGGGGAGGGGTGGCCTTGATTAGGTACCATTTCTGTGAGTAAAAACCTCTCTTCCTGTTGGGTCTGCTTCATACAAGTCAGCGGGCTTTGGAGATTTAGGGATTATAGGAGAGAGCTGCTTTTCTCCTTGGAGCTGGGTTAGGGGACACAGAGGTCTCTCAGTGGGTCGTAGCTGCACTGTGGAAAAACCTGTTCAGGTTTGAACCTACATCAGGCTGCCCATGGTGACACCCCTGCAAGTATTTAATGCCTTCATTAGAGCTGAATTCATCTGCTCCTGGGGAAATGCTGAGAAAAACTGTAGTAAATTCATGCTGGGAATCATTAGATCTCCTGTGCCTTGTGGACTTCTAAAGCTTTTTGAACTTGATAGTGCAGGAATGTACCCGTGGACTTTGTTTTAAGGTAAAATGTTCTGGAGGGGCTCCGTTCTTCTTTTTAAGGGAAGAGTTGAGCAATTGTTTGTATTGTAAGGGGTAATATGAAACTGAGGGTATTTCTGAAGTGATTTATGAACTGATCTGATAAACTGCTTGTCTGGGTTTGCAGTCTGCAAGGTTTGTACCTTCCCAAGCAAGCACAGCAGCTGATTTTACACTGCCAGCAGTGACACAGCATTGGAACTGAAGTGGCACTCAGAGAGAGCTGCCTGACAGGAATGCAGTTCTCATGCTTTGAGGAAAAACACCAGGGCTAGAATCAGGTTCTGCTACGTGTATTTTCTGTATTTGACCTGAATAAAAGCTTCTTTTTGTCTCTCCTCTCCCTATGCCCAACCTTGCAGCGGGCCCTCCAAGACCCCAACGTGGCAGCTTTCATGGTGGAACCAATTCAAGGGGAAGCAGGTGTGATTGTTCCTGACAAAGGCTACCTCACAGGAGTGAGGGACCTCTGCACAAAACACAATGTGAGACTTCACTGTAACCTTAAACATTAAACACTTAACACTGTGTTTACTGGTGTAACTTGTACACCCTTCCATGCAAGGTGTAGAACTTCATATGCTATTTAATAATTCCCTTTTCTTTCAGTGGAATAATGCAGGGATACCTCTTGTGTTTCCTGGTGATATCTCACTAAAAAGTACTTTTTAGCATTTTTAGTATTTTTCACTATTTCTTACTATTGTCACTGATTTAAGTTTCTAATTAATATTCTTCAACTTAATTTAATTTCTAATTTCTTTTCCACATTAAAAGTTTCCACATTACCATGGCTATCCAGGACCTTTGTTGCTGAGGTGCATAACTGCTACCAAGAATCAGTAACAAAAACAGATCACAGAATGAAACACAGAAGAAAATGGTTATCAGTGACCTCTGATTAAAATCAGTAGTCTCTGTTCCAATAGAATTCAGATTTCTAATTTGTAAGTGCTACTCATAATTCTTTTCGTATCTTCAAAGGAAGATATTGACATATTATTAATAAAGTTGCCTTCATTATTTCTGTGATATCTCAAAAAATTTTGTATTGTTGGAATTGGGTTAGGAATGACAGTGAAAGTAATTCCCTGTTCTGTTTGGATTTTTCTTCTCTTTAAAGGTTCTGTTTATTGCTGATGAAATACAGACTGGTTTAGCCAGAACAGGGAAAATGCTGGCTATTGACCATGAAAATGTGAGACCTGATATAATTCTTCTTGGAAAGGCCCTTTCTGGTGGCTTATACCCTGTGAGTACCAAAGAAATACCAATAATTTAAGGTAATATCAAATTATTCAAACATTTGTTGAATAATCTTTTTTTTTTTCCTTAGCCATCAACACTGAAAATCTGCCAGTTGGAAGAACAATAAATGTGATGTTTGTTGTACTTGGAAATTGTTGTTTGCAAGACTAACTACAATTTATGACCAGACAGTCCAACTTGAGAGAGACATAATAAAATAATGGAATACCTAATAGTACCTTTATAGCTGAACAACTGGCATTATTTCATTTGTCTGGCATGCCTGCATGGCTGATTTTATCCTCTTGGAGTGACTTAAATTCCTGCTGATTAGGCTGGAAATTACAATGCAATGCCTTGAACTATTTTGGCCAACTGACAGGATTTCTGAGTTGTTAAACCAAGTATTGAAGCTTAAACTCTTGAAATAATACTCAGTTTGGAGAAATTCCCCTCAGCTGTGATTGCAACTCGTGTTACCACTATAGCTAAGTGTATTTAAGGGATTCATTATGGGATTGTCAGATCTAGTTGGGAATGTAAATGTAATTTATCACCATAGGCTGAACATTTCCTGAGCTTTCAGGGAAAGTTTGCTTCAGAGATATTTCCTGTTCTAAATATGTGAATTTGCTGCCCTTCCCATTTTAGGTCTCAGCAGTGCTGTGTGATGATGAAGTTATGCTGACCATTAAACCTGGTGAACATGGATCCACATATGGAGGAAATCCATTGGCTTGCCGTGTGGCAATGGCAGCACTGGAGGTTTGTGTGTGGGGACAGAGATCTGGAATCCAAATTAGAAAGGCTTTCATGATCTTTGCTTAAAAAAAGGGTATTATTTTTCATGCCATGAGTAGAAATCTAGCTTTAAATAAGAATGGAAGATTGTTAGTGGTGATCTGTAGATCCTAAAACAAATTTTAGATTTTTTTTTTATTGGAAATGTGTCCTACTTCCTGTGTTCTTATGATCTTAATGTCTTAAATGTCAAAATAAGATTTATCTAGGGGAAGTTTCAGAGCAATGATGTAGATTTGTTTTAATACCTTCACTAATTTTGTGGAGACATTTTGAAATTGGCTTATTTTACTATATCAGCAGAAGCTGCTGCTCTGTGAGCTTGAGAACAGGTATGGATCTCAAAGAGAAACTACAGTGTTCTGTCCAGAAGGTGCAATTCAATTATTTTGTGACTGCTTAATTGATTACACTGATGCAGGTCACACAGAAAAACCTCATCACTTAGTACTCAGACTTGGACAGATTAAGGACCTTCAGAGGTTTACTGTTTGCTTGCAAATAACAGCAAACAAAGAGCAGTTAATTTAGAGTAAAACTTCAAAGACATTATTGTTTCTTGTAGACATGAATGAGTAAAGGCTCAATACCAACCTGCTGGGACTTGCAGCCTGTGCAGGGACACTGTGGCTGCAACAGCTTTTGTGTCTCAGCAGGTTCAGTGTCATTATCCATCCTTCCCCATGGTACATAAAACAAATGCAGTGCCCTTCAGCTGACTGTACATCTGACTTCTCTTTAGGTAATTGAAGAGGAAAACCTGGCAAAAAATGCAGAAATAATGGGTAATCTGCTAAGAAGTGAGCTCATGAAGACTCCATCCAATATTGTAACTGCTGTAAGAGGAAAAGGGCTCTTAAATGCAATCGTAATTCGGGAAACCAAAGGTGAGGAAATAAAATCAACTGCACAAACCCAGCGTGAAGTATTTTCAGCTTACTAAGTAGGCAGGGGATGGCATGTAGACAGGATGTTTGTGTTCAGAACATGGCTATAGGACTGTAGTACCCACTGAAAATGGGTTTCAGTTACTCTGTGCCATTAAAAATAGGGGGTTTTAACTAAGAAAAGCCGAACAATTGTTTTCAAATTATTTGAACTCTTTTATGATTTGATAATGTTCAAATCTGATGGTCAGTCTGCCTCCCAACAAATACCTTTATCTCTCCTCTTTGGAAGAAAACTGTCCACATCTGGAACACCAGTTCCTGCCAGGTTATGGGAGCACTGGCTGGGGTTAGTTGTTTTCAGAAGAGTTACAGGAGTACAATGAATACAGGAGGGTACAAAGAAGAAGAAAGTTAATGATAAAGAACAAGTTCCTAAGCAGTACCACCTTGAATTATATCAGAAATCTGAGTATCAAGGTACATGATCAAGGGATGAAGTGCTGTAGGAAGGTGGTGCCATTTTCCACGATCACGCGCTGAAATCCAGTTACATAAACATAACCTTGTCTGAAGTCCTTTCCACATATTCCCTTACCTCCTCTTCACATGGTTCCCCTTTTAAAATTCACTTTCAAGTCTAACTGAGTGCCAGACAAGCACTGAGCTGTGAAGGAGCAGAACTCTGTGTGCTGAGGCAAAGGGCAGCTCCGGAGCAGCGTCGCTCTGCGCCGATTCCGGAGAGCTACTCCCAGTGACCTCTCCCTTTGTGAACACCCTGCATCATCTCCCTGCCAGCTGGCAAACAGCACCACGTGCTGCAGGTGTGACACCTCTTGTGCTGTGCTGGGAATGTCCTCAATGTCCTGCTGATGTTCTCCCTCCCTCCCCTTGCAGACTACGATGCCTGGAAGGTGTGTCTGCGGCTCCGCGATAACGGGCTGCTGGCCAAGCCCACGCACGGCGACATCATCCGCCTGGCCCCGCCACTCGTCATCAAGGAGGATGAAATCAGAGAGTCCATCGAAATCATTCACAAGACCATCCTGTCTTTCTGAAAACATGGCTCTTACACTCTTGGCTGCTGCCTGGTCCAAGGGTTGGTCCTGGTCCATGTGTTGAAATGCGTGTGATGAAGGCCTGCTCTTGAAGCAAGCGTCTCTCTCATTCCTTTTGTCTAAGAGGACTTGACTATTAAAACATAGCTGTGTCTTTAATTTATAATGGCTCTGTAGAAAATACAGAATGATTTTGAAGTCTTTCCAGTCTTGGAATACTTGGAAATAAAGTTCTGTACATACTGAACAGCTAAGTCGGAATATTTGAGGGGAGATAACTATAGAAATCTGCTTAATTGTTCTAAGTCTTGGCCAAAGTTTAAAGTGTGATTTATAGATATATATTTAGGTTGCCTTGCGCTCTCATATCACTCTCCAAAACATGGCATTTGGCAAGTTTTGCCTCTCAGCAAGATATCTGTAGGATGGAAGCACTTACCATTGTGGGTGAATTTGTGTTTTTCACGTGCAGCTTGGAAAAAAATTCTAATGCTGAAGGTTTGACAAACTGAGTGTTACGCTGGTGAACTCGAGAAGCATCGAGCTGTGTTCTGTGTGTACAATGTTTTGATTGTATGACAAGAAATGCTGTTTTCAAGCCTGGTCTCGGTGTTTGGCTTTGCAATCTTGTAAAATAGATCTAAACATTTAGATCTGTTTTTACTGTTATGAAACTTTCTATCAGCTGGATGATTATATTAAAACATGTTTTGCATTAAAAAAAATACGCTGATGTGCAATGAAAATACTCTGGGTCTTCAAAAAGAGCAAACCTCATAGAAACTTGAAGTTTTAAATTTTTCCCAGCTGGTTTTAGCTGAACTAAACCCCAATTAATTATACAGTGCAAAGTGTTCCCTTTGCTGAGCATAGGAGTTAAGTACAGGCACATGCTCATAACTGTGAAGGGATAACTAATCCTTTGGGATTTGAAAGGCACCTTAGTTCATGGCAGTGACCCAGTGTGGTGGTTAGGATGATAGAACATTTTCCCTTCCTTATTTTGGGTGAGACAGAAAGATCTGTGTCCTGGTTTAGGGCAAATTTTGGGAGGAAACCTCTGAATGGGGTTCCTCTAGAAAGTAAATTTAAGTGGGCCCCCCCTAACTGGTTCAGGAAAAAAATTCCTCCGAGAAAAGTAGAAAAAACTGTTTATTCAACAAGCAAAGTGTTCACAAGCATTAAAAACATGAATAACACTAAACAATAAAACCTCTCATCATTCTGAGGAGAGATGGCAAAATTGAGAAAGTCCTTGCCGTGGGTTGTAGCTCAGCCCACCCCATCTCTCCTGGGCTGTCCTGGGCCCGGTGGGCTGCAGCTGTCAGCTCTGGGTGTTTCCTGGGTTTGCAGTCAGAGCAGGTTTGAACAGTTCCAAGAAAAAGAAAAAAAGAAAAAAAAAAAAAAAACCCAAACAAAAACAATAAACCAAAGTTCAGGGAACTTTTCTGCCTCAGCTAGCAAAAACTCACTAAAAAGCTAAGAAGAGTTTTTTTCCCATCTCCTCTGCAGACAGCACAGTTCAGGAGCAGAATGCGGAGGAGTGAGTGCAGTTTGTGCAAACTCCGTGCTGCTTCTTTCCCCCTCTTCGCTCTCAGAACCAGCCTGAAAGGTGCAGGACTTATTTCTGGGCTAACCAGCCGAATGGGGATACATCATAAAGCCAGCCCAGCACAAGGTGTCAGCTGTGGGTGAAGTAAGACCGAGCTCCATTTGGAAAAGCCTCCTCGCTGCAAGGCGTAAGGTGGCAGTGGGACTGTTCTCCTCAGGGACAGAGCTGCGTGTGCCCTTCCAAAGGCCGGGATAACCGGGAGGAAGCAGCCAGGGTTTGCAGGAATGAGGATGGCAGAGTGCAGGAACAGCCCCTGGAACTGGATACCGGAGGGGTGGGGAACGTGCTGGGAATGCGGGCCAGGCGGGAAGGAGGAGGGACTCGGGGCTCGGCAGGTCGGGATCCCCGAAACTTCCAGAAACCTCTCAGGCAGCCGACGTGGTGAGCGTTCCGTGTATTCGAACTAATTTCTGCAGGGCTTCCCTCTCTCCCCTGTGGGCACTGGCCTTTGGCAGAGTGGCTTTCCGCACATTAGGAATAAGATAAAAAAAATGCAGGAAGGTGTTGCCGAGGGAGTTCGACGTTTCTGAGAGCTGGGCTTGTGTAACCCGAGGGGCAAGGAGGGAAATACCTCAGAGAAACCATAGAGTAAAAACAGCACGTACTGGACAGCTTTCAGAGGCCCAAAAGGTAAATCTCCAAAACGCTTGGCAGCACACAAGTTTACTTTTTTTAAAGTTACAAGTTTGTCAAGGATGAAGGAGATGGTCGGGTCTGCTCCCCTGCCCCAGCTCTGCCACTGTTTGCCAGATTGCCAAAGGAGATCCCAGTCTGTGTTTTAGTGCTTCCCTGTCCTCACTGTCAGCAAATTTCAGCAAATTTCAGCAAATTTCCTGCCCCGTGTGTGTCACGCTGCCGCTGTGCCCCTCAGGCAGCAGAGCATTATTTTCCTTCTGTGCAACAGCCATCTACACCCCTAGAATTTGTTGTGGTTGTTGTTTCAGTTCCTACTCCTTTTCTGCTTAAAATTCTCTCTTTTTTTTCTTCCTCTCAAGATGCTGTTTCGTAGACCCCGTGCTGTCTGCAATTCCTGCTCCCCCATACCCTCACTAATGCTGGGAAGAGCCAGTCAAGTTCACATGGTTTGGGTGCTGTCCTGGAGTTTATGCCCAGTATTGTGGAGGATTTTTTTTTTGTTGTTGTTGTTGTTGAAACTGTTTCGAAGTACAGCTTTGAAGCTGTTTCCCCCCGGTTTTTTATTTGTGTAATAAAGAGGAATAGTATGTAAAATTCTGTGACTTGGCTTTCTTCATTTGTACTCTTTGAGAATATTTTTCTTCTGAAGATCATTTTGACTCAGATTTTACCCAACCCACTTTCTGGTGGCAGTTCGAATAGGCCAAGACTTTTCAGAACTTGAGGGTTTTTTTTCTTTTTCTCTAGCACACTATTGTTGAATCTCTGAGCTTTTAATTTATCTTTTAGTTGCTCCACAAGTCCAATTTTTTTTTTTTTTTGCAAGCTTATGAAAATCAGATTATGTGCAGCCTTTCCCAAGACAAGTCATCCTAAATTGCCCTTACATAATGACGGGGTAATTGAGTTTTCTGTTTTAACCTGAAAGCTCTCTGGCCCTTTTAAGTAAGCAAGGGCCAGGGTGTGTGTCTGGAACTAGAGCTAGAGCAGACAGAGGGTTTTGATGGTTTGGTTTATTACAGTTCAATGCCAGAACAAGTACAAAATTATATGTATTATTTCAGAAGTGAAGACAGATACTGGACGCCTCTTCTGAGATACTAAGCTTGTCACCAGCTAACCTCCACTTCAGAAACAATAAAAACCATGTTGGCAGCTGTTTTTGAGTTAGGAGGTGGAGCTGGATGACCAAAAGGAATGTCAGAGCTCCTCTTCTTCTTCTGTGCAAAGTGACAAAATGATAGGCTCTCAGAAAGCTCGTCTGCCTTTGGAATATCTTGTCTGCTTTGGGGGTTTGCTTCATCATAGAAAGTGGTTTTTGTGTCTTCTGGCAATCCTAAGCCGGGATTTGGCCAGTTGTCAGTGACACCGCTTAAACCTCTCAAACTCACATACTGCTGCTTGTATAACTAATGTGCTTGTAAAACCTGTCTGTGCTTTTGTTGTCTGGGATCTTAATTAGCCTCAGAAAATGTCTTCAGGGCTTTTATTCCCCAAAAAATGTAGACAACTAAAGTGCCCTTACCCGCTGACTGCCAGAAATCCAGTGCTCTGGGGTTTGTACTTGTTCCACTGATTGCTCAAATGGAGGTAGCTCAGCCAAAGGCTGGTGCTGAGCAAATCTTAATTTGAAGGAGGCCAAACTGAAAACAATTTACAAATTAGTGTAATGCACACGCTAAAATGTGCAAAGGGAATACATCTTTCATAAAATGAGTTTGGTTTTTGCATCATAACTTTGTAGGCAGTGAAAAAGTGAGAAGTGCAATCTCAGAGAATGTCCTTTCTGAACTTTCCTAGTACATTTTTTTAAAAACTTTGCATGAGGTAGAGATGCAAGTGTGGAAGTGGCATTGCTTTTTTCTGCTATAATTGAAATTTATCTTTAAAATGGCACTTGAAAGAGCTCTGTATTGCCTAGCCAGAGGGCTTAGTTTTCTTTAGCAAGAGCTGTACAGCAATAAAACTTTCTAAAGGCACAAATATGTAACTGCAAAATACTGCTTTTGAAAATTTGGCTGTAAAGGCTTAATCTGTCTCCAGCATATCAGTTGCGCATATTTTTGTGAAGTAGCTTGAGATGTTTCTTTAAATCAGGAATATGAACTGCTTTTCTAAATAAATAGTGACCCTGCCTTCAGTGCTGTGCAAACACGTGGAGGTAATCTAAGCACCCCAGGGCCAAACCAGCATTCCTGGGGCACCCCGGGCAGCCCTTGGCTTCACTGGGAGCTTTGTTTGTGGAAATAATTCCCAATTGTGCTGGCACCTGTGCACTTTGGCAAGGGAAGAACGTGTGGGTTTTGGCATGAAATCACTAAATATATATACTGGCATAAAAAGAAAAAATTACTCTGTGGGTAAATGTACACCAGGATTTAAGGGGACAATGTGAAACACCGAGAGGCAAGAACCACACAGTGAACAGGGGGAGATGGGAAAACATACAATGCAGGGTTTCCTTTTTCCCCCCCATTTCCTGCTGGCAATCTTAGGAATTGTGCTAATGGCATTGTCCTTGACCTGGGTTCTTTTCAGCTACAAACTCCATTAGTTTGTGTCGTCAGACAGTATTTTCTAAAGTTAACTAATCTATTTTGGTAATTTTTAATAGGACCCAAGTGCCTGGTGGTCATGACCGGGTAAAGAGCTGCACATCTTGAACCTGTTAGAATTTTCCATGATGAAACAATCTCTGGTTTGTTTGTCTTCTAACAACAATGTTGGGGGAATGAGTTAAGTAGAAAAGCAGATCTTAGTTATTTCTTTGTTCTTTTAAATTTGTTTTGTTTTGTTTTGTCTGCAGTTGCTTCTTCATCTTTTCCACCCTTCTAGCAGCAGGTGGAGCCAGAAGCTCGGCTTTAAACTGAGAGTGTATTGCTGGGTGGAGAGTTTTTGGAGTTGAGGAACTCCTGGGGGCTTGCTTTTGGGCTTTCCTAACACCAAAGTGTGACACAAGCTTCAGTCTCAGCTCTGGGCTCTGTCTCAGTGCATAACGTGTGCTGTGCAATCCTGTGGCTAATCTTGGGGGAAGGGGATTGTTGGAAGAATTCTTGTACCTCTAGTGTGGCAAATACCCAGCAATTCTGACTGATATGGACATAGGGACAACTGAGAGGAGAAGAAAAAGAGGCTTTCCATCTCACATCACTGAAGTAGAGCAAATGAGAAGGTGGAGATTCGAGACAAAATTTTAAGTAAACCTTTAAACTCGTGAGCTGCTTTCCCTGGGCCTCGCTGTCATGTTTCCATCCCAAGTGTGGGGCTTAACCAGTTTTAGTTGCTGTATTTGTGCAGTGAAAAGAAGTGTTTTGCTGAACATTCCCTCAGCAGGAAAAGCAGGCAAAAGAAAAAAATGTTACCAGATTAAAAATCCCTCCTAGCACCCTGGTGGGAAGCTCATGAAGCTTCAGTGTTGAGCATCACTTGTAAGGGGTCTTGAGGGTCACCAAATGCTTGAAAGTGGTAGCATTTCATGTAATCATTAAAGTTGTGAAAGACCTTTAAGATCAGCAAGTCCAACCTTACTGCTTTGCCTGTCAAACGTGGGGGTGTTGTTGGGGCCCTTGCAGTTGGATTGCTCAGGGCATAAAGGAAGAACAGCTGACCTAGGCCATGGGTTGGAATCCTCCTTTCTTTTTAATTTCCAGTTTAAGTTGTTGTGCTTTTCATTTTGTCCTTGAGGCAGCCCAGCGTGCTGAATGTACAGGTAAGAGGTGACCATCAGGAATCCTCTTCAGTTGTTGTTTTTCTCGAAGCTTTCTGTCCCTCTGCTCGGGCTTGCTTGGAGAAATCTGAGCAGAGATTGTGCTGTCTGGAAAATCCCCAGGCTGTTATCGGCACTAGTCCAAACAAATATGGGTAGAAAGCAACTCCTACTCATTCCTGTACAGAGTCCTAGTAATCTGCTATGATTTAGGCTGCAGAGGAAGCCCTCAAGAGTACTGACCCTTGGCACAGTGTGCAAACCAGAGGCCTGGACCTTGGATGAACTCCCAGACCTTCCCTGGGTCTGACACATGGGAGATCTAATCCTCAAACTAATACAGTCGGTTTGGAAGAGCTGTGAAATGAGAAAGGGGAATAATTACCTTCTAAACATTCAGTTCCCTGTCTATTGTAGGTATTTCTAGCAGGCACTGAGGCTGCCCTGCCTCAGATGAGCTGTGCTAGAGCCTAATTTTGTGTAAGGAATACAACTGTGGCTCAAATTGGCTGTCCTGGGAGGAATGACAGTGGTGTACATTCCATCTGGTGGTGTACATTCCATCTGGCTCTTGTTGCCAAGATGGCCAATGCCTGGGCAATGAAGTATTTGGCAATTAGGGCTGTGCTGAAGGAGCTTGGGCTTGCACAGATGTGGTGGAAATTTTCAAGTCATTTTTCCTTCTGAAGTCATCCTAAGACCACTGAGGGAGGTGTCCAGGAGTGTTTCCTTACATGCACCTCTTTGGGATAAGAACATCTATTTTCCAGTATTCCTTAATAGTTTTTGATCTTTTACACTTAAAAATCAGAAATCATTAAATATTAATTACTTGGTCTTTTGAAAGCATTTCTGAATAATGTGTTAGTAGAACAGAAACATTAATTTCCACCCCGATGGAGGCAGGAAAGCTGAGGAAAGCAAACTTCTACATATCACAACATTATAACAGAAAAGTCAAAAAAGACAGGGAAAATGAGGCTGCTGTATGAAAATACTGCTGGGTGCATTCCACTGCACCAGGTTGCCTATTCCTAGGGGAGGCTCTGTGTGTGCATGGACCAGAGCCATGTAATTGGGACATTTTGTATTGTCTGCAATAACTATATAAATAGTTGTAATGGACTGCAATAAATGCCAGGCAGTTGCTGTACAAACACAGCCGTGGCCTTGCTGATACAGTCTTTGATTTCTCCCTCTCATCTACAGGAACAGTTCCTTCATGTCAAGGCTAAAGGCAGTGGGAAAAAAAGGACTGGTGTTTGCATGCAGTGCAGTCTCAGCTAAAGAGCTCGGGTGGGAGCTCCCAGATCTGAAGTTAACCTTGGAAAGCACAAAAATGAAAACAAGGTGTTCCTGTGCAGCTGTTGCATTCAGAGCAGACCATACCTGCATCACTAAAGACATCAGGTGACAATAGAGTGGCCTCTCCAAGCAAACAAAGCTGCTTCTTGCTAGTGAAGGAGCTGTTGAAAGAATATAATTTTGGATGGCCATGCTCTTTGTGGCCCTGTGGAGATGAACTGGGGTCATGTAACGGGGTAAGGACTGATACCAATATTTATGTCCACAGGTATGAGGAACAGCTTGTCATGAGGCAACCTGGATGAACTTCCACCCTGGCAGAGAGGGCCCCTTGTTCTTTCAGACCCCTCATGGGGAGTGGGAGGCCAGGGGGAGCACAGGGTGCTCAGACATGGATGGGGGTGGCTTTTTCCCAGCTGAAAGTTGCCACTGTGTAATTCACACAACATGGGTTTGAGAAGGAACATTTTGGTTTAATCTAGTCCTCTGCCCACGCTGTTCTTCAGCAGGCTGGTGGGTGGTCACATGCTAAACCAATAGCAAGTAAATTAAAAACAAGAAGGGCTAACACCCATGGTGGTGTTTGGGACCTCCTTACCCATGTGGTACAGCTTTCCTTGTCTCATTGTGGCTGGGCCAGCTCTGCCCATGCAAACATGGTGTGCTTGGAACAGATGAGATCTCCATCCAAAAAACGAAAGTAGAACTACTGAGCAGAGGGAGAACAAGGCCTGGGGTGAAATCCAGCACTGTTACAGAAGTACTGGTGCCTGCCTTGCCTGCCTCATGAGACAGTCCTGAGGGTCTCCCTTCTCTCAGCAGAGCTAAAGTTTGGATCTTTGGAGAATGTGTTCTTGTAGTTTCAGAGAAAGCTGGGATGTGATCAATATTTATGTACAGAACAAGTAATGAGAATGTGAAAATCTGGAATAGCTCAGTGAAAGGAAGCACAGCTCACAGAGGTTGCACTGACTGATGAAGAAGCTTTGCAAAAACAGAATGAAAGTGCTAGCAGTGGCAGCAGATCACAGAGCTCCTTCCAGTCCCGCTTTCCAGGCTACTGCTCTCTCCAAAACCTGGGGAGCATTAAAAAAATGTGCTTCCTTTGCCCAAGGGGGTCTGAGCTGTCACCTTCTACTTCATTCCTTCTGTGCCTTGATTCCTTGCTCTAATCACCCAGGCCTTGGAGTACTCTTTATTCTCCTTTTAAGATGCCCCTTCACTTTTTATTAAGGCTAAATGCATCCCCTACTGGTGACCTTGTGAGCATCCAGAGGATCATCAGGAAGATCGTGTGGAGGTGGGCACTGAACATCTTGATGATATGAAACCTCTCTAGGGGTTTAAATAAAACTGTTTAAATGCAAGCCTTAACTTTCTGTTTATTAAAGGGTTTTCTTTCCTTCCCTTCCCTTCTCACAATTCCTCCCTTTAAATGATAATAAAAATAGGTACAGCTGGAGGCATTGAGATATGTAGGGTGGGGGAAGGAAGGGAGGTTAAAACAAGGAGAGGTAAGGAGGGATTAGGAGACCAGTTAGGGGAAGAGGGAGGAGGAGAGTTTTGGGGTTTTTCTTCAAAGGGGTTACAACAAGCCCGACCCTAAAGGTGGCTCTCTTTCCAGGGGAGAGTACCTCTATTACTATCAGACCTAACAGTCTCCATCACTCTCTTTTCCCTATCAACTAAAAAGATTTCCCCAATGGCTTTCTTGGAATAACGTAAAAGGTATATACTTGTAAGAAAAGTAACAAGGATAACTACAGAAACTCAAGCGGCAGCATAAAAAAAGGAATCAACCCATCCAGTATGTCCCACAGGTCCAACTGTGCTTTCAGCTTGCTTGGCATCCTTTCTGTTGTTTGGATCTTCCTTGTCCTTTTTTGACAGCTGGGTGCTTTTGGGATTGTTCACTGCCTGGCACTTGCTCTCCAGCAGATCCACCTGATCCTGCTGGGAATCATTTTATACTGTGAAATTGCAGATGGCGTGCCTGGTCTCCTGGGCTTCTGTGAAGTACTTGACTCCAGTCACGATCTGCCTCTTGGTGCTGATGATCTGCACCACCTGACTAGAGTGCATGTCTTCTCTGGCTCTGTTGAACTCTGTCAAGGTGAACTGCAGAGCATGCTTCAGCCCTTCGTTGTTTTCCTCATTTTCCTCCATCCTCAAAGGTCTGTGGGGAACTTCCCAGCCGTGGGGAGAGCTTATCCCATCCATCACACAGCATGTGTGATGAAAAGCAGGGCTGCTGCCAACATCACCACCTCCAGGTACTTTTTTGGCCACCATGGCTGTGCTTTACTAATATTTGTGTGGTTGGGAAAGGTTGGAAAGTTAAAAGAAGACAGGTGATTTATATAACTAGGCTTTAAAAAACTTTTTTCCAACTTTTTTCCACCTTCTCCCACCAACCCTCTCTCTTCCCTTTTTAATACTCAGAGAACAGTTGGAGGGGTCATGTGAGAGGGTTAGGGAAGGTTTGGTGTAGGGAACAGAAAGCTGGGATACAAGGATAGACAAGGTAACAGGAGGGATATTGAACTGGGAACTCCTTATTCAAACTGGGATTTGTCAGGACTTCTGCCTTTGCTGCAGGCTGGGTTGGTGGTGGAGAAAGACTCATTCAATAATAATAATGAGTGAGTCTCTCAATTCAGCGTCCCAGCTGAGGAAAATAATTGGAAAAGGCGTGTGGGTTCTCCTAGTGTAAAAAAACCTTTATTTCTTTTCCATCTATTTATCTATCTATCTATCTATCTATATCTATCTATCTATCTATCTATCTGTATATCTATCTATCTATCTATCTATCTATCTATATCTATCTATCTATCTATCTATCTATCTGTATATCTATCTAGCTAGCTAGCTAGCTACCCATCTATGTGTCTTTGCTAGGTGAGGGTGATGGGGCCCGGGGGCTGGCCGACAGCTTCTCCTGCTGCTGTTTTCAGGCCGGCTGTAGGGCTTTTTTGCCCGCCGTTGTTGCCGCCAGACGTGTCTCACGCGAACTGGGCCAGGCTGGGAGCGGTTGTCCGTGGTGGATCCGTGGAAGATCCATGGAGGCCTGTACGGACGTCGTGGCCGTGCTGCTTGGCCCTTGGCCGCCAGAGTGCCCTCAGCCAGCCCCGACACCGCCTGTCTGGAAGTGCTGGGGCCGCTTTCATCAGCGCTCTGGGCTGCCCCAGTGTCAATCCTGCGGCGTTTAGCGGGTGGGCCGTACGACATCCCTGAGTCATTGTCCTCCTCTGGGTAGCCCCGTTTGAAGGCCTGCCGAGGGCAGGAGGAAGAGCTGCTGGTCTTGATGGGACTCTTGCCCTGGGACAGCTGGGATGCCGCCTGCCTGGAAGTGCTGGGCTTGCTGGTCTCAGCACTGTGGGCTGGCCCCTCCTCGATCCTGCGGCGTTTTGCAGGAGGCCTGTACGCTGTCTGTGTTTCTTCCTCTGCGTAGCGCCGCTTCAGGGCCTGCCGAGGGCCAACGGAGCAGCTGCTCTTGAGGAGAAACGTGCCCTGGGACAGTGTTGGCAGCACCTGTCTGGAAGTTCTGGGGCTCACAAGCTCTGGTTTGCCAGTGGAGCCTGCAAAGTGGGGCAGCAAGAGGGTCGTCAGGACAGCCACCCAGGCTGCAGGCAGGAGAGACCACTGTGGTAACCAGAGCTCTCCTGGAGCCAAGCCATGTGCCAAAGGCCCTGCTGCCAGGCCCAGCCTGGCCCCTGTCCCCATTGCATGGGGACATGTGATGTTGGGGGGCTGGGGGGCTCTGGCTAGCTTTACCCCGGCCCCACTGGTCAGGAGGGCCTGTTCCTGGACTTCAAGCAGTCCAAGTAACAGTAGAGAGCAAAGCTGTTTTCTGCTCTCCTGGTCCTGGTCTCCTTGATGTCTAGGTATGAAGCAAGAGTCCAAGAAGGCTCCCTCTAAGGTGTTTATTCTTCCAGATGGTAGAGGAAGAGTGAGGGGTCCCTCATGCTTAGCATTTAAACCGGAGGGCAGAGGAGGTGGGGCAGGGCAGGTGATTGGCCCCAAGTTAACACAGGGCAGGGTCGGGAGAGGGGACAAAGGGAATGGGGAGGGGAAAACCTAGGGTAAAAACCAAAATAACCCAGACACTCGGGGGAGATAACAGGAGTAAACCACAACTTATCAAAAACCCACCACCACAAACATGCAGTGCTTTGGTGCCTACCAGTGTCCGTGGCAGCACAGGTGTTGCACTCCCAGGAGTAGGTGCTGTTCCCCAAAGAGGAGCAGTGTTGGTGGGTGCCCTCAGCAGTGCAGGAGCTGCACAGCCACAGTTGCCAGGGTCTGGAGGAGCAAAGGGGATACTGGTTGTGAGGACAAAGTGCCGGAGCAAGGGATGGCCATGCCCATGTCAGAGCTGTTCTTAGTTCTTCATCCCTGAGCCTGTGGGCAGATGGGTTCTGTTCAGATCCCTGCATTGCTGCTTTGTCAGCTCACCCTTCTGCCTCTGTGTGCTCCCTGCCTCCTGGACAAAGGCACGTTGTGGCATCGCAGTGGCCGTGCCTCTGATCTGAGGGTCCAACCTCTTGGCCAATCTCCCATGATGGGGGTCTGCCAGAGAAGGAGGGGAAAGAGTTGAGCTCAGCTGAGCCAGCATCAGGCAGATCCCAGCAGTTGTTGCTCCCCTGCCTGTCCCATTTCCAGCTCCTGGGTCGAGCTGAGGGCAAGAGGCACAGGCCAGAAGGCAGCCAGGCTTGCCGGGGCAGTCTCTTAGGCTGGCCCTGTGCTTGTGCCTGATGCCTTGTGAGCTGGGATGAGAAAACCCAACCTCTTGGAGAGTCGGATCCCCATGGTGAGCATTTCCATCATGAACAGCTCTTGGTTCAGGCAGCAGGGGCATCGGAAGCCGATGCCAGCGTGCAGAGCCAGTCTCTGGATGCATTGCCGGTGGAAGCGGGCATCTTGGCATGCGGGGCACCCCATGGTTTTGTAGGAGACTTTGTCTTCCACGGTGTCCAGGCAGATGGTGCAGGTGTTGTCCTGGCTTGGACGTGGCTGCAGTGCCTGCTGTGGGCTGTGCTCCCAGCAGAAGGACCTGTGAGGAAGACAGAAGAGAGGGAAGGCGGGAAGTGCAGAGTCCTTCAGCTGTGCTGGCAATGTGGGTGGTGGAGCTGTGAGGGAGCCCCAGCCCCTGTGTGGGTTCTGCCCCTGTCTGTGGCAGGTTGCTGGGAGCTGTCCCTGTGGGCTCCTCCCATGTATGGCCACTGCAGGTGGAAAGGGCTTGGAGAGGAACGCGGGGGCAGCGTTCCTCACCTGTAGGCCCCAAAGTACTGGGTGACACACTGTCCGTCTGGGGCGCAGGGCAGGTGGAAGGTGCGGTCGCAGCCCGTCCGGCAGCAGGTGATGCTGGCCCCCATCTTGTAGCAAATGAAGCAGGTCTGGAAAGAGCACAGCAGCCCCATGAGTGTCAGGACTGGGGCTTTGTGGCCCGTCTGCATCTCCAGACAGGGAGCAGCAGGATGGGGCCTGTGCCAGCTCAGAGGCCCCAGAGCTTCCTGCACATGAGGCTCCTGCCTGTGCCGGCTCTGGGGCTTCTTTGCTGGGGAGCAGGAGGAGCTGCTGAAGCCTGTCCTGGTGCAAAGCTTCCTGCTCCTGCCAGGTCCTCCTCACCTTCTTGGCTGCTTCTTTGATGATGCCCCTGGTGTCCTCAACAAGAAATTGTCCAGTGTCCTCTTTTGGGAAAAGCCCACTGGCGAGGATCTGCAAAGCAGAGAAGGCCAGGAGCTTGTAGGGTCAGGAAGGCAGGACCCTCCTGGGTAGAAAGCTGGAGGGAGCCCAAGAGAAGTCACCTGGCAGTAGGTGTGGACACAGAGCTTGAACTTGACTCTCTTGTCCCCACAGATGTCGGTGTCTGCCTGGGTCCGGTGGCACAGCATGCATGCTGGCGAGAGAGAGCAAGTGCCCTGAGCATGAGCACATCTGTGGGGCTGGGCAAGTGTTTGTGCAGGGTCAGCCCCAGGGCCCTGCTGGGGGTGTGCCATGCTGGCTGAAGGGCAGGGCAGGTGAGGCACAGGTGCCCAGCAAGTGCCCAGAGCCCAGCCTGGTTGGGCAGCTCCTGCCTGGCCCTGGCATCTTTGCTGCCTCCTCACTGACTGCCCTGGAACCCCCTGTGCCAGTGATGGGGAGCTGTGGGGAGAGAGACTTGTGCTGTCACCTTTCTCCTTGGGGACAGTTTCTTTGTGGGCTGTGTTGGATCCAGAGCAGGTTGATGGCAAGCGCCTGTTGCGTCTCTTGCTCAGCACTGCTGGCATTCCTCTTCCTGACACTTGTGCACCAATCTTGAGTGAAGAGAGAAGAGCGTGTGAGCTGTGCTGGAAGCACCAGCACTCTCTGACTTACCCTCGTGCTTGAGCAGCCTGAGGCAAGCTCCTTCTCTATAATCCTCTCCTCAACTCTCAGGTTTGTGTTGATGCACAGCCACATTTTATGTCTTAGGCCGGGGTGATGATGTCACTGGGGCCACTGTGACATGGCCAGCACTGATCTATGGGCACTCCCAGTACCATCCTTAGTGATGGTGTTGTAGTAGTGGCTGGTTTGGAGGGGATGGGATTAACTTCTCCTGGGACTGAATTTTGTATTTGTGAGCAAGCCAGCATGGGTGACACAGTGCTGTGTAGAGCTGTGGCTGAGCAGCGAGTGCTGAGGCCTGTCCTGCTCCTCCCGCAGCACCAGGGAGCAGGCTGGGGGCAGCAGCTGCTGGCAGGGGACACAGGTGGGACAGCAGATCCCACAGATCCCAGGGAGACCCCACACCTGACACCATGTCTGCTCAGCTGCACACCTGCAAGTTGCTGCTGCTGCTCTTGGAATGGCAACTCATTGGGCAGTTGGTTGTGAGCTACTGTGGCCTTTTCATCACCTGTATGGTTTGATTTGTTTTGCTGGTTAAAGTGTCTCAGCCCACAACTCCTTGTCTTATCAGCTGCAGTGCCAACCGTGATATGCTAAGCATGTTGCACTCCAGGATACGTTCAATGTCCCATCAGCATTCCCAGCTCCAGTGACATAAGGACCTGCCCAAGCCTGGTGTGTGTCCCTGCCCTGTCAGGCACTCAGCCCCCACTCACAGCAATCTCAGGCCATGCTTTGGGTGTGAGGAATCGCATCTGGAAAGTTGATGGGTGGAAAAGCATCTGGGGGTTGACAGCAGCTGAGTGTGGGGTGGTGTGTGCCCATGTGGCCGAGAAGGCCGATGGCAGCTGGCCTGTAGCAGCACTGGTGTGGGCAGCAGGAGCAGGGCACCTCAAATTCCCAAGTTGGTTTTGGGCCCCTCACGGTAAGAAAGACATTGAGGTGCTTATGCACGTTCAGAGAATGGAACAGAGCTGGGGTAGGATCTGGAGCAGACATCTGACGATGAGCAGCTCAGGGAGGTGTAGGGCTCAGCCTCAAAAAAAGGAGACTTGGAGGGAATCTTACTGTTCTACAACTGCTTGGAAGGATGTTGGAGCCATTTGGGGGTTTGTGTCTTGTCTCAGGGAACAGGTTTGTGTATTTATGAAACAAATAGGAAATGTAGGAGGTTAGTCCTGAGGTGCTAAAATGTAGCACATACTTTTGAATAAATAAGAAGCAGGTAACAATTAAAAGCAGTTCCCAGAGGTGGTCGCTGCTGAAGATTACTTTGCCGATAAGCGATCTTGTTAATTACTAGTATCAGTCGAGAACCTTTTTAAGGCATGCTGGATTTGGAGACTTTTCAGATGTGGGAGACCTCTGAAGAACTCATACTCTTGGAGGTACACTCTAGCCCTCATTTTTGCATACTCTGGCATTCATGCAATTTTATCTTGGGGGGTCTGTATGTGTGGAGCTTGGTGTCATTGTCCTGACAGTCTCACGAGAACTGAAGGCAGCTGGGATGTGCTGGGGGAGCTGCATCTGCGTGCCCAGGTGGCACTCGTATCCTGGCCAAAGTTTCTGTTTCAAGTGAGGAAAGAGATTTAATCACATGAAGGGGTAATGCCATCATACACACTTCTGATGTGAGTGACATACACAGGAACCCTCAAACAGCGCTTCTTTCCCCCATTCCTCATCCCACTGTGGAAGTGTGACATGATGCTGGTGTTCTTCAGCCCAGGCTGCTTCCAGCACCGTCGCCAGGAGTGGGCTGCCCCCAGAAAGCCAGGCAATCTGTAGGGTGCAGCTGTGGGGCACAGAGAGCCAGGCAATCTGTAGGGTGCAGCTGTGGGGCACAGAGAGCCAGGCAATCCAGGGTGCAGCTGTGGGGCCCCATTGCTCTATAGCACAGGTGGCACACGTCAAGGACAGGGACAAGGAACAGGGAGAGTCCTTCTGTGTGATTTCCAAAGGTGTTTATTGCCCAGAGGGTCAGGGACAGAAAAACGCAAAGAACCTGGGCTTGCAGGGGCTTACAAGTGGGGTGGTCCTGGAAGAAGATACAATTTCCAACCAATAAGGGTGACATGGGGAGGAACATTAAGGAGGGGAGTACAATGCACAGAGCAATGAAAGAACACAAGGGGAAGGAACAGTTTAAACCAACCACTGGGGCGTCAAAGGTTGGGGGATTGACAGGGAAGGGTCTGGAAGAAGGGGCAGGGTTGGGGAAGGATTGACAGTTCAGTAGGAGGAGGGAAGGGCAGGTCTAGGGAAGACAGACAACCAGGGCAAAAGCAATAATACAGGGGGAATGGAACAATCCATTAGGGATAAAATATGCTGTAATAATACAAAATATGGGAGGGGTATAAAACTGACCATTAAAACCGAGATGCAATTGGAAACACAATAAAAACACAGCACAACAGAAGTGCTCTTGTACGTGGAGCTGGAAAAATCCAAACCTTGAGTTTCTAGCAATGTCTATTCCATGGGGGTAAGCTTTCTTCCTTTGCTGTATAATCTCATTTTTCCCTCAAATCCTTAATTCCTGACCTGTTTACTGCTGCTGACCTATTTACTGGTCTGCTGAAAGCAGGGGCTCCCCATGCAGTAATCTGATTTATTAATGTGCCACCTTGCAGTCATGCCTTTATAACTCTGGCAGTACACACCCAGATTTGGATGTGACCATTTTTTTTTTCCTAGCACAGATTAATAAAAACGTGTTTTGAGTCTGTCTGACACAGTTCCATGGCTGGGAAAAAAAAAAAAAATAGTGAAGGTTGAGAAGTTGTTGGCAGGAATTGTTTTAAAATCTGCTTTTCACGGCGAGCTCATCATCAGCACAGGCGATGCAATGGGCATGATTAAATAGTTTAGTCATAGGTAAAAGCAATGGGAACAGTGATTCTTCATGTTATATGCAATTACATCATTCCTCCCAATGAGATTTGGTCCAATTCCCTGTATTTTCCTTCAGGGAATACAGAGCATAAATAAAACATTTTGCCGTGTAGCAAACGGCAACAGCAAATTTTTAAGATGTAAGAAAGAATGTTTTTTATAAGAAAGTTTGGAGTGAGTGTTTTGCTGTTCATTTGTATTCTTTCTCCAGGACAACTGGACTTCCCCAGGATGTTTTTCCTTCCCCAGCTCTTTCTGTGCCTCATCCATTACATTCTCTGAACCTCACTTAAAAGAAAATTTCATTCATTACATCTTCATCACCTTTAATTTCGGAAAGATCTGTCTAATTATACCCTTAAGTACCTTGGGAGAGGCATCTCAGACATTCTTGAGGCTATCTGGGAGTAGTTTTGGGTGTGTTTTCCGTGTCTGTGTAGGGGACTGCTTTTACAGATGAACTGATGACGGGTTTTTGCCTGGGCACAGCAGGGATGGTGCAGTTCCACCCAAGAAATCCCAAAATACCCAGTGATCATGGCTGGCATTGTATTTCCTACCTTCAGACCCAGCAGTGCCAGGTTTTCTCAAGGGCAAAAGGAGCACATTGCTGTATGTTTTCAATTCTGCTCTTCCAAATTTATGGAAGACACAAGATGAAGGAATATCCCAGGCTTTTTTGTTATCTTGGGAAGTTGATCTGTTTGAGGCCACCTGATGACATTTCATTAAGCAATGAACTGTTGGACATGGTTTTCCTAAGCCATACAGAGGACATCAGAAGCAGTCCATTAGACTGACTTGCATTCCATTGCCTGACACTCTCCCCAGGTCAAACTTCTCCTCTTTTAAACCAAATTGATTCCAAATATGATTAGAATTGCTTGCCCCATGGAAAGTTTACCCCAACATAAGGCTTTTAGAGGCTTTGAAACAAACCTTTTTCTTCAGTGTAGGAAAAATGTGGCTTTTACTGTAGACTGACAAAACCCAGCAGGTTTGGTTTTTTTTGTGGTGTGTGGTGGTTTTGTTTTTGTTTTTTTTTCTGAGCTAGAGGTATGTGTAAATCATAGGGCTGGGAGGCTGGGATAGGATTGCAGGGAGGGGGTTATGGTTTCTTGGGTCTCTATAGGAAAATTTGCTTTTTTTTCCCATTGTCTTCTCATCCCAGCTGGTTTGTCTCACCGCCAGTGGTTTGCAAGGGTTATTTATTTCTACTACTTGTAAACCATTTTCCTTCGTGGAAATCTTCCCTCAGAATGACCTTTTGTCTTTTCTTTATATACAGATTACTCAGCCCAGCCTCCTCTCAGGCCTAGGATGCACTGTGACTGCACCCTGTGTTATCATTTCCCAGATCTCATGTGCCTTGGTTTCCTTTCTTGGGGGGAGCCTTATGATGAAAATTTCATTATCTGGAGTAGGGGTGTTATAAATGTGTTTTAAGGAATGACCAGATGAACAGTGAAACTCGGTGCTACCTGGTGCTAAATACTGCTCTAATTTAGATATCACTGAATTCTAGAGTGGTTTATGTGCTGCAGCTGCCTTGGCCAAAGTCTCTCTGCATCCTGCTTCCCAGAGAGACAATCTGGGCTATCCCAACAGCCCCAGTCCCAGGTAAGCAGCTGTACCCCTCCCTAACCTCAGACAAACACATAACTCAGTATATGGCACACATTTATAACATTCCTGGTGAATGTCTGGGCTTGCAGGTTCTGACTCAACACAGCAACTCCTTTCTCACCAGCTGCCTGGGAGTAGTTGGTATTTACAGACCTACAGGGCAAAAAAAAAAAAAAAAAAAAAAAGAGATTGATGTGCTGGTGATAGCCTTGCCCTCATTGAAGCTGGGCTGCCAAATGCTACTGAGGCAATGGTGAAGCAATCTGAAGATAATGTATCTAGTGATAAATTAATTGCAATTTAAAGTTTGTTGGTTTTCCTTTACAAATCCCAAAGAAAGCGAGAGGCACCACATGTAACACAGATGGTATATTGTCAGGCAAGGAAAGAGAATTAACAAAGCTTGGAAGGACTCAAATCTGGGTGAAGGAAAACCTCTGTCATGGAGCAGAGGTGAGGGATGGATACCTAGAGAATCACGAGAAGTGATGATTTTTGCATTGCCTGTGTGTCTGTATTGCTGTCTCTGGGGACACGAGCTTCTCTGCAGAGGTTCTGTGGAAACCATGCTGAGTTTTGTTTCCTTGGGGAAGAGTTTTCAGTGGATAAATGCACCCTCACCTCATCTTTTACCCTCACCCCCAGTTTATCACCCAGTCTGAGTGCTCTGATGCTGTAGTGTCTTGGAGTCCAGTCTGTTTGGCTTGTTGTAAAATCTGCCCAAAGTGCCCAAACAACACCCCCCACATGTCAGCGCCTGTGTGTGTGCAGAGCTGTGTGATTTCTCCCTGTGATCACCTCCTGGCTGAGGAAGAGGAGAGGCTTGTCACAGCAGGCTCCTCGTGTGCCTCTGCACAGGAGTCAGCTTTCCCTCAAAGCCACAAATCATGCTGAGCCTGGGAGCCAGCAGAAGCTCAGATACACATAATTAAGGCACTCTTAATTCAGGGGGCAGGTTCTCCCTCCCTATAACCTTACAGCAGAGTGAATGTTGCAGTGATGCTGCATATCCCATTGCTTCTGTCTTCCCTTAAAACTCCTGACATGTGGGCACCTCACAAAGAGTAACCTTTCATTTTCCAATAGGTATTTTCAACAAAACCAGAGATTTAGTTGATTACATTCAGGGACTCTTGAATAGGACTATTTTGCTTTCTCCAGAAACTTTTAATAGAAGGAGAATTTTTTTCAATGTTCCTGTTTACTTTTTTTTTTCCCCTATATCAAATGAAATATCATAGTAAAAAATTATTTAAAGGTACTTTTAGGTAATTACCAGGACCTGGAGGGAGGTGGTAGGCCAGTAAGGAGATGATTTGCTGCCAGAGCTGTTGGTACTGACCATGTCTCCCCCTGGCAGCCTCCCTTCTTTACAGGGCATGATTTCTGCCCAGGACACCCAGAGTGAATCCCACCCCTGGCATCCTACAGGCAGCAGGTTCCCTCAGCAGGAAGGCAGACCCTCAGGTTACTCTGGGGTAGTGAACACCTCTTAACTCTTGGATGGTGCTGTTTCACCATGCAGCTCTCCAGTGCTGTCAGTAAACTCCAAATGCAGCTCCTTCTTTATCCTTCAATCACACTGGTGCTGCCCAAATGGCTCTGGGGCATGGAGGTAGAAATGTGCTAATCCAGAGCTCTGCTCCTCAACCAAGGAATGAATACCTTCACCAAGGAAAATACTTGGCAATCTAAGACAGTTGGCAACACTTGTCCACACTCCTATAAATGAAACAGGTCCTAACCTGGATGGGTGTCTGGCTAGGTCTGGAAGTAATTTATTCTCTAGATGATCTGCTGCTGCTCTGCTCTAAATGGGCACTGAGTATTTTTGTTGTTTACAGCAATTATTCATTCTTACTGTGTGCCTAGATTTCATCCACAGCAGCCTTCCTCCTGCTCAGTGTTTTCCCCCAGCACTGCCATTGGTAGTAACCTGAGTTCAGAATAAGTTTCTGGAGGAGCTGTAGAAGTTTGAGTGTAATCAGCTCAGCAGGACATCTCACTGCAAATATTTGGTATTTGGGCAGGATACAAAGATCGCAGAATCATGGAATATCCTGAGCTGGAAGGGACCCACAGGGATCATCAGTCCAGCTCCTGGCCCTGCACAGACACCCCAACAATCCCACCCTGTGCATGAGAGCGTTGTCCAAACCCTCCTGGAACTCTGGCAGCCTTGGGGCCGTGCCCTGTTCTGAACAGGACACATTTTACAATGCTGGAGGTTGGTTCAGAACCAGGATATGAAATTGGTATCCTCAGGTAAGAAGCAGAAAACAGGAGGCCACATAAGGAGTAAAAATGTTCCTGCAGTGAGGCTCTGCCCTTTGTGAGTAAAGAGGACAAATCCATTCCAGAGAACTGGTGGTGCATTCGATAAAAATCCTCATTGGCTCATTTTTCATTCCTGACCTCAACAAGCAGTTGGAACATGGAGTGTTGCAGCCTCCCAGAAGCTGGAACTCCACAAGTTTTAGGGCTGGCATTTTCCTCCTGATGGTTCAGCTTCTGATGTAGAGCTGGATTTGAACACCAGCCCAGGTTTTCACCCAGGTGTGAGTGTGTGTTGGATTAGAGGCAGTGGAGTTGCACTGTGCACCTGAAGGCCAGGCAGGAACAGGCATTTACAAACAGGGATGTTATCAGGGACAGCAAACTTGGCTGGAGAAACACATCCAACCTTGCAAGTGCTGAGTTTTAGTATGGGAAACCATAAATTTCACTGCTTCCACGAGGAAACAAAACTGCACCCAGTGACCACCCCATCTAGTCCCAGCGTGACAGAATCCTAAAATATAAGTCTCTTAAATTCTTCTAGGAATTTCTCTACAAATCTTAATGCCTTCCCCTCCCAGCGTGCCCCTAAGAGGATGGGGGGTGCTGCCACCCTTTTACAAATAGGTTGTTGGAGGCACAGAGGAGCTGAACTGCTTCTTGTCAGACATAAAGTCTGCTCCAGAGTATGGAGACTTGGCTTTGATTTGCAAACCCCAGCCCTCTGCACTAACCAGGGCACAATATTTCCTTGTTCCTCTGCCTTCTGAAAGGGCCACTGAGGGTTTGGCTAGGAGCCCTTTTTAATAAATGGGGGCAAAAAGAGAAAAAGAAATGAACACTTTGGCTTATCAAGTGGTGTTTGCTGAAACTGAGCACTGGATTGTGACTCCCAGATCAGAGGTTGGCTCTGTTGTGTGTTTGTATGTTGTCTAACACAGTGGATAATTAGTCCCAGTTGGGATACTTTGGATGTACAAATTATGCAAATATATTTACTACAAATAACAAAAACAGTTAAAAAAAATGGGCAAACTCTCTCCTGCTGTCTAAAAAGGTTTTTCATTTGAGCCCCAGCATTTTCAATTAAAATTCAAATAATTCCATAGAGCAGCCTTTGCCTTCAGGTTCCCCAATCGTCTCCTCTGGGAAAATAATAAAATACATTTTTCCAATTATTTCCATTACGGTTTTTCTAGATAAAAGAGGGTTTATTCCCAGTCTTGATCTATCAATTGTTGCTTGATCTCCTCAAAACCCACTCTCATTCTGCTCAGGGCTGGCATGCAATCAGTTGTGAACAGAAATGTTGCTCATGGGTGATGAGGCCAGTTAAAAATGAGCAGTCAAGAAGAGACTTAGATGTTAAAAAACACTTGGTTTGATTTTTGCTGCCAGTGACCTGATGGTGGGATCAGGTTTAGGCCAGTGACATATAAGTTTTGAAGGCCCTTGTCCAAAGCCCCCCTCGAGCTCTCTTGGAGCCCCTCTGGGCACTGGAAGGGGCTCTGAGGTGTCCCTGGATCCTTTTCCAGGTGAACACCTCCCAGCCTGCCTTTGTAGCAGAGATGCTTCATCCTTTGGAGCATCTTCATGGCCTCCTCTGGTCTCTTTTACCAGGTCATTGTAAATAAAGAGAATTACCACAGCATGAAAACAACTTCCTTAAGGTTTCTAGGAAATACTATGCCGCCAACTAAAAAGCAAGGGAGACTTTTTTTCTCTTTAATTTTTCCTAATTTTTTTTTTCCTGGGCAAAGCTGACCCGAAGCTGGAGCTGTATGTCTCAAGTTTGACTGGAAAAGAAACGTCATGGATAACCATCAGGGGACAGACAAATAACATTTTATCAGGAATAATGTTTTTATTATTACAGGATATTGTGCCTTACACAGTGTGGTTTATTTAGTCAAAATAATTACTGACACTTCACTGTCCTCCTGGAGTGTCAGTAATTATTTTGACTAAATAATACTGATGTCACTTCACAGGACTCTTCCCTTAGCTGAATGCACAATGGTCATTTCCATAGAAGCTTTAATGAATGAGTATCTCATTAGGAATAGCTGAAGAATATCCACAATAAATTAATACCAAATTTCTAATGGAAGATATTCCTACTAGAAGCTGTGACACTAAGAAGTGAATGAAAAAGTAGTATTAAGTAAAAAACAGCAACGAAGGACAGCTTGATTTTGTAGAGCTACTGAAGAATTAGTCACAGAAATTTCTTTATTAAAGTTTCAGTCAGTTCCCAGACCATCAAAGAACAACATGATGCCTTTCACGCTGCAATCTTCTCACAAGTTTATTTATAATTTCCCATCTACTTTTTTTCTCCAGGGCCCCATATTTTCCCATTTTTTTCAGGAGCACTGACAGCAGCCACTTCCAAACTTTTAACATCAGAATGATATGGATACAAATAGAGCACATCAGTCTCACGACCCTTCATGTCAGGGAGCAGAAATGCTGGATGGCTCTTCTTTAAAAGCACCAGGGCTGCTATTAACCTGCAGAGTTCTTGAGACCCTCATGGTGAAATGGAGCTCTCCTAACACACCCCAGGGGAGGAGAGGAGTTTGGTCCTGGCATATCCACAAAAAACAGTGATGGCTTCACCCCTCCTTGGACTCTCCTTGGGAGCTTCCCAGGAAAACCTGGACTTCAAGGCTGGACAAGGCTCGGAGCAACCTGGTGTGGTGAAAGGTGTCCCTGCCCATGGCAGAGGGTGGAAATGAGATGAGCTTTGAAGTCCCTTTGAGCTGAGACCATTTTATGGTCTTTCTAAATGTGCCCCCACCAAATATCACTGCTGAAACCAGGGGGGTTTGTCCTTGCTTGCTGCTTTGAGCTGCTTGTTTTGCACTATGATTGGCACAGTTTAACTGGTGTGGAAATTGGACTCTCATCCTTAGTCCCTCGTTTACAGAGCTTATAAGGAGGCTGCTGTTGTCACCTAAACAGAAGCACAGTTTGTGCTGAAGTCACTTTTGAAGCCAGCTCTGCTTTCCCCACACATGGCACAACGATGTTGTTTTCAATCTAAAAGACTTCTACTACCCTTGAGGGAGAAGAGTAATAAGAAACACAGCAAAAGTCAATTCTTTTAGGGAAGACACGTGTTAGGATTTGTGTCTGCTCCCTGACAGCCTCCCTTGACATGAATGCAAAGAGGCTGCCAGGCGTGGTGGTGAATGAGGGGATGCCTTGGAGATTTAGGACTGCAAAGTACCAAAATAAAGACATAACAATTCCACAGTGCACACACCACAAAGCTCTCTAAGGGTAATTACACGGCAATCTGTAGGAATCCATAAATATCCCACTGTCACATGTTATTTGTTAGCAAAATCTACAAAGTTTCAGAATAATTAAAGGATGAGTTACATGATATCTGTGCCCAGTAACTCAATAAAATCACTTTCACAGCTGTTTTGACGTAACATTCACCTTATTTACAAAGAAATAGTTATGCTGAAACAGCTGGGAAACTGCTTTTAATGTTGCCTGACTTCACACCTATTCATAACTGAGACACTAATAGAAATCCTTCTTATCCAAAATTCCCTGTGTGTTGAACAAGCTGCAGAGAACATTTTGGGAGTGCTGTCTCAGGGCTCTGCCAGTGAAAGCACTCCTTGCTTTAAGTTCCTTAATTCTTCCTAGTTCTCCCTGATATTTCCCCATAGGAAAAAGGTCTTTTAGGTCAGAGAATGCTCTCCATTATTTAAAGAGGAGTCACCTTACTGAGTATAAGCACAAACCTGAAGCACCATTCAATGCCACTGCTGTGAGCCAGGAAAACCCTGTCCCTTAATAAGAAACACTGAGAAAAGAAGATAGAATTGTCAAGAGAAGCACTCACATGGCCAGAAGTTTAAAAGTGGAAAAAGGTGACACTTTGATTTTGTCTGTTCTGCAGAGGTTTTCATGCAGGAAGATGAGGGGGGGAGCTGAATTTCCCGATCCCTTGCCATAAGGCATCATCCAGGCTCACTGGATGTTGTGTCTCCTTTGGAGAAGAGATCTAGCAAGAAGAGCAGGGGCAGAGCAAAGCTTCAGGGCTGACATGGCATTTTTAAGGAACTTTAAGCCTCCCAAGTGATTTCTAGGATGTTGAGTGGAGTATAAATGAATCCATTTTAATTGAGATTCAAAGAGAGACATTTTTAAAAAGCCCAGGATACTGGGGTGAGGAGCCCAGCCATGTAACATGGTGAAAGCATTATGATGCTCAGAGCACTCCTGAAGTTGTGTCTGCATATTCATCAGGGGGCACATTTGCCTGATCAGCAGCGATCAATAACACATTACCTTTGGAAAGCGAGTGCAGGACACGGAACAGCCTTGGAGGTGATGCAGGAACGTGATTTCTGTCTGAAAACCCAAATTCTGTGTCCTGGTTCTAACAGATAGCACTGACCAGCCTGGGTCTGAGGTGTTGGCGAGGCACAGGAGCTGGAAGAGGTTAGTTCCTGCAAATCCTCCCCGCTCCTGCTGGGTGTGAGTTTTATAAACTGATGTTTTAAGGGGGATCATTATGCTGTGTTTCAGAATAATAAGGCAGCACACTGGAGGCAATCACAGTGCTTGTGCTGTGCATCTCAACTCAGGGCTCCAAGTGCCTCGGGAAGAGATTCCAAGCTTATGCATTATTCATCTGCAATAACTATCTTTTAAATTGTAAGAGGTAACAACAATCAGCGCTCATTCACCACCGCCATCTCTACCCTTAACAAGGACCCTGTAATTTCACTGCACGAGAATATTCCTGGAATCTCTCTCCTTCTCAGGCTCTTACAAAAATGCAGTGAATAGTGAAGAAATCGGGTTGGTTCCTTTCCCTGGAACTTCCCCAGCATCATGACTGCTTCTAGTGGAGGAATCTGCTGAAAACTTTGTGAGCTGAAGTGCTCCAGCTAGAGAATTTTAAGTCAAAACTGTAGAAATAGAAACTCCCGTCCATTTGTGATGTATGATGGACATTTCATCGCTTTTCTTTCTGCTAGGTACATTGTACAAGCTGATTTCTGAGGATAAACACAATTATCTGTGGAAATAATGGATCTAGGCCATGTGCTTTTGTTGCTTAGTTTAATGATTTTGAGGTACATCTCACATTGTGAGAGGCTGCATTTCCTTTCTGGATTGTATTTTATCAGCTAGACCCATTGCTTCTGGCACAGATATGAGTGTTACACCACAAATGTCATGAAAGATCAGGAGGAATCACAGCCAGGGGCTTTGAGACATCCATTAACCCAATATCACACTGGGGAGAAGTAATTTTTTCTCTTTCCTAACTGGAATAAAGAAAATTGAGCACAACACCCCTTGGAGAGTTGAAGATCCTGTGTGAGGCAGCCCTGGCTGGCTGGACTCACTCTGCTGAGGTGTTGGTTTATTTGATTTTAACTTTAAACACGGATGAGACACTTTGGTTTGCAGAGCTGTTTTCTTTATGTGAGGATAAGTGAGATGCTGCTGGGATGCAGCATTTTCCCCTTGTGCTCTCAAATCTTTCACAAAGACTCACACACAATCATTGTCCCCCAGTTATATAAGCAAGTGTCCCTCAGTTCATCAAGCACAGAGAAATATTGCCTGTGCCACTGCCATTGTTAAAATGGATTGCAGGAGGAAGGCATAAAATAAAGATTTTGACAGCAAGGGAGACAAAGAGATGAAAAAGAAAATGTGATTTTCTCCAGAACATGCAGATTATTTTCTAAATCCTAAGGAGTGACTATTTCTGGGGAATACAAATCAGGCAGCACAAAGGAAGAAAAATAAATTAGATGCACAGGCAGGTAAAGCTGGTTAACTGAGTGCTTTAGCTGAGTGCAGGTGCCTCTTGTTCTCTAAATGCTGTGTTCATCCACCCTTTTCCATGCACACCTCCAGTCAGAGGTGAGGGCTGTAACTCCAGGCTTGAGGCTGCTGTCATTTGCATCCTCAGAGTCATCCCAGCTCGATTATGGACACTGCAGTGTTTTTCTTCATCCTTTTATCAGTAACATGGCCTTAAATTAGAACAATTTTCCCTGAGCTGCAGAGTACAGAGGCTGCTCCAATGGGCTGCAGATGTGCAGCTAGCTGGAGAGCTGGGTGGGGTCACTGGTGGCAAGTGAAGCTCAGCAGGGTTAGAACCAGAATCATTAAGGTTGGAAGAAACTTTTAAAATCCTGAAGTCCAGCCCTTAACCCAGCACAGCCAAATCCACCACTCCTTCCATCCCCTTAGCATTCACTGGGGTCTGTGAGCAACAAAGTTATGAACAGTTTTGAGCATTGGCCACCACTGAAGAAGAGATTAAATAAGATTTTCATTCTGTTAAATAGGAAATTCCGAGGAATCTAACCAGCTGAAAGCCTGTTTTATTTTCAAATATTTATTTTCACCTTTCCCTCTGCTCATGCTTCATCACAGAAATGTTGGTGACTCAGAGTCTAAGCTCATCTGCAGCTCGGTGAAGAAGCGCTGCAGTCTGCTCCGAAATGCAGCTGTGCAGGCTGAACAGCTCACACATGGATTTGGGGGCTGGAATGAGGAACAGAAGAAGAGTTTCTGTTCCTCCAGACAGGGATATAATAAAGTCTCCCCCAAGGTACAGACAGGGATGTCCTTGAGTCCTGCTGGGACCACCCATGGTCCCAGCTCATCATCTCAGCAAGGCAGGTGACTCACTCGCTGCCCTGAGGAGCACGTTTTGAGGGGCATGAAGGGGTAAAAGCTTATGACCAGTGAATCAGACTGAGTCTCTTCAAGAGAAGTAATATCTCTTTAAGAATTTATATTGAAGCTGCAATTCTAAAGCTGTGAATTAATTTTCCATCAGAGTTACAGTGCAAGAGCAGGTAAACAAACCCAGACTCTACGCTCTGCATCTGCTTGAACTTCACCCTCCTGTTTTTTCCTCCAGAGAGCTTTGAAAGAAGCTGTTGGCAGCACTCCCTCAGTGTTTGTAAAGCACTGCTTATGGTCTACCTTAGTTTTTTTGGTACCTTTTACTCTCTGTAAAGGTCTTTGCAGCACACACGTGCAGAGAGTAGAGGGTTGGAAGGGACCTTGTGGATCATCTCATTCCACCCCCTGCCATGGGCAGGGACACCTCCCACTATCTCAAGTTGCTCCAAGCCCCACCCAACCTGGCCTGGAACACTTCCAGGGATGTGGAGTCCACCTGATTTTGAGTGCCTTGCCCAGTATTTCATGTGAATAAACATTGTACAGAGTAGCTCCAAGCAGGTGGACTCCTGACCCTAATGAAGTCAATATTGCCCCCCACTCGGTCTGTGCAGGAGCATTTGTGCTGTGAAGATAACATTGGTTGTGGTGTGCTTCTCTAGCTTGACAAAATTAAAATGCTTTCAGTTTTAGTTAAAAGCCTTGATGCCAGTGCCACTGAGGGAAAAGGAAGTCACAGTCTCACTCATTTGTTGGTGGAAAGCTCATGCCCTGCACTGCCAAGTGACATTTCCTGTCTTTTTGGGTTCATGGCTTTGGAGTCCTTTTAGGGTGCCAGCTGACGTGATGATTTAGGTTCAGCTCGTTTCCTACATGTCCCCAGAATAAATGTCCAAGAAAGTGGAATTTAGTAGATCAAGGAAAGATTAATGTAGCAGTAAATGGGCAGAGGCAGAGGAATGTCTTAGCAAGCTGCTGTTCCCTCATCTTGGCTCTCTCATCAATACTTTTCAATCTACTGTGCTGAGAGGAATATCACTTTTAATGCCCTAAGGTCACTAAAACCTCACATGAAATCTGTAATCCCTGAGCTGACAGCACAGCAAATGATTTCTCTATTGGTCTTTATAACTGTAATTGCCACTGAACAGAATCTTTATATATTTCTCACTCTAAATCGTGTGACTGATGACACGGATGGTCTCTGTACAAAGATAAACCCGATGGTTTCTGATGGTGTGAAGCTGATGAACAGTGCTATCTGTTGGCTTTTATGTCTTTCAAAAACAATTTCTTGCTAGATGATCTTCTGAGATTGTACAATCTTCTCCTCTATAGTTGAGGTAACATTGACATTGTAGCATAAACCTTAATTTCCTAGGTATTGTAACCCATAACCACATAATGTGAAAAAAAGCCCCAACCTAAGAAAAAAATCCTTGGAAAAGAATTTCCCCTGTTGTAGTATAAAACAGAAGAGATTGCAGTGCTGAAGAGTTGTGCAGGTTTGTAAAGCTACTGATTTGTGGAATATACATGGCTTAGGGCATAATTAATGAGATACTGAGATTTTTATTAATTTATGCCCTCAGTTCACACGTGCTCATTCCTGTCTGCTGAAGAACTGTGGTGTTTGACAGCTGCTTACTCATTTCTTTCAGGTCACGGAGACTTCAGGGATGGGGCAGCCACAGCTTCTCTGGGCAACCTGTGCCAGGGCCTCTCCACCCTCACAGGAAAGAATTTCTTCCCAAAGTCTAATCTAAATCTCTCCTCCTTTGGTTTTAAACCATTCCCCCTTGTCCTGTCACTATCTGCCCATCTTTCCCCCTCTTCACTGTGTATTTGGGCTTGGCAGTGCTCCTGGTGTCATGAGTGCAGCCTCTTTTTAGCTGCTTTTTTAGCAGAGGAACAGAAATGTTCATTTTAATTAGGAGCAAGTGGGAAATGACTTTTCCTGGGTGCCCTCTGCAGTGCTGAGATCAGCAGCAGCAGGACAGCTTTCCTTTATGGGTAAAAAATGCCAGCCTTTGAACTGCTTGTCAGGTAGCAGAACTTTAATGTTGTCAAAAGACATTTTTTTTTCCCTCTTTTCTTTGTTCCCAGCATTGTCTTCCCATATTTCTCAAATAGATGTGAAAGCAGTGGGCTGGATTCTGGGCTGGTTGAGCTGGTACGTTCGACTCAATAAAGATATATTGATTTATAGCCCACTGAGAATCCAGTTTTATACAAAACTTATTAACAACTAAACCCCACCAAAATTGCTGAGTCTGATCCTACTGATCCTTGGTTGCTTCAGTGAAACAAAGTAGTTTTATTGCCAATAGTTTTATGCATCTCTCCTGTCTAAGATGTGTCCCACTGTTTTATGAAAAACTCTGTCTTTAAATTATCTTCCATTGAGGACCAGCCTGGTGTACCACCCTGGTAATTAGAACAAAGAAATTACACTTCCTACAAAACAACACTCCAAATGTTTTAGATGAAAAGTGATTTGGGGTGGAAGGCACATAACTTTCCAAAGGAGACAACCACCAGCACAGAGCAGCACTGAGCTAACAGAAAATATGGTTGTTTTTAGAGCAAATACCATCTGTCATAAAGCCATGGGAAAACTCTCAGCAATATCATAAATGTGACCGTGGATGAACTTGAGGGATTTCTCTAGAACCTCCCCAACATGAGGAGAAAAATCATTCCAGGGAAATCTCTCATCTTGAACCCATGTGGAAACTGTGCAGGGAAGTATTAATTTCTGGAAGAACGTTCAAAGCAGTTGAAAAGTGACAAAGGAGAACAGCATATGGGGATGGAGCAACTCCATGGATTTAAACACCAAACAGGAACAGGGGTGTAGCTCCACAGTCAACAGCACGACTGACACAGCAACCAGCCAGGAAGCCAGATGCTGTGGCTATAGAAAATACCTTCCACCACTTGGCATTTGACTCCTCTAGCTGCCAAGGACAATGGAATAATAAAAATTCACATGTGGGAAGTCACACCACAGGATCCAGAAGGCAATTGCATGTGAAGAGAGCTGTGTTTAAAACGGGCACTGGAAAAGGCAGAGGAGCTTTTGTGCAGGGGAAGTGACACTCCAATGTTTGCTCTTGTCATTCCTGGTCAGGGTGATGAGTTTGGGTGCTTAGGTGACAACCCCAGTGCGAGCCTGGACACTTGACAGGTTGCCACCACTGTTGGGCACCTATGGGTGGGTGGTGGCATCTGAGGTGCAGGGAGCAAAATTCAGCTGAAGACAGTTGCTGGATTTTTTTTTTTTTTTGAGGAATGAAAACACAGCATTTCCTGGAAGAGTCCCTCTTTCCTGTCCTGCATGCAGGCAGACACCCAAGGCTTGCTTTCCCAGGAGGAGGCTGGGGGTGTCAGAGCCATTGAAAGCTCAGCAGGGTTTAGGCAGAGGATTGGGCTACACCTGAGTAAACTGAGACTTTGTCTTAATCTTCAGAGAGATTCACGTGCAAACTCTAGCTGCCACAAGAAGATCAGGCAAGATTCCTTTATTTTCTGAGACAAGACTATGATTAACTCTTTTTAAAAAGTATATATTCCCAAAGAAAGGGTGGCCTGAGGTTTGGAAGAGTCTGTTTTCTGAAGATGCAGGACAGCCCTTTTTTTATGGTTTCACACATGCTCCCAATCTGCCTGCATATTTTTTTTTTTAAATGAAAGAGGAAGCCAAAGCAAAACTTTGATGACGTTTCCTGCCCAAAAGGAAAACTAATTTGAAGGAAAAGATGGTGATTTGCAGTGATTCTGTCCCCTCTGTGGGTAAGAGGCTGGACAGCTGGGCCCAGTGGGGGTCACATCCTTTGCCTGTCTGTCCAGCAGCACCACCTGAGCTTGGGCAGCAGCACTCCAGGTGGTTCCTGGAGAAAGACTGAGAGACAACTCATCTAAAATAAACCCATCCTATTAACTCATTGTCTCTGGTTTTAGAGTCTTCCCCACTTCACTCCCAGCTTTGCAGCAGGATGCTTATTCCCCTGATTCAGTGAAGGATTTTGCTGTCATAATTGTTTTTGTGATCACACTTGGGTCACATGGTTTTAATTACTGGTCTGCATTAAGGGAGAGTGGCTAAATCTGTTCTTTCAGTCACCAAAGAACAAGAAGCTTGGCTAGGAGACTTTCTACTGGCAAGTCCCCTGCTCCTACTGGGAAAACTCTAGCCAGGAGGATGTGTCCTTTAGACCAGTTTAAATGAAGTCTTTATCTTAATCTGCAGAGGGATTCCTATTTGAACTCCCATCTGCCATGAGAAGGTCAAGCATGAATCCCTTATTTACTGAGATAAGAGTGTCTTCTTGCAAAGCCCCTGCTGTGGGCTGGGATTGAATCCAGTGTGGGTTGCCTCCTGTGTCCAGCTTTGGCTATCTAAAGACTACAAAGGGATCACACACTCCCCTCCCGTGGACAGTTATGAACCAAAGGCAGAAAAAGGAAAACATGTCCAACACAATCAAAAAAACTTATGAACTCTCCCAGCCTGAGGCCTCGTCCCTGGGTGATTCTCAGCCAGGTTTTGGTGATCAAAGCAAACTGAGCTTTTTGTGGCTAGAAAAGAGACAGATCTGTGGAATTTCCTCCTGGGAGAAGGGAGATGGGAAAAGATAGGGAATGCTTTGGGACCATGGTGTCTGTGGTAGCTGGGGCCCTCTGAGCCCAGGGAAGAGCATTTTAAGGGGACTCCTGAGTTTATTCAGCTGTAAAACTCACCAGCACTTACTGGAACCACAGAATTATGAAGGCACTCATAGGTAGGGAAAAGGAAGAAAGGAGGGGCAGATCTCTCATGGATGTTTTTCCACAGTTGATCTGTGTCCACAAAAATGGCCGGAAACCAGCTGGGGATTTAAATTGGAGGTGTTTGGCATCTTGTTTGCACTGGATATTTCCTGCCTTTTTGCTGTGCTTTCCCACCCCTGAGTGGATGTTTTTTTGGCACAGGCAAACTAAAACACATAGTAAAAAATTAGCATTAGTACGTGGCCTTTCAATCTCCCTCCTTTTTTTTCCCCATATAAGGAGATAAATGCATTTAAGAAAATACCATTCTCTCTCACTCATTTTATTCAATATTTACCTGGATTAACAGAATTGCTGCTGGAAATGAAACTTGTATTCTGTGCCTCTCTGTGGGGTCTGGTGTCAGTCCCTGTGATCCCACTGGAAGCATTCACCAGTCAGCCCATGGCCTCCCCTGGTAGTTTCCAGAGCAGTGGCTTCATTAGCTGCACTTGCTAATCAATCTCTCCCCTAATTGATTGCAGCTTTGTGCTGCAAAGGAAGGCTCCTATGAAGAGCACTGAGGCACTTGGCAGGTCTGTGAGCCCAGGGCTCTGAGACTTCTCCCAGGGCTCCATCCTGTGTCTCCACCTGAGATGCCTCCAGCACAGCAGATGCCTCTGCTCATCCCCTCTGCTGTTCTCTGCCAGGAAAAAGAGCTACAGAGGTGATATCCAGCAAGAGGAGCAGCAGTGCCACCACAGCTCTGGAGTGCTTCTTTCCCACCCTCTGGCACTGAACACAGATTTGTCTGAGATTCAAAGCCCTAACTGATGGTTTTGCACAAAGCTTCCATTTTTTTTTCCCTTAAGAATAAAGTAATATTCTGTAAATTGCTAGTCACTGGGGTCTTTTGTGATCATTTCATCATGACCTGTCACAGTTACTTAGACACTTTCCTTGTGACCTGGTGCCAAGACAAGCTGAAAAGACTCACCCAGTGCAATTAAAGCTCAAACTTTACAGTGATAGGCCCATCAAAAATTCTGTTTGCTTCTCACAATTGCAGCCAAGCAGCAGCTTGACACGTGTGTAGCCTCTTTTCTGAGCAGCTTTTCCAGGGAGGGAAAGACGTCCTGTAGAAATGTCAGTGCAAGCAGGACGTGTCTCCAGTGCTGCTTCCTGGAAACCCCTTAGTCCAGGGGCAGTGGAATGGCTGTGTGTAAGTATTTCTCCATGAAGTGGGATGTAAAGGATCAGGAAGACTCTACGTTTGTCCCTGGATCCTTCCCTGTGTGGAATTACAGTGGGAGAATTGCAGGGGCCCAGGGCAGTGAAAGAGAAGGTGGTTATGTCCTCAGGAGTTCCACACAGATTAACTCAGCCATAAGCTGGTCAAAACCAACAAATAACTCCAGAAGGGAGAGTATAAAAGCCAAACCACACAGGAGCAGGATAACAAGCCAGCTGGGCCTGAAGTTTGGTGTCACCAGCTCCCTGACAAGTGTCACTGCCCCGTTCCTGTGCAGCTGTTTCCTGGCTCACATGTGAGCTGTCACCAGCAGACACAGGAGCCACGAGCCAGCTGCAGACCCTGGCTGGGTTTGCATTTCCTTCTTTTATAACAGACTGAAAAGCACAGAGTGTTTCTGCTCCCTAATGCAGTACCTGTCAGTGACTTCACTCGGTACATCAAGGAAGAAAAATGGTGTTTATAGTCCCTCAGGACAGGAAAGTGGGGGTTTAAATAATTTTGCTTCTTTTAACTCCTCTGATTTCTCCAGCACAGATGAAAGAAAACAACACATCAAATATTAATAAGAGAAAGATTTTGAATTGTGCTTCCACTCCAAGTGCTCCTGAAATTACGTGACACTTCCCTCTCCAGCATCAGAGCCCTGTTGCTTCCAGAGCAGCCATAACCCATACAGAGCATGTGGGAGTTGTTCTGACAGGAGGAGTCCCACTGAAACATGAACATCCTCTTTATTAGGATGCCAGGAAGCATGTAAGTAGCAGACAGCACTGCCTGTGTTGTATAAATGTGTATGGCTACAGAGAAATTAGATCATTCCAAACAAGCATTAAAATTTCTTCACTGGAAGGGCTGTCCAGCCCTGGCCCAGGGCAGTAGTGCAGTGCCCATCCCTGGAGGGATTTAAAAGCTGTGTGCATGTGGCACTTGGGGACATGGGGCAGTGGTGGCCTTGGCAGTGCTGGACTTGATGATTTTAGAGATCTTTTCCGAGGTAAATGATTCTGTATTCTGTGGTAACACCTAGTGCTGGGAAATGTGACACTACTGGGAACTGGACAATCTCTTGGAACATGAAAAATAAGGTTTTGGAAGCTGGCCTCTTAGCATTTCAAGGGCATGCCAAAGTGAGGGTGGGCATAAGCTTGTTTCAGAAAGTGCAGGGTGCTGCTGAGGAGGGTCAGGTGGGAGGAGAAAGGAGAGAGGGGAAAGGTGAGGTTTGCTGAGGAGGGCAAGAGCTGCTGGATATGAGCTCAGACATTTGTGCCCTGATTTGTGCCATGGCTGAGGTGAGAAACCACCTGCAGGTGCCATCAGGGCACCCTCTGCTGAGCCTGGGGCTGCCCATGTGAGCTGCAAAATGTGTCAGTGCTATCTGATGGAAAATACTCAGCAAGTTCCTTGTTCAGCCTTTAGGTTCAGGATTGTGAGATCCTGGAAACAACAGAGACGTGCAGTGTGTGATGAGTGATGCTTTTAGGATTTCTTTTGAGATTTATGGTGTGCACTGAATTCATTTCATCACCACACAGTTCATGTGGTTTTCTACTGCTTTTAGCTCAAAGCTGTGGTTGTGACTGATGAAGGATGCAGCCTGTGAACTGGGAGAGATGTGAGGGAACAGATGCAAAGAAAAAATTGCATTGAAAGGGGCAGAGCACTTTGTTAGGTATCACAGGAATCAGTAATTTTACAGCAACATGGCTGGAACCCCTCAAGAGGAATTTACAAACCCTCATAAAAAGGGAAGAGTGAAAAAGAAGAGTAAGTAAAAGAAGGGAAGAGCCCCTGAGCTGTGCAGGAAGCCCATCTTCCTGAATAGCCTCTGATAAATCACCTGCATTTCCTGCACGGGCTCTGGCCAGCTGTGCAAGAGACACAAACAAGTTGTTCTCCACCAGCGTCCTTTGGAAGGAGTTAGTCATTTCCACCTGAAAGAACAAGAATAAAATGGGAAAACAAATGAGAAGGAGGTGGTGGGAACAGAGCAGGAGGTCTGTGGGGCTGTGGTCTCCCCATGCAGAAAGGACCTGCAGATCCCTCTTCCTGCAGATCCTGGTGTCCCCTCTGCATCCCAGTGCTCCCTGCAAGGAGCTCCCACATGCTGGTGAGCTTCTGCAGCTCCCACAGGACAGGCAGACAGAAACAGCAATGTCTGATGGACAGTCCCTGCTGTGCCCTTCCCTTCTGCACAATGATCTGTGCATTGGAGCCGTGGATCAGAGGGTTGCTGTGCCTGATTACCCCGTGGACACACAGCCCTCCAGCTCCAAACCTCAGCTGCTGCCCCATTTCCCTCAGCTCACCGTGGTGCTGAGCTCCTGCAAGTAAGGAAAATGGATGGTTTATCATCACACTGTTCTCTGCTCCCTGTCGTCATCAGCTGGAAACGAATTTTTCTGACAACACAGGCAGCCAGCCTTTCACCCTCCTGGGTATCTGTTTGCTAAAGTGAAACAACATTTCAAGAAAACATAAAGAAAAATAACATTTTATCCCAGGATTGTGCTTTTGGCTGCTGGAGTTTATTGGGAAAGGCAAACAATGACCTTGTCACTGATGGCAATGGGAGCTCCTGTTGCTGGGCTTTAGGTGTGGAATATGCACCAGACTTCTGGTTAGTGCATAGAAACACATCCCCACCCTGCTGAATTTGAAGCACAAATAGACATGGTCCTCTGCCAAGCCTGAAAAATCTTTTCAGCATCTACTTGTTTTTAACACATTTATCATAAAGAGGCTGGCAAAGTCTTCTGTTCCACCTTCCCAGCAGACAGGGCAGGTAGTTTGGGGCAAGAAAGAGATTTAAAAGCATTGTTGTCAAATATATTTAGGATCGTGCATGCAAGCTTTCCTCTTTGTAAAGATGTTTTGTAAAATCAAGGAATAGCCTTAAATTCAGGCTACCTGGTTAAGAGGTGGGTTTTTTTTAATCAAAAGTAGGAGGTACAGTGACAACTCCCAAACTATCATGGATGTCAGTGAAAGTAAAATTCACTTTATTAAATGGGTCATGGAGAACGTTGTAGGTCCAGGGGCTTCACACAGATATTGGAATGGAAACTATTGCACGAAGATCTCACTAATAATTTCAGGCGTAGGAAGCCAAAAACTTAGCAATTAAAGAATCTAATTAATGAGGATCTTTACATAATTAAATTAATGCCCTGATTGTGGTAAAATGTCACATTAACATTTCATTGACATTGGTATTTACTAATAGGACAAGTGTTAAGCAGTGAGGCTTTCTCAGGACACTTTCAGGAGGAAGTGGTGCAGGAATTTGCTTTTCCATCACCACCTCTGTGGGCAGGGCACACAGTGACAGATGTGAATGCCCACGTCCTTGTCCTGGGAGTAATTTTGATTTGCTCTTTGGCTTCAGCCAAGTCATTACACTCTCTGTGTGCAGCCAAGCCATTCCAGCTTATTGCAGTGCCCAACTTCCACTGTGCAGCACTGAAGTTTTTATACATTTTTTTTAGCAGCTGGAGGAAAGGAGAATATATGGTTAATCAGACTTGTATTTTGTTGCTGCAAAGTGACTTAAATACCTTATTCCCTCATTTGTTTTTTATGTCAAGAATTTCACTGGTGGACCAAGTGTGGAGGAGAAATATTTTTGTCATTTCAGTAATTTCTAAGTAACATGCTCTTGTTTTCTGGGGAGATTAAAAGCTGCAATGAATGAAAGCTAAACAAGCATTTCGAAATCCACCTGAAGGGAGCAGGGAAAAGACTCTGAAGTTACAATAAATGTAATCCCTCCTTTGATATTCATATGTTTCATCACTGGCATCTTTCAGGATTAGATGCAACAGCCAGAACAATTGTAACAGGCTTTGGAAAAAAAAAAAAAAAAGCCTTTGGCTTTTGGAGAGCCAATATGACACGACTTTATCACACAGCCCTGTCTTTGCACCCAGTTTTCTCTGAACAAGCTGAATGCTATTGATTTAGGAACTGATATTTCAACATTCAAATAAGGAACAGGGATGCTTGTAAGCATCTCTGGGCACCTAGCTTCTCTTTCTAGGATAGAAAAGCTTTTCTGTCTTATTTATCATCTAATCCTGCAGCACAGTGCATCATCACAAAGAGGAGGTCCCAGCTGTAGTGGCAGAGACTCAAAGCAGAGCTGCATCTCTCTGGTCTCCCTTCTGATAACAGGACTGGGACAAAATCTGATTTCAGGTCCATAGGTAAAGGCCCAAATTCTGAACAAGAAGGTACCTGCCTAATCCAAGAACCTGGCATTAGTTTTATCATGATTTGTTTGTAATCAAATGTATTATAAATTTTATTTAATTTCCAACATCTCCATCACAGCTTTGAGGGACCAAGAGTGAAGTACTAAAAAAATAAAATTTTTTTAAAAATTGTATTGATTAATTATTAATGCACAGATTGATGATTTTCAAGGTCACTGGCTATGTCAGGAACATGGAGAGGATCCAGCTCTCATGTAGTTGGGGCTGGTGTATGTGCAGATGGTGTGGTTCATAAATCTCGTGTGTAAAGCATGTGACAAGTGCAGAAACTTTCATTTTCCTGCTTTTCCTCCTACCTTGGGCTACATTTAAAAGGAAAATGGCACAGGTTGCCCAGAGAAGCTGTGGCTGCCCCATCCCTGGAATTGTTCAAAACTGGCCTGTGCTTTTATTGCTGAACCTATGCAAAAACCCATGGTTTTTGAGTAATGGGGGACTTTCTAACTGAAGATGCTGATATAAATGAAACCAGGAAAGGAGTAACTCTATGACCTGATTCAGGAACTTCAGTAGACTGAACTTAACAGAAACCTTCCTAAGCATGGATCACACACTCCAGTGAGATTTCCAGAAGCTTCTGCATTTGTGTAAGAAAACTCTGGTTGCTTCTGGCTGGTTGGGGTCCTACATTAGGGTAACATAAGGTAAGAAGGATTTAGGGGAGGTGCAGGAGGACTGAGTCTGCCCACCCCTGCCCAGAGGTGCAGTGTTGACTGATGTGCCTTTCCCAGTGCCTTCTCCATCTCATGCCTTCAGTAGATAACTCATCCATCACTTTTCCTTAAGAAACCACTAGGAACCACTGGAAGCACCCACTTGCAGGAAATCCCCCTTGATATTCAGCCTTAACATTTTTTTCCTCTGAAATCCCATCTCATTATTTTTATTTGTGACCTCCTGAAACACCTTGAACAGTTCCTTCCCATTCCTTCCCTTTTCAGACACAGGCAGGCAGATATTCACATTCTTCTCAGCATTTATGCAGCCAAGCTGTTCAGAACTTCCCTTTAAACTTCCTTCAAAAGCCTCTGCTTCTGCAAGTCCTGTCTCCTCCATCTTCAGCAGGGTTTTGGGGGAGGAAGAAAGTCTGGGGAGAAGCTGTGCAGTGAGAAGAGAGCACAAACCACGTGTCTTTTTGGGGAAAGGGGGAGAAAGTAGAGGAAGGCATCCAGCAAGAAGTGGTCTGTGCTGTTTCTTTAGTAAAAGTTTGTGTTAAAAAAGAACTTTTTGGTTCTGTCGTGCTTTTTTGAAGCCCCGGCACGGGCAGGTTCCCCACAGAGCAGCTGCTGCAGGAGCTTCATGCCCTCACTCAGCTCCTCTTGATGGCGGGGACATTTTTTGGTCCTACTAAGCCCCAGCATCTGCAATCACTTCCCAGCACGTCCGTTCTCCACTATGAGATGGCATTTCCATAATGGCAGCTGGTTTTATCTGCTTCTTGCAAATTGACCTTCCAAAAAGCTCATTTAAGGAGCTGCAGTGGAAAAACCCGAAGGTTTCAGCCAAATGGTGGTTGGCTTTTGTGACTGAACAAAGGAGTCGGCCAGGTTTTTGTTGTTCGAATGCCCTTGTCTGAGTTCACAACTTGTAAACCCATTTCCCTTTTCCAAACTAATTCTTCCTGCAGGGGCTCGCACTCAAAAGCTTTTGTTCTGACTGCTGGGGAGTGGCGAGGCTGAGGTACCACCGAGGTACCTAAGTGCCTAATTGCCACCAATTTCAATAGGAGCTGCCCTAAATGTTCCTCGAGGGATGCATATCAAAGACAAACATTCTAAAGGGGATTGCTCTCTATCTGAGTGGATAATCTCCTTAGTTCCTGCCAGCCATTCTTTTTTTTTTTTTTTTTTTTTTTTTTTTTTTTTTTTTTTTTTTTTTTCCTTTTGCAAAATATTTAATTCTTTCATTTTTTTTCTTGCTGCCTGGAGAAGCTGAAATGCAGGGGGGGAGGAGAAGGGTGAGGCTGGAGAAAAAGCCGGCTTCAAAAGCTTCTGAATTGTGGAAAGGAGAGAATCTGTGCAAGGGGAGTTTGCTGCAGCAGTTGCATTACCCACTGGTTTAGAAGGTCCCTGCATATCCAACACATGCTCAGCTTCCTCGGAAAGTATTTGCTCTTGGCCTTTGCTCTCAGCCCAGATTGTCCCAGCCTTCAGAGCACATCAGCTAGGTTTTCAAAGTGCCTTGAATTAGTTCCCCCTGTCAAAGAGGTATGAAAATAGCAATGAATTCCAGTGATCTCCTCGCAGCATTTAGCGAGCAGTGTCACTACAGCTCGTTTCTGGAATTTCCCACAGAGGATGCCAGGCACTGCTTGAGCCCATATGTTACAACTGCAAGGTGGCAGCTCCTGACCCAGAGTTCTTCTCTCAGCAAAGCCAGGATAGGATCAGAACAAATTTAGTGCTGGTTAACACATCTCCAGAAGCAGGACCTGACAGCGTCAGCCAGGCTGCTCCCCTGGCTCTGCAGATGCTCCAAAGCACTGTGAGGATATGTTTGCATGACAGCCCTGTTTGCTGCAGTGGGAGATGTGCCAAGTGCCACTTTATTTATAAAAAAAACCCCACTCTCAAACGTGGATCTGTTATGGCAAGTCCCTGACATTCAAGGTATGTATCTATTATTACCTCAGAGTGATGTCCCTCTTTGCTGAGGCAGAATTTCCCCTCTGTTACTGCATCTGTACTTCAGACAGCCCAGAAGGCATCACCACACTGAGAAACTGGTGCTTGTTGCTTTGTCAGGGGCTGCTCTGACTTCGAATTCAAAGCTAAAACATCTATTTGGAAGCAAGTGGAACAGTGGGGATATTTTGAAATATCTGGCTTGCATTCACCCTCTGGTAAGAGTGCTGATCAATTAGAAATGCAATTACCTAATCTGACTGGGGCTGGTGTATGGTTAATTTACCTGGTGAAGTCAGACAATCCACATCCATCTCTAATACAGAGGAAGTCACATCTACACAAAAACTACTTCACACCCCCCTTGCCCTCCCTGAGCCTTGAGTGATGTCAGAGTTAGATGGATCTTCAAAATAATTTTTCCACTTGTGTTTTGGTAAACACTTGAGAAAAATAACAATGTTCTGCTCGAAACAGTTTCCCTCTTCTTTCTATTTCAGTGACTTCTCCAATTTGCTGAAGTGCCTCGTTGCTCCCAATTTGCAGTGCCTACAGATGAAAGCACGGCCAATGAGGTCACCCAGAGACAATTCTTTATTTATGAATTTGTTTTTAAGGACCATGTAGAAAAGGCTGGAGCTTCCCCACCTCCTGCATCTTCCCATCCTTCCAACTGTTTTTTATCCACAGGAGGGGTTGCCCTGTCCTGTGCTCCTCTGTGGTGCCTGGTGGGATTTTCTGCAGCCTTCTGTGGCTGTCCTGCTTTGGAAAGGAGCAATTTCTGTTTGTCCATCAGGGAGAAGGTTCTGCCCTTTGCTGGCCTTTGTGCCAAATTCGATGAGCTCAGGGCAGCCCTGAGAGTTTCATGACTTTGCACATTTTATTGCAGCTGCCAGCATCAGAGAAAGGCTAAAATAGGATCCAGCAAAAGAAGAGGAAAATCAATGGAGGGTGCATATGGGAGGTTTGGCAGCTACAGAGGGATGCAGCAGGACTTAAAGCTGGACATGGGCAGCCAAAGTGGAGCAAAGAAGGGGGAAAACACATTTTTGGAGCCTTGAATTTTTTGTTTATGTGAATTTCCTCACAGTGATCAATACCAAGGCCAGGCTGGATGGGGCTTGGAGTAACCCCTGGTTTGGTGGGAGGTGTCCCTGTCCATAACAGGGAACTGGAACAAGATGATCCCTAAGGTCCCTTCCAGCCCAAACCATTTCATGATTCTGTGGTTCTAAGGACATGCCATGATTTAGGTTCTCAATCCAGGGAAGAAGAGTTCCTTCCCACCTTGTATTTTCCAGTAATTATGTGCAGTTTCTTAGATGCCAGCCAAGGCAGGGTGACAGAATCAGCTCCTTGGATAAATATGCTCACCTTGGCCACTGCTGAAATATAGAACAATATGTGGAGCATAAATAAATGTGTTTGCTGAGCTAGCCTGACGTTTTCACTGCAAATTCCCAGGGAAGGTGCTGTTTTACCTCTTTCTTGTTGCTGTAATTCAGTCAGGGTTGTTCTGCAGTTGATGAAAATGATTTTTAAGAGTTGGTCTTTACTGAACTAGTAAAAAAAAAAGAAAGAAAAAAAAAAGCTGCCATCATTTACCAAATCCAAAATATTTTTCCCAGCTCCAGTTCCTAACATTTTTTTGTCAGTGTGCCTGGAATGAAATAATGCTTTTTTTTTAAATGCACATGAATTTGAAAGAATTTTCCTAAGGAATCCTTGGAAGCCTTCCACATACCCTTTATTATTATTATGGATTTTTAAAAAAATATTTTTGGTTTGGTGCAATTCTCATGATGTGTTTGAATTTATTGGACACTTTCAGGAGAAGAACAAAAATAAATAGGCTGGGCTTTACTGAACTAAGCACAACTAAATCCAGAGGGCTGCTTGGGAGATAATGTGGATATTTATATGAGTGGGAGTGGGATTACTCAAGTGGAATAAAGTATCCTTAGTCCCTGGCTAAAATACCTGCTGAAGGATTTTTTTTTTTTTTTGCCTTAAGATAGTCAGTTTAGGGAAAGAACAGACCTTATGGTCATATTTTATGGATGGCTGTGATTTAGCCCAGCCCTGCTGGTGGGAGCCAGCCTGCAAATACCTCTCATGAAGAGGCACTTTTTGCAGAGGATTATGTTCCAGCAGGACTCCTTGTGCTAACAGCTTTCCAAGATGACTTAAAGTATCATCACCTACCCCTATGAAATATAAATCAAAAATCCAGCCTTTCTCGTGGCAGGGGAGCAAGGGAGGCTAAAATGCAACATGATTTGTAAAGCACTGAAGACACACTGAAAACCTATCCAGCTTTCAGGTAGGAAAATGTAGGGTTTTTGCAAGAGGCAGAAGATGTAAAATGCCCTTTTCTCATGGGGAGCAAGAAATAAAACTCCATTTTAGAGAGTTTTCTGCTGGTCCTTTCAAATTTGTTGAGTTTCTCTGGGAGACAGGAATTCCTGGCAGGGACAAGGCCTTTGATTCTTCACCTCTCTGGAAACTGAGCTGATGTTTTATTTTTCCATGGTGCAGCCTGTTCCTGCTTTGTTGACCTGGATATTCCTCCTTGTTTAGAGAACTTTTGTGTTAGGCTGGAAAAACAAAAAACACGGGCTTCTGCTCATTTTTCATCAAGCTGAAATGAACTACAAAAACCCCAAGAAGGCCTTTGGGCTTCCAGAGGCATTTCGGATATGTTAAAAGTATTAAAAATTCCAAGTCTGACAACTGGAGCAAAGGAACTTCAGCTGATGTTTATTTCTTTTGGTCTTCTAAAAGCCTTTTCCTCCCTTGTTTTTTTGGGGTTTGGGTCTTTTTTGTTTGGGTTTTTTTTCCTTTTTGTTTGGTGGGTGTTTTTTGGGTTTTGTTTGTTTGGGGTTTTTTTTGGGTGGTTGTTTTTTTTTCCTTGTGATGGTGAAAAATAATTCAGAAAACTACAGTAGGAAAGGACCCTTTACCTCACTCTTTCTCCCAATATTTTGACTTTGGAGCTCCTCGGGGGGGCTTGGGAGGGAGTGATGCATCCTGTCTGCAGGGAGAGCACTCCCACAGCAGGGCACTCATCGCCCCTATTGTGGAGGATAATGCAGCGATGGGAATAACAGGAGGAGGAATGGTTTTGTGGTGTCCTCCTTCTCCTGAGGGCATTTCTAGTCCCGTTTCTCCCTCCACCACCAAGCCATGGGAAGGCTGTTCCCAGCCTGGAGTGTTTTTGTGGAGGAGCAGGGCCAGGAGAAAGGGGAAACAAACAGCAGGATGGGATAGAACAGCCTCCAAGTATTTCCCCTTGCTTTCCCTCTCCATTCCTGGCTACAAAAACTTGTGACAGGCTGTGCTTTCCTTTCCTGATCACAAGGGCCAAGTGTGGGACAGAAAAAGGACAGGACTCTGACAGCTGCTCAGGAAACCAGCATGGATTCAAGAAAGACAAGGTGCTGCCATTCGGGCTGGTGACACCTGAAAGCCTGCCCAAAAACTTGTCAAAAGGTAAAAAAAAAAAAAAAAAAAAAAAACATGAGCCAGGAAACGACCTTACCCTTGATTCCTACAGAATGGGTGGATTGAAGGAGACTGAGATGAGGCATGACCCGGGACAGTGACTCCTTGCAGTCAGCATCTGCCCGGGGATGGCTTCACTTCCAGCACTGAGCACTCAGATGTTAAATGGGCTGAACGCTCCAATCGACCCCGAATCGAGTCAGCTCCTAGCCAGGCTCTAATAAAGCCTTGATCATTGCAGGAGAAGCTGAAGCTGCAGCTCAGCCATCGGCTGACACCCCTCGGGAGCACTGACACACGTCACCGGCAGGAGCAGCTCGGCTGATGAACCAAAAATGTCAAAATGTCACCAGAGGAGCTGAGATGGGAGCCGGGACGGAGGGGCAGGGTGGCTTAAAGCATCCCTGGGTGATGCAGGGCTTTGGCAAGGGGCTGAGCTGGCAGAGGGGAGCTGCTGCAGGCAGGGGCTGGCAGGGGGCTTGAAGGGAGGCTCCGGGAGCTGTGGATGCAGAGGGAACACGAGCAGAGCATCCTTCCCTGCCAGGCACAGACTGAGAGATCAGCTCAGGCTCAGAAATGAGGTCTGGGCTGCAGATGCGTGTGGCAGGACAGAAAAGCAGCGCTGTAAATTTAAAGATATGAACAAAATGAAGGCAAATGCCAGCTCCTGCCGCAAATGGACAAAAGGAATGCTAATTTTAAAAGGTGATGTGCTGCAAGAGGAGAAGTGTTAATTACATGCATGGCGATGCATGCATTAACCTTTCGCTGCGTTGAAAATATTTCAGCAACAGGCATTCATTCCTGCAGGCAAGGAGAAGGCTGTGCTCTGATTACCTTGACTTTGGGTTCACACGGTGAAAATGGGAGTGGTGACAGTTTCCTGCTTGACGGGACAGGTTTGTGTCCTTGCTTTAAAAGCCAGCTGCCGTGGTGGCACCACAGACCGTGTCCTGCAGCACAGGGAGGGCAGAGGGTGCTCCCAAAAAAGCCACCCCTGAGGAGGACATGCCATTGGCACCATCCCACCAGGGTGCTGCTGTCCAGAATGTGTTTGCCACATTTATCACCGCTGTGTCTCTGGTGTGAATCACCCCAAATCAGCCAAATCCTGACCTGGGTGCACAAGTCGGGAGCCTGCTGCTGGCAGGGGACAATTCCCCTGAGTGACAGCTTGAAGATTAACTCCTGATTGCTTTATACCGGGGATTGGCAGCGTTACAGGGCTGGTCCTGCTTTCACATCCAACAATTAGGAGAGCAGGGTTGGAAATTATAGCTTACTTGCCATTCAGGGAAAGGGGTGCTCCACCTGTGGGTAAAGATCTTTTAAAAGGTGAGAATTGTACCACCCCTTCTTGCCCACCAAAAGCAGTGACATACACTGCCTGCATTCCATTTTGCTCAGTACTGCCTGCCTGGATTTTTGTTTTAATTCTGACTAAGTGCATGGAATTGCAGCAGAACTCCCCACGGCACAGGGATAAAAGGAAATCAATCATGTTTTTGACACTTCCTGAAGGAAAGTGTTTAACATACAGGAGATCCATCACAACCACTTGTCAGATAAGCCACCCTGTGCTTGTGGTAACCTGAATATGTGGCATGCCTTAAATGAAATTAAGCTGTTATTAAAGGATGCAGAAAATCCAGCTCTCACCCCTTGTAAAGCATCCTGCCGATTTCTGCCTGTCCTTTTAAAAGCACACCCCTCCTATGACAGGGTACAAATGGATTTAACTTCTGCTGCAGCTCTTGGTTCAAAACTAGCAAACTCACCATTAATCATTGATCTGGCTTGTCAAGTTCCAGCATCAATTATTGCAGCCCTGGCACACGGGGGCTTTGGAATTAAAAGCATCCATAACCTTTGTGTGGAAAGGGCCTTCCTCTTTTTGGCTTAGGAATCCCATTTTTCTTCCACATGACTTCCATACAGGTGGCTGCTTCCCAGTGCAGGTTAAACCTCTGAGCTGATTAAATGAGAGCAGTAAATGGTACCAGACAGATTTCTCCATAAGCAGAAGGTGTTTGCTTTTGTGGGGTTTTGTTTGTTTGTTTTTGTTTTTTGGTTTCTTGGGTTTTTCCTGGAGCTGATGCTCTATTCCCCCCCCAGAGTTCAGAGGTTCCTTTGTCCCTCTCTCTCTGGGGAGAATGGGAATCTCTGTACCCCTCTTTTTTCCCCTCAGTATGAATGTCTTTCAGTTTTAGGTTTGTGAGGATATCTCTGCCTTTCATCCATTCCAGCTGTGACAGATATTTGATAGGTAGGAATGGAAGTTATGGCCATCAGGGATGGGAGATGAATCAGTTGACATTCCCCTGGAGTAATAGGATTCAGATTGGCTCCTGGAGGATGGGGAAATGGCTCTGACAGGGAATCCTGAAATCCTGGGCTGGGGAAATATGGTTTTGTAATTACATTTGTTGATGAGGAAAGGATAAGCAAAGGATGGAGCAGTATTTCTTTCCTGACTGATCCAAGAAATATTAGCCTGCCAATTTTAGAAATCTATGAAAAATCACCTTGTAGTTATAAGGGCTGGAAGTTACAATGAATTACAGAATCCTTAGAGCAATATTTGTGAGAGGTTTTATATAGACACATTTCTTAGCACTGAAAAACAGGGAAATAATACCACACATGGGATTTGTGGGTTGGTAAATGAAAGCAACACTTGCTCTTAGCAACATGAGTGCATAAAAGAGCTGAGTCTTCACTCTGACCTCGGTGGATGTTGCAATCCACAAATTAATGCTCACATTCTACCTGCTCATGGGATGCTGCTCCAAAATGGGCATTTCAGAGGGATCTTCACTTCCAGAAGTGTTGTTTGGTCTCAGGTGTGGGCAGGCAGCTATTTTGTCACCATTTCCTCTCATGTTTAATGGTTGGCTTGGGAATTTCTCTGCCTTCCATGGTTTACACAGCACTTATTTCAAGGCAATTTTCATCCTGCAGTGGCATCATATACTAAGGTGGATGTGTTTATGGAATATCAAGATTAAGAAGAAATTGTAGGGTATGAGAATGGGAAAAAATGCAACCCACAGCATCATTTTTTTTTCTCTTTAGGATCTTCCAGCTAAAGTAAATCACCAAAATGTTCCTGTTTAGAGCCTCACAGGGAGCTCTGTCTCTGGATAGAAGAGAATCTGTGGCTGCCCCATCCCTGGAAGTGTCTAAGGCCAGGCTGGACAGGGTTTGGAACAATTTGGGATGATGGAAGGTGTCCCTGCCCATGGCAAGGGGTGGAGCTGGGTAACCTTTAAAAATTCCTTTCAACCCAAACCATTCCCTGATCCTATGAAGTGCATCCAAGTGAATGAGACAAGAATAAAAATCTCATTTGTTTCAGAGAGAAAAACCACGGGCATTTGCACAAAATATTTTGAGGCAAATGTTTCCTTTTCATTTATCTGCTTTATTAGACAGGAAAAATTGGTCTCTGGACCTTACCAAAACACATACCTTAAATCAACCCAAGCAGCTAAGGACATTAGGCCAGCGAGCTCATCACATCCTTCGCTTTCATGCCTGACCTGGAAGCTAAATTAATAAACAGATTTCTGCCTTGTCTGGCCAGTCAGGTGTGGGAGAAGACAAGAAAGCATTTGGAAGGTTTGTCCTTCAGAGCTGGGCAATAAGCTGGGACTGCTGGAGGGGTGCAGGGCAGATCAGTGTCTGGACATGTCTCTGTGGCTTCACTCGGAGCCAGCCAGGAGGAATTGCTCAGATAATCTCTGAGGCCGTGGGAGCTGGGTGAACTGCAGTCCAGCCTGATGGAAATTCAGGAGTAATGACTTCATCACGACCTATGAGTAAAGCTCTGGCCTTTCTGGTGGGGAGCTGAGTCACTGCACAGCAGAGCAGCCCTCTGCTGTCTCACAAACCCACTGCTGCTGGAATAGAGACCCCCCCAGGGGCCAGCAGTGCTCTGAAAAGCAGGAGCAGCCTTCAGCTGCTGGCCCAGTGCTCTGCCAAAGGCTGCTCTTAGAGCCTCTGAGGGTGGAGGTGCTCAGGTGGCATTTGGGGAAGCCTTTGTGTGGTACCTTCCTCCTCCTGCCTGTTTACAGGAACCAGCACTCAGTCAGCTGAGTTTGCCCAGGAAAAATGACAGATAAAGGGCTGTCCCTTGACTCTAAAAGCTGACAAGGGAGGTTGAAGAGGTCAATGGGCCACAGATGTCCTTCTTTTCAAGAGAAATAAAGAAGTTGCTACTTCCTATTGTTTGATTCAGAATTATGGGGCAATGAAATTAGCATCAGTCATTGGCCAGGGTCATTGAGAAAGCTGATCTTGTGGGTGGCATCTCTGTCCATGGCAGGAGATTGGAATTAGATAATCTTTAAGGTCCTTCCAACCCAGATCATTCCATGATTCTGTGATTGCACCTTTCTGGAAGGCTCCAAACCCCCTTATCCTGGCCTAACCTAAAACAAGCCCGTGTGTTTGGCCCTGTCTTGGCAGTGAAATAGAAGGGTTGGAAGCCTTTAATGGTTTGCCATTTCCTCCCCAAACAAACAGGCTCACTCCAAAAAACCATGGAAGTATTTGGGGAGCTTGGAGATAGGCAACAGTGTAGATCCCACGCACTCTCTTGCAATTTCCAGCCCCACAGATGTATGGAAAATGCAGAGTTTTCTGCCAGGAGTTTATTTCCACCGTTGATTTTGTCAATCCACTCACTTCCCCGTCTCTCCCTGGTCCCACCTGACTCTGAGCTGATTGTGGATTTAGGATCACTCACTCAAGTGGGGTGTCAGCCCCTCATCGATGCACTGGGGAGCCTTTGCCAGAGCAGCCCTGCTCCTGTCACAAGGAGGGCTGTGCTGGGAGAGGCAGGCGTGCCAAAAAGGGATTAGTGAAACCGCTTATGCCCCGTAACAAGCCGGATTAAAAATAATAACTCTCATCAGGAGGCTCGGTTTAATTGCTGGGACTGTGCCAGCAGTGGAGAGGGAAGCTTACAGGAGATGGGTCTGGAGAAACACATTCCCTTGACTTCCCTCACAAACTGGAGGAGAAAACTGGCCCGGGATTGGGTTTTGCCTCTGATTCCACATAATGACTAAATCCTGGGAAGATAATTGGTGTTATGACCATTTGTGCTGGCAGCTGTACTCCAGTACTTTTTAAAATCATTATCTGTTAAGACATTTGCAAATATACAGTGAGCCTTGCAATGCCTCATTAAAGCACTGAGGAAGACAGTCATAAATTTTATTGCCTCAGCATTACATGTTGGAGTCATAATAGTGCAGATCTGTTCTGAATGTATAAATCCCCTTATCGCTTCAGCAAAATCTCTTGCTTTTCTGCTTTGGAGAAGGGCATAAAAATGAAAAATGCCATCAGCATTCAAACAGAGAAGTCTGACTGGCTCCATTTTTTTTCATTTAAGGAAAATGCTTGCTGTAGCCACGCAGAGAATGTATTTTAGAATGTAACCATACTAAAACATCAGACAAATGCTATTCCTGCAGCAATTTTAGGCAATAGATTGATCTATGTTGTTTCACTTCCAGCTCACTGTTTCTCTTGATACACATTAACTTCTATTTCAGGGTCTCTATCCATGCTTATTGAGGTCAGTGGAAAGATTATCACTGGTTTCTTTCACTTTTGCATCAAAACCTTGATCAGGGCATCTCAATTTTTATTAAGAAAGAAGAGAATAAATTTGCTAGTGGTTTAGGAAAATTATTTTGCCATTGGGTTAGAAAAACTGGGTGTTATTAAATGGAGCTGAAACACAGAAATTCATGTGGTATCATCCTGTATTCTAGGGACAGGCCTCCAGTCTGTGTTCAAGAATTTGCTGTTTGCTGTTGTAAATTTGTACATATAAAAAAAGAAACTTAAGTGAGAGTTTAGTGCTGTGAGCCTTCCAGAAGTTTAATAATGTTTAATAGAGTTAGTAATCCCATCAAGTGAGTCACCTGTGTCTTATTCCACATGAACCTGGTAGATAAATGAGTACAGATAAATATCATTTAGCCTGATGCAATCCCCACGGGCTGGGATCAGCTTCTCAGTGTTCCTCCTGCTCTTCCTCTCTGCAGGCCTTTGGATGTGGGGAGGGACTTTCCAGGGTGTGTTTCCTCCCTGCTGTGCCCACCAGTCCCCTCGTTGTGCAGCTGTGTATTTGCATGCATATCCAGGGAAAATAAATCCCCTTTGTGTGGCTCCTCAGAAGGAGTTAATCTGTTCAGGACTGAGCCATCTATCCTGTGAGACCAGAGGCAGTTGAATTAAGTGACAGGAATGCTGGAACATCCACAATGGACTCTCACTGCCACACTGACACAGGGAAGGAGACACAGAGCAGGGACAATCAGGTGACACCATCAGTACAAAGCCAGCTTTACCATCATCGTCCCCAGTGATTTAATTCAAGGGTATGAGATCATTCACTTTGAGTTCATGCAGAAATGCAGCCTGTGCTTGAAGGCCTGAGCATTTCCATAGAGATAAAAATACCACTCGTCCCACATTGTTCAAAGCCTTCACTGGCTTGTTTGGAGCTGGATTGGCACCAAGCAATCGTTCAGTGCTCCCCTAAACTCTGCAGGAGAAGGGAATTCCTGCCTTACACTGGGAAATGGAGCTGGGACAGCATCAGCTGGGATGGAGGGAGCAAGAAAGGGACACCCCAATGTCCCTCAGCCTCCAAAAAATGTTCACCTGTGCCCTGGATGATGGAGCCAAACTTTAGACTGGTCCATAGGCACTGGATCCCTGACAGAGCCCAGCAGCTGATCCCTCCACAGCCTCTCCCATCCTCCTGCACCTCTTTGCTACCCTTGTTAAGGACAGTTTTAAAAGGACAGAAACGAAGCAAACACATTTAGGGTTTGTCGTTTCACAGGCAAGACAAAAATCTATAAAAAGAAAACCAAACAAGGAATCATAGGAAAGTCTTACCAATAAATGAGAGGCCCCAGAGTGTTTTGATTGCCGAAGCTGTCCAGAGGCGTTGCCAGATTTTTTTCCCCAGCATGATGGAAAAACTCTTCCCTGGGATAGATCTGCTTTGTCAAGTGTTGGGAGAATTGGTCTGGCCTTGCTGAAGCTGAGGGTGGAGTTGGGAATGAAGCCTGGCTCTTGGTTGAACCCTGGCTTTGAACTGGATTGCAGAGACAGGAGCCCTTCTTGCAATAGTTTAGGAACTGCCACAAACGTTTAAGATTCAGATTTTATTTTTATTTCCCCCCTCCTGCCTTTTTCCAAGCTTTAGGCTTCTTCCTTCCCCTCTTGGACTGTCTCATAATTTTGGGAGCTTGACCTCTGAGCAATGCTGGCAGCTGTGCATGCCAGGGTTGACATCCCAGCCCTGTGCAGCTGCAAAGCCCACAAACCTCCGTGGGCAGGAGGTCACAACACCTCTGGAAAAAAAATTAAACGGAGAACTAATGATTGGCCTATCCCCACACCCCCAGCCTGAGAATCTGAAGGCATTTAAGAACACAACTGGCACCTTTCTAAGGGCTGCCACTGCTACCTCCCACTCAGAGTGGGCAGATTAGGAGGGACAAAGGCTTGTCTTAGCTCCCCAGAATCCCAGTCAGCTTCCTGGAGCACACCAAGGCAAGGGAGCTGGCTCAGGCTGGTTCCTGTGTGGACCAAGGAGTCATTTAAACCCGAGTCAGATCCTCGTTCTTGCCTTGTGTAGGATGTTGTACAGCTGTGTGCTTGGTGAGGGGACAGCCCAGCCCTTGGTGAGCATCAAAGTACAGTTGAACATCTTCTTACTGAATTGCCCCCAGGGCTGTAAGGAGAGTATTCTGCATCTACAGGAAATAATTTTAGGATTAAACACAGGAAAGGAAACGCTTTTTTTTCCCCACTTGGAAATTAATATATTGTTCCTAGTTGCATAGTTAAGGGATACTGATGAAAGAGAGGCTGATTTTTATCATATCCCAAACATCTCTGGTGCAGCACCTTTGTTTCTTTTCAGTTATCCCACAAAGGGTACAGGACAGCAGAGCAATCTGCAGCTTGATATTAAAAAACTGGATAATTTCAGCAGCACCCAGTGCTGGTATTACAGTTTTCATTACATTCCTATTACAGCAGCACATTTCAGTGCCTCCTTTTCAGCTCAGCCAGAGACCTATGTAGGAATTCCTGTGCATTCTCCTTCAGCCTCAGTGCACTTTGAGGATAAGGAGCTGCCCCAAGGAGAAACCATGTGAGTTCTGTCCTCAGCACAGCTGATGTGCATCTCCACATGTGACAATGGGCAGATGTACAAGGCTGGGCTCTGTGGCACTGCTGTGAGGTGACCTCCCCTGAACTTTATGCTGGTGGGAACCAAGCAGCTCCAAATGTTTTGCAAATTGACCCTCCTGCCCAGAGAAACCAAAGGCAAATTTAATTCAGGGTTAAGCGGAGAGGTCAAACGTTCTCATTGCAATGTGAAGGGTTGAAAAGAAGCCTGGGCTTTTCAAGGTTCAAATTTGGGCTGCTGCAATGTAAGACAGGCCTCTGCTCCTTGGATCCATACCAGGGAAAACTCTTGTTTATGTTGATGTCAAGGATAGCAGCATCTGGCCCAAGACAAGAGGCTCATCCACTCAAGCCCTTTAATAATATCTGACATGGTGCTTATCACTTCTCATTAAAACATAAAAGGAAGCCAAAAAGGAAGAGCACAGTTTGTTCCATTCCTGCTCCAATTAGATGCACTTTGTTACTTTCTAGATTATTCACCCCTGGTTCAGTTTAAATTTGTTTCAAGGAAGGCTAATCAGCCTTTGAACCAGAGAATCCTTGGCCTCCCACTGCTCCCTTGCAGTGGTGCCTAATCAGGTAGAAGGAACATTTCTGCTTTGTGTAAAGGCTGATGCTGGCTTGAAGAAGTGGCCAGTCAGTAAATCACCGCTGAGGTGATGCTCTCAGTGATGTGGCACAAACAAATGAGATATTATATGTTCAAGAAAGAGGCCAAGAACCTGGAAATGTGTCAATAAAAGAGTGGGCTACATCCACATCCTTCTTACATTCCTCACATTTAATTCTATTCAAGCAAGGATTGAAGGAAAACTCCTCCTGTGACCAAATGTAGGCTGAAAATAGGTCTTGTGATGAACAATTCAAATTTTCCTCAATTTTTCAGCAAAGCAGGACACAAGTGGTACCTGTGGAAGAGGGAAGGTTAGGCACACATGGATGTTCCCATGCAGGCAATACTGTGAGGAAACTCACTCTTGGATTAAATTAATTAACCCCTCATTTCTGTCCTGGTGCTCCATTTCCTTCCTATCTGGGCATGTAGAGCATAGAGGAAAGCAACCAACTCTGATTAAGGGTAAAAAAGTAAAAAAAAAAAAAAAAGAAATGGGATCATGAATAGCGAAATCAATAACTTGTCCAATTTGCAAACATCAAAGAAATCTCCTAAGAAGTCCTCTTAAAGAGGACAAGATAATGGACTCTCTTTTATTGCCCATTATTACAGTCCATTTGTACCATGAGCACAAGAGCCCTCCAGGTAACCAAAGCCTTTGCTCTTGATCTTTACTTCCCAGTTTTTATGAAATTGATGGAAATGGAGATGAGGGAGAGATGATGGTGGTTGGAATTCTGCACTGGGGCAGGAGGAGAGAGGGAAATTCTTTGCATGTTTAACTCTGCTAACTTCACCAGGGGTGATGTTGGGCTATTGTCTTGCTAGGAGATGTTTTTATATTTTTATGAATGGGCTGTTTATGCAGCTTCTATGGAAGGTCTTCATTTGGTGGAAAACAATGGGGAGTGATGAGGATCTGCTTTGCAGGGTTACAGATCTGACAGCCGAGGGCCCCAGCCAGCCCAGGGAAGATAAAATCCATTGTATTTAGATTTGAATAGAAGGAATATTCAGACTTGAAGCAATACCCACATCATTTGATACCGTGAGGGAGCTTTTCCAGTGCTTTGCTTCTGGGTGAGAGGAGGACAGGTAGCTCCAGTTTCTTCTTCCTGGGAGAAATGAGCCTCCTCCTGGGATCAAGTAATCTGAGGCAAACATCTTCCTCAAACCCCTTCCTGCAGGGCTGTGCCTCAGCTTGGCTCACTGCTCATAGTGGGACTGTCTTTACTGCAGCAGGACCTTAATTCCCACCTTTTCCACCTCTCTGCTGACAAATTTTCTGAGTAGTGCAATGGCAATTTGCTTCTGAGTGGAAACATTAACAGCATGAATATGTTTATACGCTCACCAGGAGATCTGGCATGGAATAAACTATGCATAGTATTCTTACATAATTACTCTCAAACAAATTTTGCACTTGGAAAGCTGTCAGGTTTTTTTCTCCTATTATTTCCATTTTTTCTCTGCGTCACTTTTGTTTTTTTACCATCTTTGTGACTTCTTGGGTGGCAAACGCTGGTTATTTATGTTGGATTTGTGACACTGGCGTTGGTCAGGTTCCTAGAATACAATTGCAAACACCTTCTTTGATCTCCTGCACAACACAGGCTAAAGGAAGCAAGTCAATAATTCTGTCTTCAGCTCATAAAGCACACTTGAAGTATAGCCTATCTCTCAGGGAGTTATTGTCTTGATGCATTGGAACACAGACCTCAAAAAAATGGAGACTCCACCACATTTTCCTTTCTCATAGATTTTAAATAAAAAAAAAACAACTGGTGAGCTACCATCCCCTAGGCCTAATGTTCTCTGCATACAGCACTGACATAGACAACAAGTGGGAAAATAACTTCAATATGCTACAAAAAGAACTGCTTTTAAATTAAGATATCCCTGTCTGATGTAGCACGATAAACTCACCCTTTTAGACTTACCCAGCCTCTCTGCCTGAGCCCAGCAGTCAGAGCTGTGTCCTCACACCACCTTTGTGACTTGATGACATCTCTGGTTTCCACTGGGCTCGGCTGGAGGACCTCCCAGCAGGAGGAGATGTGGTGGCCTGGTCCCATCCTCTGTGGTGGCAGCGTGTGACAGCACAGCTCTGCGCTGGGACGTGGGACGGCGGAGAGAATGGAAAGGAAGGAATTAAAGCTTGAGGGAAGACAACATTTTCCATTGCTGGGAAGTGCCATTTGTGAGCAGCTTCCCCTCCTGACTGCAGGCTTTTGGCACTCGCTGTCCTCTGGCAGGGGAGGAGGCAGGAGCTGCAGCCTCTCCTTGAGCTCCCTGCCCCTCCCCGGAGGGCAGAACAGTGGGGTAACAATTAACCAGGGTGAAAACAGGGATTGGGACCAGGCCTCTCCTCTAACCAAACCTGCTGGGCTCCATCTGCCATGGAATCCTGGAGTGGTTTGAGTGGGAAGGGACTCAAAGAGGACCTGGTTCCACCCCTGCCATGGGCAAGGACACCTTCCACTGTCCCAGGCTGCTCCAAACCCCATCCAGCCTGGCCTTGGGCACTGCCAGGGATCCAGGGGCAGCCACAGCTGCTCTGGACACCCTGTGCCAGCCCTGCCCACCCTCCCAGGGAACCATTCCTTCCCAAAATCCCATCTAACCCTCTCCTCTGTCAGTGGGATCCATCCCCTTGTCCTGCCACTCCAGGCCCTTGGCCAAAGTCTCTCTCCCTCTTTCTTGTCGGCTCCTTCAGCTACTGGAAGTCCTCAATTAGCTCACCCTGAAGCGTTTACTTTCCAGACTGAACAATCCCAATCCTCCCAGCCTTTCCTCATGGCAGAGCTGCTCCATCCCTCTGATCAAACTGATGGTTTCCTCTGGACTTGTTCCAGCAGGTTCTTGTCCTTCCCATGCTGGGGACCCGGAGCTGGAGGCAGAACTCCAGCTGGGGTAGCAGGGTAGAGGGTCAGGCATAAGCCCCCCTGCTCATTTGCTGGGAAAAGCATGAAGCCTCCCTAAGATTATCTATTCATGAGTGCTGAGAGCAAGAACAGGCAAAATTGTGATTCCTGAGGTATAAAATAGCACCACGTCTCCATGTGATGCAGCAGGAATCCTCTTGTTTCTGACAGATTCACATCTCTTTTACAGCTCAGAGTACAGCATTGCTTTCTGACTCTTTTAGTTTTAATAACCATAGATGTTCAGCTCTCTGTTAAGCTTAATGAGAATAATTAGACTGGATCTGGGAGAACAAAATAGACATAGTGTTGCTTTAGCACCATGCTATCCCCCTGGGGATGCTGTTCTGGTGGCTGAGAGACTGGAAGAAATCATCTTTAACAATGAAAAAAGACTTGGTGAGTCATTCCAGCTATGAAAGGGATTAAAATATTTTTAAACAGAAGAGCAGTTATTAATAAAGTGCAGGAAATGATAGGGAGTTATGGCACTTTGAGCAAAAAGACAAACACGACTCCCTCCCACGTAGTACCTACTTTGATGAAACTCTCCCTCCCTCTTCAATCTTATTTTTATTCCCTCTCAACTTTCTTTCAAAACTTGTTTACTGAAGTGGCCATGATGTTATCCTTCCTCTGGGTGGATACTCCTCTGCAGTAAATGGTTTCTACTTCTCTGAAACAGGCAAAAATATCTCCATTCTTTGTTCAAGATGATAAAACATCAGTAGCCAGTGCAAATGTCCCAGACCTCCTGAATCCTCCTGAGGCTCCTTTCTTCACAGATTTCTTACTAGTGCAGGAAGTTTCACCTGTGCCATGTATCCATGCAAAGAAAAGTACCAGTAATTTTGGTCATACTACATAGGAATGGCTGCAGAATATGGCCCCACTGCTGTTCTGGCTGCAAAATTATAATAGGAGGGAAAAACCCAGTGATAATTATATTTTCAATGTCCCCCACCAGCCAAAATGTATTCTACACCTATTTAACCCATGGCTTTCAGAGATTTCACCTGGCACCTAGGACACAACATTTTCTCCATTCTCTATTTTAACCTTTGACTTGTCGAAGATAAATTTAATAAATTCGATTATTGCACAAGTCCTTTCACGTGCTGACATTTTCCTTCCCTGCAAATATCATAAAGCACCTTATTTTTTTTTTTCTTGGTAAGTTTATGAATTTATTATAACTTCTTGAAGTGTTTTGGCTGCTTCCCAAGGAAATTCAAAACGATCCACCCAACTCCTGCTGAAGTGCAAAGCCTTGTTAGTTTGAGTGGTTTTTTCGACAGGAAAGCGTTTTCCCCAGAACCTTTGCATCCAAATCAAAATTTTCAAACTGTCCCCCCACCTCACCCAGAAGGTTTTGCACAGCTCTGGTTTCTGGCTGCAGGAATAACTTTGTTCTGATTTACTCTGCTCCCTTCCTTTCATCGCCGGTAATTGGATCCCACCGCTGGAAACCAGCCCAAACCCCAAGTTTAATTTTAGTCCATGATGCTTTACTTTTGTGATAGCCACTTTGCAAAGCACAATTCCCCTCAGCTACCAGCTCGTGTTTATTGTTATAAATCCTGTGAAGCACGGGAACACAAGGGAAAAATGTCCTTCTTCATCTCGAAAACACAATGCTCGGTGGCTGGAATGTGCCAAAATGGAAAAAACCAATTATTTTATGATCTATTTGGTCCACATCTAGTGCTGTAGAGGGAAGACGTGATCCAGAAAGTTAAGAGCTACAAAATGGATGTTTCAGAGGAAACAAACAAACAAACAAAAATATTATTTTTCCTTTTTTTTTTTTTCTTCTTAAACTGATGCTTCTGTTGTCATAACACCTCAAACCCTTTATAAGAAAACCACAAAGTTAAGGCTCATTCCCTCTCATTCTCCCTGAGTTGAAAGATGAGGCTCTGGGGCATTGAGTTTAATATCCCTATTTAATATCCCTTTAGTCTCTCCTTGCTTCCCTGTTTTAACATTTGTGACCCAGGCTCATATTTCCTTTCTGGATGTCTTCTGAACAGTGAGATGAATCTTTGTTTAATTTTGGCTTTCTTCCCCGCTGCTGAGATTGTTTTATTTCTTGATCAGCTGTTATAGCAATGATTTTCTGCAATGTTTCTCTTTTTTTTTTTTTTTCTCTTGGAAACTGTACATCTGCTCTTGGCATCTGTTCCATATCCTTTATGAACACTGAAGCAGGGAATTTATTTAATTTTTTTTTTCTTGCCGAGGCTGAGTCTATTGTCTAGAAATTATTTTCTTTGCCTTGAAAAGCCCAGTCTCCTTCATCAACACTTTAACTCTTCTCATGTTGGAAACACTTCCTATTGCTCATCATCTGGAATTACACTTTATTCCATGTCATTACTTTCCATGTTATTTCTTTAGAGTGTTTAATTGCATTCAGCAACCATTCCAGCCCTTCCCCCTTACCCACCTCTTTATTATTCCATGTTTCTTCTTGCACACCCATATTTTCTTTTTTTTTTAAATGCTACCAATATATGTTTAATGACATCCACTCTCTCTGAACCTACTAAACGCTGCCTTCAAAGCTGTGGCTTTGCTACCTTGTGTCATTTTGACCTCTTTATTCCACAGAATTTCATTGCATTTCCTCTGTTTGAATGCAAACATCTCTTTTCTTTATCATTTATCCTCCCTCGCAGTGTGAAGCAAACCACTTATGCTGAAGAGTTTTAGTCTCATTGAAATATTTTGCTCTTGATAGGTTCAGCTGAAGTGGAGGATCCCTCTCTGTGCAGTTTTTGCATTGGATTTAGCACTTAAAAAAACACCCCTTGTGAACCTCAGCAAAGTGCTTGACTAATGCATTTATTGCTCCAACTTGTTTGTGTCTGTGAAGTTATCATCTTTCATCTTGAAGTATTATTACACACTGCTGGCCAGCAAAGTGAAAATGGACAAACACACAGCTTGGTTTATAACAGATCTTTAAACAGATCTTTTTAATGCTTCACTGAAAAATTACCAACAGAGGCTTGGCTCTCTGGAGATGCCAAGAACTCACAAAGCTCAACAACTACAAGGCAGGGGCAGAGGGGATGTGAACCCAGCTCAGAGCAAGCGTTTCTGAACTCCAGGGGCTGTTGGATGTGCAAATTCCCTGCAGCTGCACCAGCAACCTTGCAAAGCTTAGGGTGAGGAAGGGGCTCAGAGCCCCTTTTGGGCAATTCCACCACCACCAACACACCCACCACCCCAAGACTCAAATATCAGAGCTTCAGCACAGCTTGTACCTCTTCTTCTGGCTCTTCTGCAGAGGAGTGCCTGCCTCTCCCAGCACCCTCCCAAAACAAAACTCAAGTGGGGAAAAGTTTGTTTTCCCTCCTCTGTGTGAGCAAGAGAAGCTCTGGAGCAGGAGATTTGTACAGTCTAGATGTGATGCACACACTCATCATCAGCAAATACACGAGGAATTCAAATCCAGCCCAAAAAAGACACCCAAGATGTAAAAAACAAAAAATAAATCAGAAATTCAGGCAAAGAAGCCAAGTCCAAAAATAGATTTGAAAATCCTTACTAGCTAACTGAAAGCAGGACTTTTAAATTTTTTTTTTTAGTTTTCTCACTAGCTGTTTATGAATTAGAATTATGAAATTCTAATAATGAAAGTTCTATTTCATTGGGAAACATTTTCTCCTTAGATCACTCTGGAACTTGAGACCCCAGCCTACTCTTGAAATTAACTCCATAAGTTATATTTTGAGATGATTATTTAAAACCAAAAATCAGTAGGATGCAGCCAGCTGCAAATGCTTGCAGAGCCCAGTGGATCAAAGTTTTCCTGATTTGTGCCATAAGAGATTCACTTATTGTTCATGTTTTGGTAGATCATATATTCCCCCTCTGGAATATATTTAAAAATGGAAATGGCATCAGAGAACTCACGTTACAGAGAAAACTTTGCAAAACTATCTCACGTTAGTTCCCCTGAATTCCACATTTCCCATTATCCTTGGGGATAATGGAACAGATCCATCACACCCATGCTGGAAAGGTTTATTGCAGTGAATGGAAAGAGCTGGAACTCCTCATCCCACTGGCGTTTATGGCTGCTGGTGGAAAAGGAACACCTCCTTTGGGGGAAAGGCTGGAGGAGAAGTGTGCTGGGAAACCAGCCACGTGCAGACAAAGGGATTTCCATTGACATTTTAATGCAAAGGAACGGCGAGAACAGCGTCCGAACGTTCCTTTGGACAACACAAACCATCAAAGGAAAGCAGAGCAAAAAAAAAAAAAAAAGCAAAGACAGTTTGTTGGCAGATGGAAAAGGACTGGGAAGTGAATGGCTTTGGGGAGGGCTGCCCTGTGCTGGAGTATACAGCACATCTGGTTGGACCCCTGTCCTAAAAGGAACAATGTAATAATTGTGAACTGAGCTGGCTTTGGGTTTTCTCACTGAAAAATCTTCAAATAAAAGCTATAGTCTAGATGAGATTAAACTCCACCATTTCCGCAGAGTAAGGAGATCCACATCAAAACCAACTGCAGCCAAGTCGGACAACATCAGGTTGTATTTTATGAGCAGAAAAAAAAAAAATCCCCATTCACATCTTCCAGAAATTAGTAGGAAAAGGGTTTTCTGTTATAGAAAAAGCTGCTGCAATGGCTCTAACTGAGATCAGTTCCCTCACAGATTTGGACATTATAATTCACCTCATTTTTAGCTTTTTATTTGTTGCAAATATAGATGTTCCATGCATCTATCATTTTAAAACCTTCCACACTAGAATGCAAATGACTTAAACAGTACACTACCCTCCCTTCTATATAATTTTCGGAGATATGCTGACAAGTACAGTGAGTTTTTCTTAATTACACTAATGAAAAATTGGTTTTCAGAAATGGCTATTGAAATGAAATTTGCTGTTTATAATAAGTGTGATCTCGTTAACTTGTTGAGGCAGCTGCAAATAAAAATTAATGACTAATCTCAGCACATGGCACAGAAAGCAAGAAGAAACCGTGCATGGGAATTACTGGTGACCCACCCAAAGTAACTCATTGCCATGTGAGAAGGTCTCTCAGCTCCACTGAGGAGGAATAAGGAGCCCAGTGATGCCATTGGTGGTGCACAACTGACAGTCCCCCCTTGCCTGTGGGCACGCCTGTGGGCAGCAAAAGCCACCTGTGATGAGGAGAGATGGTGCTACCAAGCAGGAAATCATCCAGACAGCCCAAAGGCCTCAATGGTGTCATTAATCTAAATTTTTTAAAGCTTCATCAGTGTTGTACATTGAATTAACTGAGCCATTATCATACCTGTGCCAGGTTGCTCCTCATAAATCAGCCACTGATTCAGTGCAAACATAACCAGCAAAAAAATACTAAATACACACATTTCTTGAGCTGCCCTCTGAATAACTTTCCTAAAGCTTTCATTAAACAATAGATGAATTTTCTCAAGCTAGCAGCATCACACAACACAACCCATTCTTTTTTCTAAAAGCAATGCACACCACATATGAGTGCACGGCCATTTGCTTTTTAAATTAAAAGTTTCCAGATTTCTCTGGTGCTGCAATGGAAGAAGAAAAGGAGATTTACACATGTCCTTCCCTTCTGACCATGCCTGCATTGAAGCTGAGGCTGTGGACCACACTGAAAAACTGATTTACAGCATTCCAGTCAACAGACTGCAGCCTTCTTCAGCCACCAGGAAGATGAAGACAGCTCTGCTGATATTTAACTTTATCACTTGGAGTTGTTAATTAACATGAGTAAACACTTTGCCTGCAGAGAACGGGATAATGAGGTAAAGAAGTTTGTAAAATGACTCACAAGAGCCATAAGGACAGAGCCAGGAGTGTTGGGGGAAGCTTCTAGGAGCATCTCTACCTCCTTTGATTACATGTTTCTGGAGCAGGTGCTTTCTGTGATTCTGATTTCTAAAGAGCTCATGTATTTTTTTCATCTTGGTTACTGAAGTTCTGAGTATAAACAACACTGAAATCATCAGCTATTTATTTTGTGTTTGGGGACTGTCAAGAGGAGTAAAATGATCTGCATACACAGTTCAAATCAGCATTATTTGGCATTTTGATGCACTCAGGGCACTTAGCCATGAAAATCTTGCAGTCTTGAATAGACAATTTTACAGCTGGGAGACTTCTTAGACTTGTGTTTATGATTGAAGCTACAAGCCACAGCCTATCCTAGCAAAAAGGCTGGACTAAAGCCAGAGTTCTGAAGTTTTCTGAAGTGGGCCACAGCATAAAAAAGGGTGGCACATTTTTATTATAGTCTTAGTTTTCATGAGGCAAAAAGAAGTGAGTGCCAAGTTTTCTCCCCATCCCTACATTACATTTAAAACATCTTTTCTGAAGTTTTACAATTAATGGCCTTTTACTTGTAACAGACTGCCCAGGTAGCAACTATTTCCTGAAACAGTCTAATGCTTGTCATTGTAACAATCTGTTTTAAATTGTAGGAATTAAACAGAGATTTGGTGGGAAAAAAACCCCAAAACTACCACCTGAGCCTGTAATCAGCAGCTGCCTGCAACGAGCAGCCTCAAATCCTGACATTTTTTAGCTTTGCTGTATGAAATGCACCCATTTCAGTCAGGGTTTGCAATTCAGCTGCATCATACTTCCTGGGCTTCTCCAGGTTTCCAGGGTAAAGGTTTCAATCAGCAGAGAGCCCCTGGCTGATGGGACAGAGGGGCACTCCTGAAATCACTGGGCAGACAACAGAGCCCCAGCTGAGAGATGTGAGATCCCTTCACCTGCCTGCATGCAGGAGAAAAGCCAGGTTTTTTTGTGGAAGTAGAGCTGACAGAAGTTCTCTCGCCCTGCCAGCCAAAAGCAGGCACCAGCTGGCTCTTGCTGCATCTGGGATGGTGCCAGCAGCAGCTCCGGGCGGGCTGTGAGACACTGTGGGCATCCCTCACCCTCCACAGCAGCTGCTGGGGCAGGGGATGGCAGGGAACCAGAGGAACTGATGGATCATGGATGGGCTGTGCAGGGAGAGGAGCTGGAGAACTGGTGAGCTCATCCTCTGCAGGGAGACTCCGTGGAGAGGGAGCTTTAAATACAATGTGAAGGTGGCATGAGCGCCCCAAAAATTCAATCCCCCGGGCAAGATGGCAATTTGAGCATTCCTCTCCTTGCTGTGGGGTTACATTAACCAGCAGGCATTGTCCCTGCTCATTGCAGGGGGCTTGGAATGAGGATTTTTGGGGGTCCCTTCCCACCCAGACTGTTCCATGAGCCTCGGTCAGCCCTGTGCAGCACCAGGAGCAGCCTCACATCTCAGCTGGTGCTCTCTCACCTGCTCTTCAAGGATAAACTCCTTCCAGTGATTAACTATTCTTTTTATTGGACTTTTCTTGATACTTAACTTGGCTCTTCTGTTGTACCCTTTATGTTTACTGCATCCTTTATGTTTATTGCTCTTTCTTCCCTAGGCATAAACATTTATTCCCTTCCTCTTAACTATTGCTTTTACCTATTTGCCAATACCTGTCCCGACAGTCTTTTCTTGGCTGAACAGACTGCAGACTCTTCAAATGCTCCCACTTTTCTTAGCTGTGTGATCATTCCCACTCCATTCACCTGCAGAGCAAGGCCAGCTGGGGCCATTCTCAGCACCCAAAACAGGGGAGCCCAAAGCTTTGCTGGATTCACAGAAAGAAAGAAGGACTCAATACCTGACATGAACAGCCAGATAAAATCTCAGCTCACTTTGATTCACTGTTGAATCAACCCAAGGATCTTCTCCCCCAGGAGGGTAAAATAATGGAGATCTCCTCTCCTGAAAGGTTTGACTCACCTTCCCCAGCACCTGGCACTGCTGCCCAGATTCCCTCTTCTCCACCTTTCATGACAACAATCATTTATCAACTTCCTCAAGCGAAACAGCTTAAGCTGGGCTGCTGCTGCTCATCCTAATGAGCCAAAGCCTCTTCATATCTTTAAAAGGATTTTGGCTGTGGGAAGGTCAGAGGTAAACAATCCACTGTGTCAGGCTAGATTAGATTTCATTTTAAGGTATGACACCCTTTTCTGTTATTAATGCTGCCAGGCACTGAGGAGTTTCATTAACTGCCTACAGCAAAGCCAACATGATTTTTTATTTTTTTTTTGGTACAACAGAACAGCCACTAACATGCAACGAATATTTGTGTTATAAAAGGAGGTTAGCTTGAACTCTTCAATAAGCTTCAGAGGTTTTTTGTTGTCTACTTGTGCCCCCTGATTTGCTCTGGAGATAGCCTACCTTACTTAGTGTCCTTCACAAATGTTGATGCCTTTTTCCTCTTGGGGTGGCTGTCACTATCCAACATCATCTCGGGGGACTGAAGCAGCTCCACCAGACTCCAGGAGAAGATCCATTTCTTATTCTGTTCCTTAGTTATTCTTTAGGCCATCACAGCCCAATAATTTGCACCTTGTGCCTCCTTTCATTTGCAAAACCTTTTCTTGAGTGGGTTTATGCATGGCTTTTCTAAGACCCCAGTGAGCACCACCTGGTCCCATCTTGAATCTGGCCAGGGTTAAGGGAGTGTGACAAGCATTTCCTGGAGTTATGGATTATAACACTTAATTAAAATGTACTTCCACGTTCCTTCACTTGCTTTGAACAGTAACTCACCTTATTCAACAACCTCTGAAGATGAACAGCTTCCCCTAAGCATTGCCTCTGAATAAAGGAATTCTTATGAAAATAGCAGAAGCACCCATTTATGTAATTAAAACTTCCCTGTTTACATGGAAAATCACTGAGACTAATGCTGCAGAGAGATGAAGACTTTAAAGGGGAGAACCTTGACTTTCAAGTTCTGCTGAAGAACATGAGTCATCTTTGGGACAGGGATTAAAGTAAATTTCTGCTTCAGCAGCAGGCTTTACTTTGTGACACTCCTTTTCCCCTGCTTTTCTGGCTGCTTGATGTCTGTGCTCAGAGTCAAGGTAGGAAGGGGAGAAAATTAATGCCATCAAGGTATTCCTGCAGCAGCCTCTCTGTTGAAATAGGGGATGGGAGATCTGCATCACCTCCAGCAACATTATCTTGGCTTCTCCAGATCTCCCCATTCTGTGCACTGAGCTGGTGTCACCAAAGTCCTGTGGTGGTGACCCCAAAACCAGTCATGGTTTGGGATAGGATGTTCTCATCCTGAACTTACTGGTGTGGAGAGAGAAAAAGAAAGTCCATGAAGAGAGTCTTGATGAAGGAGGCTCTGCTGGAAGTTTTACTCTCTGCTGTTTTTCTGGTGTTGCATTTTATTGCCGCTTGTTTTCGAGGTGGTGGTTGAATTATCTATTCTTTTAAAGGTTATAGGCAATAAAAAAGGTAGTGCCAGCAGTTCACTGCCTAGGATAAGATACTCTCAACAACACAGTTAAAAGAGAAAGGAAATATGAGTTATTTTATTGATCCCCTAGGAGGGAGCAAAGCCAAACAGCGAAAAAAAAATATTCTGCAGGCTTTGACCTTTATAATATAGGTAGCTGTAGAATAGGGACTTGATAGTGCATCTGTAGATGAACAACTACAATTCATACCTCATTTAAGGCATTAAAAATGACATTTTTAAAAGGAGGGTGACCTTCGCCGTTTGTCAGTGTGTTTAGAGTTTCCATCATCCCTGAAGGTGGAGGAGGCAACTCTTATTTCAGGGCTTGTTGAGGTGGCACTCTCTCCCAAGAGACCTCTGAAAGAACAAGGAGAAACTCCTTGGTAAAAGGGGAAGCTATTCCAGAGAAAAGGGAGGGATAGGAGGGAAAAGGGATGGGAAAAGAAGTTGCAGATGACTTCTTAGGGAATCCCTTTTGTGAAGTCTGTGAGGGATCAGTTATCCCAGTGCCCCTTGGAGAACCCTCAGGGCCAGGATCCCCAGTGAAAGAACTTCTGCTCATCACACAGGTGATACAAATCAAAGTGCAACATTTCTAAGAAGTTGTCAGAACAGATTCTGTGTTCATCTAGCAATTCTCACACTGTGTGAGCAGCTCTGTCACAGTGAGGGGAGCCACTTGACACAGAGCAGTGAAACATCCTGGAAAAGGTGTGTGGGGAGGATGTGCACAGCCTGCAGCAAATCCATATTGCCAGATGTGGTAGCCCACACTGGAGTAGGGGATTTGGGGGGATTTGGGAGCATCAGCTGAGAGAATTAGGCAAGAATCAGAGGAAAGCAATTCCAGGAGCTGTGTGGACACAGAGTGATCCTTTAGGAATATGGGGAATATAGGAAAGCTGAACCTAAAAGGTTTTGATAAGCATTACTTTGGAAAGAACATATTAAAAACCAGAGTTACTGAAGTCTGCTTTAATGTGAAATAGGGACCCTTGGTGGAGAAATATCAACACTTACCCAAGAACACCTTCCAGCAGAATGTGTCCTTCAGGACACACCTGAGCTCTGAGAAACTCTTGCAGGTGTGCTCCCCAAAGAGGTGACACTGCTTGTGGAAAGGCTCAATTCCAATATCAATTAAATGCTGACAAGTGTAGGAGACATGGGGGGTGTAGCAAACCCTTTGTGTGGAGATACTGTTGTGGAATGTTATTGGAGTCCATGGATGTGATTTGAAAACTATTAAAGAAATAAACTCCCTGGCAATGTTGTGTCATCCCACTGATAATCTTGCTGGTGTTTATAGGACTTGCCTGCTTCCAGGATAACCTGAATTCTGCTTTATGTTGTAAAAAATTATTACTATTATTATTATTATTATTATTATTATTATTATTATTATTTAAGCCAACCGGGCTGATCAGTTGACAAACAATGAATTTCTTGTTTCAGATTTTAACTGTGCAACCAGTTATGAAGAAATATAAAAGGATTTACCTGTTCTTTCAGAGACTGGTAGCAGGTGACCTTTATTATAGATGATCAAAAATGGTATTCTTAGGTTAGGGTTAGAATTGCTGATGAAAACAAAACTGAGAGAAGAGGAAGGGTAAGGAATTGGTAAAATCTACTTTTTTTGGAATGGAAAAAGTCTGAGGGCAAATCCCAAGAAGGGTTGTGGTGGTGTGAGCAGTAAAAAAATGTGTTGTTATTTTCTTGGAGGCTTCATCCCTGGGCGAAGGGCTGCTTGGTGTGTTATTCACAGAGAAAAGACCAGCTGGAGATGAGTTATGTTACACTCAGCCCTGAAACCCTGCTCGAGAATGAATCAATTCTGAGCTACAAAGTGTAAGAAAAGCACATAATATTTATGTGGTGTCAAGTTTATGCCCTTGAAAGTGCAGCTCCCAGGACTGGGGGCTGAGGAGCTCCACAGGTTTCAGGGAAGATCTATGGATGCAGCCCAGCTGAGCCACAGAAAATGCTTGTTCCCTGACAAAGTCAGTGCCATTTATCTTTCCAAAGTTACAATCAAATCTAGAGGAAGCAGCCAAGGCAAAATAGGTAGGCTTAATTTTTTTTTTTTTTTAATATCTTCTAACCCATTTTAGATTTTGTTAATGAAATGCTTTTCAACTGTGGCCTTGCATGGGTGTTAAGAACTATTTCTTTTTCTGAGTAATGATTTAATACTTTTTGATGAGCCCATATTGCACATGGGCGTTATAAATTTGAACTCCTCTTTTTAGCACACTTGACCACCACCCTGATTACACAAAATGGCAGATTTTAGGGTAACATGGCTGGAAAATGATCTTCAGGGATAATTTTGGATTTTTTTTTTTTTCTCAGAATAGCCTGACAACACAGCCTGACAGTCTTTATGTCTGTATAGGACAAGCTTTCCCATAATTGTCAAAGGTTGGGTAAATTTCTGGGACTGGTTTTCAGTGGGAATCAAAATAAGTATTTTACTCTTAAGTGCAACACATTTACAAGTTGGTGCATGCCTGGGGGATTTAGATTTTATTTTTGAGGTGTCACTAACACCCGAGGTTGGGTGCCCACAAAGAAATGGGTTCTGCCATCCTTAATTCCTGTCCCACTCACCTGTGGTTGTCTTGCTTTCTGTGATGAAATTCTGCTTCATATCTAATTTTCTATTGCTGAGATTTATCACTATTGAACAGATAAGTGTGAGACTGAAATCCAGATGGGATTCAGGAGCTGGTGTGCTCCCACTTGCTCCTCCCAAAATATTTATCCAGACTCCTGGGCGTGTTTCATCCCTGAGGTTTATTTGTTTAGGGACCTTTCGTGGGAGGTGGGGAATGAGGGATTCATGCCGTGTCTCAGGTAGAAAGGGGTTTTAAACCCACATCACCCCTGTGCTAATTAACAGCTCAAGAAGACAAATCTGCTGCCTCTTCTTCCAGAAGCCCAACCACGCCCCTGCACCCACAGCTGGGAGCTGGCTCAGGGTCAAGGATGGTGGGGCAGGCACAAGCCCAGCTGTTTGAAGGGACTTTATTCCCTGCTCCCCAGCCTGCTGCTCAGCCAGCAATGTCAAATCTGTGTCAGCACTCCTGTTTGCATCGTGTTTTTCAGGCATTTAATTATTTCCATCTATTTTAGGAGTTGTCGGTGCACTCTTGTATGTCTGGCCCCCGAAGCTGATGTGTAACTGCTTCTTCTTTGGTAAATTTAAGCAGATGCATTATCTGATGAAGTGCTTTTTGTGATTTAGAAGCAGCAGTGGGACTGAGCGCAGCGATCAATCAATATTGATCAGCACAGTTTTTCCTGGGCTTGTGAAAAGTGTGCTGTGAGGAGGGACTGCAGGGCTTCAGTGCTGCTGAGGCCTTATCCCTGGGAGAAATCAAAGTGAGGGTAATTAATGCTGCTGGCATGAACATTAATTCTGGACTGGTGATGATATGGCCATTAAAAGGAGTGTGCGGCCTCTCCCATAATGTATTGCACGAGGAGGGTGAAGGTATATTTGGCTGGATGGAGTTTGATGAATTATCTACCTCGGTCCTGCCACTGATATTTTTCTAAAGCTCGTTAAACACGAAGTGGTGGCAAAGCCCTGGGTTTTGCCTGCTGCTCCTGGGCCACTCAGAGCAGGCATTCCTGAGCCAATGTGTGTTTTCTCTCCAGCTGTGCAGAAGGAGCAATTGAGCCTCCTAAGTACTGCATGCAATAAAGAGCTGTGTTAAAAAGAAATACTGTTACCTCAGTCTTCCCCGGGAAAACAGCTCTGGATGGTTCCTGCGGTGCTTGGGGTGGGAGGGGGGCTGGAGAGGGTGTGACTTTCTGAAATAGCCCTTTGCTTCTGTGTGTCCTTGAAGTCAGTCCCACCCCAGCCTCTCCCTGCCTGGGACTGGGGGAATTGCTGGGCAGCGTGTGGCCCCCTGGCCCGGGATGAACTCGTCTTTTCTGCTCTGTTTTGTGCAGGGTCCAGCCACAGAGGCAGGTACAGATCTCTCTGAGCTCTGGTGGCTTTTGTGTGTGAAAATCTCACAGCAGAATGGGTTACCACATCGTGGTGACAGTCTCCCTCTTCTCCATCTCTCCCTTTTGAAACAGTAAAAGCTCGCTTGTGCCTTTAAAAATAATAACTTCCATAGATTACAGCCTCAACTGCATGCCAGCCTGTGTGGCTGCAGTATCTGAACCCTCTTTTATTCCAGAGACTTAATATAAAACTCTTCTGATTTGTTGTAAAAGCCCTGGAAAAAGCTTGCTTTGAGTGGGTTTAAGGTGCCCCTATTGCTCTTTAATCCACTAATCCTTGTACCTGCAGCTTCCTGGGCAAAGCTCCTGGGATGCTGAGTAAATGCTCCTGACACATCCCTTGGCTGGGTACCAGCCTGGGGAAGGCTCAGCTCTGCCTCTGGAATCAGGAGATCCTAAATCTAGAGAGCTGCCAGCTGTCTTGGGAGCTGCTCTGCCTGGAGGGGTTGCAAACTCCAAAGAGGGAGAAGGTTTTAAACTCTGGGGGTTCCCACTTTTGGGGTGCAAACTCTACTCGTGGGTGATGATGGGGACACCTGGGGACAGCTCTGGGGGTCCCTGTGACCAGCTGTGCCCTGCTGGTGCCTTGGATGGGAGGTGTTCAGGAGAAGGCATCCCTGGCACCAGCAGGCTGCAATTAGTTATTTGTAGGAGTTCTCCAGCAATCTTGCTTTCATCCATGGCCAATGGTAATATTCCAAAGTGGAAATGCAGAAATAACTTGGAGCACAAAGCAGCTTTTGTTCACTCACCAATAGAGAAAATTCCTTTTTTCCTGACACACTGCAGCCACTGAGCAGGAGTTATATTTTAATTTTCACTACAATAAATCATCTTTTCTAAGTATCTACATCAGCTGAGCTCATGGTATTCTATAGGTATCCTCCAAAAGGCCAAGAGGCTACAAAAAGTAAAGCTGACACATGCTGTCCGTGCTGGTCTCAAACCTTTTCCTCTGTTTAAGGTGAAGCCAGTGGAGTTGAGCTCTGTCCACCCACAAATAATGATAGTTCTACATCAATAAAATTTGTTGCTGATACGAAAATAATCTCATCAGCTTCACCCTAACCCCCAGATTTTCCTAAAGTAACAGGTCTGGAGACAAAACACTGACTCACACAACTGCTGAGGCTTTCTGACCGGTGTTTGAATGAATTCCAAAGTTCTAAGTTGGAATTTGTTTTTATTTTTAGTGTTGCTTTGTCAAAATGCTTGTCTCCAGCTAGCTAGTGGTTGCTCAATCTGCATTCGAAGCCCCTTATTAGCTTGATGCTATCAAATTTATTTAACGATTCTTTGTTTGCATATCAAAGACAAAGACTACACGCGGCTTGCTCGCAAAGCTAGATCTGATCTGGAACCTCGTGTTGATTCTTTGATCTGGGTGCTCGCGGCGCGGTGTAAAACAACAAACCGCAGCATTTTCATTAAGATACGCCAGTGATACCATTTCCTGAGAAAAAAAGGTTTTATTGCCCCATCTTCCGCGGGGGCGAGCGAACACGAGGCCCGTTCGTGTAGAGCACAGAAAGGTCGGCGACACGACAAGGCTGTTTATGGCAGAGCACATCCAGCACTTGAGAAAACAAGCAGGGGAGCAGAGAGACCTCTGTGTGCAACCCCGTGGGGATGGAGGGGACACGGGGCAGCGACCACCCAGGGCAGTGCCTTGCAGGGAGCTGGGGAGGGGCACAGGTGAAAGGGAGCGGGAGGGAAGCACTTCAACCCCATGGGCCATATAAAAAAAAAATCGGTTAAACCTGCTAAACTGTCCCAAATCTGGTTTGTTGCAGTACAGTGTTTGTTAAACCTTCTAAACTGCTCCAAACCTGGTTTGTTGCAGTATACAGTGTTTGTTAAACCTGCTAAACTGCTCCAAACCTAGTTTGTTGCAGTACAGTGTTTGTTAAACCTGCTAAACTGCTCCAAACCTAGTTTGTTGCAGTACAGTGTTTGTTAAACCTTCTAAACTGCTCCAAACCTGGTTTGTTGCAGTATACAGTGTTTGTTAAACCTGCTAAACTGCTCCAAACCTAGTTTGTTGCAGTACAGTGTTTGTTAAACCTTCTAAACTGCTCCAAACCTGGTTTGTTGCAGTATACAGTGTTTGTTAAACCTTCTAAACTGCTCCAAACCTGGTTTGTTGCAGTATACAGTGTTTGTTAAACCTTCTAAACTGCCCCAAATCTGGTTTGTTACAGTACAGTGTTTGTTAAACCTGCTAAACTGCCCCAAATAATATGATTTGTTGCAGCAGAGTGTTTATTAAACCTGCTAAACTGCCCCAAATCTGGTTTGTTGCAGTACAATGTTTGTTAAACTTGCTAAACTGCCCCAAACCTGGTTTGCTGCAGTACAGTGTTTGTTAAACCCGCTGAACTGCCCCAAACCTGGTTTGCTGCAGTACAGTATTTACTAAACCTGCTAAACTGCCCCAAATCTGGTTCGTTGCAGTACAGTGTTTGTTTAGAATTAGGATTTATAAATCCTCTTGGTTTGGGCCTCCTGATGAGGAGATGTGCACAAGGGGATAAAAAGGGAACACCAGCAGCATTGCACGGGTGCAATCCAAGTCGTGCCTCACAGCACAGAGCTTTCGGACAAGACTTTCCCCCTCTCCCTAAGACAGGACTTTAGCAGGCATTGGATTTTTCCCAACCATTAGCCTAACTACGCACAGCCACTCATAACCCAGCTCTGAGGGAGAAGCCTATAAATGCCTCCAGCATCTGAAGAAAGGCCTGTGATTACCCCAGAGCTGCTGTAATTCCTTCTGCAATATTTGTACCGCTGGCAGAAGCCACAAATCCTCGATCTGTGCTGTTGTTGTGCTGGGCCGGCGCCTCGTGGTGCCCAAAAACTGGTGATCGATGGTGATCAGCACAGAGGAAGGAAACCCTCAATTGCTGTCATCCTGTGCCCCCCCTGGGAGAGCAGCGGGGGCAGGACGGGCCAGGAGGAGCTTTAGAGAAGGATTTCTTTGAAGTTTTCAGTGAATGGCTGCGGCAGACAAAGGGCAGGATGTGCCGGTCAGCTGCGGGCCTCAGGCTGGGATGGCGGCCTGGGAGGAAGGCCGCGTCTGGCAGCAAAGAGCCAGCGGTTTCTTAGTGGCGCTTGAAAATCCCGTGTAAATGTGATTACATTTTATTTGGCTGCAGTAATGGCTGTGGCTGGAGCCTGGAGGAGCAATAAAGCCCCTGTCCCTCGGGAGCCGGGCAGGGACGGAGCCGCTGTGATGCATTTGGCTAATGGCAGCAAATGGGGTGGTGGCCTTCCCTGGCAGCTGCCAGAGGACTGGAATTCCCTTCACTCCCCTCAGCCTTTGGGGCTGTTTCTGATGCTTTTGGGGCTGTTTTTGATGCCTTTGGGGCAGTTTCTTGATGCTTTTGGGGGTGAAGGATCCTCCGCAGGAATAGGGCACAGGCTGCATTTACAGCCCAGGCTCCTTGCCCAGGCCTTGGCAAGCCATTAAGGAACTTTTCTCCTTGAAGGCTGGGAAATGCCAGCAGTGGATGTGGATGTTGAAGCCCTGACTTTTGAGAACCAGATTCATAATTGTTTCTTTTTTTTATTTTATTTTCCCCTTAGTCTGAAGTTCACAATCAGTTCTCTAGCTAGGCCGTGCCTTAGCAAAAATCCCTCATTCCAAAACCTTCAGAAAGGGAAGTTAGGTTCAAATTTTGGGACTAAGCTGAAATTTCTCTTGATATGCTGCAATTCTCTTCCATTTTTGTCAGACTCTTGAGTGCTGCTTCTCCAAAAAGCCTATTTTTGACATAAAGCTGGTATTTCATGAGCTTAAAGTGCATTTGGCAAGCCTAAGGATGCTGCATTCATTGTTATTTCAGTGCCAGCAGAGAGGAGGTGCCTGCATTAACAAGGGACTGGGACAGTTTGCCTTTTGGGGCTTGCTTAAACTGATCAATGACATGGGATTATGAGCAAGATTTGCCCAAGGCTGAGGATTTCATTGGAACACTTGCAAATGATATTAAAGTGAGACCTCCAACAATGCTCTTGATGTAATTTAACCTTTCTTAACTAAGGACTTGTGATGCATTTCATCCCAGAAACCCTCTGGATGCCAAGGAGCTGATTTCTGCAGCCTGGAGAGGAGATCAATTCCCTGACATACACCAGCATGGCTCTGCCTGTGGGCTCTGGTCACATAAACTGGGAGTTCTCATCTCTGCTGCTGTGCTGACGTGATTTTTTTCTTGCATATGTCTCTGGGTACAGAAAATCCAGCCCTTCCTTTTCTTTAGCACCAGTCAGCTTGGACAGGCATGAAAGCATTCCTGTGTTTCACTGAGCAAACTGCAGCAAAGATGTGTCTGCAACAGGTGGTTGTGGTCTGGTTTTACTGTCAGGATGTGGCTTCTGGTGGGAAGGTGTGCAAGGTGCTGAGGAGAAAGGGAGGGAAAAATGGGAGCCATGGAAAAGCAGGAGAAAGTTCCTTGCATCTCCATCATCTTGGGCCAGCTTTGCTTTCCATCACTCTTATAAAGTGCTTGAAACAAAATTAAAGAAATTGTATCTTGGCTTATCAAAGAAGAGGAAAGGGGGATGTGCAGGCTGAGCGACCTCCCAGGATTGTGTAGGAGGCTGATGTCAGATGGGAGCCAAGTTCAGTATTTTTAGCATTTGGTTTTTTCTGCTTTACCGTGTTCTGGGGTGTTTCTGTTTTTATGGATTTTTTTTTGTCTTTTTTTTGCTGTTGTTGTTGTTTTGCTTTGTGTTTTCTTTTTAACCATCCCCAGAGGAGGAAGGAGAGGTCTGACAAGTCATTTGAAGGCTCCCTGAGAGCTCTGCAGGAACAGCTCCAGCAGAGCAGGTGCAGCCTCAGCTGCAGGTGTTGGGGAGGAACCTCCCACCCCAGATGGCAGCTGATTGTTCCCTTCCCTCTGTGCTCCTGATCTCACCTGATCCAGCTGGAGAAGCTGATGTCACCTGGCAGTGACAGTCACCACAGCCCTGTGTCACTCGGGGGTGGCTGAGCATTGGTGCTGTACAGCAGCAGAGAGCTGGGAGCAGCTTCTAACATAAATTCTTGTCCCAGAAATTTGTGTGTCATTTCCACCCCCCAATGTTTTAAAATATGTTCCTTTGGGAACAATTCCATACCCACAGGAAGGAGGCTGGCTCCTAGTTTAAAGCTGAGGTTGCCCTAATAATCCATTCTGAGATTTAAAGTGTTTTGAGAATACTAAAATCATAAGATTTGTCTTTTTAGAGAAGGAATCTCTTTTCCTCTTGCCATTTTGGCCTGAAATCCTTCTAAAATGATTGAAATGCCTCCCTCAGAGTGCTATTTCATCTTTGCTTCTCTTTTGTGTCTCCTTCTTTTTTATGGAAGTGGCTTTGTTTTCTCAATAAACAAGAGCTGCATTTTTTCTTGATTTCATCAGGCTGCCAGCATGAGCTGCTCAGGACTCAGCTCTGATTTGCTGCAGACTCCATCAGAAACAGTAATCAAGTCAAAAGAATGAGGTGTAGATCTAATGGTAACGTGGGCACAGGCATCTGGGATGAGATTTGCTATCAAATATTAAAAAAAAAAAAAAAGTTGAAATATGATAAACTATCTGGGATTAAAGTGAAATGACAGGAAGGATTTTTGACAAATACAGATATTTTTTAGCTGCGTCTCCGCAAATCCAGCTCTGATTTTCTGACAGCAATGTACCTTCAAGCTCAGAAGTAAGGCCAGCATTGAAAGCCACTGGAATAACTCTTGGCTTTGTAACAATCATCCCTGGAAGTGTTCAAGGCCAGCATGAAGGGGTTTGGAGCAGCCTGGGATAGTGGAAGCTGTCCTTGCCTGTGGCAGGGGTTGGAATGGGATGAGATTTAAGGTCCATTCCAAACCAGATCATTCTAGGATTCCATGAACTACTGTCAGGACTGAGCCCTGATGCCCAGGTGCAGATGAACTCCAGTCCCTTTACCTGGAATTTACCTGTGGTTCATCCCCATTTGGGACCTAAACCCAGCAGAAAACACTGGAGGAATATGGGAAAATTTTAGGCCACCAGAATTTAAGGGTTTTTTTTTCCCTGCATTTCTCTCTGCTCTAAGGAGGCAGGAAAATCCAGCACACTGTGTCACTCTTCAGTCTACTTTGTTGCCCAAGTGGGAATTTTTAGCAGCACAGAGCAGAAATTGCCCTCTAGAAACCAGGGAGCACCTAAGAGCTCTTTCCACATGAGATGTCCTGGCTGAGGACTTTGCCCAGGATCTGTTGGGTCACCCATAAACATGGGCTGTGATTCTCTTTGAATTACCTCATGAATTTTACAAGGTCGAGAAACACCAACCTCACAATTTTTTATAGTACCTAACAGATTTCACCCCCCCTCCTCCTTTCTAACACTGATATGTCACATCAGCTTGTCTGTTGGCAACCCTTCCCAGGTACAGAGCCAGATCAGCAGAACTCCATTTATTTCAGTGGAACGGTGCCAGGGGATGCAGCGAGGCCCTGGCTCTCTCATCTGAGCTGTAGCTGTCATGCTTAGCTCAGCTTATTGGCCATTTTGCCTGAAGATTTCTGTGAGAATCACTTTTCTCACGCCATTCGGGTATTTCTTGTTCCAGGATGGTCTGGAAATACCCCATAGCAGATGTTCTGGTGGCTCAGATTACACTCGCATTCCGAGTCTGGCCTGACCTTGAAAGAGCCAAACATGAAATGGTAAAATCACAGAATGGTTTGGGATGGAGGGACCTTAAAGACCATCTCATTCCACCCTCTGCCACAGGCAGGGACGCCTTCCACTAGACCAGGTTGCTCAGAGCTTCATCCAGCCTGGCCCTCAACACTTGCAGGTATGGGGCATTTACCACCTCTCTGGATAACATCAGTGGGGTTGACCATCAGCTTTAACAGCAGCAAAATCCACTCAAATGTTTCTCTGCCCTCGTCTCCCATCTCTTTCATGTCATATTCACTCTTGAACCCTGCTGCTGTGGTTTAGATCCCACTCCCACCATGGATGGTGCTCCTGAGGTTGCAGAGCTGCCCTGTCCATTCTTCCCCTCCACTCCATGTCATGCTTTCCTGTGCTTAGTGATATCCCACTTGGAAATCCTTGTTAGCCTTGCTAATTACTGTTCTACTATTTGAAATCAGTTTAACCTTTTTTTTTTTTGGCCAGCCAGGACAGGCATTTATTCTTGGGGCTGCCTAATTTCCATGATGTGGGTTTATGGGATTGCAGTGCAAGGTTCTGCCTGGCTGGGCTTGCTGGTGCTCTGAGTTCTGTAATCACAAGTGAAAAACCAGCACTGTTTGATCCTGGATTTTTAATGCTTGTTCCATAAAACACACGAGGAGTGTTCCAAGCAAGGGCTCCTTAGAACAGTCATCATTTGGGATTTGGAAAGTGGTGCTGGCTGTGGGAAGAGTTCCCTTGTGCAGATGTAATGTAAAGCACGTGTACATTCGGGCCTGCTCATGTTTAACAATGTGTTTGCCAATAATGAAAAACACACATGTCCAGCACACAGTCATGGTTAGCTGCTAAAGCTGCAAGGCCTCATTTGTTCTCTATGCACAATTACCATTTTATAAGATTTAAAGCTTTGTTTTTCTTCTTCTTCTAATTTTTTTTTAACCTGTACTATCAGAAAGCTCAGCTATTAAAAAAAAAAAAAAAATCTGTTGTTTTGATGCTCAGGTATCTCACAGTACTTATGGATCAACTTTTCATGGTTTTATAGGGGTTGTTATCACTCCCCTGTATAACATCTGTAGCATGTAAATGGGACAGACAATCTGGTATGACAATATGGTGATAAAATATTTACTTTTAATGTAGCGTGTTTACTGTTAGAGATCAAAACATTTTATTTAAAAAAAAAGAAAGCAACAAACCTTTACTTTCCATATAGAGAAACAAGCCAGAAAGTTTAAATTATTTATGCCAAATCCATTACCAGCTCAGTGGCAGAATCAGAAACCGATGCTAGTTTTATGATGTTTGCCAACCCTGTGCAATGCTCAGAATATTTCAGTTAATGAAACATAAACCAATAAATAATAAACCATTAGCAAGTCCTAGGCCTGCCCCGGGATTTCAGTGGGAAGAGACTCAGGCTGTTATTGTGAATTGTAGCAGCTGCTTCAGAAACATGTGCTGTCCTTGAATACCTGGCTGAAGCTTGGTGCCCCTTCCTTGTCACCAAAGCACAGTTCATTTAATCCATGAAATGCCATTTGCAAATAGTCCCTTGAACAGTTTTGCTCCTAAATTACTGCCCTTTTCTATATTTTTGATGAATGTGTTTATAATTGTTCACCAGTTCTTCAGGTAATCGTTGTGGGTGATCAAATAAATGATTGAAATTGCCTTTTTCTTAACATCCTGTTATGTTGTTCTGCTGAATCTAATCCAGACCACTCCTTTTGTATTTTGGATTGTGGAATCATGGAATGGTTTGGGTTAGAAGGAAATTTAAAGACCATCCAGTTCCAACCCCCTGCCATTGCCAGGGACAATTCCTGTCTCTTCCAATCCCAGGTTTGGGGTGGGTGGTGGAGCAGTGCCCACCTGGGGGATCCTTCCCTGGGCACTGGGGATGCCCCCAGAGCCACACTGGGGCTGTGCCAGCAGGAAGGGCAGCAAAGCCAGGCCTGCTCCCACTTAGATTTGCCAGCATCATCCCTCTACTCCAGTTTTTATGGACCAAGAAATGCTGTGATCAGGTTTCCCTTGCAGCCTGGCAGTGAGTGAGTAGCAGATTCAATCTTTACATCTGCTCAGAAAAGCACATTATCCCATGCTCCAGCAGCAGAGCTATTGCATCCATGGCATGCAGGAGCTGTGCCTGAGAGGACGTGTGCTCCAAGAAATGTGTCTGTGCCTCAGTCAAAAGGCATGTTTTCCATTCCTGTCATCCCTGAGGTTTTCTTTACATTGTATGCAGCAGCTCTTAGCTCATAATTGCAGGTCAGCAGTTATTTAAGGCAGTGCAGCCTGTTTCTTTTCACCTTAAATAACTTGAAAACGTGCATTTATCCCCTCAGAATGGGTGGGATCGTGTTACAAGTGTAGCTCTGAATAACTCCACTGAAACACAGATCAGAGCCGTGCAGAGCCGCTGTAATCGAAGAATAAACTCTCTGTAACCTTCCCAGAGCCACCTTCCCTGGAAGCTGCTGGGAAAGGTCAAGCCTGCTCTTTGCCCAGACCCTCCCTAAAAACCAGGAGGAGATGTTTTGTGGCAGCTCCGTGCAACTGCAGTTGTGAAAGGGCAGCAAATTCCGAATCTTGGTCACTGTTCTTGCAACAAAACATTTGTTTCTACCCCACTCTGGACTGATTTTTATTCTCTTAGTAGAAAACCATTCCCTGGGTAATTCCAACCACATGCGAGATTTTTCCATAACAATTTCTGCAAACGTCCCTTGAAACACCCACAGTAATTTCCATTCCCGCTTCTGAATTGGGGCTTTACATCTCACAAAATGCCACTTCCATTTGCTTCAGTGCTTGGAATTCAATTTATGGCTGGAGCATGGATCTCACATTTGCCCTGCCTGGCCTGAAAATTCTGCCAGGCTTTTTCCTTGGGCTGCCCTTCAAGGGAGCACCATGGGAGGGAAGAAAGGAGAAGCAGCTTTTCCCTGCTGTTCTCCTGCTCTTCCCAATTTCCCAGGACTCCCCAGCACAACTCTGTGGTTTTATCTCCCATCAATCCACAAAAAAGTTGGTTTATGGGCTTTGATGTCTTCCCACAGAGAATGAAGTGCAAAGGCTAAGAAAATTATCTTAGATGGAAGGGAGAAATCCATGAGGGCAGGATCAGTGTGCGGCTGGGAGAATGTCCCATGAAGCTGAGGCAGTTCTGTACCTTGGCTGGACCTTGCTGAGCTTCATGGACCATTGTCATTGCCTTTCATTAGCTGGGCCAGGGATCTCTGGACAAAAGCCTGGAGTGACAGGACAAGGGGGAATGACTTTATACTGACAGAGGAGAGGGTTAGATGGGATTTTGGGAAGGAATTATTCCCTGAGAGGGTGATGAACCCCTGGCACAGGGTGCCCAGAGAAGCTGTGGCTGTCCCTGGATCCCTGGAAGCATCCAAGGCCAGGCTGGATGGGGCTTGGAGCAGGCAGGGACAGTGGAAGGTGTCCCTGCCCATGGCTGGGGGTGGAACAAGATCTTTGAGTCCCTTCCAACTCAAACCATCCTGTGATTCTGTGATTCAGGCTTCCCAAGCAGAGAATTTTCCAGCAGTGCTGCTCTCCTGGCTCACCAGCAAATCCCAAAGGCAAATGTCAGAGCTGCCTTTCCCCTTTAGGATTTCACACCTTGCTGCGGGGAGGACAAATTGGCCATTTCACGCTGTGCTGCACTACAAAGGCTGCTCAGCTGAGCATCCAGGTGTGCTGGCAGGGCTGGGAATGCACCTCTGCTGTGTCATCAGCCGTGCTGTGCATGTCCTGGGTGTGCTCAGCTCTGGGAAACACGAGATGGAGGAGCCAGAGGAATGGAAAAATCCCTGAGGTGTCCTGCGAGAGCTGCAGGGCTCTCTTTTAAAAAAAACCCAACCAACCAACCAAAAAAACCCCACCAAAAAACCCCCCAAAACCAAAAAAAACCCCAAAACAAAAACCAAAAAACCACACAAGAAACAACAACGAAACCAAAACAAACAAAAAACACCAACAAAAACCACACCAAAAAAAACCAAAACAAAACAAACAACAAAAAAACCCCACCAACAAATGATTTCTACCTTTGTGCTGTGCAATCACTTGAAGCTGCTTTTTACATCTTTCTAATAGAAAGATTTTTTTATTAGGTTGTTTTTTTCCCCTCTAATTAACATTTTATGCTTCTCTTTGGTATGGTTGTAGATGGAAAGGAAACTTTGGGTAATATTTTTATTTCTTGGGTTGCAAAGGAGGGCGTTAAAAGAAAGAATTGCTTTCTCTTCTTAATGCATTTACGGCATGTAGCACAAAAGGGAAAAAGGCAAAAATCAGTTGTAAAACCTTTTGAAATGATATTTATAATTCTGGAGGGCTAAATAGGCTGGGACTCACTGGATATTTCTTTTCTTAGGCAGCAGAAAAGCACCAGAAAGGAAAACCAAACTCTTCAAAACTTTATTTTCGTAACAGGGAAGTCTGACTACCATAAGAACCATCTGCTAAAACCAGGCTTATTTTTTCCTTTTTTTTTGGATAGAAACTAATGTGACACTGGCAGTTTTAAAAATATTTTTTGTCTTCAACAAAAGGAGAGTTATGACTCAAGACAACATGTTCCCACAAACCCCAAAGGCTGGGCCTTGCTAAATCACAACTCTTTTGGTTTTAAATCACCTCCTTGATGAGGATATAGCATTCTATTGGGCAGTATTTCACAAGAGCTGACCTAGTAGGTGATGTGGTCAGGGGGAAAAGATGTAGTGAGGCAGGGGAGGTGGCAGGGCATTGTTATCCCTGAGAGTTTTCATGTGAATAGTCCCAGTGAACGATTAAAAACCAGGATTTTCAAGAGTAAGGATAAATCAGCCCCTCCTCTGCCCACATTTTCCTCCTATAAACTGTGAAATGCTGGTCTTGCTGGAGTGGTCTCTTTGCCCTCTTCCTGCACTGCTGCTGTCACAAGGCTGCTCTTGGCTAAGAACACCCCAGATTTGGGAGCATTTTATACTTTTAAGTAATTGAAGGAGTCTGGCACAGCCAGGTAATCAATGAACTATGTAAATGCCAATACTAAAATGAAATGGTTAATTGAACCTAATTTCTCTGGGTTGCTGCTTCTGCATTCTCCCAGTGTGCTGCCCTAGGACAGACAACCCTTTCAGGAACAAAGAGGGTCTTTGCATCCAGTGGAATTGCATGAAACCCATTAAAATCCCTGGGAGTCTTTCCATGCTATTTAACAGGTTTGGCTCATCCCATTTATGAGCTCCAGGGGAGAGTGTTGCTCTTGGCCCTTTCTGCAGAGGCCCCTCTCAGGGGTCAGCATCTCATCCTGCGTGTCTGACTTGGGGGGATGTACCCTTGGAAGGAATTACAGTGCAGGCAAGAGGCCAGAACACTTTCTCTCAGGTGATTTTATACCTCCTGAGAGGCATGTGCTGGGCAGCTCTGATTTATTGCAAAAGGAGCTGGCACTGCACATAAAACACCCAATGTTGTGCTAAAACAATTCTCACAACTGGTCTCTCTGAGGCAGTGCTCCTGTTTGCTGGCAGCTCGGGGTAATTCTGGTGATAAATCAGTGTGAATTTGTACCTGCTGAAATCTCCCCACGCCCCAGCAGGGCCTGGGAACAGCTCTGCACTAGTGAAGTGGCCAGAGAGCAGAACCAGCACTATCAGAAGGGATTTGTCACAAATCATTGGAGAGCTGGAGGTGAAGGAGACCTGCAGCTGTGAGGCTTCATCCTCAGGGTGCTCAGCCTCTGCTGCTTGTGCCAGCACTTCCCAAGGGACACTCAGCATTATCCAAAGGCTTCCCCTGGAGCTGGTGTCCCTGGGGACAGAGGTGGCCCTGATCCTGATGGGGTGACACTGGAGGGTCACAGCTGCAGGGGCTCTGCCATCAGTGCCTCTACTTCCCTTCAGGCTTCTTGTGCACAGCCTTCAAAAGTTTTTGTTCTCTTTGGACTTCAAATTTTTGGTAGTGGAGCTTTCCATCTGTCCAAAAGTAATGTAAGTGTGATCTTTCCCTTCCCTTGCTTCTCTGGAGCATCTTTGATGTGTTTGGGCAGAAAAACATCGAATTGGAAGAGCAGCAAGGCCTATTCTTGTGCTTTCATGTCCTCAGCTGCTTTTTGGGCTCTCTGGCACTCCCACACTGCCCCTGCTCTGTTCCCAGTCCCTTTGATAATCCCCTGCTCATTCCCATTTTTGCTGCATGTCACTTTTCCTTCCTCACCCTCCCCATTCTCACTGGATATCCATGGCCCAAATCCTTCCCTCCCCAGCGGTCAGGCTTTTAGGGATTTATGCTTTGCTCATCATTTCCCTTCTCTTCAAATCTGACATTTTAAAATAGCCTATTGCATCAAGTTTTTGGCCAAAAAAAACCAAAAAAAATCTCTGATGACCTGGAGCTTTAAGGTCCATATAGACACATTCAGCCCTAGATTTTGGTGATTCCCCAGTCCAGCAGTGCTGAAGCTTTTCTTTACTCAGAGGGTGTGAGGCCCAGAGAAGCTGTGGCTGCCCCTGGATCCCTGGAAGTGCCCAAACCCAGGCTGGACAGGGCTGGGAGCAATCTGGGATAGTGGAAGGTGTCCCTAAGGGGGTGGCACTTTGAGTCCCTTCCAACCCAAACCATTCCAGAATTCTTTAATCTTCAGGCTTTGCTGTGTGTGGTTCACAGTACAGATAGGAGCACCCTGCCAGCTTCAGACAGTGTGCTGGGGGAGAATGAGGAGGTGGATTTGGGGGGGTAACTAGCTGGAATGTTTGGCTTTGGCTTCCTCAGGCTGCAAGGTGAGGGTAACTGAGCCCATCTGCAGGTTTCTCACAGCCCCAGACTGTCTTTGCTGTGCACAAAATCTCCCAGCAGCACAGAGCAATTCACAGCACGTCTTCAGCTCCCTTCCCGGAGCTCTGCTTATTCTAAAATTCTCTGAGAAGCCACCTCCATCCCCACAGCTGCTCTTGTCAGCTCCTTCCAATTTATTTTCAGGCTCTACCACTGCAGGTTGTACCTGCTGGCTCCCCTTCCAGCAAGCATGAGCTCTAATTGTTCCAGTTCCTTCTGAGTCTCTCAAAAGGCTGAACTACCACTTCTGCAGCCTTGAGCTCCCCACGGCCATCAGGTATGCAAAATGCATTTCCTCCTGCCAGAGGCTTGGAAATTCCTGTGCACCTGCTAGGATCTGTCTCTGGTGCACCTTTCACAGTGTTTCATGTAAGATCAGAGCTTTTCTACCCTGTGATATAATTCTGCCTGGTTTAGGAAGCTTAGTTCTCAGCTTTTTGTTATACAAAATTGAAGTTGGTGACATTTCATGCTTTGAAAAGCTGCTCTGAAGAAGCTAAGATATTATTAGGTGTTACTTGAAAAGCATTTAAATTGTCTCAGCTCCATTTTTTTCTCCCAGACTGTTGGGGTGAAAACATCTGGCATCAGTGTTTTTTCTAACCTGGAATACCCAAGGCCCTGCCTGCAGGACAGATGACCAGTAGTGGACAGAGTCCTCTCCAGGCTTTCTTTTCTGGGAGAATCAAACTGTGCTTGGCCTGTTCTGAGGTGGGATTATCAAAAAAAAACCCACAATTGCAGGGAGCATCATGATGAAGGAAGCATTAAATTGTAGCCTCTGCTGTAGCATGGAGGCATCTGCACTGCAGCTCCATTCTGGATCCATCAGCGTGGATCTTCCCCAGCCTGAATCCTTTGGCAGATTTGACACGTTTCAGCAGTTATTTTTTATTTCCATATTCAGCTGATGATGGATACATTGTACCCTGCTGCTTCATTTATGATTTTCTATTCCTGTGCAAAAATCCCACGGTTCTTGAGAATTAACTGTATTTTTAAACCTACTTTTACCTCCTTCCCCCCCACCCCGAACCTAACAATCTTCAAAGGTGCAATTTTATCTTTAACTTAATGTCTTAGCCTACAGAAGCCTTTGGCAGCACTTCTTTCCAGTGTAATATTTCTGCTTTACTGGCCTTTCTGGTTGATTTTTAACACTATTTCCTGGTATGACACTTGCCTGAGTACCAGTTTATGGCACACCTGAGTTGAATTGTTCTTTAATGAAGGATTTCATTCCTCTCTACAGGGTTTTGTGAACAGGCTCTCAGTGTACAATTCCCTTCTCTACCAGTCTGAATGGCCATTGCTGGATTCTCATTCACTTCTGCTCAATTGGCTGCAAACACTTGGGGAAATTGTTGCATTTCTTTCAGTCCTTGCAGTCCTTTCCCTCAAAATGGGCCATCATAAAACCTCTGAGGTCCATGTTCGCTGTTCAGCAAAGAAGGGAGGAAAGTTTCCACGTTAAGCAACTTCTTGGCAGCATCAGGCATCCTACACCTATTTCCCATTCTGAAAATGTTTCCACCTATTTTTCACAGTGAAACGTGAGGGAAGGCTAAAGGATGGGAAACCCCTCTTGTAACTATTTCAAATGCCTTGTGCCTGGGAAAACGACTGACTTGCTCCCTTCTTGCCTCTCCAGGGTTCTTGCATCAGAAGAAGAGCACAGATGACATGAAAGCACAGCTTCTGTTTGCTGCAGGGTTTTATTTTCATCTACATTTTATGCAAAGTGCTGTAGCCTCAGCCAGCCCTCTCCTCAACACTGACTCTGGTTTTCAACAGGAGAAATCCTTCTTCCCACCGCCTCTGGGGTGAATTAAAAGCCCTGCCATCTCCTCAGGGTTTGGTTGGGTCTGGCTGAATTCCGTCTCTTCCTGAACTAGGAAATGGCACCGAGTTTTAAGAAAGAGCAATAAAGTGTCAGGCTCAATAAAGTGTCAACAGGCTGACAAACGCTGGCCTGTGTGTTCAAACAGCTCCAGGTCACTCATCCTGATGGGCCTCAAACCAGGCAGTCCAAATTTTCTGCCCAAACTGCTGCTTGTGGCTAAAAAAAGCAGGCCAAGCTGCCTGGGCATCTCTGTTATCTTCCCCAGTGTCTGGGTCTTGCAACCAATTTTCTGTGTTTTCACTTGTATTCCATTTTGCATCTTGCCCAGAAGGGTCTCTGTGTGTTTCATTGAAGCTGGAATTTACCCTTCATTTCCCTGCTGAAATTAATTGAACTGTTTTCCTGGAAAAGCTGTAGCATGCAGAAGCTCTTGCTCTGTAACACATCATGGATTTCCACTAGCTTTATTTGAAAAATTGTTACTAAAAAAACCCCATGAAAATAATTGAGGATAGTCGGGGCTGCAACTCCAGGTTGTGATGAGTTTAAGACTGAAATGGCCATCTCCACTTTTAGCTCCTGTTGGCAATTTGTGGGGTTTTCTTCTTATTTGGAATATGAAAGCAACATTCTTCTGCCTAGAGATGGATGCAGCTGGAGTTGGTGGCATTTACTGGAGTCAAGGCAATATTCTCACCTTTTCTTGTTGATTCAAGCTGCAAGTCTTTTCCACTCTGAAGGATTACCACGAGTTTGGTTTTCCAGCCTTGCTAGGAAACGTCTTGTATCCTTTGAAAATAGGAACATTCGAGTTGCAATTGGCATGGACTGAGAAAGCCCTTATTAATCAACCATCCTGTTTTTTCTGCTGTAACTTCCCTGCCCTCAGAGTAGGAGCAGGAGGTGACACTTGTGGACATCAGGCAGGGTGGGAGCTCAGTTCAGCTCCTCTCATAGATCAACTCTAATTCAAAACGTGGCCACAAATGAGGTGACCATCATGCCTGGTTGGGACAAAACTGGGAGTCAGGAGCTTCAACTAGTTTGTTTATTGATAGGAAGAATTGCTGTAAATCTGCTTTGGTGGTTTTTTGGGTTTGTTTTCTTTTTTTTTTAATAAAAAAATAAAGGCACATTTGTTCCAATAAGAAACACTTCATGCAGCTGGGCCGTGAATAAAACTAAAAAGGAATAGTGGAATTCGATGCATGATGTTATTTATAAAAATGGCCTTCACATTTCTGTGGTTTCTTCAACCTGGAAAAGCAAATTTGCCCAAGTTTTCGTTTCCTAAGAGGAGATAAGAACCCCACTCCCTGGAAAAAGCTCAGTGAAAGGCTCAGCCTTGATGTGTGCTGGCTTATAAAGCACTGCTATATGTAAACCACAGAAATGGAATGTAATTGCAAACTCCTGCTCCATCCTATATATACAGTGCCTAGACAGTCTGGTCAGCTCTGCCCAAAGCAGGGATTTGTTCTGAGGGAGCCAAAGCTGTCTGGGTGTCTGGTCACCTCTCTGTGCCCCTTCCCTGCCTCCTCCCAGTGCCCCTGCCTCCTTCCTCATCCTTCCCCCATGCTTAGGGAAAAGCTGGTGTCTTCAAAATAAACGAGAGCTGAGTGCAGGGAGGATGATTTACTCACTCTGCAATACTCAGCAGCATTTTTTCTCAGTCTATCAGAAATCCTGCTGGAAACTGTAAATTGTGGGACTGTAAACTGTAAATTGAGGGTGGCAGGGTCTGCAAAGGGGTGTCGAAGAACCCACCCTACATCTTCCTTCCTCCCCCCCAACACACACTCCATTTTTCCACATTTCTCCACTCTGAATCCGAGTCCTCCTCACCCCACTCCATAGATGATGGCTGAGCAGGTGGTACAATCCTTTTTCACCCTGGAATTGCCCCAAATGGGATCAGTTGCCCCAAAGGAGATCAATTGCCTGTTGTTGCTGCAGCCCTCAGAGCTGGTGTTAGGAAAGGAGTTGTTGTCTGCTCAGCCCTCCCGTGTCCCCTCCAGTCACCTCCTCTGACCCTAGATCCCAATCCTTCCATCACTCACTCTTCCTGAGTATTTGGAGGGCAAGTTGTGCTGCACTGCCACCAGCACTGGCCTCGGGGCCTAAACCCCTCTCACAGAATCACTTGGGTTGGAAAAACTCTCTGAGATCATCGAGTCCAGCTCTTCCCCCAGCACTGCCAAGGCCACCATGTCCCAAGTGCCACATCCAAGTGGCTTTGGAACACTTCCAGGGATGGTGATGGGCAGTCAGTGTTTAATATTCATCACTTCACATTGCCCCTCCCACCCAGCACCATTCACTTGGGTCTGTCTGCCTTGCTTGTCCTGCAATTATTTGGCTCCTGGTTATCAGCAGATAAACTCTTCTTTTTCTTTTGTTTGTTTGTTTGTTTTTGGGGAAGTTTTGTTGGGTATTTTTGTGGTTTGGTAGTTTGTTTTTTTTTTTTTTCAGGGGGGTTTGTTTGATTGGTTGTTTGGCTTTTTGTTTTTGTTTTTGCCAAGTACAGATTTAACTTTGCTTTTTTCGTCTTCACTCTCAGCTGTCTGAAGCAGTGATTTGGATGAGCCATGACCTCTGGAGGATTGTGGTCTTCACAAGGAGATGCCTTGCACCAGCTCAGCTCCAGCCTGAGGCCAGACAGGCCAGAGGACAGGGCCACCACTGACCCATTCCTGTGTTAAACCACATCCTCAGGGCTGTGTTTATTTAACTGTGCAAACAGCACCTTGAGCTAAATGTTGGGTACTCTAGGAATGTCTTGCTCCCTGCAGGGGCAGGATTTGGGCATCCTGCAGGCAAAGCACCCAGGGTGGATAAGCAGGGTACAAAACCAACCCCAAAATGGTTTCTGGAGGAGGTTGTGCCCCAATCCCACTGGGTTTGCCTCTTCTGGGATTTCTGCAATGAAGCCCTGTGCTCTCCCCACCCCAGCTCCTCATCCTGGTGGATCTCCCAGGGCTGAGAGCTCCTGCAGCTTCACAGCCTTGGACAGAGTTCCTGCAGGCCACAGGAAAATACCCAGCTTTTAGCTGCTGATGGCTTGAATTGGATTTAAACTAGAAATTAAAGACCCTCCAGTCCATTACCAGCCCTCTGCAGTTCAGGCCTGCCAGACTCACTGCATTTCCAAGGTAGCTACTGAAATAAACTCTGTATTTTGTGGACATACACACTTACATTTTCACCTCAGCCATTTAGGATCACATGAGCCTTTAAAAGCTTTCTCAGGCTTCAGTTGCCTGAGCTGATTATGCACAAATCTGATTTGGGTGCTGGCTCCCGTTCCTCTTATCATCCTATCCTATTTCAGCCACCCCTTCCATCTCTGCCGTAGTTATGGAATCCAGAGTTAAGGGGATTTGCCAGAATGTCCATGAAAACCTGTCTTGCTGCATCTGAAACTGATTCCAATAATAATTAATCTTTCCAGCAAAGCTTCTTTTGCAAAAGTTGTGCTCTGACTTTGCCTGGCTACCGACATACATCCCAGTCACTTTATTCCTTTCCTGCTCTGTTCTGTGTGTGTTTTTCTAAGGAATAACTGTATTTTATAACACAAGAGCAAGCAGGGCTAGCTGTATTTCAGTAAAAGAGACAAACAAAGAAGTTAATTTACACTTGGCAAGCACAGAGATAAAGTGGGACTACAAAAATCAGGTACTGAATTTTAGGTTGTCAAGTAACGAGCGTTTAATGGCAGAGGTTTTTTTAATGGAAGAAAAATTGCATATACTTCTTATATTCTCTGCTGAGGCTGTCAGAGTTTGGGGGAAAGTGCCACACAAGCACTTTTCCTCCTGAAGAACAAAAGAACTGCATAATCTTTCATTTCATTCTGACTTTTGTTTGAAGCTGCCATAATCCTCACCCCCGCCCACTCCTTTCAGGATTATTTCTGAGTGGCATTTCTCTCTTCCTTTGTTTTGCTGGAGCATCACCTGTGCTCCTGTTTTTTGGGGGGCTGCAGACAAGATGCATCAGCTGGTGCTGAGGTCCCAGACACACGAGGGTGGGAGAGCTGCAGCTGCAGTCCTTCCCTACAGCACCACTGCACAAGGTTGTCTTCTAAAACCTGCACATAAAGGATGCAAAGTTTTTCTTTTTCCTTTCTCTATAAGCCTAGGGAGATTTAAAAGTCATTGGGAAAATGTCCAAAAAAAGAGACGAAGTGTTTAATAATGCTATTTTTGTCCTTGACTCTGTGAATTCCTCACGTCTTCCCCCCCTCCCCTCTCCTCTGATTTGCACTGTGGGATTAAGGAACTGATTCAAGTGCAGATTTTGAACCTGAGAGGTGGATTCTTTCTTCTGCTGAGGTACATCCCCCTCCCAGCCAAGCTGTGGCCTGACCTTGCATTCCAGCTTTGCAGCACCCAGGGAACTGGAGGGGGTGATGCTGGGGGTGCTGCTGCCACAAACCAGGATGGATTCAAAGGGAGATCCCGGGAACCTCGACCCCCAGCACCTTGAATTCCTCCTCTGCCAATTCAGCACTGAAGGAAACACTTGAGGAGAGGGGACAGTCCCTGTTTACAGGCACCTGAGACAGGCCAGCCTCTCTGCTTCCCTTTCTCTCCCTTTTTCCCTGTAGGTCTCCTCACAGCCTTGCCTCAGCTGATGCAGAAAGTTTTTCCCTTCGTTCATTTCTTCTCATCTGGAACAATTTTTTAGCTTTCCTGCTTCACTGGTTCATACATTTCCAAATTACCCCTGTTTTCTCCCTTGTGCCCATTAAATTCCCTCCTTTCCTTGGAGTATTAATTGAAAATATTAAAATTTAAAACCTGATTTGTGATAATCTTTCAAAATCAGTGAGGGCTTTTAGAATTCCATGAGTGGTCATGTGTTAGAGACAGAAAAAAAATCTGCAGTTTGATGCTGAGAGTTGTCCTGGCTGCTTTGTACCTGGGTGACTCCAGCCTGGGGCTCTCCTTAGGCCTTTGCTCTTTTTAGGCCAGGTGAGAAGGAAACGCAATAATTCCTTCAGTCCATTCTTCTGCAGGATTAAGGGTGTATAAAAAATTATAAATTAGCACTACTTGTACTTCATATTCTGCTTAAAACTTAATTTGAGATAGAATAAGACTTAAGTCTCCTGATTAAAGCTTCATGAAATATGAGAAATTACAGCATTAGGAGAAAGGAAATGAGCCTCTTTGTGAATGCAGATGATCTAGAGTATACTTTATAAAATTTTTACATTACACTACTTTAACTGATGGATCTTCCAACCTATTTAGAGGTGATTTTCTAGTCTGGCATTGTCACCACCTGGATAATTAGTTATTTGAGAGAGAAATAAAGATATTTTGTTTTTCATGGTAAAAGCATCATCCTTAAGTAATGCAGATACTTTTTGCCAAACTTACTCCAAATGGCCTGAGGAGCTGAAACTTCCTCTTTGAATATTGTTAGGAAAATAATTAACTCTGAGAGATGCAAGTAGAGGTGTGAAACATGGAAACCACATTGTGAGCTGAAGTTTTAACAGGAGCTGCACAGTGTATCACCATTCCAGTCCATCTTTGCCCCGGAAAGTATTTGCTCTTGATTTATCTTTGTTTGGCTTCTGTTTTGCACTAGAAAACCCAAACAAAATGATTTCATGTTTGTGTAATATTTTAAAACTTACCTCTCCAAAAGCCACAAAACCCAAATAACTCTTTCCCCTCTTTTTTTTTTTTTTATGATGTGGTGAAGCACAAACTTACCAGAGGAAACATAGACAGCACATCCTACAGAGATGTCATTTGCCACGTTGTTTATTCTAATTTAAAAATTTTGGGGGGGGTTGAATGGATTGAAACCATGGGACAGGTGACAGCAGCTACACCCCAAGCTCCCAGGGGGGTGGGAGAAGTTTTTCTTCACCCCATTAAGGAGTGTAAGGGGGCTCCAGTGTCTCTCCTTGGCTGTCACAGCCTCAGAGCCCCTCCTGAGCCCACCCTGTGAGTCCTGCTAGCCAGGGCTGATGCCTTCCCAGATGGCCTGAGCTTTTGATGCCTTAAGTTTGAGCTTAGTTTTTCAGTTCTTGGATTCTGTGCTGCCTGGGGATGCAGTTCTGGGCCTCATATGAAGTGTCACTCAGCTCTCTTCACAGAGCAGGGAGACAAAACAAATCCTGTTCCTGCTGCACACCAAGGACAACGGTTGGAAGCTTTCAGACCCAAAAACAGAAACAAGGGTGGATGAAGAGAGAAAACAAGAAGGATGGGACTCCACAATCTGAGGCTGTAATTGGACAATTAAACCCCCAATATGCAAATGGATCAAAACTTATAAAAGTGAGAGACCTCATGACCGTTTGTCCATTTTATGACCATTTTGGGTCCACCTTGGGTGTAGCCCCGGCCAGACTCTTGTCCTGCCCAAAGTGGATCCTGGAGGCCTTTTAATAAATATCTACTTTATTCTCCAGCTCTGTCCAGCCTCTGCTCCAGGTCAGCCTTCCCAAGGCACCCCTTTGATCCCCTGCTGCTGTGACCTGCAGCTCAGGGATGCAGCCAAGGGGGCCGCTCCTTTCATTCGCTGTGCAAATGCCATTGCTGAGCTTTGATTCCTCTGAAACCCGTTCTGTGCCGGAGGAGGAAGGGCAGAGCCTCCTTGAGAGGAGCTTTCTCCTGCATTTGAAGCAATATAATATCGGATGGGCCGGGATCACGGCAGCTCAATGATCAGGATTTCCTCTCTAGTTTGGGATCAAAGCCGCCGGTGCTCTCCAGCTGCTTTGCGCGGTGCTGGAAATGCAAAGCTGCCCTGAACTTGGCTTGAGGCAGAGCTGTCAGCTCTGTGTGTGCTGCTCGGCAGCCCTGGCCAGGCCACAGCAGGGGAGGGCTCCTGTTATCCCCAAAATCACGGGAAGATCGGCGTTTTCCCGGAGCGCTGCTTTGAGAGGCGGCAGAGCCGCCCGAGCATCCCCGCCAGGGTGGGGCCGGGGTGGGTTTGTGCCTTCTGAGCCTCCCGAAACGCCCCAGGGGATGTAAGAACAGGGGAACAGGGGTAAAAACCCGCTGAAGTTTAGTGGTGAGCATTTCACCTCGAACCGGTTAAAGTCTCACATCGGCCCCAAGGGTGTGTGTGAGCCCCCTGCGAATTCCAGAGGCAGTAACAGCATTTAGGTGATCTGCATCTACTTAAAAAAAAAAAAATAACAATAATAATAAAAAAATCCTAACAATACTCGATGCATTTTTCCTGGATTAAATCATAAATTGTAAATCCGTTTATTTCCTTTCCCCCAAACAAATAAATAAATACGGCGTTTTTACCTTTAATGCTTTTAGAGAAAAAGCATTTCTCAAGAAGTTGCAAGCGGAGATTTGTTACGTTTCATTTCAGAAGATTTATGGCCTGAATAAGCTGAAAATATGGTTTTTTTTTTCAGATCTCTGCTGAGGGTTTGGAGGAGTTTTTAATTATATAAATGAGATACAGAAAGAGAAAAGTACATATGTGTTTTCAATGCTTGGGAAATGTTTTCTCTGAGTTCTGCACACACTGCTGGACTGGTCTGCTGAGCATTTGCAGCAGCACAGGTTTGCAAAAGCCTCAGGAAAACAGTTGCATAATTATATTTACTGAATTTTCCCATAAAGAGCAGTTTTCCTGCCTGAGAAAAACGTTTTCATTACAAAAGGTCTAAGTAAATACAGTCATGTTTCCAGAATTTATTACTTCTTGGGGAAAACATTTTATTAGGAGTTTTATTCCATTACAAATGTTGAATAGGAATTCTGGAGGAGTTGTGTTTGTTTTCTGAAGCGTGCTTAATTTAAGCTTCACCATTGGCCATGACTTCTTCATTACCATACTCAGTAATGGACTTGCATACATTAACATCCATTTCTATGTCCCTAAGAAGATTTTCAGGGGAAAAAAAATGAGCATTACATTAAATACCCCATTTTCTACAAGAAGAAAAAGTTATGGCCAATTAGGGATGCAAGATCCCAGCTCCCAGTGACGTCAGAGAGCCGAGAAAACAGGAAGATGTTTCCTATTTGACAAATTCCCTCAAGTAACTTGTCATCTCTCAGCTTTGTTTCTCTCTATGAGTAACCTGCAAGTGACTTAAGTTTTTGTTTTGTTCAATTTGTAGTCAGCTAATTCCCTCTGCAGGAGGAGAGCTGATGAACAGAGAGGGGGAAAGTTTGGAAGTCCCACGTGGGAAAGGTCAAGTCTTGGTGATGAACTCAGAAATGTGGAGCCCTGCTTGGGGGAGAGCAGAGCTCCCAACCCTCCTGTCTCCAGAAAGCTGGGAGAACAAATGAGAATCAGTGCCAAACCAGCAGACACAGATTTGAGCGGTATGAGGGAAAAGTGGGATTTTTGTTTGAGGCTGGGTGGAGGAGCAGCCACGCACTTGAGCAGAGATGCACCTCCTGTGTCAGCTCATCCCTATGCACACAAAGCCAAGGGGCTCAGGAGGTGGATTTGCTTCAGAATTATGTTATTCACTCACAGTCTTCCCAATCTTCTTGGCTGTTTTTGCTTTGTTTTGTTTTACCTGGGATTACTGCAGCACAAGTGGACTGAGTCAAAGAATCTCATCAGCAAGGGAGGAAATTCTATCAGATGTCAACAAAATAAATCAGAAGAGTAATCAGACTTCAGAAAAAAGCTTCAGGTGGTAGAGCCACCCTCCAGAAGAAGCTGGGGAATGGTTCAGCTGAGGGAATCTGGTATTGGGAGGCAGATTCAAAGGCATAATACTAAACATCAGAACGTGGCATTTCTAAAAGCATTTACAAGTGTATAATGGCCATACCTAAAAATAATGCATTTTGAATGAGCTGGGGGCTTCAGAAAGGTTGAAAAAGAGAGAAATAAAGTTTTATGTGATGCAACATGTGTGCCTGGTGCTGGGTGAGGAGAGTTAAGGTGAGGGGTAGATGTGCTGACATTGCCCAAGGTGGGGAACAGAAGATGTGATGTGCTGTGCAATGAATTGTGCAGGAGCAGCAGAAAGCACTTTTTGGCATAGAAACCACTGAAGGGTGCATGAGCAAGAGAGCTGCTTCCCACAGACATTCACAACATCACTCAGTGTGGTGAGAGTTCTGGAAAGTCTGTGCACAATCATAGAATTGTTTGGGTTGGGAAGGACCTCTGGGATCACTGTGTCAATTAACCCAGCACCACCAAGGCCACTGCCACCCCATGTCCCCACAGCTTTTAAATCCCTCCAGAGGCTGTGAAATTGATGCCTTGGGAAGGCTGACCTGAAACAGAGACTGGACAGAGCTAGAGAATAAAGTAGGTATTTATTGGAAGGTCTCTAGGATCCACCTTGGGCAGGACAAGAGCCTGACCAGGGCTACACCCAAGGTGGACTTAGAATGGTCACAAAATGGCTAACAGGTCACAAGGTCTCAGACTTTGATCAGTTTTGGTCCATTGGCATATTGGGGTTTAATTGTCCAATTCCAGCTCCAGGCTGTGAGGTCCCAACCTTCTTGTTCCTCCCTCCAGCCACCCTTGTTTGTGCTTTTGGGCTGAAAGTTGTCCTTGGTGTGCAGCAGGAACAGGATTTGTTTTGTGTCCCTGCTCTGTGCAGAGCTGAGTGACCCTGAATGTGAGGCTGAGAGCTGCACCCCTGGGCAGAACAGAACCTGAAAAACATCAAAGCTCAAACTTAAGGTGTCAAAATCACTGGCACTGCCTCATTTCAGGTGGAGGCAGCACTGTTTCCACCCAGGTGCACCCAGGTGCCACCCCTGTGGCACCACCAGGAACCACCTGCACCACTGCTTGTGGCAGCCCCTGGCATGGCTGAGCTCAAGGTGGTGAACTATTCCAGCAACAACCAGCACCAAAAGTCAGCCTGGGCTTGAATTTCCTGTGCAAAAAAAGCAGGAGATGAAGCCTGAGGTCCTAATGGAAGTCAATCCCTGTGTGTTGGTGCCGGGTCTGCTGGACACATCTCTGTGTGACAAGCAGTACTAGACCACCAGACAAGGAAAATGGCCTGCCAGCTCTATTTTCCTCTGGGACATCTGTTTAAAAACCATCATATTTTCCTGTAATTAAAGCTTTGCAGAGAGTTTTAGAGTCACATGCTCAAAATCTTCAGGAAGGGCAGAGAGCACAGTCCTTTCCAGTGTCACACAGAGGTTCCACTGCTCTGGCAGGAGGGATCCTGCAGCCAGCCACGGGAGGTGCTGTGGAAGGAGCACACGAGGCTGTGGAGGCTGAGGTAGAACATTGATCCACCTGGAGATCCCAAGAACCCATCAAGGAAGAAAGCCCACAGAGCTCTGGGGGACGTGGTGCAAAGGCAGGTTGGAACTAGGTGGGCTTTCATGTCCCTTCCAACCCAAACTACGCCGTGATTCTGTGATTCTGTGAGAAGAGATGAACATGGGTAGGATAACTATGAACAGGATGTGATAACTGGCTTGGCTGGTGCTGGAGATGTTTCTCCAGCAACCCCAGAGGGCCTTTGTGGATTGCAGAGCATTTCTGGCTTTGACAACAGCTCCTTCTCCACAGCAACTGGAATGGATTAATCGTTCCCTGCCACAGGGACAGCATCTTAAAACAAACATCCAGAACTAAGGCTGCTATAAATGGCAGCAAAACCAAGAGGCTTTCAACTTGCAATTACAATTTCTTTGCTAACCACTTCTGGATGGGGAATCCCAGCCCTTGCTCCGAGCTCTCAAGATCTTTTCCCTCTTCCCTGTGCTCGATTTCAGCAGGTCCCGTTCCCATACCTGACACACACAGCCCTGGGCATGCTGGGCTTGCCTACCTGCTCCTGTCCCTGCCAGCACTGAGTGCTGCTTGTCTGCTTGAAGCTCAGCCTTCCCCTATTTTTCTGGGATGCAGGAAGAGAGAGACAAGGAGGCTGGAGTGACTCACCAAGAAGACAAAAGGATTGTGCATGTTTTTCACGCTCACTTTGCATGGCAGCCGCTCACATCCTCCGGCTGTCCCAAAGCAAGCAACCCAGAAAGAGGTGGGAGTCTCCACAAGCCAGACATGTTGTCTTCAAAATAACAAGGAATCGTGATTTATGTAACTTTAAACATCCGAACTCCAAATCTTCTAAGCTAAAGTCTGCTCTTTTGAAAGACAGCGTGCAAGAAGTTTTCAACATTTGAGTTTTGTCTGGACAGTAGAGAAGCTACAGTGGGACTTAGATACAAATCTACAGCTGATAAATTAGAGATATTAAAATCAGAAGAGAAAGGCTCCCAGCTTTACTTAACTGAAGTGGATTTATCTGAAGAGGAAGCCTTTCCATCTCAGTTGAAAAATGAGATTATATAAAAATCCACCACCGGCTTGTAGCAGGTATCACAAAATTAGCCTTCCATCTTTAAATCTGTGTAGGCAGGGAAAGAATCTCCTCAATCCCTGACTCCTCACCCACGCAGGTGCTGGGACCCATCCAAATCTTATTGCTTGAGGCAGCTCCAGTGACATAAATCACCAGCAGCTCCTGGCCTGGCCTCTGACATTGTGACATTGAGCACTTGAAGCACTGATGGCGAAGCTGCATCTGCCCCTCTGGCAAACAAAGTGCAAGAGCTGTTAATTCTGCACTCACATATTCTTCTCCAGGTCATAAAATGCACCCACAAAGGGTTTTGTGGAGCTTTAAACTGAAACACCAAGAGATACCCAGCAGCTTTCACCCATGTGGATCAGTTCCCACCCTGTGTACCTGGCACTAATTCCATCCCCAAAAACAATGACAGACAGAAAGTTGAGCAGAAAATCTGTAGCTCTGCAGAATAAAATTTTTGAAAAAAAATCTCAGGGGAAAGAAGATGAATCTCTGATTTACATCTCAGCCAAAGGTTTTCCTCCTCTCTTCGCTGTTTCTTGTGGGTACAAAGTATCTTGGTAAGAGATGTGCCTCTTATTTAGTGTGTACCCACAAGCAAATCCAGGTGGGTCAGGTCCCCCCAGCACTGCCCTGTGTGGTGGCACCTGTGAGAGCTCTGCTTTCTGCCCCTGGACAGAGAAACAAAATTTCCCAGGCTTCTTGAACCACCAAATGATGGGGAAAGGTTGCATTTCACAAGACTTCAGCTGATTTGGCTCACCCCTGTGAGCAGGATGGGTGTTTGCTGCCCCTGCAAGAAGAAACTTGAGGACAAATCACTGCTTGTCTGCGTGGCAGGATCACCCACGCAAAAATGGTTCTGATAAAAAAAACCAGGTTTATTGCTCGCTTATTTTAAATCAAATTACCTACAGATTTGCTTGTTTGGAAACAAAGCTCGGCTGATTTCAAACCCAACATTTCAACAAAAATGTGTGTTGGTTTTTGCTCTGAAAGAATTTCCTGTATAAAAACCAGGCTGCATTGTTATTGGAAGTAAACAAGGCAAATGTTTACAAATAGCCCATATGCAGTTTTGGTTTGGGCAGGACATTTTAATTCCACCCATCAAACTACTGCAAAATCCATTCTTCTTCCACTGCCCTCTTTTAAAGGCAATAGAATGAAGCCAGCAGAACCCAGCCTGATAACTATAAAATAATACACAGCGTAAAATTAGATCTTCAAATACACACATAACAGTACTTGACTCCATCAGCATCTTGGAGTTTACATATAAATAAGAATATGATGATTTAATATCCACTGATGTACGAGGGCAAGCTTTGACACACTGTAGAAGCAGAGAAATCTTTCAAATGCAGTTCACATATTTCATTTAAATCACAAGAACAATGCATTTAGGGAAGGAAGATCAATAGCTCCGTTGCTGCCAGCCCTCTCAAATGGAAACCAAGCTGTTTTCTCAAAAGAAAACTCTTGCTTCTTGAAAAATCACGAGTCATAGACAGGCTTGGGTTGGAAGGGACCTCAAAGATGGTCCAATTCCAACCCCCCCGAAGTGACATCATGGTGATGGAATGCTGTGATCACCACGGCATTGCAGGATCCCTCTGGGCGTTGCTGGAGTTAGTCCAAGCTGAGCAACAGAGCAGCACTTCTCAAAAGGGGCCAGCAGATCCAAGGTGGGAATCAATGTCAGGTTTCCCAAGGAGCCCACAAGTCCACGGCTCCAGCTCCAGCCTGAATTTTGCTCTCTGCCCCCACAGTCTGGGCTCAGGCTGCGTTTGGAGGGAGCACAGCTCATCCCCAGGGGGTTTGAGGTGCTGTCACTGGGTGATGCACGATGCTGGACCCCTGTCACTCCCTAAACCAGCCTCTGCAGCAGGTCAGCATTCCCTGGAGCTGAGGAGGAAGCAGGAGAGTGGAGATGAGAGAGGAGACCCTCCCACCTCTCCCCTCTGGTGCAATGGGAGGCTCAGTTGCCTTCCCCATGTTTCCAGTATTCCACTGCAGGCTGAGAGGCATCGAGTCTTATGTCTGAGGTAAACACAGTGGAAGGAAAAGGAGAAGTCTTGCCAATGTTTGTGTAGCCTTGCTGCCTGATATCCTGCAACTATCGTACCGGGATTTGCATCCTGTGCCAGAACTTGATGAGAATGATATTTCAAGATCAACTCAGAGCGTGGGTGGATCCTGCTCCAAGACATCATTTTTTTCTGACTTGAACTGGAATTTACTTACTGGAGAGTCTATTTACACTGCTGGTAGGTTTTTGTGTGCTAAGGACCAGGTTAAAAAAAACGTTATAAGGAGTAGAGGCAAGCCAGGGCAATCAATTTAATAACTGTGACATTTCTGGGGCAACTCTGGAGTAGATCACATCAGAGCAGTAATTAACTCCCTATTATTTATGATAGAGTCAAGTATTTGATGTGAGTGAAAGATGTAGGAGAGTTTTGACTGACAGCTTTCCATTATCACAGGCTGCAAAAGCATTTGTAAAGTTGTCAAGCAGGCGGTACCCGGCGTGTTGGATTTGTCTGGCAGATGTCATCATATCTGTCTGCCCCCATTGCTGGGACTGTGGCATTCACAACTGGGGAGCATTTTTCCACCACCAGAAGCATTGGCAGCTCTTCTTCAGTCTGAAAGATGAGTAGGCAGAAGGACTGGTTGTTGGGCCCATGCCTGGATGCACCACAGCAGCCCACGGGTCTGGTGAGCTCCGATCCCAAACAGGATCCAGTAGCACAGGGAAGGATTTGAGCCCACCAAACTGACACTCCCTTCAAAGAACAAAAAAGAGTAATTCGCACTCTCAGTATCTCTGTGACATTTTGATTAACTTCAGAATGTCCAGAGTGCAGGAAGCTCACTGCAAAATCCCCATCCTGCTGTCACATCTGTGGTGAGTTAATGCCAAGCACTCACTCAGGGTTTATTTCTGGAGAGGTCAACCCACGAGGCAGAGGCTTGTTTTGGAAGCTGATCTGAGTCATCCCAAATATTTGCTGGGGAGCTGCTGTATCCCCACCTGCGTGGGTGAGCCCTGCAGCTGCTCAGCAATCCTGGGAAGCACCCATGGCACGGGATCCCAGTGGGATTGGGAAGCCCCAGCTCTCAGTCATCCTACTCTGGCTGCTGTCTCTTCCAGCATCAGGAAAAAAAAAAACCACAAAAAAAAAAAAAAAAAAAAAAAAAAAAAAAAAAACACCAAAAAAAAAACCAAATAAAAAACCAAACCAACTCACATGAGTTTCTTTTAGTGTGCAAAATTAACAAATATGGCAGTCAGAACATTTTTTTGACTTGAGGTCTATGGAGAAGAGCGCTGGGAAAATGGGAACACGCCCCGATAAACAACAGTTCTGGTATGAGTGTGATTGCTTTAAAAGCTGTGCACAACTGGTTTGTGCTTCCCAGGTAGTTCCTTTGAGATTAATTAGTGCAATATTGTTTGTTAATCATGTGTCAGGGAGGAAATCTGGAAGAAAAAGTCGCTACTGACCTCAAAGTTGTAGATTCTTGAAAAACCTGAAGCAAAAAACTTAAAACAATGTGTACTTCTCTCTTTAATTCTCTTTAGACCAATGCTGTTTCCCCGAGTTGGAAAGTGACATTTGAAAACTGCTGATGGAGATGAGAAATCTTGGAAAGGGTTTGTCATAGATACCACATGGTGGAAATGGAGAGAAACTTCAGTATATTTGTGCTAAAGCATTTACATGGGAGGAGGACACAAACTGAATGGAGTGATATATTCTGTGATTCCAGGCCTGACAAATAAGGAAAGCACAGGGAGCACAATGCAGCATCTCCCTGCTAAAATCTGAGAAAAGCAGGCTAAAAATAAATGGTTTGGAGATAAATACTCTGTATTTATGTGCTGAGTGCTGGAGGCCCTTGCTGGGCCTTTGTAGCTGTTGGTTGCAGCAGTGAAAATCACACACTGAGGGAATGTTTGAACACCACAAGGTTTCAGCACAAGCCCTGAAATTACCAACTATTTTTAGAAGGTATTTTGCACCACAAAGAACCCATTGGAAGTCCATGGGGTTGCTTGGAGAGGCTATGGATGCCTCATCCCATGTTCAAGGCCAGGTTGGACATTGGGGTTTGGAGCAGCCTGGGATGGTGGAAGGTGTCCCTGCCCATGGCAGGGGATGGCACTGGATGGGATTTAAGGTCCCTTCCAACCCAAACCATTCTGGGATTCCATGAAAATCAATCAGCTTCCTAAGATCCTACCACGTGCAGCAGGGGTGGGCACCTGGTCACATGAGGTGTTTTGAATTAAAATCAGCAATTCTCTTGAAAGCATTCCATAAAACCCAGAATTCTGAGCACCACAAAGGCAAGAAAACCCCACTGCTTCCACTGTTCACAAAGACTTTCTGGTTGTTCCCTAAGCTGAGAGGATTTTTAACCAGGTTGCCGTGGTTTATATTCACCACCCCAAAGGATGAAGGCACATTATTAACCTGAAGATTTCAGCTGAAAGCTCCTCCAGTGTCCAGAAATTCATGGAGAGGACACCCAAGTGCTTTAAGAGATCCACAGGGAAGAAAAGACTGTTGAGAAGACAACAAGGGAATATTAAAAATATTTGTTTACCTCCATCAGTAATCACTTCCCCCCGAGTTTCCACTAAAGAAAGCAATTCCAGAGCAGAGGATTTTTGAATAGCAATGGAACCGTAACACCAGGGAATGTTATTTAATTACAGAGCTGTAACAATGGCCAGCATTTCAGCAGCCTTACAACGTAAGTCTTAGTTCAGTAACTTTTAGGGTTTGTTATTCTTTGCCTTATCTTCTAGTTGTAACATCATCCAGGTGGTTATCTCCACAAGGTTTAAATTTCTAATCTGTTACAGCAATCTTAGCAATCTATTATTTCTAGGCCATTGAGGGAAGGTTAAAATGAAAATTGTACTGGAGGGAGTAAGTTCTGCTCCAAGTACAGGCTGAAAACATCTCAGAAGTGGAAAGCAGTAAGGTTTCAGTGGAAGAAGGGAAATGAAATGATTGATAACAGTCATTTAAAGTGATTTAAAGTGATTAAAGCAGCTTGAGAGAGGAAACGTGAAAAGATTTTTTTCCCCCACTAATGTAATGGCAAATTTTCAGTGCATGATTTAGACAGCTCCTACCTCTGAGCTGTTTTTGTAGGACTGAGTTAGGCTTCAAGCACTACATTACAGGAATGGAAAATTTCATTTTCAGGAGTACACAAAGAAGAGCAGCATCCATCTCCACACAGCCATCCGCCCAATTTAAATAGAGCTGCATGGCACAGGAGAAGCAGAGAATAGAAATATTTGGGAACAAGAGTGAACCCAGCTGAAGAAAGATTCTTTGACATTGAAACCTCCTGGATCCCAGCTGGATAAATCCCCTTCACAACTTATATCTGTGTAGCTGTGATGGGCAGAATCCCAGAATGGTTTAGGTTGGAAAGGACCTTAAAACTCATCTCATTCCAGCCCCTGCCATGAGCAGGGACACCTTCCACAAAAGCAGTTGTGCCACAGACATAGCAACACTGTGTTTTGGCCAAGCTGAGTGTCATTTATCTAATTTTCTCCTGTTCCTGCAAGTGAGATAAATCCCAGGGAACAAAACCCATGTTTGGTACAGAAACAGCAGCGACAACAGAACCTTGAATAATAAAAAAAACCCCTTAATACCAGGTCTGTTTATTTTTTACTAGATTAGCAGCAGTTGTTTTTATTAATTTTTATGGTGCTATTGGGAAATTTAATAGTCCTATAAAAGCCAGTTTAAAACTCTGATTGTCTTATCTCTTCAAACAAATGCATACTCTGGGAATTAAAAAAAAAAAAGGCGAGCATCAACTGGATAAGGCCATTACTATGAATAATTTCCCTCTTACTCAACTCCAGAGCCCTGACACAATAGACAAGAGCCTGCATGGTTTTTTTGGGGGGGAACATGCCAAGGCTCACTAAAAAGGGTGTTTTGTTCCCTGACCCCTGTCTGCTGAGGGCTCCCTGGGAGCTGCCACGTGTGCAGAGCAAATTGCAAGGCACCGAGGGCTCCTGTCAAACGAGCAATTGCACAGCAAGTTGTTTGAAAACAAATAATTCAGTCATTTCATGTATTTTCACACAGTAAAACTGGTCAGTGGCTGGTGGGGATGAATGGCACGCTCAGTGGAAGGAACAACCAGGCTGGGGCCACTGGAGGTGAGGCTCGAGGAGGTGGAGGTGAGGGAAGTTTTGGAGGGTCCCAATTTAGGCAGAGGAGAGAGGGAAATGGACATTTCATGAGTGTGGGGGTGAGAAGACTGCACCCCTGTGTGCCCTCAGAAATGTCACTGTCTTTATACAAAGGGCTGATACACTGTGATTTGTAAAAAATGGAGTGACAGGCCAGATATGAGCAGTAGAGATGTGTCTGTGTCTACAATAACTGTACAACATGCCATAGACACACAAGAGTGTGTAAAAATTCCATTTTCTCCTTTTTATTTTATATAACCACAAAGCTATACCACAGAGGTAACCACTAGGGTGAAAATTACTGCCAGGCCTGTTTTGCCACTATTTTTGTGGCCTTCTGATCATTTTAAATGAAAGCCAAGCCTTTCTAGCTCACCCCTTCCTGTTACACACAGCAGGCAGCGTGGCCCAGCTCCTCCCCAGCATGGCCCAGCTCCATCCCAGCATGTCCCAGCTCCCTCCCAGTATGTCCCAGCTCCCTCCCAGTATATCCCAGTAGCCACTCCAGCAGTCTCAGGGCTCACCACCACCCTGGGTGCCCAGCTTGCTGCAAACAGGGTTTGTTCCTCAGCTTCTCAGGGCAGTGTTTCTTACAGATCACGTTTCCATTGGATCATCCTTGGTTTCTGATAATGCCCTTCACAGCTGCAATTTTATCTGAGGTAAATGAGACTTTGGAGGCAGAGACTGTAATGAGGAGGTTTTGCCTTCTGGGATCATCTCTGCTACTGACAGAAGGTCTGAGATGGATGCTTTATGCTCTCCTGCGTAAGAGAGAAAATGAGAATGAGAGCAGCAGATCTTGAACGGTGTTTCTGTCTTTTTCCATGAGCTCAAACCCTCGGGCTGGTGCCAGGGTGGTTCTGCTGTGAGCTGGAGCTGGAGGAATGGGGCAGGACATGGGACAAGGAGGTGACAGACCCAAGTTTTGAAAGAGAACATCCCAGGCTCACTCTGCGTCCTCCAGATGTCCTGAAGCGCTTGCAGAACATTTTCTCCCCATATACTTTTATTTTACTTTTAAGTTGCTTCCACTTTTTAACCTAAAAGAGGATTAATTCAGGTTAGATAGAAGGAGGAAATTTTTTTACAATGAGATGAGGTGGCACAGGGTGCCCAGAGAAGCTGTGGCTGCCCCTGCATCCCTGGAAGTGTCCAAGACCAAGCTGGAGCAGCCTGGGACAGTGGGAGGTGTCCCTGCCCATGGCAGGGGGTGGCACTGGATGGGATTTAAGGTCCCTTCCGACCCAAACCATTCTGGGATTCTCTGCTCTACCCCAAACCTCCACTGGACAGGAATACATTGGTTTTGGCCCAATTGTGTAAATACTTAAGATGTTGTTTTCCCTTCTTCACCCTCCTCTGCATGCTGAGCATGCAACAGGCAGATACAAGCTAAGTTGTTGTTTTCTTTTTTTAATATTTTTCAGAATGAAAGGCGCCATCTGTGCCATACCCTCCTGTTTATGTCTGCTGCATCTCTGCAGGCTGGAACTTGTTGTGGTTGCCAACACGGAGCCTCTCCAGCTGATGAACTTCTGGGTTTGGTTTTTTTGATTTTCTTTTTTTTTCTCACAGGCATGACTCACATAACAGTTCAGAGAGAAAGAAATTTCCAGTTGCAGGGCTATTTCTGAAAGTGTGCTTGGCACCTGTGCTGAAATCTTGCCTGAAAGAGAAGGGGTAAGGTCCACAATACCCAAAGGCAACGTCCTGATGAATTCCTGACAGGGAGGGCGGAGTGGTAATTCATCCATCAACCTGGGGAAGACTCTGTACCTCTCTTCCAGATAATTGAACTTTAATTTATTTAAATTTAATGGAAAAGCATATGGAGAGGAACAGAAAGCTAATTTAAAGCACTGCTCAAAGCAATCAATATGTTAACAGATTCCTTCAACATTTCACACTCGGCTGCTGAAAAATGTTTAAAATGTATGTTTTTTTTTAATTAGTATTATGAAAACACAGGATTTCTGGCATGTTGTATTCAAAACTCAAGAGCCAAAATAAGCCTCTGTTGTGAAAATTGAAATATACTCTGGAAGCACAAATCATTTCATTGGAAGTGGAAGTGACAACTGTTTAATATTTCACCAAAAAATGCTCATCTCTGAAGACTTCTAGGAAGACATCTATAAATCCTGAAGGGCTCACATCACTGGGTTTCATATGGCCCTGAAATAAAAGCAGTAAAATACTTGTAGGAGCTGCATTAAGAGATTGAAGTTGGCAGGAAGAGCACACGAAGGAGCCTTTCAGTGTAAATGGATTAAATACAGATTAAAGAAGAAGAATGCAAAATCCCCAATTATGCACATCAAAATTTTAATTATTTTCATATTTTCCTAATTCCTTTGATGCTCCTCAAGGTCAGGTCTTTCTGTTCTGGGTTTTGAAAACAAGTCTTTTTTCCAATGGCAGCATAATTAACACTCTCCTACTCTTAAATGTTGATCTCCTAACATTGACCATGCTCTGTCCCACAGCCAAATGCTTTTTTATTCCAGGTACAACCTATTTTACTTTTACATTAAACAAAATAAGATGTAGGCAATTTAAGATCCTAGGAAAGAATAAATGTCCCAATTACATTTTATCTTATAAAAATGTAATGGTTTAATGATGTTGGTGAGTTTTATACCTGCAGTTTGTAATTTTCATTACGGTTTCATCTTTGTCAAGCTTGAAGAGTGCAAGCTGTAAAAATAAGTGAAAGGCTGTTCTTTCTGAGAGTTTAATAACTTGGGGTTGTTAAGGCTGGGATCTGAAAGGAGCAGTAACTCCCTGCCATGAAATTTCAGCAACCCGAACAAAGTCTTATGGAAATTCCATAAATAGATTTCAGTCAAACCTCATTGAGGGCAGGTCTGACTTTCCTGTGGCTTTAAAAAAAAAAAAAAAAAAACCAAATTATTTTAAGCACCCTTTTTCAAAAGTATTTTTTTTTCCCTTCTGGTAGGCAAATGATCCTGCAGCATTTTTCATGTCAGATTTGCCAAGCCCTCTCCCAGAAACTTATTAGCATGATGGCTCAGCTTTGCAGAGGCTAATAGCTCCCATGGAAAAAGAGCAAATAATGGCTAAAATATCTGACATTATTTTATTTTATTTTATTTTATTTTATTTTATTTTATTTTATTTTATTTTATTTTATTTTATTATTTTATTTTATTTTATTTTATTTCATTTTTATTTTGTTTTATTTTATTTTACAATGTATTATTCCTTAATTTTCTTAGTATCTTTTGCCCCTCAGAGATTTTCTTGGCATAGTCCTGACTATAGAAAAACAGACAATTAAAATGCTGAGGTCCTGCAAACTCTGCTTATGTCTTGCAAGATCAGTGTAACAGTACGTGGAGAATGCCAAATAAAAACAAGGGGCTCTTTTAAATAAAATGCATCATAAAATTGATCTAATTAAACAAAATCTGGCCAGTCTGCTGGAAGGAATTTCTCTTACAGTGGAACGTAGAGGAAGTGGAAATTGCACTTTCTGTGAGCATTTTAAGGCCCTGTGAAATAAATCTGAATGATTAGTTGGAAAAAACCTGAAAGCTACTAAAATTCCAACAATGCCAAAGGAAGGGGACATGGGCAAATTCCAGAGAAGGTGGGAAGTGAGGTGTGAGCTGCCCTTTTGATGTTCAGGGTGGCAATCCCTCCCTCATTCCCTGCCAGGTGCAGCTGGAGGGATGCAGAGCTGAGCTGAGAGCTGATGGTTCCCTACCTTGGACCATCCACACCATCTGCATCTTGAAAATATTTCTGAACCCAAGTGGGTTCATCACACCTCTCCAAATATCCCATCTCAGACTGGGACCAGCCCCTGCTGATTTGTAGGAACACGAGAAAACCTCCAATCCAGAGGTTCTTGGGGTCTTTCAAGCAAACAGAGCTCAGAAGAACAGAATTATTTAATAGCCTAAAAATGGTTCAATCAAAATTCATTGACAACTACTCAGCAAATATCCTTTCATCTCCCTGTGGGCAAAACCATCTTTCAAAACCTTTAACTTCTAATTTAAGATTCCTTCTGTTCTGTTACCAAATCCCACCAAGAAAGCTGCCAAGATCCAAAGATGGAGGGTTTCTAAAATTCAGTGTAGTGATTAGAGACCTTCTAATTCCACACTTAAATGTATTCAAGGCACATATATATATATATATATATATATATACACACACACACACACATACCCATTTGATCTTATCCTACCCTTCCATGCAGATAATTCTTCTGGTTATCCCCAGATGATTTTTAGAAAAAATTATCATTTCCTTCTCGGTCTTTAATCTCCTGATTTCTCTGTGATACCTGAGTGGCTGAGCTGGATAAGCCACAGGCTTCAGCTGCAGCACGTGAGCCACTGTGCTGATTTTCCTTTACACTCATTCTGCACTTCTGGTGGACCAGTGCCCTCTTTCACTGCTCTCCTTGTATTTTTCTAGTTGAAAATTGTAGTTGTAGTGGAAGATCTGGGGCAGTGGCAAGGGGCAAACAGTGACAGAGCATTGCTTTGTTTGCTAAGCAGATCCCCTGTGGCAACAACGATGATGGTTTTATGAAATTAGCAACTTAAGGGGCTGAAATGATGAAAGGAGCAGGCAATGAGATCTTAAGCAAGTATTTCACCAAGGATTCCAAGGGCTTGCTCATGGGCTGAATTGGGATTTGTATTTTTTTATACAGGGAGCAGTGATTTCTTTTATTGACTCAAGACCTCTTAGAGGCCCCCATCCAAACTTTGAGAGTCCTCTACCTTGAGACACCTGACTTTGGAAATGATTTCCCGGCAGAAGCCTCAGTGATCATCATTTGGGGTGGACACTGAAGTGGTTTGAAACCCCACAGGTCTCCTCTCTGTTTTTCTGCAGCCTCCTCTGAGCTTGGCTGTCCAAACACACGGGACAGAGTGCCCGTGAGGCTTGGGATGGGGAAAGGACCATGGGAAAGAAAGCAAAAGTGCTGATGGCCAATCCCCCCTGGAAGCTTTCCCTGCCTCTGGAGCAGCAGCTGTCAGGGGAGAGCTCTCTGGGCAGCAGCCCATGGGCAGGACCAGCAGGAGAGCCACGTGTGCTGTGTGGGTGAGCAGGAGGCTTTGATGTAGACCCAGGGAAGCACATTCCAGCTGGGAATGATGTGCTGTGCAAACAGGAGGATGCCATGGAGCCTGGGGGAGAGGGAGGGATGGAGGAGCTGTGACTCCTGCTCCCAGGTTGGGAACAATGCCTGGGAACTGCCTCTGGAGAGGTGGCAAAGCCATCTGCCCTCACCTCAGTGGCTGCTGAGGAGTCCCCAGAATACTCCAAGTTCATAAAAACACTGAAGTTTTTACAGAGTTGTGGCATCACACAATGCTGCCAGGGACTCCCTGGGGTTAAAAACTCGATGTGTGTGTGCTCCAGTGCCATCCATCACCAGGAGAGCACATTCCATGGACAAACTGAAGGCAACATGAGGCCTTGATGTGCTGGATGCCAGCAGGAGCTGGATGACACCAGGTGTCACAGAATCATAGAATCAATCACAGAATGTGTAGGTTGGAAGAGACCTTTGAGATCATCGAGTCCAACCCAGCCCTTACACCTCAACTAGATCATGGCACCCAGTGCCACATCCAGTCTCCCCTTAAACATGTCCAGGGATGGTGAGTCCACCACCTCATCCAGAATAAGCCTGCGCTCCTGTAGAGTGCTTCTGATTCAGGCTTTTTAATGTTTCCAAGAGCAATGGTGAGCATTAAAAACATAATAAAAATATAACTGTTTCTCCTGCAGATTGCATCTATGCTGTGATGCCCGAGTGCATTTGCATAATTAAAACATGGAATTCAGCAAGAGAAGTTGCCTTAATGGATGACTCCCCTCACCCTCTACAACCAAGCACCATCTGTCAATTACAAAGAAAACTGGCTTTTCAAGTAAGTTCTTTCTTCACTTTAATATTTTTTATTTCCATGACAGGAAGCCTTTTCTGGTTCCCAGGATGCAATTTGGGATATATAAATCAAGAAGTGCAGGAAAATGTCTGTCACCTAGAGTGTGTCTGGCATGGGCCTGTGCCCAAGTCATGGACTTATTTCTGGAAAACCTTGCTAAAACTGGGAAACCCCTGTCCTGACTGATCCTCACATTACTTGGATTGCACACAGGGAGAAAATCCTTTCCTCCTTCAGGATTTCCTTCCCATCACCTGTGCATTCCCTCCCACGTGCTCCTCACCTTCACATCTGCACTCCTGTCTGAAATATCTGAAATATTAAATGACTGAAATAACATCAGGTTTTTCCAAGCTGGATGGGAAAATTGGTTGGTTTTCTGTGATTCATTGTTGTTATTTCCTTCCTCAGTGTGGGAATTTAGACACTACCTGGCAGAGAAAAAGCTGAGGGGAGAAGGAGAGGCTGGGGTGTGGGTTTGATCCTGAGGCAGGGTGGGATTCTCTGTACATGATAAAGGAAGATTCTCAGTTCCTTCAGCACTTCTGCTCCTTTTGAGGGGAAAAAAAAAGTCTGGTCTCTTCCAAGCTGACATATTTTCAATTCATTCCCTTTGAATTTTTTGGGAGCAATGCTGCCAAGTGAAGCAACACTCCCCTAACAAAAATTACACCAGGCAAAACTGGAGACCCCAGCATTCTCCCCCCAGCTTAATAAAGAAATTTATTTCTACCTCCTTTTGTACTTCACTCTCTGTCCATGACTCCAACTGTGCTGCCTCAGTGGCACAGGCTTTTCAAATCCTCTGGTCAGGGAGCTCCTTGCCCTCACTGCTGTGGGCAGGGTGTGAAAACCAGAGAGAGTGAGATCCATGTGACCACTCTTCACACATCTGGGCTTGGGTGACATAGTCAAAGACAGCAGGCACGGGTCAGACCTGGTTTTTCCAAGGTCCCCTGGCCACCATGGATGCAGAAGGAAGGTGTGACTGATGCTGGAGCACCCTGGATGCTCCACCCAGCACAGGGCAGACCCCTGGGGCAGCTACACTCAATCTCCACTTTCTGCAGCACCAGGAGGTTCCCAGCCCTGGGTTAACACCTCTCCCTGGGCTGTGTGGACTGGCTCAGTGGCAGAGTGTCCCCATGAGAGCAGCTTTTCCATTGCTCTGCCCAATTCCCAAGCCCCCCAGAGTCCCTGATTTCTGCGCAGATTGTCCGCTTCTTGTAACACGCAGCAAGAAATTCCTGTGGTGGGTGTCTCCAAGTGCCAGCACATGTGGGCTGCTCCCTGGGTACATATTTGTGCTCTTTCCATTTCAGCATGATTTAAGGCTGTGGGGAAAACAGTTACAAAGGGGGAGAAAAACAAAACCAAACCCCAACCTCTCCTAAGCTGCTGCGGCCAGGCAGCTGAATTTCATACTTAGCAACCCCAAGCTGCTCTGAGATAATTAGCCTCAAAAGTCAAAAGAAACGAGCCAGATGTTCCCAAACCTGTTCAGCAGAGATTCCGCCTTTGATTGTGACAGTTTAGCATATGAAATAAAACTGTCTAGAGTTGGAACTGGAGTTTAATTTCTAAGATGGTTTAAAAAAAAAAATCTGCTTCATAGGAAGAAACTATCTCAGGAAGGAGCAAAGAGCTTCTGAAAATCAGAAGGATAAAAGGCACAGCTAAGTAAAAAATTAATGAATTTTACCCTCTGTAGAGTTTAAGTCCCAGCTACAACAGAAATTGGAGTATATGAAAAGAGATTATTCACACAAAGATACAAATAAAAATCCCTTATGGTCTGCATCTGTAGTAAAAATAATTATGGGAAACAAGTGTGCAGGCCATCCCTGCCCATTGAAGAACTTGAAAGGAAGCACATGGAGAAACCATGATATTTTTGGTTTTTCAGCTGAATTTTCAGTATTTTTCATTTAACTTCAGTACTAGACTGGAATAAAGTCAGCAATGACACCCTGAGCTATCCCATCTGAAGAATTCACCCCATTTTATTTGGGTTTTTTTTTTGTGGATCTCAATTCAGGAAACAACTGCAGGGACTGTAGGAGGACATGAGGAAGAAAAAAGAGAAGTATGAGAGAAGAAGCTAATTAAGATTCTAGACTATTGGAAAATCCCAATGCCACAGAATATGAAAGGTCAGGTAACTAAGAAACAGTCAAATTAAATTTACTTTCCCCTTTGGCTTTCCAAGAATACCTCTGCAGCCACAGAATATTTCACCCAAAGGAAAACTGCATGGAAACATTAGGTGAACTTCAGAGAAAGGGCTCATTGAAATGCTTTCTCAAGAGCACTGGAACACTGCACGAGCTGCACAGACAGCTGTGAAGTGCTAGGACAGAAATCAGTGGCAAAGCAGCACTCTGGGTGATTATCTGATTATCCCTCCTGATGTGGACACACAACAAAGCCTGAGCTGCTTGGAGTCCACTCTGTGTGTGACCTTTCCTACTGCACTGCTCTAATCCAATAACTTCCAATGCTTAATGTGAAACGTGTGGTCATGGATAAAATCTCTCCGGAGCAGTCAGGAAGAGGAATGACTGCAGCTCTGCCAAAAGGAGAGAGGTTCCCAAGTTCAAATCTTTATTGTATTTGACTGCTGGGGGGAATCAGTTACATCCTGCCCAGTGGCAGCTGGTGTCAGAGCTCACCCTCTGACCAGCCAGCACTGATGTAGCTGATCTGTAAATTTGTGAGCTCTATTAATCACTTCCCAGCTGGAATAATTTACTGGACTGACATAATCTAATGGTTCACTGCAGTGTCACATACTGTGGTATGATTTCCTTTCTGATAACATTTTTAATTCACAGTCCATAGTGATTTATTTTTATTTTCAATAAAATATCCCACTGAGTTTGCACATCTGCTCAAAGTTATCTAGAATATGTTTGTCATAATTTTGGGTAGGATAGTTTTGTAACAGGAAGGATGATTTTGTAATACACTGTTGTACAATAACAAACAAATCTCTTGCAGCTACAGCTACCCTGGATTGAGCAGAGTCCTCAAGCAATTGTTCCCAATTAGTTCTCATTCTTCTGCTTCCCTTTTTAAAGACATCCTTATCTAAATTTATGCAAACATGCTAGTAGATCCCATCTGAGACCCATTCCTAAGAAAAATTTACTCAAATCTGAATTTAGCTGAGCCTGGTATCATGGAATCAGAATGGTTTGGGTTAGGAGGGACCTAAAGCTCATCCCCTTCCAACCCCCTGCCAAGGCCATCACACCCATCCCATTGCTTTACCCAAAGAGTCAGTTTTCTATCAGGTGACACCAATGAGGATGGACCAAAGGATAAAAGCCTTAGATATGAATATATCTAATTTTCTCATATTGTTTTGTCTAATGACAAAGTCCCGAGGTTCCCAGTAAAACTGAGCATTTCTCCTGCTATATCAGAATGCAGACAGCAACCCCCTGGATGGCTGCAGCTCCCACATCAAAGACTGGTGGCTGCTAAATATTTCTTCACATAAAGCTGATCGAAACCCTGCAAGTCGAACCAAGTTGATTTTCAATAGTAGTGAAAAGGCCTTTAAAAATGTGACTCGTGCAGGAAAAAGCATCTGCAAAGGACGTTCTCTTCAGATCCTTGGAAAAAAGTCACCGCTGTTTCTTTGCTGTTTTTCAGGCTGATATCTACTCACTCTGCTTGGTTAAAGCTCATCTCTTCCCTGTGAAGGAGGAGAGAGTTATCTTCATTTTTCACAGAGCGTGGCTGAGGTTCAGAGACTGCCTTATCTAAGGTCACACAGGATGACAAAAGTAGGAACAGAAGGACATCCAGACCACTTGAAGCCCAGCCCTTTTTTGAAACTGTTAAACTTCTTCCCTGTGAGCAGGAACTGTACTCATAGCTGTATAATATCCTGTTTATTAGGGCCACTTGACATAGAGAAATGTTTTCAGGGAAAATCACGTTTAATGAATTAGTAAAAAGAAAAGCTGCTCTTAAAATAGCTTCTGCCTCTAATTATAGCAGGAAAGGAAGAAACACTTTAGCTTCTTTTGCAAAATTCTATTTTGCTTTAGTTTGAACCACAACAGAACTCAGATCCTGCAGGAATACAGTCAAATATTACCTGTGTCTTATTTATACACTATTTATTGTCTTCAATTACAGTTCTTGACCAAGACTTGTCTTCATAACCACCTTCCTCCAAACAGAATCCACACAAAATTCAACTACAGTTATTTAGAGGAATGCATGCATTTTTTAGCACTCACTGGTCTGACAGGCAAATGTTAATTGGGTGAGAGTGCCTCCCAATTTAATTAGTACAAAAATAGTCTGTGCCTATGCTATTGATCAGAGGAACACACTGGAGTATAGCTGGGCATCAGACACAGACAAGTGTCATTCCTGACAGTCCAAATCTTTCAGCCAATTAAAATACTCTTACTGCTTGGAATGCTGTGTAGAGATATGATCAATGGGGCTAAGAGGATGCAATTCTGGCATTCAAAACCTAAGGGAAGAAATGAGCTTTTAAAGTACATTTTCAGGCTTTGGTGGGTGAGAACCAAGCAAACCCAACAGGTCACAGTGCGAGCACGCACTGTGAGAGCAACGCTCTGTTCGTCTCTGCCTCGTTGTCCCTTGGGTCTGCCTCCATGGAATTCTTCCAGACAAAGTTCAAGCTGCAGGGAGGCCTTTGGGAGGTTTCTCATGGCCCATCCCAAGCGTGTCTTCCCCTGGTGGAGATGGCTCTGGCATATGCCTTGCTCCAAACAGTGCGGGTGGCTTGGTCTGCTCATGGCAGATGGGGAAAAAGGTCCATGAGTCAGGGGGGAAGTGAGAGCTTCATCATCTGTGAGCTCCACAGGTCACATTTGTGACAGGATGAAGCCAGCTGGACATGGGCTGCTTTTCCATGGGCTGGAAAATACATCCTGGGTTGTGCAATTGGTGTCTGTGGTGAGGGGAGTCTGGCCGTGACACAGGAAGGGTCACGCAAGAGAGGACTCATCCCAGGGAGCGTGTGCAATCACCCCGGATCATCTGCTGTGGAATGTTGTTATCAAGAGAGACAAAACCCACACAAATCCAACCCAAAGCTGCTGTGCTGCTGGGGCTGTGCTCCTGTGTCTGGAAAGCAGCAGCAGCACTGTTTCATTCCCCAGCACTCACCACCTTGTAGGTAAACAGGAGGGAAGGAGCCCCAGAAGCTGGAAGCTCTTTCCTCCTTTGTGTCCTCCTTTTCTGACCTCTCTGGGTATTGCTATTTGGCTTTTGCAGGCACTGATATCTTGATTTCTCCTTCTCCACTCCCAAGCACATCAACATCCACTCTCCCTTGTGCAGAACCAAGACTTGATGATCCTTGTGTGTCCCTTCCAGCTCAGGATATTCTATGGTTCTATGATCTCTGACTTTTAAGTCCCTCTGTGTGTTCTTCCTCGACCCAGATTTGACCTCTTGCTGCAAGACAACAACTTGTTCATAAAATGTTTTCTTTGTAAGCCAGTTCTTTATTTAGGCAGCTGCTTTTTTCTTTCTGTCTGCATACCATGCTAAAAAAAAAAAAAGTTGCAGATTTTGTGTATGGTGCAAACCTCAACAGTTCTGCTTTTTACTTTCAAGCCTTGCAGTGCCTTTCACAACAAAAGACACTCCCACCCTTGTGGGATCTCCCACTTTATCCAATAGATCTTCCCAGTGTTTTCATTTGGGGTGAAAACTGGAGATGGGTGACTCTTCAGGCAAGCAGGAAAGAGAAAATGAAAACAGTCAACAGTAAATTCCCTGGAAAACAGCTCAGAGTTTTAGATCTTCTTAATTTGGTTGCTTAATCTCTTTTTTCAGGCTGAAAAATCCCCCAAGTGAGAACTGTGTCTCACACATCAAATAGCTCCCCACACCTCTGCTTTACTGGGAGTCTTGGGAGAAAGCTGGACACTGTGGGCACAGGGGCTGTAACAGGAATTGTCTTCAGTCCCCTTCTAAACACCCTTTACCACACTACTGACATCAAAGCCTGTGTTCTGGCCAAATTCCTGCAAAATCTACCTCTGAGTTCACAAAGGAGTGCTATCAGCACATGTCAAAGTAAAGAGAGAAGACATAAGGAAATGGGGCTGAGCTCTACAGCATCTTCCAAGGGTAATTGGATAACCAGAGCTCAAGCTTGGGGTGGATCCTTAACTTTTAACGTGGTGCAGGGAGAATTGAGCTTTAACAGGAAAGGAAGTTCTCATGAAGCAAACCAAAAAGCCTGAAAATGTGAGTTTGAGCACAAGCAGTGCCAGCAGAGAGATAATTGGGTGCACTTCTGGCCTTATCTGCAAACTCTGCTGTACACGGAGTCATTAAAAGCAATCTCCCAGTGAAAAAGAACGCCCGCCTCGTATTGAGCTGTTTAAGTGGTTGCTGTAATTACGCTTACAGATGTTTTAAGAATACATGTGTAGGAAACTGCAGGTCTTTAATTATAGGTAGGCTGGCAGAGGGTGCACTCTGCTCCACAAGCCTGTGCTGACCCACGGGTGACCTCCCAGCGTCTGTTTGTGGAAGACAGAGGCAGCTTTCCTTTTGAATCCCAAATCAGCTGCAGAGGCAAGGACCGTCTTTGAAAGTGCTTCCTTGCTCCAGCTCTCTGTGCTGATCCCCTCCTGGGAATGTCACTCTAGAAGGATGGATGGATGGATGGATGGATGGATGGATGGATGGATGAAGGGATGGATGGATGGATGGATGGATGGATGGATGGATGGATGGATGAAGGGATGGATGGATGGGATGGAGGACAGAGAAATGGATGGATGGATGGATGGATGAAGGGATGGATGGATGGGATGGAGAATGGAGAGATGGAGGGATGGATGGATGGATGGATGGATGGATGAAGGACAGAGAAATGGATGGATGGATGGATGGATGGATGGATGGCGGATGGAGAGATGGAGGGATGGATGGATGGATGGATGGATGGGATGAATGGATGGGATGGAGGATGGAGAAATGGAGGGATGGATGATGGACGGAGGCACTTTTGCCTCTGGCTACTTGTTCCTGAATTTCTCAGGCCAAGCATTTGCCCTGGGCCTGTGGGGAGAGATAACAAAATGGGGCTGAATTTTCCCATCTCCCTCCAAGTCCAGCCCCACAACTCTCTGAACCTGCTGCCCCCTTATCTTGTCACTGAGCTCATGGGTTTGCAGCTGATGGGGAAAAGTGGCAGTACCAGAGTCCTTTCCTCCTCTCCCCCTTCTCTTCTCTTGCTTCTCTACCTGCTGGGGGAATCCAGCCCACAGAGACAAGCAGTGCAAAGAGGGAGCTGTGGTAATTACACGCTGTGTGGCATCATTATTATTTTCCTTAATTCTACAAGAAAACCACACTCCCCCTCCTGTCACTGGTTTGGCTTCTTGCACCCTTTCCTTTCTTCAGGGCAATGTCCCTGGCTATGCACCATGAGCGTGCAAAAACATTAGGAGTGGAATTAAAATGTATTTAAGGAGAGCAACAGCATCAGCATGCTTAAAAAGGTGATTGTCTGAGAGCAGGGGCTGTGCAGGAGATGGAATCTCTTTCCCAAAATGATGCCTCTTGTGCATCCAGGTACAGCTCAGCACTCGAATGCTGCGCCACTTTTTAATGAATTTTTACTTCTGTTAGCTTGGCAGAGCACTCTTGATGGAGAAAATCAGAATTTATTCCATTTTCTGTGTTGTTTGGCAGCTTGTTTCCTCTGCTCAGACTGGTTATGGGATCTGGTGGTGCCAGGGGATGAGGATGGGGCAGAGCTGCTATCCCAGTCTGGCTGTTTCTCCATGGTTGTGGTTCTCTCTGCATTCACCTGGAATAAAGTAAAACACAAGACAAACTTTTGCTCTTCACTTTCTTCTGATTTTCTAATTGTAAACTAAGGTACTTAGGGTCTAATGATTTCATTCAGAGGTTTAAGGCCTTTTTTAAAATGAAAATTAAATACTTGGAGACAGTGAATACCATGCAACTGTCAAGAATGTACTGCTTCTATTCCTTCTTCCTTTTTTTTTTTTTAATTTGGAAAGCACTCCAAAAGGATAACTTTCCGCTCTCCCAGGTCATCTGTGATCCACAGGTGTAGCAGATACACCTTTATTTCACAGAGAAAGATTTTCACACCCAGGTACCTTTTTTTGACCGCTGATTTCCCTTTGAACTGAGCAGCCCTGGAGGGAGAGGATCCTAAAGAGGACCCTAAAGAGGCTGAGCCTGGGGGAAGTCCTCAAAGAGGTCTCCCCTTATTTTATTAATGGAAAAATACCCAATAAACAGGAAGGAGATGCATGTGAAGAGACCACAGTAGATGGGAAGAAAAAGGAGAAAAGGTTAAAGGGTGGTTGACAAATTTAAATGTGAATGTTTCCAGACTCTCTTGGAACTGGATGAAAGGTGCTGCTCTCCTCCAGGCTATTCTCAGTGTTTTGGTTCAGGACTGAGATTCTGCATTATGTAAAATATGCTTTCCTGCTACAGTTTCACCATTTCCTGACCTTAAAAACCCAGAATAATTTAACTGTTTCAATTGGTTGGCCACAGTGACGTCTACTGATAGCTTGGAGTTAAGACCTTTCCTACACTTAGAACCTGTTAGCATAGCTTTTTAAATAAAATTACACCACTTTTTTAGCAAATACCTTCAATGGCAAACAATTGTGTAGAACGTAGACAGAACCATTTGGGTGAAGAGAACTGCTGTGCCAGTGTTCGGGGTTTGCTAGAGGAAGGTACACACATTAATGAAATGTTGAAAACAGCCCTGAAAGTAGTGAATAATCATAGAACACAACCCCAGGAGGGTCTGGGCAGGAAGGGACCTTAAAGCTCATCCAGTTTCACCCCCTGCCATAGGCAGGGACGCCTTCCACTATCCCAGGCTGCTCCAAGCCCTGTCCAGCCTGGCCTGGGACACTGCCAGGGATCCAGGGGCAGCCACAGCTTCTCTGGGCACCCTGTGCCAAGGCCTCCCCACCTCCCAGGGAACAATTCCTTCCCAATATCCCATCCATCCCTGCCCTCTGGCAGTTTACACCCATTCTCTCTTGTCCTGACATAAGAGGAGCTGATTCTTCTATTCAGGAAAACAGTAGGTGGTTCTTCAGCACTTCACCCTACGTGTAGATTTATGAATTTTCGGTTGGAATGTAAGTGAGCACCATCTTGGACTGAAAGGTCTAATCTGGACACTTCATCAAAATCAAGGAGCTCATCCTATGGGATTTTTAAATTGAACTCCATTTCAATGTAATTGAAGTGTAATTGTAATTGTAATTTTGTCTCCAAATCTGCAAGCTCATGGTTATGAAATGTCAGCACCATAAAGTTTGCAAGCTCCAGCCTGTGTTGTTGGAAAGCATGTAACTTGGGTTTATTCTCACTTTCCATGGGTGTTAATGGAACCCTCCGGTTTCCAGAGACTTTGGGAGAAGCCTTGTGCCTAAGGGCCAGATCTTCCTACCAAATGGGGAATGGGAGCTGGAGATTCAATGGAAGCTTCAGAGCTGAGACATATCCTACAGACACCACCTCTGTCCTACAAACACCACCTCTGACCGGGTCTTGCCTGGAGTTACCCTCCTTTCCCCACCGAACTGAAATGAGGAACACGGGTCAGATTATGCAACAGAGCTACGCCCTTTCTGTTCATTCTGCACAAATGTGTCCCTCTTTGAATAAACAGATTCCCTTCTCCTTATCTCCATCATCATCTTTGGAGTTAGCCATGGAATTTCAGCCACGATGGTCCAGGGTTTAAGTGGAGTAAAGGCTTTTAGGAGGAGAAAGTTTATCTTTTGTTGGATTACTCTGGAGGAACAGATAAGCATCCAGGCACGCACGTCTGAATGTTTGGAGGGGAATTCCTTCTTGGAGACCTTGGCCTTTCTCTCCAGCCTTTTCAGTTTGTCTAACAGAAGTATTTTTCCTTGCAAAGCTTGCCATGACTACTCCTGACATGCTACACAGAAGCCAGGGAACAGCAGCCTGGGTTCCCAGTCAGGAGAGGCCCAGAGGCAATTTTTGAAGAGCTGGAACACCAGCCACAAACATGAGTTACACGTAGGTCTCAGGGGCTCAGATAGGAGCAGGTCTGATTTTTTTTTGGCTGCAGACACTCAAGGCCATTCCTTGGCAGTGTTACAGGACCAATATTTACACAAGGATGAAGGACAACTTTGTCAAGGCATTTGCACAAATTAAAAACTTTATTTTTCCTTGCTATTATTTATAATAGCAGACTGAATAAAAAAACCCAAAAACCAAAACAAACCCAACCCAAAGTTGGTTTCCCTATGAAGGAATTTTAATTGCTTTTCATGGTAGGATTGAGTGACACTGCGTTTTCAAAGCACAGGCTGCTTCTTGACTGAACTGTGAGGATGAGGGGGAGAAGTATTTTTTCTTCTTATTGGGAATTCTGTATTGATAATGAGGAGCAGAGGCTTTAACACAAGGGATTTATGCTGGAGTACAAACCATTTTTTTACTCATAATAAGAAAATTTAGTTTGGCTTCAGGCTGATCCCTGTATATATGATAATGCAGATAAAAATTTATTGAATTTAGCTTAAACTTTAAAAGAATAAAAGAAAAAGTCAGTATTTAAAATCTGTGGCCACATATGGACCTTGGTAAGGTCTGTTGATATTGAACACCCCCCTGGACCTGCTCAATACACAGGAGATACACTCTGTGCACCAAAGAGCAGGAAAATAACAATGAGCTACTAAGTTAACTCCCCTGACTGCTCTAGAAATGAACATAAAACATTACATAAGTTTCTGAAGTGAATGATCCCATAGACCTTTCACACAAGAAACAAACCTGTACACCTGCAGGGTTCATAATGGATGAAAATGGGACAGTGTCCTTGGTAGCTGATGAGAGCTATTTAGAAAACGGCAGTTTCATTTTGTAGGTGAATGCTGGAATTCCTTAATATCTTCTCCTTCTAAACTGAAGTAAAATGTTAACATTTGCTGGTGCAATAGTCACTGAGTTAGCAGTATTCTGATTTTAGAGTTGAAAAACCCCAAACAAATGCAAAGAAAAACCCGAAGGAAAACTGAAGGTAACATCTTACTGAAATGAAACACTGACAGATTCATCAGGAAACTAGAAAACGGAGACCAAGTTCATTTGTCACCTCAAACACTGCTGCTGTAAATCCAGCCTGCTCTAAAACTCCTCTGTTTTAGCAAGGGTTGTTGGATACAGCCCCAGATGTTCTCTGTTTTTGCCTCAGCAGTACCCAGAGGAAACACAGTGAGCTTCATCCTGATATGTTTTGGGGTGAAAACTCCCCAATATTCGGGAATCTACAACGTCTATCTTTCTACTCCCAGCCTCATTTCCTCACTCAAGTGTAGATTTGATCTCAACACTTCATTTCCACCTCAGCCCTGCAATGAAGCAGTGCTGGAAAGGGTGGGAAACTTTATGGCTGGCAGACACAAAGGGTGAAACCGGTCCCAGAAAGTCCATTTTGCTCCAGAGCTCTTTAAAGTGAAAAGCCTCAAACATTTATTCTTGCTGACAGAGTTAGAAATGTATGAGGCTGTCAAAACCCAACTCAGATGCAGTGTTGTGTCTGTCACCGTGTTGGTGGAGTTTAGATAGGAACGAGTAAAAGGATTTGTTTCCTCGGTAGCAGAAAATTGCTTATTTTACAAGGTGCCACGGAGAGCGTTATCTGCTTGGGATTTATGGGGTGGAGGCTTTAATAATGCATTTCAGCAGGAAAGGAGCATTTGTTTTATGACATCCTTCCCAGGGTGGTGCTTGGCTTTTAGATGCACTTGTGGCTTGAAAATTACCAACGCACCTATCAAGGGGCTGAGACACCACTTAACCCCAGGGCAAGGCAGGGTTCGCAGAGGGCTGGGAGCCCAGGTTTTTCCCAAGACTTGGGGGCAGCTGGGCTGCAGAGGCACCCTGGTGGGGCAGTGTCAGGGCCAGAGCATCGAGGCATTAAACGCAGCTCATTATTTTGGACAGCGCCTCTTTTGTGTGGAAGCACCGTTAGCAACAGCAGTGGGGTGGAGGCCGCAAACAGCCGGACAGCACCAGAATCCAGCCCTGTGGGAACACTGGTTTCTGATAAGGACAGCGAGATAGCACCAGCCTTTTTGAGCCAAATAAGGATAAAAAAAAATGATGCTGGTGCTTCTGTACTGAAGCCGGAGGCTCGGCAAACAGGCTTTAATGTGCATTCTTTCGGCCGGCAGCAGCTCTCGTCAGCTGAGCGGAACGGGCCACAGCCGGCTGAGCAGGGGGGGAAGCGCCGTGTGACAAACAGCCAACAGGAGGGCAATATCAAGTAGGTGCAGAGAGTTATTTGTTGCCTAATGAAGAGCCTCTCGAGGCTGGGAATTTACAGCGCTTTCACGGTTCAATTTTGTTGGAGTAGGGGAATAAAAATAAGCCTGGAGTGGAGCGCGGTGACGCCGTGGCGAGCAGAGGAAGCGGCGCAGACCCCGCAGACCTGCGGCCCAAAATGACATTGACAAGGGAAGGCGGGCTGAGAACACGAGCCAGCAAAGGTCAGCCAGGGCATACTAAGGGGGTGGTAATTAGGCCACTAATTAGATTCTCTAGGGCAGGCTGGGGAAGGAAGAATGCTTTACGGTAGAAAAAGGAAGAAGCAAATTCCCAGCGCACTGTCGGACGCGTCCCCTCAGACCAATCTGCCTCATGATTGCCCTGGCGAGCCAAGGCCTGCTGGAAATGAGGAGCAGCCCGAGCAGCTGGGGATGGGATACCAGGACCTTGTGACAGGAATAAGGAGGTTTTCTTCACCAAAGAAACCGGTGAAGTTCAGAGAAGGACCTGCTGTGAGTCCTCCACCATCCCAGGAGTTAAGTCCTCGGTCAAACAAGTGGGATGAAAGCTGAGTTTTGGTGAAGGAAGGGGAGGAATGGAGGTGTTCAAGACAGGAATCTTCTCCTGCAAGCTGCAGTGCACTCACTGGCTCCCCATAATGTGGAGATAATGGGAGTAAGGTGAATTAAAAAGGCTGAAAATATTCCCCGGAGAAAACACCAGGTCCCTAGTGAGTACAAGAAACAGAATTTGTGTCATACAAACACTGCAAGTTGATTTTCTGAGGTGAATTCTTTGCAGAATCACACTCCCAACTGACTTGTGCTTGGTTTCATCCTGATCCCCTCCTCCTGGTCAGGTTTAAAAATCACATTTCATCTTATTTTTCATTTCCTGGGCTGTGAGATCAATAGTCTAGTCACACATCAACATAATCCAAATCTTCTTTTTGTACTGTTTTTGTTGTTATCACAGAAAGGACTTGGACTGAAAAGCACATTTTACAAAAGATTGTTGATTCTGCCGGGATGGATCAAAGCTAGAACTGTAACATTGAGGGAAGAGAATTCAAATAGAAAGGAAAAAGTGAAGGCATCTGGGACAGACAATAAATGCATCACTTTAGCTATGATTTTTCACCTCTGTTTTACCCTGTTCATAGGAAGAAATTCTTCCCTGTGAGGGTGAATAACAGTCAGTTACCCCCAACATTCAAATCTGAGGGGGACCATCTTTTTGGTGGATGGTCATTGGAGAGAGCCCAATGCCTTCAACTCCACTGAAAAGAGTTTCCTATGGAAAAGCTGCACTCCAAAAAAAAACCACCCCAGACTTGGTGGTGGAACTTTTCTGGTTGTATCTTCCTGGAATTCAGATGTTTTGCTCAGAATTGCATCCAATTCAATTAAGACCATACACATGAGCAACACTTGTCCTGTCACTTTTTTGGCCCAGCACTGGGATGAAAGAGGGACACTTTGGATAAGGGAGAGGACTTTTGGAGCAGTTTATAACCGAGCTGTGGTCCTTGGCTGCAGCACAGTGAATGTAAGAGGTTGTTGGCCCAGAAAGTTAATCAGAGGTCACCTTTTCAGCTCCCCAAAGCAGAAGGCACCAGCAGCCTTTGCTCAGCTGGCGACCAGTTGAAAAAGGAAAAAATAGATTGTCATTTTTTCGGCAGCAGCACTTGCCAGCCTCAGCTGCAGCCAGTGGTGAGATTCCTTGTTGCCTGAGGAAGTGTCCAGCAGAGCTGCAGGGAACACAGAGTACGGAGGAAGGGCTGGCTCTCTGTGTTCCTGGGGTTTGGGAATGCTCTACCTTCATGGAGCTGCCAGTCCGGCAGCCGGGGTCAGCGCCTGAGCATAAATCCAACCACAGTTTCTCCTGGCAAAAAAAAAAAGAGAAGAGAAAAGGAGCAAGAATAAAACTTGATCATGGAATTGGAACTAGAGGGATGTGGCAGGAGGGAGAGGAAGAGGAGTGCCCCATCTGGCCAGGGCAGAGGTCCAGGGGGTGAGTGGAAGTCGGAGTGGAGCATCCCGCTGCACCCCTGGGAGGAAGCCCTTGCCAGGACAACAGGACAGGCTCAGAAGACATGAAGCCTTGGGGACTGAAGCAAATATTTCAGCTTGGGTTGGAAGTGCTGATGTTTCAATCAGTGGGGCCACAACAGTGATGGGTTATTTTTATTTCCTTGAAGGAAGTGGGAAATGGACAGAAATGGGGAATTTTATCACCTCCCACCCTCGAGAGATTTGCAGGGAGTGCAGAGGGAGCTCACAACACCCCGGTGGCTGCTGAGTGCCTTCCCAAGTTGACTGGGCAATACTTTGTGTTATTTGCCAGCAGTAATTGACAGCAGCAGTTTAATTAAACAAAAACAGCAAGACAGTTTCTTGCTAAAAGGGCAGGCAACAATAATTTTCCAGAAATGGATCCTTCCAGCTTTCACTGAGGATAAACACTCAGAGCCCTTGCAAATTCTGATAAGTGACTTCGAGACTGCCTTGTTATCTTGCTTTTTTTTTTTTTTTTTAATACTGTGAAGTTGTTGGGAGGAATAAAAAGAGCCAGAAATCTTTATTATTCTTCCTAAGGGATTCATTGCATTCTACTTTGCATTGCTTCATCTTATTACCAATTTTCACTGTACATGCTTTTAATAAATACTTATTGCTATAAAGATAATAACATTCTTATCACATTAATGGCTTTGCAGTGGTGTAAATGAAAATGAATATTAATAATGTTAACAGTAACCTTGATACAGTAGAACACCAGTAACTGGGAAATTTTGAGTGTTTTACAGTGCAAGAAACCTTTCTTTTCTGGTTTTTCTCTGCCAGCGCTGGAAGGGAAAGTAGGAGAGACAGAAATTTAGATATTTGTGGAAAAGGCTTGGTGATTATTTCCCATTATAGATCACTGCAGTCTGGTTTATTAAAAATATCTTCTCATCCCCAATTCTTCCCTGAGGTATTTCTGCTGCCTACCAGCTCTGCAATGAATGAATGCAGACACCATATGGGCACTTGTCTTCCAGGCTGTGTGTGCGTCTTTTGGGGCTCTGCTCAGATTCCAGCAGATGGGTCAGACTGACATTTCTTTTCTGAACTAGGAAAAAAAAAAAAAAAAAAAAGCAATGAGACTACACTGCCATTCTAGGCAGTTCTTCTCATCCAAAAAGCTGAATGAATCAACCAAAGGGAATTTTGGTCTCTTTTAAGTTGCATCCCTTTGCACGAAGGAAAAGTAACCTGTGAGTAAATCATCAAATACGGTGATTTTTGGATATCTGTACATTTCCCAAACATTTTCCTTTGCTCATATGTAGGCTGAAATTGAGATTGGGAACTCATGAAACTGAGCACCAAGGCTTTTTTGCATGATTTTTTTTTCACCTGTGTTGGCTTAAAAACTCAAACAGGCACCACTGATGTCAGTGGTTGTATGTTCTGCAGCAGAGAGAATAATCAATTCTGAGCAAAGAGCTCTGTGCTAGTACAACATGAGAGGAAATTCCAGTGTGCTGGGAGTGCAGGCAGAGAGAATCAGTACTGCAAGATTTCCAGTGCTAAGCAGAGATTTCAAACTGTAAACCCAAGGGTTTACGTGAGGTTAAGCCTTGAGATTTTCAAGTCTAAAAAATCTGATAATGTCCAAGTTATTGTCTTTACTGGGCTGAGCCCTGTCACACTGCTCATTTGCTTTCCTAGTTTGGGGACATTTTTACACACTATGGCATAAATTTAACAGAACAAACAGCAATGTAAAAAACTACAGATGGTACTTGCAGAGCAGCCAAGCACTGACTCCAGTGGTGAATTTAACTTTAGGGTTCCCCTGCTTTAGCAGATGGCAGATTTCAGGCCTGACTTTGCATTGATGTAACTTTCTTAAGTGCAGTCTTTTGATGGTGGGGGGTCAAATGCACTGAGATTTTGCTTTAGCTGATGGTGCCATTGCCTCAAACATCACATGTAGGTGTGGACATGCAACTCATCTCATCTCATCTCATCTCATCTCATCTCATCTCATCTCATCTCATCTCATCTCAGGTGATGCCTTGGGAAGGCTGACCTGGAACAGAGGCTGGACAGAGCTGGAGAATAAAGCAGGTATTTATTGAAAGGCCTTCAGGGGTACACCTTGGGTAGGACAAGAGCCTGACAAGGGCTACACCCAAGGTAGACTTAAAGTGGTCACAAAATGGACAACTGGTCACAAGGTCTCACACTTTTTATAAGTTTTGGTCCATTTGCATATTGGGGTTTAATTGTCCAATTACAGCTTTGGGTTGTGAAGTCCCATCCTTCTTGTTTTCCTTCTTCAGCCACCCTTGTTTGTGCTTTTGGGCCTGAAAACTTGTAACAGTTGTCCTTGGTCTCCAGCAGGAAAAGGATTTGTTTTGTCTCCCTGCTCCCTGAAGAGAGCACTTAATATGAGGCTCAGAACTGCACCCTTAGGCAGCACAGAATCTGAGAAACATGAAAGCTCAAACTTAAGGCATTGTTTCCCCCCTTTAGGGGCTTGACAAGGTATCACAGGTGTTTGGGTTTTCACTTTGGGAAAGGCAGCTGGATTTTACAACAGGATGGAGAGTGTCAGCCAACACCTGGTGACAGAAGTTACAAGACGTGAAATGGAGAATTCCTTTTATATGATCACGTAGAATAACACATTGCTCTGCTTCTCACTGGAGATGGAAATAAGAAAAGGTGGCTGTAGCACTGGGAGAACCTGCAATAACTCCATCAATGACTCCTGCAGAGCCTGGGAACTGCACAGGAGCCTGACCTTGTTGTCAACATATCCTTCTTGTCCCCAACATTATGCCAGTGTCCCTATCACTGGCTATAAATGAAAAGTAGATGCATTTTACAGGAATATGTAGATCCCAGCAGGCACATCCACCTCTCTGCATTGGCACCACTAATCTGTCTCTCTCCATCACTCTGATTTACAGCAGTCCTCAAAATGCAGACTAAGGCCTCTCAGTAGTGTTTATCTCACTGTCACTTTGTCACTTTGTCTTGCTCCTATGCCTCCAAGCAGGCAGAAGCTGGCAGCCACTGTCTCCAGCATGAAAGTGGATTGAATAGATTAAAAAGTGGCCAAAGGGTGTTGTGGAAACCAGAGGTGTGAAGGAAGGTAGCCAGCCCTCCAAACAGAATGATTAAAGATGGCAATGCAGCCATGCAGCGGGTTAATGCAGCATCCACTGCCCACAAATAACACCATAATTTCACCATCCAAAAATACTCCAGGGAAATAAACATTTCTCATCATTGCCAGGAAAGCCGAACCATTAAGGAGCAGAATGATGATGAAATGCAGAAAGTCTTGCTTCTTGAGCACAGCACATTATTTTCTGGGACATGAGGCTCATTTGTAATAGGGATCTAATTCATATAATCAACACCAAGGCTAAACACTGAAGAGAAGATTTTTCTGAAATAAAGATTGATCTCTGTGCCAGCCTTTCCATGCTAAACACAGTCCCAAATTGCATTTCTGTGTCCAGGAGCGGGTGTTTAGAAACCTAAATATCCATTTGTGCATACCAATGGGCAGCTTGCCTGTGCAAGCTGAAGAAAAGCGAGAGAGGGATGGGTTTTCCAAATCTCAACTCCCTGGTGGTGCTTCTTGGCTCTGCCTGTGAGCAGAACTGGCTCGGTGTGCCTCTCTGTCCTCAGTATTCCTGGGCAGGATCCACAAGGCATTGAAGTGCTCCATGGCACCACTCCGAGCCCTTTGGATCGGGATGAGGCTCTTGCTCCCTCTCATCTGCTGTCACAGCAATGCTTGACATTAATATTTCCCTCTTCACCACAAGATCTCAAAGCCCTTTTCAAGCCTTATTAAGGTTCCCATCACACTCGGGGATGATGCAGAGGTCCTAATGACAAGGAGAAATGAGGACAAGAGAAGTGCCTTGCTCAGTGTCACACAATTGCAACCCAGAGACTACAACAGGAAGATCTGAGTCTCAGTAGTTTGCTCTGAGCCCTAATGAATACTAATGACTGGCCATATTGATAATTCATAGTGCTTCCACTGGGTTTAGCACACACACAAAGTGCTGTTGAAACGCTCATTTCTTCACCCTCAGTGATCACTGGGGCTCTGCATGGTGTTCATCTCACAACCCACTCCACTGTGCAGATGTGGAAAACCACTAAGTTAACCAGACACTGCTCCACCAGAGGGAAGCTGAGCGTGGAAGTGGTTGCAGGATGAGGCAGGAAAGAGGATGTTCAGTGTCTGGCTTCTGGCATGTCACCCATTGCCTGATGGAGGGGTGCTGGAGCTGAGAACTTGGTCTCCCTGGCTGCCAGAAGAGGAGCAATCTCCATTAGAAGCCCATTCAAAGCATCTGAATTAGAAGCTGCTTCTCTCTGCTGAGGCTCTGGAGAGATGAACATTAAAGGTCTCAAGCTAGACATGTGAATATTCTCCCTTAAGTGCTTATTATTATTCCCATTTTGCAGGTGGGTGAACTGGAAAGGACAGGACTGTGCTAAATTAAGCGAGCTGCCCGCGCTGGTTAGGCTCCCTCTCTGCTCCCCCATAAAACTCCTAGAAGAGTGTATGAGAGAAAAGAATGTAAAGCTGCATAAATCTCCAGGGGAATATGTTTAGGTTGTAAAAATACAGAGACAGCATGGAAATACCTCCAAGTGCTCTGGGAATATATGGTGAGTCATGAGCACCGTATATTAAATGGTCAACGCTTCTCCAACAGAAGCAATTCCTCATGCGAGACCACAGGAGTCACAGGAATTGGCTTTGCCCCAAACTGCCTGATTCAGCAAGATAGCAGCAGTCTGCAGAAACCCTGCTCTTATGTTTCAGCTTTTAGGCACTGGGGAAAAAAAAGGAGAAACTGAGAGATTTTTGATGGATTCAAGCGTGGCAGTGTTTTAACTGTATGAGTGGGAACTTAGCAGAAAAATAAATAAAATGCAGTAAGAATTGATAATCACAGAATGTTTCCAGTTAGAAGGGACCTTAAAGCTCATCTCATCCAACCCCCAACACCTTCCACTAGACCAAGCTGCTCAATATAATTATTGTATGAAATGCATCCCTCCCATGCTGTTTCTTCTGTCTCTCAGTTTTCTGCCATCTCTGGCATTCTTGCTAAAGCCAAAATTCGGTTTGCAATCGTGGCAGTCATTAAAAATTATCATCTAAGGAAGTGTTTATCAGCTCTATCATTGCAGGTGCACTGGAAGAATGATTGCAAATTAAAATGGCTTTGTAACAAGGCCTGAGCTAGCAAAAAGGGGAAAAAAAGGCAGAAAAAAAAGGTATATTAATTTTTCTGAACTTAAAAGATAGAATAACACTCGCAGGAAACATTTATCATTATGTCAGCAAGGAGGTTTAGGTGATTGATCTTTTTAATAATGGTTTTCATAACTTTGAAGGTAAAGACAGTTGGTTTATCTTGGTATTTTTCATAGAATGTCTAACAAGTTAAATTACTTTATTTGTGTATCTAAAATGAAGGCTAATATAGCAAAAGCAGGCTTGGAAATTAATCTCTTTGCAATTGTGAAGGGGCAGGGCCCATCCTCTGCTCCTGAAGGAAAAAAAATCAGGATGGCACAGGCCATGTCTATACAAGTAGACCCCACAAACTCAGCATTAACAAATCAGCCTTGCTACTTGAAATATTTATAAATTAAAAAGAAAGGGGTTTTTTTTCCCCTTTTTTTTCCCCCAGCACTATGAGATGTTTGTCCAGAATATAAATAATTTTTAAGGAAATATTAATGTGTGAACACATGTGACTTGTATGTAAGTGTGCTTCATGCCACAAGCTGCTTTATTAATTCTTGAGCCACTGTTGAAGGCTGGGGTTTGCAATCATGAGTGAAGAGCAAGAGATGGGAAAGAGAAAAAACTGGGGTGTGTAGGGAAAAGAGCCTATAAAATGCAGTTATACTGGGTTTTTTCTGGAGGTAGACAAAAGGGTAAAAATCACTTAAGGAAACAAGGCACACATATGATCCAAGCACTCATTAGAACACATCCCTGATCAAATTTTAAACACTTCATTTTGAATTCAGGAGCTGGAGGAGGAGTAATAAATGACATGACAGTGAAAACTCAGGGCCTTGGAGTGTGCATGTAAGGCCCAGTGACCCTCAATTCCCTACCAGTGGCTCAGAGACCAAATGTGACAACACACAACAGATCTGGAGAGCCACAGCTTGTGTGTGGGACAGAAAAGGAAAAAATGTTCTGTAAGAGGAACTAAACACCTCCAGGCGTAACAGCCTTCCCTCCTTATCCACCAGAGCAGTGTGAGACCACGGGGTTGTTCAGATGGGAAAAGAGGAACCAGGGGCAGAGATCCTTTTGACTCCAGTGTGTGACTTGAATCAAAACCACATGTGGTGGGGACAGAGAAGCCACCTGATCCTTTCAGCAGATCTGAGAAGTCTTAGAGCATCTTTCATCATTTAATCTGCTGCTCAGCTATCTCAAACTCTTCATTAATCAAAGCTCAAAAGCACTGCAGATTTCTAAAGCCTTTTTTTTTTTTAATTTTTTATTAAAGCAAACCATTTAAACAGAGCTTGAAGCAACCTAATGTCAAGCTCTTGGCTGCTGCCTCCTGCAGTTTTGCCACTGCTGTGATGAGCCCTTGGGTGCTGTCACCTCTCTGGGAGTTCCAGAAGCCCTCCAGTGTGGAGCCCTCAGGCCAGCAGCACACATGAGCTGTTCCTGGTGCCAATCTGAACCCATCTCCATCTGTCTCCTGGATCTTAACTCCTTCATATCCCTTCAGAGACTCACAGAGCTGTGCGTGCAGCGGGTTTCAAAGCTTTGCCTGCCCTGGGAGTCACAAACACGTGCCTCCAGAAGCAGCAGGTACTTGCAGGCTCCAAGGCTTCTCATTGCATGCCGTGCCACAAAAGAATTATAGTAACTCTGAGCACTGAACCATTTAAATTCCATTTTAATTGATTCCCGGCTACCTCACAACTCCAGCGTGTTGTTCAATCAGCGGTGGATGAAAGTAGCAGGAGGTAACATCTTCTGCATTGCTGCAGGGAGAGCGTATCTAAAACAAGGCAGTAAATCCTGGCTGCCTCATAGCCAGAGAGATGCAGACAAATTGGAAGAAATTCATAAGAAGAGTAATAAAAATGATTAAAGGTCGGGAGAGACTGAGTTATGAGTGAAGATTAAAGGAACTTAATATGCATGGCTTGGCTAAATGATGACTAAGAGGGGAATGATACCCTTCAACAAGTACTTGGAGGGCACCAGTAAAGATCACCAGTAAAAGGGAACTCTTTAGGGTGCTGAAGGACACAACACGCAGCTCAGGATGAAAGGATGGCATCAGGCAAAAGGGTCTCGGCTTCCATCATTAAAATCTAACAGACCATTTGTGGGAAACCAGATTCTGCCACATTTACCTAATCAAGTTTCAGTTTTAATTTTTGCCTGTTCCAGGGACAAAGGCATTGTCTTCAGTTAAAGGCTGAGCATGAATTCCCAGAGGTATTCCAAGGATGTGCATGCCAAGAAGAATAATTCCCAACCCAAGTTGGGAAAACAGCAAAGAAGGCATCCAGAGTATCTGAAGGTTGATATACCCTTTACACAGAGCTGAAGGATGTACAAGATACGAAATTAATGATGTGAATGTGCCTGTTGCCAGGATACCAGGGGCAAAATGAGTGTAATAATGCATTTCTTTAAAATATACACATTCCATTAACTCCAGTGAGAATTACACCAATAGTTTAATGGGAGAACAGACAACTAAGAATAGAAAGTCTTCCTGCGATTTTCTCAGAGCCTCGGAGTTGGGAGAGGAGCTGAAATAATCCCTGGCGATGCTGGAGGGTTGTGTCTGCACGTCCTAACTAAGCCCAGCCTGTGTCAGAGAGCAGCGGCGCATCCAGCGGGATGGGAAATCTGCCTGGAATTGGTCTGAGCTGCGGCTCTGCTCAGCGGAGCGGCTCAGCGCTGAGCGCTAAGGCTGCTAAGTACAGCATCCCTATCACCTGCTGGTTTTCCAGGCTCACTGCACAGAAACTCCCGGCTGGATTTACAGGTCCCCTCCCAGGAAGTTGTTTGCTTCCAGCTCCACCACACTTCTGCTTTCCCTGGAAAAAAAAGGGGAAAAAAAGCTCAGGCAGCTCCCTTGGGGGAAGGTGGCAGGATCCTTTGCTCCCGGCAGCTCGGGGCACAGAGGTTTTGGGGAAGTTTTGGTCTTTGCCTGTCACTGCCCACGTCCGTTTCTGGTGGAATTAGGATTTGTTAGTCAGGATATTACTTCGTGCTGGCACCCTGCAGCAACATCCCCTGAGACGGGCTTGGGGAAGCGCTGCCTGGGGATGGAGGTCATGGGAAAAGGGCTCCCCAAAAGCAGCCGGGGTGGGAGGCAAAATCCTCCTCGGTCCTTGCGGGCAATGAACTCCTTCCTCTGCTTTATGAGTTTGGGAGAGAGGAAGCACAAAGCAGAAACATCTGCATTTCTAAGCCCTCTCTGTGAGAATAACCTAGCGATGCTGCTGCTGGAATAGGCACGTGGAGGAAAAGCAGCCCGTTTCCCAGGATTAGCATCCCATTACAGCGGTGCTCTGAGGACACAATCTGATTGATTTATCCCAGAGTTAAATCTGGCTATAAATGCACAGCTCTGCTGCTGCCAAACACAGCCACTGGACCTGTCCACCAGATTTCTGCCCCAAACCACAGCCAGCAGCAAGGAGAAAGGATTCACGTGGTTAAAAAAAAAAAAAAATCACCTTTTGAGTTCACAGGTTTGCACCACTAATTGTGGGCCTGCTCTTCAACACTGCTAAAGGACTCTCCCATCTTTTTCACCACATAAGCCTGCTCAGAGCTAAGAAATATGTACAAACTTGTTTTAAAAGTGGGATGATTCTTCATATGTTGCAGAGTAAGCATGGCAACCAGCAGAAATCAGATTTACAGAGGTGGAGGTCAGGATCTTTCTTTTTATGAAAACCAATCTAGTCAGAGATAGCTGTACTATAATTTCTATATTGAAGCTTCATTCATTTCCTCCCTCTTTGAACTCTGAATCATGAGAATTAAAGGTCAGTCTTAGCTTTTAGATTTTGGGGCTGTTTATTCTGATTTTTCTTCCTCTGGCAATCATTACAAGAGCATGTAGTGACAGGACAAGGGGTAATGGATTCAAACTGACAAATGGCAGGGTTAGATGGGGTATTAGAAAAAATTTTTTCCCTGTGGGGGTGGTGAGGCCCTGGCCCCTGGCCCAGATAATCTGTGGCTGTCTCATCCCTGAAAGTGTTTAAGGAAGGGTTGGATGGGGCTTGGAGGCACCTGGGATAGTGGAAGGTGTCCCTGCTCATGGCAGGGGCTGAGACTGGATGGGCTTTAAAGTCCATCCAACCCAAACCATTCTTTGATTCTGTGATTCTTCCTGGTAACACCGTTCCTGGAGAGGGATTTATTGTGCCATTAAAGTTTGTGTTTTCCTCCCCATCTCTCCAGGCAACACTGAGGACAGTCTGTAAGTGTCTGTGGGATGGGCAGACTCAACCTTTATGGAGTGCCTGGAAGTTGGAGCTACCACGTGTGGAAAACACCACCAAGATTCCTACTCCAGCTGCTGCTTGGTGAGGAATAATGTAAACAGAGACTTCCCCAGGGAACGAAGATCTTGTTTTCATGACAGCTTCTTTGATTTTTTTTGTTATTTAAAAATACAGAAAAAGGAAGGGAGTGTAATTACACAGAAATCTGGCTAAGGATAATTGCTATTCAGAGCATCCCACGAGGCCAAAAAAGGCCTTGGAGGGCAGCATATTTAACTCAGAAGAGAAACGCTGAATATGTGTGAGTATTTTATAAATCACAGGTTTCACCTCATCAGGCTCTTTATTCTGGGTGGTTTTTTCCCCTAAAAACCAGGTGAAATTCAGATGTGATCTGAACAGAGATGCATATGTGATGCTGCAGGAAATGTGTGCATGTGTGGCTTTTAAAATATTTTTAAAGTTTTTCTATGGTCTTACAGGTGCACAGTCACCTGCTTGAGATCTTTTCATTTGTTTGGCTCCCAATCAGAGCTGTGTAATTTGTAAACCTCTGCTTTGCATTTTACTATTAAGGTACATATGGTTTCACTGCAAAACAGATTCCTGAATAGCTGTGAGAGTTTTAGATGCTTCTGAAAGTTAAAACCAAAGATGGGCTTGATCACAAAAGGAAGCACTAAAATAGAGAATTCACTGTTCTTTCATACTCAACTCGTGCTTCATCACTTCAGATCCTTAGAAATAATATTGCTGAGTATTAAACGTGGATTTAGGCTTAACAGTGTAAGGAGGGAAATATGAAGAGTTCTCCTTTTGATAATATTGGCTTTGCAAGTGTTGCATTAAACCTTTGAGGGAAATGGTGTGTGCTGCATCTCAGAAGGGATGTGTGTGTATCACAGACTTAATAACCAGACTACATTTAACCACATATTTATCATCACAGAGCCATGGAACAGTTTGGGGTGGGAGGGAACTTAAAGATCATCTTGTTGCAACCCTCCTGCCACGGGCAGGGACACCTTCCCCTGTCCCAGGCTGCTCCAAGCCAAACCTGGCCTTGGACACTTGCAGGGATCCAGGGGCAGCCACAGCTTCTCTGGGCACCCTGAGCCAGGGTCTCCCCACACTCACAGGGAACAATTCCTTCCTAAAGTTTAATCTCAGCTTGCCCTGTGACAGTTTAACAGTTTTAATGTATATTCACTTTACATATATATATACATATATATATATTGCTAGGATCGCTTGTTTGAGAACAAACTTTGCATTCAGCTGAGCAGAAGCTTTTGGCTTCTTAGCCACGTTTGTGCTGTTGCCGTTCCAAGCCCGGAGCAGGGCGGTGGATGCTGCCTGCAGCCTGCCAGGTGTGCAGCAGGGAAGCTCTGACTCGCTCCAGCCTCGGAGCCTTGGCAGCATCCGAGCCCTGAGTCTCCTCGGGCTGACCTTTGCCTGCAGACCCGCATTCGGGATGCCGGCTCCGCCGCTCGCTCGGGACAGCCCGAATTCCCGTCGGACGGCTCAGGAGGGGCCCATCTCCTTCTCGATTCTCTCGATCCACCCCCCTCGGCGGTTCTTGGGGTCCGGGATGCCGCGGGGGATGCCCGGGTGATGCCCCGCATCCCTCCCCGGGGGGTTCCGCAGCGCATCCCCCGCTCTGCTCTCACCCCATCCCCGCAGCCCCATCCCCGGGGGGACCCGCACGCCCCGGGGAGCCGCGGGGCAGAGCCGAGCGGCAGCACTCCGCCTCCCGGGCTGCGCAGCGCGGCCGGGGAGCGGCGGGGCTGCTCCCTCCCCCTTCCTCCTCCTCCTCCTCCTCTCCTCCTCCTCGTCCTCCGCCCCCCTCCCCCAGGGCAGAGCCGGCGGAGGCGGCGGGCGCGGGGCAGAGCGGAGCCGAGGCGGCGGAGGTAGGAGCGCGGGGAATGGGATTGGGATGAGATGGGATTGGGATTGGGATGGGATGGGCGCTGCGGGAAGGCGGGGGGTCCCCAGGCCGCCGCTCCCCAAGTTTGGAGGCGGCGGGACTTTGCGGGAAGTTGGGCAGCAGCAGCCGCGGGGGCACCGCCGGGCACGGCCGGGCTCGGGGGACGCGCAGCTCCAGCCGGGGCACACAGGACTGTCCCCTCTCCCCGGCGGGCTGGGGCACCCCGGGAGCTGCCAGGGCATCCCCCGGAGCTGCGGCAGGAGCGGGGCACGGCGGGGGGAACGCCCCCGGAGCGGGTCGGTGCTCCGCGGGACGCGGCGGGGACAGAGGTGGCGCGGATGCTGTCACTGGCCGCGCTGGGCAGGTCCCCGCAGCCGCGGATGGCGCTGGGCTCGGGGCGTTTGGGAGAGCAGACACTTGCAAAGGGGCTTTCCTGAAAGAGCCATTCAAATCGCGGCAGCGCATCCCACCTAGGATCGAGCCGGGCATGGATGTTGCCATTCGCTGCGAATATTTTTGGGTGAGGAGGGGTATTTCTTAAATGCAAGCTGTTGGCTGTTAAAAATAGCTTCATAGCTGCTGAGAATGCAGGCAAGGTTCAATGACGGGTTATTATGGTCAGAGTCTGTTAAGCAACAATTCACCAGCTGAACTTTGGCGGTCTCGTATATGGGCTTCTCTTTTTCTTCTTCTTCTTTTTTTTTTTTTTTTTTTAATTTTCCTCTCCTGCTTCATTGTAATACTACAGCCGTACTCTGCGGTGATCTGGCTGTCTTAGGCACAGACAGATTTGTAGGTTAGTAGGATATGTGAGAGTATTGCTTGGATGGTGCATCCAAATACCTACCAAGCTCTGAGATTTGGATTTTTTTTTTAAAGAAATTATTTTATTATATGACCTTAAGACCTCTTCACACTGACTTCCTTGCATATGACATCAGAATGGTTTCACTTCCTGAATTGTTTGCCTGACCAAAAACCCATCATCATCATCATCATCATCATCATCATCTCCTGATGAACAAACACGTTCTTTTGTGTTTTGGGACGTAAAAAAAAGAGCAGAGTGGCCAGCTGGGCACATCACAGATTAAATCTCAAAGTTTGCTGGAACTGTTCATGAAAAGTAAATATTTTTAAGGTTGAGCTGAAAATCGTATGTGCTCGTTTGGGTAAACAAACACCTGATTGAACAGCACTGCACTTGATACTAACTGGGGACTGCTTGATCTTTGGCAGGGAGGGAAATTTCCACCAATAAAACATCCCCAAATGTACATGAACCGTACATATATCTTTATATCCGTGCTATTTATAGGCATAGATATGTTTTTTATCTACAGTCACTCATAAACAATAAATCTCACTTAAAACCAGCAAGCACTAACGGAGTAGCTGCCTTGAAGCCTCTTTTTGTCAGTGATTAAAATGTTGTCACACGTCTCATGCCCCGAGAGCTTCTCTGCTGCTGCTGGTGCCATTTCACTCTTGGGCATTGAGTCAAAGGATTCATCTGGCTCTTCACATGCCAAAAGAAAGAAAATCAATTTGAATGCAGAAAGGAGGAAACTATTTGTATGAAGATTTAGTAGTGAAACTACCTTCTTTCTTTTTTTTTTTTTCCTTTAATAGCACTTAGATCCTGTGTCTGTGAGTTGCAGCCACCATGCAGTTCTGAAATCAATGGCAAAACAGTTTTATGGTTTAGATTTTGTCATAGGCAAACTAATCTCAAATTCAGAGTGTTTTATTTGGTGGTTTGTAACAGGAGCGTGATCAAACAGTGGAGATTTACATTGCAAAACACTTAATTCCACTAATGCAATGGAAGGCAGTAATGGATTTTTATCTTCATTGCTAAACTAAGAGTAGGTATCTGGAAATCATATAAATGAGAAGGGTGAAGCAGACTCTCATATTTGAGTTATTTCATGTGGTTGAAGGGGAAGGATGAAGGTGTGTAATCCACCAGCAGCATTAACAAGGATAGGATTATGTAGGCATAATCAAGAGAGATGCAAATAAGGTACTGCTTAGGTTATATTTTAACATTATTTTAAGCAACCCGTGGCAGGAGCTCTGTGAGAATGGGGAGTTTCAGGTCTCAGAGCTTTTGTTGGCAGCCCAGGTGATTTCAGTGTTACTGGAAGTGCTTTTAAGGATGGGCTGTGGCCTGGTGCTGAAGCACCTCCCAAAGCAGTGGTTTATATTGAAGATCAAGTGGTTTGAGGGATGGCAGCAAACTCTGCCAAAGCTGATGAGTTATTGCTGGCCAACAAGGATTTCTTATGGAATTCCTCTGCTGACTAGGAAGGGAATCCTTCCTATTATAAACTACATTTCCTACCCTGAGTTCTTCCTTACATGTCCACAGAGCAAAATCTCAGGGAGCTGTAAGTCAGGGGGTTGTGTCACCATTGGGGCTGATACAATTTCTCAAGAGGTGAGCTGGCAGCAGAGGGCTGATCTCACCTAAATGACATGTGGATTTAGGAACTTGGAACACCCAACCGTGCTTCCCTTCCAGCGCAGATGCATCACTTAGGTGAAGAAAAGCCATGACACGAACAGATACTGATATTCCCCTCTCCCTCCTAATTGCTCCTACAGTTAATGTATATCCCACAGTCATAAATCCCAAGGAAATGGGCTCTTAAATCACTCAGTGCTGCTCTGGGTACTTGCCTGATGTGGAACAGAGTTTCAGGCATCTCAGAGGGTTTGCAGAAGATGTACCCTGATTTGAAATGGGCTCCTTAATTGCTGTCCTTAGACTCCCATTTTCCCCTTTAACTCACCTGTTCTCCTCCATACCTTGCACAGGGAGGGGTAATTCTAAATTCCCACCGTACTCCTTGGCTGGAGTTACGTTGCTCAGCTGGAAGAATCTGAAGTGCTGTGGAAAAACATGGTAGATTTCCAGTAAGAGAGCATTTTTTCACTGCTTTCCCCCCACAAATTAGTATTTCTTATTTATTTATGTCTTTTTGTGAAGTGCCCTGTTTTTCTTGCTGACCGAGCGTGGTGTCAGATCTGGAGTCTAAATACAGCTATTCAGGGGAAGGGACCTGTAACCTCCTGCAAGTTCTTATTTTGCAGCAGCCTGAATTGCACCCATCCCTCCACTTACACTGCAATTTCCCTCAAACCAACTAATGATCTAGAGCTCCGCCGCCCCGTTCTCTTAAAAATTCGTGTGGCTGCCTGTGTATCTGACAGGAAACGTGTTGTGTGTGTCCCCATGGCCTGTTGGGTTGTGTTTGCCAGGCTCAAAGGCACGATTACAATTCTGTCCTGGTGCCTGGGTTGGCTTTTTACAGGCGAGGGAGACAGGGAAGCTCCCGAGGAGGTGGAGAGCCTTGCAATGGGAGCACTGTAATCCTCTGATTACACAGCTGTGCCTGACATGCCCCTAAACAGCACTTTAGGGGCAAGCAGTTAATGTAGCTTTGCCATGGAATATTTATTAATTTATGTTACACCTGGTTTCCAGCAGCTGTTGAACGTGGCTTGTAAGCTTTAGTTTTAAGGAGCGTCCTCTGAGGGAAGATAAGCAGGTGATGCCTTGCAAGAGGAAACAGAAGGAAAAATGTTGTCCTGATGGGTACTGGGGGCTGATGGCAGTGACAAGGCAGCTGTGGTGAGGATGAGACCTGATCAGGTGGTGGATGTGAACAGGAGTGAGGGACCTTTGGCACACTCTGTCCCACTGGCTCTGTCCCCTCTGGTGGCAGCACACCAGAGGTCACAAGACAGAATCTCAGACTGGTTTGTGTGGGAAGGGAATTTGAAGCTCATCCAGTTCCAATCCTGACACCTTCCACCATCCCAGGTTGCCCTCAACCCATCCAGCCTGGCCTTGAACACTTCCAGGGATCCAGGAGCAGCCACAGCTTCTCTGGGCACCCTGTACCAGGGCCTGCCCACCCTCCCAGGGAACAATTCCTGCCCAATATCCCACCTAACCCTGCCCTTTGTCAGTTTGAAGCCATTCCTCTTGTCCTGTCCCTCCATCCCTTGTCCAAAGTCTCTCTCCAGTTCTCCTGGAGCCCCTTCTGGCACTGGAAGGGGCTCTGAGGTCTCCCTGGAATGTTCTCTTCTCCAGGCTGAACAGCCCCGCTCTCAGTCTTTCCTCACAGGACTGATGCTCCAGTCCTCTGATCGCTGTGGCCTGGAGCCCCTCTCCTGCATCAACCCTCCAACCCCAACCCATTGCCTCTTCTCACTCCCAGATCCATCTTCCTCCAACTCCCACAACAGCTTGAGCTGCTCCCAAACCTTGACACCTGGCTGCTGCTTTGCTTCTGACCTTGCCAGAAATGAGGTGGTGCACCTCAACTCCAGACACGTTTTTGGAGCTCCTGGTGGTGTGAACCCTTCCCTGTTGGTTTGCTGAAAGCAGCCACAGCCCCTGCAGTGTTGGGGATGGTGGGGGGCATGTGGCTGCCTCCTGTGCCATGGGTTTCCTTGGAAAAGAACCCAGTCCTGTGGAGAACTGGTGGGATAGAGTGGCAAGGAAGCAACCCAGCCTTTTTTTTTGTTTATACACCAAGCAGCACCAGATACACACTCAATATTCTAAAACTTACTATGCCATCATTTACTCACCAAATAAGCGCAGCATTTTATAAATAAATGGAGTTTTAGTCCAAATCTGCATCTAAGGTGGGTTGTTCCTTACTGTAAAAGGTGCAGATCTGTACCTAAATAGCAAAATACTCCAACTGACATTTTCCATTTGCTTCACGCCTTCCAGTAGGAAAAAATAAGTTTCACGAGGAGATATTTTTTTCCTGTAGAAAATCCTTGATTTTCAGTGTGGGTGAATGTACCCTGCTATCTAACCATAAAATTAGAAAAAAAAATTATGAGAGTGAAAAAGGCTTTTGTATTATTATATTTTTTACTTTGCTTTTGCATTTATTGGTGTTTGGCTTAAACACGACGAGTTGAAGTTAGACTTGTATCTTCTCAGGATTGCATGGAATAGAGGGAAGGTCATTTCTTTCAAACAAGTCATTGAGTTACAGGTGAGTTTGAGCTGGGAAGAACTCTGAGGTCAGACAAGAGTGAAGATAGAATGTGAAGTTCAAAGCCATACAGAGGAAACAAGATAAGACTGCTTTGAAAAATGAAAAACTCTGCAAGATACAAAGGCAAAAAAGATTTATGTGCAACATGTGTACTTAGGAGGTGGAAGAAGCCTCGTGGTGTTGAAAGAGTGCTCTGAGGGTGGGCAGCACATGGCTGTGAGTTTGTAATATTGGATGGTTTGCCCAGTCTCAGGTCTTGGAACAGTGTGAAGAAAAAGCACTTAATTAAAGTGCTTTAGAACTGGCACCAAATGAGTAGTGAGATACCAACAAATAGGAGAGGCCTCAGGGGAGAAAAAAAAAAAAAAAGTAGCAGAAATCAGGATTCTGGAAGGTTTTGCCCATAATTTGGAGGAAATGCAAGAGCCCAGTGTCAACCTTGCTGTGCCTAAATTGGGATATAGGTCTGAGTGCCAGAATTCATTAATCCAATAAAAAAAAAAAGACTCTTTGACTGGTGCAGCCAGGAGGTTTGTCTGTGTAAAGCTACAAATAGGAAGGAATGGAGAAGGATGATTTAATAGTTTATTAGGAGAATGCATCACATAATGAGATGGGTTTGCCTGCAGGCCCAGCTCCTCACAGGGGAGCTTCATCTCCTGAAAATTCTTCAGCAGCTCTTAAAACCAACACTTCCTTGCAAGCCTGTCCAATACCTTATCTGATATTCCCTCCCAGCCTCTTTGATTTTGGCTACTTTTTAGTTGTAATTTGTCTTTTTTGCTTAGCTCTGTAGACATTAGATAACGTTAAACAGATATTGGTAATGCTAAGTAAATTAAATGGATAATGAATCTCAAACTTTCAAGTTCATCATTTCATAGATGTATTTCACTGGATGAGGCTGGTGATTGGGCTCCTGCTCTTGTCTTCCACCCCTTCCTAGTGCATTTTTAAGGCTGCTGCTGTACAGCTCATCCTTGGCATTGCCGAATCCTGAGGACATTTCCTGGGGCTGCTTCTGGAAAGGATTTTGGGTGCTGTTGCAGTGGAAGTGGAAGAGGAGCAGGTTTTGAACGCGTCCATCAGGCTTTGAGCCCGTGCCCAGGTGATTCCAGGGAAGGACTACTGCTTCACACTGTCAGGCTTCACACCTTCAGGATCAGGGATTCTGTGCCTGCTTTGTGTCTCCCTGGAGCTCCGGGCTGGGATAACACTGAGACATCTGGGTTGTAACCGCATCTATTGCAGGCGATAAAAAATCAGATAAAAACCCTGCTGCGCATTAAAGGCTGCCAGTAGAAACTGCAGCACGGGATGTAGTGATGGGCTCTTAATTTAAGAAGACAAAAACATGTTCTGGAGCACTCCAGCATCGAGTACTACAGCTTTATGCCCTGAGCGACTCATCGGAGCCGTTCGTAAAGTAAATAATTTAGATGAAAAGTTTCATCAATTATAAAGCTCTGAAAACAGTTTCTCAGGTTGAGGATTAACTTGCCTGAGGATCAGATAAGGATAAATCAGAATGAAACCACTATTGCACTTGACATTTAGTATTAGAATTACTTTGCAAAGCTATTTATACCATCTTTAAAACAAGAAATGAGATGTGAGAGGTGAGCGGAAGGGAAGAGTGGAATCTGAGCTGATCCTCTCTCTCACTGAGGAAAAAGGAAATAAAAATTTGTCTGACATCAGGTGATTTTTAAATAGGGAAGTTTTTAACCCTTCAGAGTAGATTTTTTGAGCATTGCTGAGGAGATCAGCAAAATGAAAAATACACAGCAGAGTAAATGCAGTCTAGATGGGTATCCATGGAAATCCCACGTGGATTTATCTAGGCATTAGGCTAGATCAGGAGTAATTCACCTTTTGGGTTTCCCTGGTGTGAGCGGGAGCAGAATCTTATGGGAGTGGGAACAGTTTTCCAGTTGTTTGGGAGGAATTCAGAGCCCTCTGCTCACCAAGGAGTGTGGCAAGGCTGGAAAATCTCTAACCCTCCAGAGCTTTTAGTCAGGGAGCAGCTTTTACCTGGAGTCAATAACTCTCTCAGATGGGTTCCACTCACCTGCTGCTCATTCCTGCTACAGCTGTAAAAACTGAGCATTCTCCTGGTTTAGCATCAGAGTTAGAATGTTGCAATAACTCATTTTGGTGTAATACAGGGGAATGCATAAAAAGCCTCTGCTGAGTTTTGATAGTGTTTTCCTGTAATGATACCCATTAAGTGGGTGTAGTCATCTCTTCAGTTTTCCTTTTTTTGTTTTGTTTTGTTTTGCTGTGCTGGTACATTGGATAATAAATTAAAAAAAAAAAAGCCCCTAAAAATGTGCTATGAAAATGCTGATAAATATGTAAATACCAACACTATCTTTTTTGGAGTATTACAGTTCCTACAATCTAAAGCTTTCCAAAACTGCAAAATGAACAGGCACTTTATGGCAATTAATATTTATGCATTAAAAACATGCCTGTTACTGAAACAAGACTATCCCATCCATCATCACTAAACATTTTACAGTGCAGAACTTTAATACCCTCCTTTCTGTACTTTCAGGGAGAGCAAATAATTCCAAAACAGCAAACATCATTAAGTTGCATTTAACAAAAAACGTGGAAGGTTTCAAATGAGATAACATAAAGGCTGTGTTCATTCCAAACAGCAATTCTCTTGCTGAACCTCTGGCTTCATTAAAGTCACTGAAATGTCTTCCTGCTGACTTCAGCATGCCAGCATTTTAAAAAAAAAATAAATTGAAATGGGATCTTGAAAAGTTTTTTCGTGATGAGTGGCTGGAGCTAAAGCCATTCAGCTGTGCCTTTCTGTGCATATGTTATTTAGCTCAGCCAGGAGGTCTCGAGGTGAAGATAATGTCTGGTGGGGATGAGGGAATGTGGGCAGGAAATAATATTTCTCTTTGAAATAATCCATCAGTAGCTGTGCTATCCCAGAGGCCCCTTTTTATGGAGATCCTGCAGATGTGGAGCCCCTTCTCAGTGCTGAGGGAAGCCAACCGTGCAGGTGGACATTCCTCTTAAGGATATTTAGGTGATGGAAAAGCCCCAAAGTCCAACTCTTTATTTATTGCACTGCTGCAGGGCGCAAGTGCAGCCTTCAGACGTGGCTTTGGGGACATTTTTAGCTTTGTCCTTTTGGCATCAGGGGGTTTCTATGCAGCAGTTTGAATAGGAGGAAGGAATTAATTCGATTTAGCCATGTCAAGCTGAAAATGAAGTTCCTCCTTGCACATCCTTCGAGGAACCCTCAATGGTCTGGATTTAGCTGCCATCCGCTGCTCCATTTTTACTGGTGTATTTTTGGACTTCCTCTGCTGATAAATATTTAGAGTCTGTTTATCTTTCATCTCATTTCTGTTACATAGTGCTTACAGATTTTTTTTTCCCCCCCCATAAATACTTATTACAGCAGAAATTGGTGTTGCAAGCCTTCATATTGCAGTGCCAGCAATTTTGTAATTTTAATTGAGGCTGGCTGACAGTACTTCTATTAATTATCCAGGAGAGGCTTATGGCTTTCTAAAAGAGAAGTGTATTTCTGGCTGGAGGAGTTCGAAGAGGAGTTGTAATTGCTTTATGTCTGGAGTGCAGGTTTAGGTGCAGGAGGCTTGGCTGGATTAGATGTGGCCATTGCTGAGGATCAATAAAGCATGAAGAGGGGAAAAGCTGTTTCAAATTTGTCAAAGTTGTAGCCACCAGGATGCTGCAAAACTCAGAATGAAAAATGCAGCTGTTTCTTTTGGGTGTAATTAAAATCCAATGAAGGACAATTCAGAGAGACCTGAATTGATATTAATTGCATTGAGCATGTGAATAATTGGAGCAGGTGAAGGATTTCCTTCACAAAATTCTGCAGAGCCGTTTCTTACAGCCTGCCTCTGTGTGATTCTCAGTGGTGCTGCCCAGCTAAATCTTAGTGCTCTTTTCCTGTGCCTTCCAAATTGCTTTGTGGAGTTGTGTTTTTCCTGATGTGAATATGACAGTCCCACTTTAATTGGGTAGCAGCAGTTGTCACCCTGCAAGAGGGACTGTGATGTCCAGGGGCCTCAGAAGTATCTGTGCGAAAATAAATAAATAAAACATCTCAAAAGCTTTGCTAAGAAGCAGTAAATTTAAAAACTGATTTGGTTAACAGCGCTGAAATGAGGTGCCTTATTCTATTACAGCATAAAGCCACCAGATGTCACTTACTTTGTGCACCACTGTTCTGGGGAGAAGCATGCCCTTGGCTTGGAAATGATTTTTTTTTTTAAAAAAGGGCAACTTACTGTAAGTGGCTTTGTTTCTGTTTGTGTTCCTAATTGGCAACTGTCTTCCTTGATAAATATTTTAATCTTAAAATAGATCATATAAACTCATTTCTCACAGATCAGACAGACTTTCATTTTTTATGAGCCATTTTTAAATGTCAGCAGTGCCATTTTGAGATTCAGTCTTTAAGAAAATAAAATTAATAGGCTTACTCCATTTTCAGAAGTGGGAATGTACATTTTACGGATAGGAAGGTTTTATTTTTATGAAGTGTTCTCTCACTGAAGACACTTCAGCCAATGGTTCACACAGATACTCATCTTCAGTCAAGTTAAAAGCAGTGAGAAGAGTCTTGTACAGATTGTGGAAGTCCTTGTGGAGAGGGAAAGGAATACTTCTGAAATCAGAGACCAACATCTGCTTCTAGAGTGGTGCAGTTCACCCTCAGGGTTTAAAGGCTTCAAGGAGAAGTGGAGCAAAGGGGAGATGGGGATGTGTTTCTAAAGTGGAAAAACAACACTTGGTACCCAATGCAAAGCTGGATTTCCTGGCTTGGATGGGCATGGCCAGTGTCAGGGAGCTGGAGGAGGTGACAATTCCTCCCCAGTGAGAGCCAGCAAAGGCCTCCTTGTCCTCAGTGGGTCCTGTTCCCTCCCATTACCAGAGATGCCAAATTGAGAGGTGCAGGCCCTCTTTCTGCTCCCTGGTAACATAACCCTCATGCCCTTTCATTTTTTTGGCCTGTACTCAAAGGCAGCAGCATTAAAAAGAGGAAATTTAATTTTCTGGACTCGAAGCATAAAGGCTGAAAATTGAGTGCTTTCCTGAAGGGTAATGATTAGTGATCCCCCCCCCCCCTCCCAGTGGTAGTACTGTTGTTTGTTTTTACATTTTAAATAAGTCTTCCTCCCTAAGATTTCAGCTTGGGATGGAGTCCTACTCGCTCTGTGGATCTCATGCAGGTTGGAGGACGTAAATCCACAGCTCTGAGTGAATGATGTGAGAGTTGCTCTCCAAATAATTTTCCATTTCAGTCCTCAGGAGCAGCTGTGCTGAAAGGCTACCTGCCTTCATTTTTCATCTGAGGTGAAAAATGTACTCTAGCATGGCATTCTCTAGCTGGAGGCAGAGTACATGACACATTTCCCCCTCCCTTTTTCCTCTGTGCTTGAGCAGAAATAGAGGTGAGCAAAACACTCCCTAACTAATAGAAACAGTGTTGCCTTCTAAATGCAGAAAATTTGTCTTTTAGCACCTCGTATGAAACCAATTATATTAATTAGGGCTCCGGTTCTTAACTGGGAGTTGTTTATGACAGGGAAGGTTTCATTTCCTACTGCAGGTCTTGCACTGTTGCTCCTGAAAGTGCCATCTGCCTGCTTTGGCCCCAAAAAGTGCTCCCTGCCACAATTGTGCAGAGAGATTCTGGCACAGCTCTGGGATGGGGAGCATGATTGCAGCTTGGGAAGGTGGGAAAATTCACTTTCTCTGTCTATTGAGCTTATGAAAGGCTGAAATTCGTTCTGTTTAATGTGGTTACTGGGGGAAAGTCAGAGTCAATGCTGTCTGCCTTAGATGGTTTATTTAGAAATTGGATTGCTGGTGGCTTTCTAGCTTGTGTAACACATATCTGAATTTCATTCAAAATCCCTCAATTCCCAGGTAATGGGATTCTGGATGGTGAGTTAGGAGAGCTAGGTTTTTCTTGGACTTCTACCATTGTATTCCAAATGACATTGCAGGTGACACATGTCAGAACTCTGTCATTTTGTCACCCAGAGATGGAGAAGCACCTTTGAAAAGCACTCTGAGATCTGATGTTGAGAGTTACACACCCTTTCTGGACCATAACCAAACTCCAAAATACATTTGAGTGCACTCTGGCCTGAGGCTTCTGTGTATGGCACAAATGGTGACAGCTGCATTTTCTCATTTAATTAGTTTTCACCTTGGGCAGAAGTGTCTCTGTAAAAACACTGATAAAAAAATACACGTATTTAAATATCCATGTTGGGATAAAACATTTTGTCTTTTCCAGATCAGTTTTCTTGGCCCTATATAAGTAACCTAAAGGAGGAATAGTAAGAAGAACATCAAATGCAAGTTTTTGTATGCAAAGAAGGAAACCCATATAATTGTAAGGTTTCATTCTGATTTGCTATTTTTCTCAAAGTGTAATTTAAACCACTGAGCCATACAATAAAGAAACAGAGGTGTGTTATCAGCATATGATTCAATTTTTCACTTAATGAGAAGAACAGTGAATTTTTTTGAGTTCATAGATGATTCTGAACTTCTGCAGTCACTTACTTTGATTAGAAATGGTTTGGATGCTGAAGGCATTTTCCAGGATTTTAAACATGCAGGAAACCTGCAAATTAAATCAAATGATCAGTGGTGGGATTTACTTCTCTCCTGCACCTAGGATGATGTTCTAGAATGCCTAATTTTCCACACAGTGGTGAAATAACTGCTATGAAAGGAGCAGGACTGGGTTATTCACATGGAAAAATTGTAGAGTCACAGAGTGGTTTGGGTTGGAAGGGACTTAAAAGCTCTCTCATTCCAGCCCTCCCACTACCCCAGGCTGCTCCAACCCTCGTCCAACCCTTCATTTTTGTCCAGGAGGGCCAGAGAACCCATCTCTGGGTGCCTTCCCTTGTGGACTCTGGTCTGGAGCTTGGCAGAGCAGGAGCTGCTCTCCTGCAGCACGGAGGAGGATGCACCAGGGGAACACCACACCAGAGATGCCACCTCCCCCTTGCCAGTGGGAGCAGAGAGACGAGCTCCTGGAGCAATTCTTTGACCAGAAGGTGAAAGTTTTCATGGCAGGGGCACCACAGCAGTTCAAAACACAAAAACTCCACCAAAACAACCAATCTGGCCTCAGACACAGGAGGGCTGTCCCAGCTGGGTGATGGGGCTGGAGTGGTGATCATAGCCTGATGGTGAGGGTGGCAGCTTGAGGTTGATGGTTGGACTCACTGACCTTAAGTGTCTTTTCCAACCTTGACAACTCTCTGACCAGGCTTCTGAATTCACACTGGAGCTGTTGCTGTTGAAGCCAGGGAAAGCCAGAGCTGTGGGGTGTGGGCTCTTTGGACATCTCCTGTAGAGGACATAAAGCAGCGTGGAAGAGGCTGCAGTGTCCAGAACTGCTCCAGCCCAGCTGCTGAGTCACATTCCCAAAGATTTGATGGAGTACGTGGCATTTCTTGGCATTTTGCTGCACGTTGCTGTCTTTAGCTGTGGGCGTGGAGTGATCTTTGCGGGAGACAATGATTGATACAGCTTGTGGTGGCACCTGCTGTGCTTTTTAAACACTCTTCTTGAGGGTGGAAAGTGTTCAGGAGGCTGAGCACAGGGCAGCTTCTACAATGCCTTACTCCCAAAACCGTACAGCTCCTTTTGGTGCCCGCTAAAAAGGAACTCAGTAGCATTAGTGATAGGACAGCTGGGGATAGAGCTGCTTTTCACATTTCTCTGGATCTGAGGCACCAACAGAAGTGATTCCTCTTGCACCTTGATGCATCAGTTGGGCTGAGCTCCTCTGCTGGCCAATACAGCCTTTTTCTTCACAATCATCTGCATATAATATACATGTTTTATTTATAATTGTTTCATTGTGGCCAGGTGTCACTTTTGAGAAATGAACATTGCACTCCTCGAAGCTTGAGTCGTCACTTACCTGGTAAGGCTTTAGGGGTTTTCCTTAGTGCTGTTATTTAATTTATATAGCAGTGCTAAGAAGGAATAAATGGGCTTGGAAGCCATCTCTTCCAGTCTAAGACACCCCAGGAAGCTTTTATGTCAGTATAGTCCTGGCTGCAGAAATAGATTAGGGAATTTCTAATTTATTTCTCATTACAAACATCCCCTCCAAATGTATCTGTATGCTTTTGATGCCATCTAAGTCTCCTGCGTGATTGGGAGCTTTGAATGCATTAACAGCCTAAACCAAGTTATTACATTAATCTCACGAAATCAAAGATTCGTACCTTTGACTCAAGGTAAACACCATCAGCAACAGAGAAATTTAACAGATGGAAATGCATTTCAAAACTTGGGAGGCATTTTTTGCTGGAGATTTTTTTTTTGTTAGATATGTTAATTCTGCTAAAGTTGGAGTTTCTAAGTTCCTGCGAAGTATTTTGTGGGGTGTATTCTGGAGATGCTCCTAGTTCTTTGCAGTTTCATAATGTTAACACAGTTTCAATCTTTCTGCATTGGAAGCTGAGCTTTTTGGGTTATCATTAACAGTCATGCATCTGTTCTTTGAAAATCTGGCTGCCAACTGCAGTTGATGGAATTTGTGTCACTTCAGATTCCTTGTGTGCTCTGCCTCAGTGAAGGGTTTATTTCAAGCAGTGGAACCCGAGCTCAGAACTCGTGTTGGTGCCATTTCAGCTGCAATGTCCTGTAGCGACTCTCTGTCCTCCTCTATTTGTCTGGAACCAAACACATCAACAAGCACTGCTGCTTAAAAATAAAACCTCATTTTACCTCCCACTGCTCACTTTTTGTGCTCTGCTGCCTCCAGGGACGTGGGGATTTTTCATGGGAGCGAGAGCTTTCTGGCTGGAGCAGAGCATTTGGGAGCAGTTGTGCTCCCTTTCTCCTTAGAACTCTAGGCTGTCTCTGGAGATGCTCTGTCCCACAGAGCAGATCTTGGAGCATCCTGGTCCCAGGTATCCCTGTGTAGCTCCCAAAAGGTGTTCAGGTAGGGATCAGTAAGGATCTGAATAAGGCACTTGTGCTATCTCGAAGCTCCATCAAGGGTGGGCTTTGTCTTCTCAATTTCTCCCTTCAAAACCGTAAAAAGTGAATTTTGACCCCTCTTCAGTTGAAGCAGAGGGACAGGGGAAGGTTAGTTTGGGACAGTTTCCCAGTAACAGAAGTTAAGTAATTAACATATCCATTGGAAAAAAAAAAAGTCTCTTGGAGCATTTGCCTTGGGTTTCCTCTGCCCACAAATAAAGACCAAATAGTTTACTAAGCTAAATGTTGTCTTTATATTGCAGAAAATGTTGCAGAAGAGGCAGGGTGTGAGGGAGTGCATGCCAAATTTCTCTTGGTACATTCATCATTATGCAGAGTTGGGGTTTTGGTTTGCTTTTCTAATTTCTTTTTCCCCTTGGTTTCTTTTCATGGAGATTGAGTTAAGAACATTCTCAGATTTTTATCTTGTTTGTTTACAATCTGGAGGCCAGCTAAGTGCAGTGTAAGGCATGAAAAGGTATTTGTGGTTGTGTTCTTTCCAAGTTGAAAACAAGCACACTGAAGCCAAACACGGGACAAACCTGCAGGAATAGAGAATCAAGTCAAGGGACTCAGTGGTTCAGTGGCTGAGGAACAGATTTTTTATTATTGTCCTGGATATGACAGTATTTACTCACTGGGTTCCATATGTAGCATAGAGTTTTTTCCCTTTTGACTGTTGTAAACTGGGGGTTTTGTGCAGTTGCAAGATTCCTGGGCTGGATTTTGCCCTGTTACGAGAACAGCATCAAGAGCTGTGACATTTTTGAGAGGCTGGTGACAGAGTGCAGCACATCCTCTCTCCTCCACTCGTGGAAAGCAGTAAGTTATTTGAATTCCTTTGAAGCTTGTGATAAAGTGTTGTTCTGTAGATGTGATGACATGAAGATAGGAGGGGACAATCACGAGAGTTCAATCCATTATCAAATGGCTTTGGGTTCCACATCAAGTGTGTGCTCTGCCAACCCCACATACCTCAATAGGCCACAAAGCCTGGGGTGTAGAGCTGCAGAAATGTCTTCAGAATGATGGGATCTTATAAACTGTTTAATAAAAATTTATTGCACTTTTGGATAGTTAAAAAGCCCAGACTACAGAGGAGTGAGTGATGGAGCCCAAGCCTTTGATGAAATACTTAGGAATAGTGGTGGGAGACTTTGCAAGTAAATGTTGCTTGACTTCTGCAGAATAAACACTTTTTTAGGAAGCTGGAAGCTTATATCAAAAAGGTTTTGCTTAATTAGGTGTAGCCAGCAGTTACCTGCAAGGATTTTATCTGGTGATATTTTAGAGATAACTAATTAGAAATTTCTTGAGAATGCTTAGAGCTTTCTTGGGTTTTCCACTTCGGGCTCTGAGTCTGCTTCACTTTGTAATAAACAAAGTGGTTTCTTGGTTAATGGGCTGAGGTTTATCTGATGTGTCATTGCTTAAAGAATTAAAGTTGTTGAATGTTTAGAAAAGTTACTACTAAGCTTGGAACGGAGTTAGGTTTTTTTAAAAGTGCTGAAACAAAGCCCCAGTTGTGATTTGGCATCAATGAATAGTTTGAGTTGAGTAATTTTTGTTTGAATTTACAAGAAACTTTAATGACAGACTCTAATGCTGAGTTTGTCTTTTCAGGATGCAGCTGTGTATGTTTCCTTTCACCCACTCAGCACTAGATGAAAGATGAAATGCCCTATTCATGAAAAAGCACTTACATGGTACTTATGTACAGATGAGATACGTTTTTCCATCCATTTCAATGCATGTCTCACAGAGAAGGTACCATATATGAGTCACAACAAAAAGAATTCAGATGACTCTGTTAAGATAGTAAAGTTTATGGAGAAAATTCAGCTTGGGGGTGGAGGAAAATCCCTTCCCAGCCACTAAAAATCAAATGAGCAGCTGCGAGCGTTTACATTGCGCTAGAATTGCCATAACTGTATTGTGTTTAAAGCAAAGTTAAGCCTCACAGAATGCATCCCCTTTCAGAAAAACTGCTTATATTATGAAGTGTGAAGGTGTATCAGATGAATTCTAGTAGATACCATTTGGTTGCATTATTGCATGCAAAACCATTTTACCCACAGCATGAGATAAACAGGCACCGAAGGCATTACGTGATGCAAATGCTATTTATTCCATATAATGTTATTCATCCCTCAAAAGCAGCCTTAAATTAGCAGCTGATCTCTCACAACCCACAAGATCTAGCAATGTGTGCTGCATACCCCTTGCAAAGTAGCAGAAAGTATTAGAGATCAGATGGTAGATAGAATATGTTCCTCACTTTAAATCAACCTGAGGTAGCAGCTGCTAAAATCCAGGAGAATCAAATGTGTAAAAGGAACAAGATGGTAATCAGAGTAACTCATAACTGTGAGTTATGCCCACTATTTTGCAGCATGTCAAGGCTGAAAATGCTTGGCAGGACGTTGGAAATACTCTCAGAACGTTTTTCCCCCACGTGCTGGTTCTGGACCAGCAATCAATGCAAGAGACAAAGAGCTGGGCTTAAAATAACCCTTCAGCACTGACAGATCCCTTCCTGCAAATCCAACTGTGCTACACCAGCTCTCCACCTCTCCCCTGGGTAACAGTCAGCTGGCACACTGACTGTGAACTTTTATTTTCTTTTGCACAGTGAAGTGATTCCACTATCCCAGGTTGCTCCAAGCCCTGTCCAGCCTGGCCCTGAACACTTCCAGGGATGGGGAATCCACAACTTTTTCTCGTGTTCAGGTGGAGGGATGAAATCCCTGTGCTGCCCTTGCCTAACTGAGCTCTGCATCGAGGGAAAACCTTTTATCTCTGTCGAGTAAGTTGCTCCAGAAGAGCTTTTAGAGTAAATTGCAGCAGTATCTTTCTAGAGAGTCAGTGAAGCAGCCTTGGGAGCCTGAAATTAAACAGGACTCACAGTGGATGGGAAGAAACCAGGTAACTACAAAACAGCTGGGTTTGAGATGTGAGTTCTGTCAATACCAGACCAATTCTTCGCCAGGGGCGTTTGCTGAAGATAAACACTTACTTATTTCTGATTACAGCCTGACTGCAGGGCTTATGAGAGCTGTATTTAGAGATGATATTTTTTTCCCTCTTGCCAACCCCCAAACCTCTTCAGTTTGTTCGATAAAAATAACTGCAGTGAAAGAGCTTCATAACAGATTCAGCCTTCGTGCTCTGTGCTTCCCTGTTGCACTCGCACGCAGAACAGGAATTTGGCTGATTCGTGGGATGAGAGTGGGATGTATTCCTTGAAAGAGCAGGCAGGTAAGAATTTCTATTATTGTAAATTATCGTGATGTCCTGTGTTGCAAATGAAACTTCAGCAGCTGTTTGGTCTTATTAAAAATGCAATACAGAATTTATGGCAAGACCAGCTTGGCCACGTTGACTTTCTGCACCTGAAGTTGTATTTCACAGGTGATCCCTGTGCCTTCCTGGGGAGCTCTTTGCTTTTTTTTTTTTTTTTTTTTCCATATAATACAAGAAAGTGCATGGGGCAAATTTAGACTGAACAATTCTCACGGATATCAAATCATTGCAGGAATTGTTTGACCTTCTGCATCTGTCTTTATCTTATTTTGGCATTGGTGTTTCTCTGGATGTTTAAGTAGATGCACTTTTTCTTAGGAAGTGGTAAAAATTAACTCCCCATGGCACATCAGTACTTTATTCTGGCTCTTGGCAAATCGGTCATTTCAATGAGGGACTGGCTGGTTTTTGTTAAATAGATGCAATTTTTTGTTGTGTTCTGAATGTCAGAACTTTCTAATCTGGCTGCAGATTTTTGGGAAGGGAATCTGAGCCCCCTGGGTGGGTGCATTGGTTTATCCTTGTTTCCATGGAAGGACCCCCAGGACCACGTGGGGTCTATTGGGAGGTTGCTCCCAGTTACTGTGAGGATTGAAAATAAAGACACTGAACTCCCACCGTGCAGAACAATTTCTGAACGTGGATTAAAGTGGCTTTTTGTGAGAAGAAATGCACTGGAGTAATTTATGTAAAGACACAGTTTTTTCCTACAGTGTGCAACTCGTTCATATTCAATATAAACCTGTCAGTGATTCTGGAGCAAGGCGCTATGTGAGATGAATAGGAGCTAAGGGAAGGGAAAAGATGAATTGCTGGAGCTGTTGCACGTCGTAGGCAGCAAGTTTTGATCAGGAGTTGAGAAGCCAGTGTGTACTGCAGGCAAAATTCTGCTCCAAACATCCTCAGAAATGTATGAGAACAGCACTCTGCTCCATGTTTGTACAAGAGGGAGGATTTAAACATGCTGATGGGGGCTCTGCCCTGACACAGGAGCTCCAGGCGTGTGCTGCCACAGGTTGGGTGGCTGCTGCTGGTGCTTTTTTTTTTTTTTTTTTCTTCCAGAGCTTTTTGGACCTCTATTTCTGGAGAAACTGCTGATTTTTGGTTCTGTTTTATATTCCTGCCTGCAGTTTTCATTCTGCAAGCAGCCCTGAAAATAAGTGATGAATCTGATTTAGGCTGATTGAAGTCAGATAGAATAGAAAGAAGGAGCACTGAGCTCATTAAGTACTATTAGTGGATTGTTTCTTTTTCCTGCTGAATAATGCTTTAATTTAAAAACGGATAATACTGAGTTCTGTTATTTTCACATTCTCGAGGCAGCCCAAACAATAACACATCAGCACATGTGGTTGGGGCACGTTAGGAGTGCAAGGAACTGGAGCCTGGTAGTTTCCAGGAACTTGCACAAGACTTCAGGTGCAGTAACAGGTTTCTGGGGGAGGGCATGACCCTGCTGTCACTGATGGAGGTCAGGGAGCTCCCCTTCCCAGTCCCCACTCTTTTTTCCTTGCTTCCAAGAATCTGTTTATTCAGGCAGTGTTTATGCCCTAATTTGAGTGGTGATTCAAGCTCAGTAACTATTTCCTGAGCATTGCAGCCCAAATAATAGGAGTCATCCTTACGTGATTGAAATGACTACAGTTATGCTGATTTTAGGGGAGCCTGCTGATCTTTTTTTGCACATTTGTTCCATTCTCACATTTTATTTGGAAGTGTATGGATGAGGAAGGAGCAGGCTGTGTTTGGATTAGATTCTGAGAAAGAAACCAGCTGGGTTATGGAAGAAGCCACCGTTGTTTTTTAGGCGAGGTTGCTGATTCAGTGGTGATTCAGGAGGTTTTCTTTGGCTTTAAAAGGCCATGAAATGGATTCTTTAAAGAAAATTTTAGACTTGAACAAATGTTGAGCAGTTGTTCCAACAGATTGAGTGTGTAACCATGGGCTGTGGCCACCTATTCTTTCTTTTAGGATGTACCTGTTTTCCAACTGATTGCCTTGAAAGTGGTTCCATGGGTTTATCCAGCATCTTGGGAGTTGCATTTGTTGATGATTCTTTAAAAATTAGGGGTTTGAGTAAATAAGGAAGCTTTACATAACTTCAGCCTGCAGGAGGTTGCTGAGCTTTGTAATGAGTCCTGTGGCTTTTCTAAATCACTGCAATTGCTTTTTGCTTGTTTTTATTGTTTTGTTTGGGTTTTTTCCCCCTTTTTTTTCTGCCAGAAGTTTGCAGAGGTCAGTGATTCATGATCCTCTTTTTATTGACATATCATCCTTCTGGCATCTTCTGATTTCTCTGAGGTAAATAGATGTGAGTTCAGGCAAAGTTTATTTCCAAAAATATTAACTTGAGGAGCCAAATGTGCCCAATAAGCAGGAGAGAGAAAAATCTGCGATTATTTCTCTCTTTTCCTTACATAATGTTCATTCTTTTTTAATTTAGTTTAGATTTTATTACTTGTAGTGGGATATTTTTTATTGCCATGGTACAGCCTGCCCACTCACAGGATGAACTTCCTCCTGCTGTACAAATACTTCACTACCCTTGTACAAATACTTTAGGTTGTTTGTGTGCTGCCTGTAGTCTGCTTCAATTCTAACCATTTCCAGTAAGCTTGATAGCTAAAAAAAATCTGTAATTGTAAGGTTTTGCAGGGTTTTTTTTTTGTGTCCAGAGGTCATAAATTTATCCTGCATGGGCTGAAGAATTGCTGTTGTACATGGAGACTGTTGCAGTGGGTGACAGAGGAATGGAAAAGGAATCATGGCTGTGCTGCATTGCTACTAAATATTGGGCTTTTTCTTTCCATATGAAAATGTTAGGAGGATTTCACTCCACCAGCCTCACTTTGCCCTTTCATGTTTCCATTCCTCTTGATGTGAGTCATGGAAAGTTTATCATCGTAGGACTGTGGGCAGCCCTTCAGTTCCAGACCTACATCTCTCTGTGACTAATGACAGCCTTGTCTTCACAGGAGCTTTTCAGAGGGAAACATTTCCACAGGGAAGTTCATTTCTGGAGCATTCATGGAGGGCGTGGGATCAGCTCTGCTCTGAGATTTCGAAAAAACATCAGCAGTGCAAATGGAGAACTTGATTTAAACAAATCTTCCTGGTTTGGTGAGGAGGGCACTTAGGCAGCAGGAATATTAATCCAGATTGGTGGAAACAATTAGGAGACTATGGATAAAATAACATGGCTGTTACTCTAAGAATGGCATTGGGTATATTAAATTAGGAGCAATGTGATGTTACTGGCCAGATGATTCAGCAGTATTATCTTTTGCCTAATCTTTTGATTTTTTTTTTTTGATAGAAGTGTTTATCCTTAATATTATAGCATCTGTAGCTTTCCAATTAGGCTTCATCCCATCTAATCTGAGAGCTGGTGGATTATTTTCTCACTTGCCTTTGACATCCATATTTTAGGTTGTGAGCTGCCCATCAGGACTGATTTACCTGAAATCTTCAATTAAGTTGTGTGAAGGGAGGAAACAAAGTGCTGTAGCTCCGCTGACATAAATTCAGGGGAGCATTTATACCCCAGGATGAGAAATATGTTCCTGGTGTACCTGAAATGTGTTTATAAGAGGTTAACAGCCACCTTTTCATGTGGTGGGAGGAGAATCTGACTGTGATTAGAAGTAACAAGGCTACTGCAAAATTTAGCCTGAAGAGCACCAGCAAAGTTTGATTTATCTTTATTTTAAAGAGTTTTGAAAGCAAGGAAAGCATATTAAATATTAAGGAACTGGTGACCTGGAAAACAGGTCATACACATAGGTATATATATATGTGTAAAATCTGTTCAATCTGTTTTATCTTATTCATAGAGGAAGAGAATTTTTGCTACATGACTGAGCATATGAAAGTAATTTTTTTTATAGCCTGTTGGTTTCTCCTCCCAAGGGACAAGCATTAGGACAAGAGGAAATGGCCTCAAGTTGCATCAGTGGAGGCTTAGTTTGGGTATTAGGGAAAATTTCTTCATCAGAAGTGTTGTTGAGCACTGGAACTGCCCAGGGCAGTGGTGAGGTCACCATCACTGGAGGGATTTAAAAGCTGTGTAGGTGTGGCACTTGGGGACATGGGGCAGTGGTGGCCTTGGCAGTGCTCAAGTGATGTGTGGCCTTGATGATCTCGGAGAGCTTTTCCAACCTCAGTAATCCCATGATTCTGAGATTCTCTAGCCATTTTGGCTGCAGTCTTCCCCTATAACCCTCAAAGAGGAAGAATTATGAAATGTTTATTTAATAAGAATAATACAGAATTTCAAATATTTTCTATACAGTCAACAAAACCTGTGTGGATGATGAGAAACCTTGCATGTTTTCTTTTGAGTGGAGTGTCTCTTTTTACCCTGTCTATGAGATGAGTAGGGCCTGGTGGATGCTGTGTTTTCAGTGCTTTGGTGTGAGGCTCAAGCAGGCAGCTCAGCCCTTTGCTGTTTGCTTTTGTGGCTCCTGCCAGTGTTACCTCTCTTGCTTCCTCTCCTGCATCCTGAGCCCACGGCTCATTGGAGTTGGAATGCAGGAATTGCTCAGGGAAACTGGCATTAAAAGATCTCACCTGTTTGCTATTAAGTTCTCTGTTGCATATAAATACCTTTGTTAGTTTGAGCCTGCTTCAGTTTGGAGCAAAGCCCCCCTGGCTCCAGTGGGAATATATTGAAATCTAAGAGACCTTTTCCTTCTTTCCCCCCATTCCGCTGTGTGTCATCTTGTGTATCCATGTTTCCTCCTTGGGCTATTCCCAGAGATCCTTATATTTATCAGGAGGGTTGCTTTTGGCCAAGGAGCTTGCAAAAAGGTTGCTGTTGATTTCTGCTCTGTGGTTAGGGCTGGCACGCGTTAATGTACAGCAGACAAATGCAGTATGGACGTGGTCATAAATAATTCACCCTTCCCTTCAACAAGGGGAAATTACATGCTACATTATTCAATACACAAAGACACTGCTTGTTGTGTAAAGAGAGTAATTTTCTGCCAGTGAACAGCCAGCAGCTTTGCAGCTAAAATATAAGGAGACACACATGGTTTATTACCAGCTCAAGCCTCATAACCTTCCCTCTGCCTGCAGTCCACATCCTCCTGCTCTCAGGAGTGGAATACAAAGAGGTGACGTGTGCTGGTGGCTGTGGTTGTGGCTGCTGGGAATGTTGGATGGAAGGAACAAAAACAAGGCACTGTAGATGCCTTGATTTTGGGGGGTGAATGAGGGAAATGAGGGCTGGGGGAAGATCCTGCCCTTCTGGTGAGCATCCTTCATGCCATGGTAAAATCTTAGGGGATGAGCTTCTGTCAAAAGTTTCTTGGGAAAGAGAAGGGAGTGGCACTAGGGAATTATATCCTTTTATGTGGTTCTTACAATTAATTTTTTTTTATTTAATTTCATGAACGTGACAGTGGAAAATCATGTAAAAAGGTGTGTTGGCAACTAGCAGTTATTAAAAAAAATGAGATCAATGTCTCTATTCTATTAGCTGAGTGATCTGTCATTGTCCTGTGATAGGTCATCAAACTGATTATCTAATTAAGCAGCGTGATGCAGTGCTTGTGCATCAGCTGGCAGACTTATGGTTGCTGGTGAAACTTTAAATTTCCCCTCATGACTGGTGTGATTAATATCTCAGTTTTACTGTAGCCTAAACATATTTCTGGGGGTTTTTTCCCCCCGCCCTTGTATCAGCTTCCTGATAAACCATTTCTTCACCTGTTAAAGATGTAGTTAACAAGGCTTTGCAATATTTGTAGCAGGTTGTCATGAGAAGTGTCTGCATCTGGGAAGGGTTCAATAAATTCCAGTCCATTTTTTTAACACACAAATGGACGTAGGACAGGACAGGGAAGGTTATGTGGTTTTTCTAAGGTCCTGTGGTCTGTATTCATTAATGTATTTTTGATTGTTCATTTTAAAAATTTGAGAATTGATGTCAAGTACACAAACCTGGAATTGATCCCGTAAGGCTATCTCAGATAAATCTGTTCAGTCAGTGTCACTGAGCAGGTTGCAGATCCCTATTAGAAGAGGACTGGAAGATAAATTGGATTTTTTTCTTTGTTTTAAATAGCCAGTGCATAGAAACTGATCTATGAAAATAAACAGCAAGGAGCTGGAGAGCAGAGGTCTGGGAGGGTGCTGAGGTGGATGTCAAAGAGGAGGAGTTCAAGGTAGAAGGATTACATAAAAATAGATGTGTAGGACATGATAAATGTAATTGAAGTGATGCTGTGGGGTGGGTTTTGGTTACCAGATCTTTTCTAGGTCCTGCTTTAATCTGTAGCCTCTTCTTCATGCTTTTTTTGAGAGAGGCTTTTTTCACCTTCCTTTTTTACCTTTTGTGATGAAGGCCCTCATCTCCATCCTCTCTTTTTTTACAGTATTTTTTTTTGAGCCATCTCTGTTTTCATGACTTCCTCTATTGGATGTGGATGCTGCCTCTGTCTCTGGCCCCCTTTGCTTCTTCTTTGAAAATGTTTGATCATGGTCTTATTTCTGCCTGAAATATTTACTTGGGAAGTGGAAACTTCTCACTTCTTGTCAGAACTTCCCTTTCTTGTCCTCCTGCTAGCCACCATTGGTGGTGTTTGGGCAACCATCAAGGTCTTTCCAATCTTGGCTCCTTTCCATAGTTCCTCTTTTTCTTTTGGACATTTGCTAGGGGGGATGTTTTACACGTAGGAAAGCATAAACTTTCTAGGTTTAAAATGACCCATATGAATCTGATTTAATATCTCTAGTTGTTCAAGCTTCTGTCAAAATCATCACAACTTTGCTCCTTTGGAGAAGTTTTTAAGACTGGTCTCTTTGAGAAGTCGTGCACTGATTTCTTTCCCTTTGGTTTAAACATAGTCAGTAATGATTATGCTGCAATTTCTGTCTGCCTCATCTGGCTTAGAGAATAAACTCATTAAGGAAATGAACTTTTTTGGGGGGGAAGGAAAGTATTTTGCAAATACTTTTGTTCAATATTTATCTAATTATTCTTGAATCCCTGAGACACAGCCTACTTGCTCTGATTGCAGAAATCCTCCAATATGTGACAATGTTCAGTGGGAGAAACATCAGAATACAAATAATTTTTACTTTGTCTCGTACAAAGATGCAGCCAGAATGATGATGATAAATGTGGGATCTGAAGTGACTGCCCCATTTGATCAGGACACTTTTGTAGGAATGAACTAGGAGCTATTATCTAGAATTATAGCAGTGTTGCTTAAGTATTGAGAATAGGTGTTGAAAGAGCTAAAGGCAAAATAGTCAAATTGTGGGATTCATTATAGTAATGATTATACTTCTCTGATTTGGTGAGTAATAAGAGGACCCATCATTTGGTCCAGAAACCTGAGATCCTGTCATTAGCCTTTCCCTTGTGTCTGTTTTTTAATCTCTTGACTTTGCTGAATGTTTTACTTGTGGCTTTTGATATTTTATTTTTTTTTTAGCTTTTTAGCTCCCAGTGTTTGAAATGAGACTGTTACTTTATCCCTGCCTCAAACAGGGTCCTACCCCACTTCAGGATTGTTAATTTAAGGTCTTGAGGAGCAGATAGAGTATAATTATTTAAACCTGTGTCACTGGATACTGTCCAGAAATGCTCCCATATTTCAAGAGCAGATTAAGATCTGTTGGGTGGGTTATGAGTCGTGTAGTGTTACCTGTGGTAGCCACCAGCCATTGATGTGAGCAGATGGGTGATGGAAAATCAGGGGCAGCTCGCTGTGAACCTGGAGCCAAATGTTTCCTGGGTTTAATATCCTGAGTGCTGTAATTAACAGACTTGGCAAACGGCAGGCGTGTTTCAAATAGAAATCTGAAATGACTCGTGCTGGGCTGTGCTTTGCTGTGGCTGTGGATGATGTGGATATGATGTCTGGGTGCGTATAAATATCTGGGTTTGTTTCTCTAGGTTGGAAAATGCATCTCTGTGGAACCACCTCGGGGAAGATGAAGCTTCCAGCAGCAGCAGTGCAGTTTGGAACCTGCTTGTTTTAAGGGAACCTGGGAACTTCTACCCATATTTGCCTATTCCAGCATAAAGCACAGGACAATGAGTTATTTTTATTTTTTGCATATTTTCACACTACGTAACAATTTTTCTTCCTTCTCATTTTGTTCAATGGGAAAAACTTGAGCCAGTTTTGTAGCTGAGCCTTACTTCGTCACATTCCTCTTACTGAGCCAAATTCTTGGGAGCCACATCCAGAGTACATCTATTTTTGTGTGTTGGTGGTGGTTGGGGCTTCTTTTTCTTTCTGTGACACATGTCACTTTTTATTCTGTTTTGAACCTGTCCTTTTGCATTGCTGAGTAGTTGTAGAACCACTCCAGGAACGAAAAAAATTCAGACTTGCAGAAGATGACTCACATGCTTCAGAAACATTTTTATGGCTGTGCTTGGCTCATTAATGTAGGAGTTTAACGGTAGTAATATGAGGTATTGCATTAATTGCTGCATACATTTATTACCAAATGACCTGCACAGACAGTGTTTCAGATGCCGTGGACCTGATCACAATAACCAGAAGTGTCCTGTGTGCAGAGGAGAAAACAAAATCCCTCTGTACACTGACAGGAAGCAGATGAAGTGGCTCGCGGTTCTGGAAGTGAGGACTGATCACTGTGAGAGCTGGAATGGGTTTTTCTGCCTGAGGAAGGGGAAGCTCTGCAGTCTGATGTTTGGGTTGATCATAATGACTCTGGTGATGGTATCCTACATACTGACTGGAGCCAAGCATGGCCTGTTGCTGATCCCATCTCCCTTCCATTACGGAGCTTTTGCTAGCAACCCCAGCTTAATGGACAATGAAAGCCTTAGTGACGTGAAAGACTATTACCAGCCTTCAAAAATGAATATTTCATATGTAAAGGATTATCCAAGCATTAAATTAATTATTGACACCATTACTTCAAAGATAGAGTTTATAACGAGGCAGCGCCCTGATTTAGAAGAGCTGAGGAAGCAAGAGCCACATGTAAGTATGAATTGAGGCGTGTCTTGAACTGCTTTTACATCCTTATTTCAAAGCTTCTGGATCAATCTTTTGCCTGGATGTAAAAAAGTGCAACTGCTTGGATGTTCATACAGTGATTTACACTATCTAGAGTCTCCTGATTCACAGCAGCTGAGAAGTTGATACTGTAGGTCACGCCCCTCTGAGTCACGGGCAGGATGGATGGGTTCTATAAATGGTCTTGACACCTGAAGCAAAAAATCAGGCAGTCTTCTGGTAGCTGCACAACATCACTGAACTTTCACCTTCTCTCATGCAAAATCATTGCGACTTAGATCTAGCTGTCATCTGAAATGATAAATAAGAAAAGAGCCTTTCTAATAACTGCTCGCCAGGGTGTCTTCCTGAAAATCATTGCAAACCTTGTATTTCAGAGTTAAAAACTGGACGGTGATTTGATTTGAGTGTTAGGTGTTTGACTTTAAAAATCGGTTCCTAGGGTTGCAGAGGAGTTAGGGGGATTATCCAGGTCCTTTCTGGCCTTAAAATAAAAAGGTTTCTAAATACTTGTCTCGTAGTCCAGTGGGTTGCACAGGATTTGATCCTGGTGCCAGCAGAAGCAACAAATGGGGTCAACTTTGTAGGTAGGAATATGCAGGTAGTGTTCCTGTTCTCTCACCATGCTAAGTAAGAAAAGTATAACTGTTGATGGTTTGCTGCCTTGACTGAAATTGTTGTTCTTTATGTTGCAGATGTTTTCGGTAATTCCTAACAAATTCCTCCCAAACAGCAAGAACCCTTGTTGGTACGAAGAGTACCGGGGGAACACGACCACGGATCCTTACGCCACCAACTCCTACGCCCTGTACTCCAAGCGCTTTCGGATCATTTTTGATTACCTCAGGAAGGTGTTCTGGAACCACCTGTACCACTACAAGGACAAGCACTACCGCCTGCGCTGCCTGCCGCACTTCTACATCATCGGGCAGCCCAAGTGCGGCACCACCGACCTGTACGACCGCCTCCGGCTGCACCCCGACGTCCGCTTCTCGGCCATCAAGGAGCCCCACTGGTGGACCAGGAAACGCTTTGGTGAGTCAAAGTGTCCTTTTGCTGTCCAGGCAGGATGTCTCTTGTGGGAGTGGGCTCTGCCCTGGAGGGAGGCCTGCTGAGGAGAATTGCACAACCTCCCTGCAGATCCCTAAGATAAGAAGGCAAGCTTTCAGTCACGGAAGGATGAACTAAACCAGACCACTAAAGGATCCACAAGCCTCCAGGAGATTTTATGTAGATCTGTTGTGAACGATTGGCTTTGTACCCTTTCCCCTCCCACCCTAGTTTCTCATAAAACCCCCTGAGTCCCCTTAGTCCCCAGGGCATTTCTGTCCCTGGCTTCCTTCGCTGGTACCTTGCAATAAAGCTACTTCATGCGGAATTGCTATATGAAGACCAGATCCTCTCTCTCTTTCCCGGGCCAGCTAAAAGAGAAGTGAATCTCTCAAGGCAGAAGCTGAGAATTCACTGAGCTGAAATCACAAGAGCTGAAAAATCACTGCTCTGCCCCTTGCTGAGATGCTCTCTGCCAGCTGAGGGAGCGCTCTGACCCCCCCAGGGGTCAGATACCTTTTGAGATACCTTTCAGGTAAGGCTCAGCTACAAAACTGGCTCAAGTTTTTCCCATTGAACAGAGATACCTTTTGGGGTGGCCCTAAGCCTCCTGGGTCCGAAAACTGCGGACCCCAGAACCAGCTGGAATAGTCTCTTGTAGGAGGCGGATGGCAGGGAAGCGAGGAGAGGTCTCTGCAGTCCAGGGGCAGCTCTTGAAGCGTGCTGTTTGTTGCATAGGTCGTGGGTACAAGAGCTTTGCTTAAGCTGCCAGCCACAGCTTGAAGCGTGCCCGAAAAAGAGCTGAGTTCCTGTTACAGTACATTGTATCTTTTCCCGTGTTGAATATTCTGATTTACAGTTACCAACCAGTACAAGATACAAACCCTACAGAATTTACATACAGCCTATAGGAACTACTACATTATTAGTAGTTTAGTGCTGCACACTAAACCTTAAAAGCTAATTTCTAGGCTGCTTTTCCCTGTAACATTGGCAGGGTCCCTTCCCCTTGGACCCTTGGCCTCCTTTTGTCTGCTAAGGGTATTGCTCAATTGACAGGAATCTTGCCTTCAGCCGACTTAATCCTTGTCTTCCTGTTAACACAGTAACTAGTGGCTTGGCATCCTACATCTCAAAGCTCGCTTTCATTTCTATTTCGCTTATAGGTTTTATACTCTTAGAATCATTTGCCAGGCAGTCATATTTGTAAGGCTTTCCTGTTTCATCTTCTTCAACAGTCTCTCTTAAAACTTTACGAGTATTTGGGATGGAGTTTATAGATTTGCTCCGTATTGGCTTGCCGAGAAACCACTGGAGGTTGATGGGTTTGAGAAATCCAAGGTGGGGGATGCTCAACCTGCTCTTGTTCAGTGGTGTTTTGGGTTAAACCTCTTGAGGAAAGGTTTCATTTGGTTTATTTGCAGCGGTTTGGAAAATCTAAGGGAAAACAAAAACAGTGCATAAAACCGACCTCATGAATTTATAAAGGCAAGAAGAGAAACTGCTAGGTTGTCATGGGGGAGTTGAAGAGCAGCAGCCATAGTTTTGTATTGCAAAATTCTGTGAAGCCTTTCTTACATCAATAAATGATGGGTCACTATTTAAAATTTCAAGCCTTATGGTTCAGTAAATGCAGCTGTGGCAGGAGCTTCATTAGTGCCACAGCTCTGGCCAACACCGATCAGTAGGGATGCTCTGCATGAGGGATCTCTCTCATACTGAGGCTCCTGCACATATTTTTGATACTTTTCCTGGAAGATACCAGTATTTCCATCTCTGAAGGCAGACTTGAATAGCTGGGGTTGTGACCAACTGCAGCAAAAGGTATCCACCCCCTGTGATTGCACCTCCAAAGGGTGTCTCAGGGCAGTGGGGCTGAGCACAGAATTTCATCCATCTGAAGTGTGTTTCTCCTTCTTATCTCTCTCTGAATGCTGAAGAAAGTCAGTCGTGTAGTCAGACATAAGATGAGCTGCAGAAGACACATTTTAATTTCCTAACTGCTCCCCTCTACATGTGGATGAGTGTTGTGCCTTCTGTATTCCACCCAGGCACTGGATTTTCCTCTTCTTGGGTCTGGCTGTTAAGTGCTGGCGTGCCCTCACTTTGTGTGACTTTGGTATCAAAATCAAAGACTTTTCAGTGATTTTACTGTTTCCAAGAGGAAGAATCTGCTTATTTTAGCGACATCTTAATTTCTGTTTCTCATTTGCTGTTGCTTTATGGCAGACACAGACTTTGGAACAGGAAAAATTGGCACTGGAGGGTAGAGATGAGGAGTTTGATCACTACTGTCTTTTGGTGCTTTTCTAAGCTTCTTTGGAATGAGAAAAGAATGGGTTTCTGTGGCTAAAGGCAAGAAAGGGCACTTTCTGAGGCATTGGGACACCAGCAGTGCTGCTTCTGTTCTTTATTTTGAGATCATACCTCAAATTCCTTGTTTTCCTACATGTGGTCTTATAATTTCCATCTTGTTTCCCCATGCTCTGGATCCCAGAAGAACCTTTCAGCTCCTGCAGACAGGGTTTTGTTCCTTGCTTCTTGGTGAGGAGCTCTCAGCCACAGAGATGGGATTTCATGATTTTGCTGTTAAATTTCCAATTTTCTTCCTTTGCAAATGCCGTAAGAAAGTTGCCAAAATAAATACGTTGTATATTTTCTAAATACTTTCTCATAAACTAAGATGTAAAGCAATGTGACAAAAATGCAGCTTTGCTTTTGAGGTAATTCAGTCCTGTTTGAGAAACACTGGAGGCACCAGTGTGAGCTGAGGAGTGAAACCAAGTCAAATGAAGAGAAGCATTGTGGTGCTCCTTGAAAACCCATGAGAAGGGATTTGTTCATCACAGTCAGCAGTTGAAGACCAAACATGGGAATTCTAGAATAGTTTGGGTTGGAAGGGACCTTAAATTCCATCCAGTCCCAACCCCTGCCATGGGCAGGGACACCTTCCACTACCCCAGGTTGCTCCAAGCCCCATCCAACCTGGCCTTGGGCACTGCCAGGGATCCAGGGGTAGCCACAGCTTTTTCTCATGTTCAGATAAAGTGATGAAAAAAAGGGACTGTCAGCAAAATCTGTGGAGGATCTTGTGTTTTGTGGTAGTGCTGGCAGGAAAGGCTGAACCCAGCTGATACCTTGAACTAAAATGCTTTACACTAAATAGTTCCCTCCACTTACACTAACCTCAGCATAAATGTTTGGAATGAATTTTGGAGGAGGTAATGCATCTTCAGCAAGACTGGGCTCACTAAAGCTCTGAACCTGACCTACCAAACAGGCAGAGAATGTTAAAAATTAGGCTGGAGTGCAGCTAACTTGAGAACAAGGGTAAATTCCTTTCTCTGTGCTGGCATTCACAAACCCTCCACTTGCAGAGTCTTGTGGTCAGCCACTGGGGACAAAGTGCTGATCCTTGAAGAGAACATTCTTTGAATAATTCAGGTTTTTTGAAGTAGTTTTGTAAAGCTGGAGAATGAGGAAACATTGCAGAGCTCATGGTCTCATGGGAGGGCATCTGTAGGGAAGACCTTCTGATCATCTCAGCTCTCTGCCATTGAGAGTGAAAGATCAAGTTTATTCCTGGTGGCTCAGTCCTTTATTTCTGCCTTAAAAATACATTACCTAATGGTTACTATTTAAAAAGTAAAAAAAGAAAAATGGAGAATATGACAAACACACTCACAAGTGAAACTGAGCCAGCGAGGGGCTGTGACTCCTGTGCTCCTGGCCATTAACTCGGTTTGGTTTCTAACGCTTAAGCTGGACAAGAAAGTCTCTTTGTTCAATGGCATCCTCTGATTCAGTGGATTTTTATGAGACTGACTAATTTCAGCTGAAATTAAACAGCCCTCTGGGGAGGCCCCATTTCACAAATCACTCCTTTCCCCTTCTGCTGGGATGGTGGATGCTCCACAGGACTTGGTCTCAGCTTGACTGTCTCTCTCTCCTGGCTCCTTGCCACTGTTTCTGTTCCCAGGAGTGGGGTGGCAACAAACCAAGGCTGTCTGTAGCACCACGCTTCCACTTTCCCCCCCACTCAAAACAAGTCAAAATACATTGTTGAACTTTCTTCTACCCTCATTAAATCCCACTTTCCTAAAGGGGAAAATCAGAGGCAATGGACAAAAGAACTCCCTTGCTGAGCTTTCCTCTCACATAATTGATAATTATTGGCCTTGTGAGAACAAGGAAGGGAGAGCTGAGAAGTCCTGTGTGGGGAGCATGTACAGCAAATGGAGAAGTGAGACTAGATTTGGAAACAGGAGTGGAAAAAGGAGTATAAAAATCAGAGGATGAGGCTTAAGATGCTGAGAAACACAAGGGGAAGGTGATACTGAACTCATCCTGGAGTGTAGGGAAGGAGAGGAGAAAAATAAGATACTACCATGGAGCTTTATTTGCATACCTGTGAAAGGAAAAAAACCATGAATGATTTCCCAGTGTGTGTTGATTTGCATATTTGGCATGAGAGCCTGTGCTCAATCTCAAAACAGTAAATCTAGTGGGAGTCCAATATTACTGCAGTTTACATGGGTGCAAATGGATGTAGAATCTTATCTTCTATATTCCTTCCAAAAGCTAATTTTAGAAGAAGATAAATCCAAGCTCATTCATGCAGGGACTACAAAACAGAGCACTTAAAATATTTCCTATCACTGTGAATTTATGGCGTAATCATTCAGTATCTCAGATCTCAGCCACTTCATTATTGACACTTTTATCTGAGGGTTGCACTTGGTCGGTCTGATCTCGTGCTGATGTTGGCTGGCTCGGGGCCAGCCACGTCTGTGAAACCACCCTGGTTTGCACCAGTGGTTAAGTCTTGCCCTGTTGTTGCTATAATTGCTGATTTTCATTCTCTCTTTTTCACTGTTTTTTTTTTTATTATTATTTTTTTCAGGAATCATCCGGCTGAGGGATGGATTTCACGACCGCTACCCGGTGGAGGATTACCTGGATCTGTTCGACCTGGCAGCACATCAGATCCAGAGTGTGCTGCAGAGTGATGCAGTGAAGGAGAGGGGCAAGAGGAACAACATCATCATTGGTAGGGCAAAAACAGCCCCAGAATTCCCTGTAGCTCCACATGGGCAGTGCTCAGAGCTGAGGCACCAGAGGGGGATTTTGTAGCTGGTTCTCAGCACAGAGCCCCTGACTCTGTGCTTCTTTAGTGTGCCTGGAAGCTCTTGCCTTTCTTCTCCTGCAGGCTTTCTTTTCCCTCTTTCTTTGTTAAGAAGCTGTGATTATCTTTAAAAAATTCCTGAGCAAGTGCTGTTTATCTGATGAGCATCAGCATTTAATTAATGTGTTGTTTTGTTTTTTTTTTTTTTCCAAGAATGAGAATGACCTTGGTGACTCTTTCAAACACAGTTTTCATTTTGACCTTGGTGACTCCTTCAAACACAGTTTTCATTTTGTTTTCCTAGAATCATTTAGATTGAAAAAGCCCTCTAAAATCATCACATCCATCCATTCCCCCAGCACTTCCAAGGTCACCACTAACTCATGTCCCCAAGTGCCACATCCACTTTAAGTACAATTATGAGGGGATTGCCTGTAGTGCTGGGATTGTGGCTTCAGTTCCAAATGCTGGAGCAATGTCTGGGATAAGTCAGTAACTGTGGTGTTATGACACACACTGGGTGCTGCAGAAATCCTGGAGCTGGTGGGAGATGTGGTAGCAAAAGCTCCAAATGGCTCTTCTCAAGCCCCAACAGAAGAAATTGCTATAATTAATTGGTATTAAATCACCTCATTACCACCAAAAATGGGCTAGTAGTGCTGTTTTATTGTACTTTATGAAAGCCTAGGGTGAGCACTGGGCTCTAGGGAGGGATCCCTGCATTGCTTTCCATGACACACAGTGGTCAATCCACTGGGCCCATCCACTCTGCTCCATGATGTACTGGTTTACAGTGCCCATGAGGAACATCAAAAACTTCTGAATCCTGCTTTTGCTGTCTGCTAAAACCAGAAAACTGAGGGGATGGGAATTTTACCAGTCTTATTTCACAGGGAAACCAGACACATTCCTTGCAAAAAGTAGTTGTGCAAGTGACAGTTCCCTGTCAAAAAGAGGATTTTCAAGTGGGCTTGAAGTCACAATTCTACAGAAAATAGAGACAAGATTTCTTTGCTGCCTGCTCTCAGAATTATTGAGGGTTTGGTCTCATTATTTAACCTATTACTGACTGGATGAGATGGTGATGATGCCTTAGGTTGGTTAAACCAGAGCCTTGTCTGAGTCACATTTGTCCAGTACTTCCCCAGCCTCTGTTTAAGTCCATCATTCACTTTATTAAACATTTGCAACTCTGAGCAACATTTGCAAGATGGGGTTCTTAAGAAATGCTGCCATCAAGGACATCTGCAGATTTTCCTGCTACTTATAATAATATCTCCTGTCCTTTCATGGGTGAAGTGCTTATACTAATTAAATTCACTAATCTAATTGGCAGCGTACATCTTTGATTACCCACCTCCTGTTGCAGCTTTTTGTAGAGTTCACTTTGTGTTTCTTTTTCCTGTGGTCTCATTTCTTGTTTCATTAAGGTTCTACTGGGTTTTCTTATTAAGTTTACAGGAAAAGTCTTGAATGATTATACTCATTAAGGCAGTCTTTTACGACCTTGGTAAAAAACAAAACAAAGCCATCCAGCCTAAAATGAATTTGTATGAATATCAGGTTTGCTCGTAATCTTCCTTTTCTTATTTCAGACGACTGCAAAGAAAAAATCAAATTAAAACTGTAAATATTTCAGTAGTTCATCGTGTTATATTATTTTGAAAAGTTAGGCTTCTTTGGATATTAAACCTAGTGGGTAATAACTGCATTTTCCAAAAAAAACCAAAACAACATCTGCTTACAGATGAACCTGAGAGGACAAGGCTGATCTAGCCTAGGGTGTTCTGAGCTGGACTTGTTTATATGGGATCATTAATAAGATAAATTCAGGGGAATGACTTGTGAAAACACAGTATGATGTTAATCCATTAATGACTGAATGAGGAGGTTATGCACCATTCTTTAGGCAATTTAATAATTCATATCATCTTTAAGTCCATAAGAAAAAAAAAATCAGTTGCACTGGCGTAATTGAACTTAATTAATTGTTGGTGATTAATTTATCTCATGTTTAGTATGGCTTGTTCTCTTTGCAGGTATTAAACCTGTATTATAAACCAAAACCAAACACTGTCAAATTGTGAGGAAAATTTTCGTTTGCCTGCTTCAGGAAATTAAGATTATGAAGATTATTATATTTTTATATATATACTTTTTCCCCCTCATTAAATTCATAACAATCATCTTGTGGGAAGATTTACCCTCTTGACCCCAAGTTTTGCTGGGCTGGAGCAGCACCTTGAACCCTGTTAATGCTTTAGCAGGATTTGGTTTTGTGCCTGTGGTCTTGGGTTGGGCTTGACAATCCTGGAGTTCTTCTCCAGCCTTTACGATTATGGGATTTTCCCTGGCTTGTGTCCTGCCTGCAGATTTCGGGTGGTGGAATTCATAGTTTCTGTGGAATGTGGGCTCTGGTGTTAAGAGAATCTGCCCATTTATATGTAAAACTGGTTTGGGTTTTTTTGTAGTGGTTCACATTGCAGAAGTGTAGGGAAGTATTTGCAGGTTTGGTCACACTGATTGGGATAAATCCAACAGAACCTCCAAGGTGATCAGGGAACAGAGCAGAGAGCTGTGAAGGATGATCAGGTCTAGTCCAGAGAGGAATAGGTGCCTCGATGAGGTCATAGACTTTAATTTCCCTGGCATGATTCAGGCAGACATTCCTGAGGGAGCTGTTCCAGCAGGGCTGTGCCTGTCAGGAGATGGAGCAGGGACTTCCCAAGGTCGCTCCCATCCCTGGAGTGCCCTCTCCAGCAAATCCCTGCTTGCAGCTGCTCCTACCCTTTGCATTTCCCCACGTCCTGGTGGCTCAGGAGAGGTTTCTGTGGCAGGGCTGTCTCAGCTCCTGGCCTCTGTTTAATCCTTTGTGTTCCTGCCTCACCCAGCGTGGGAGCTGGGCTAATTGAGTTTTAATTGACAGGTCGAAGCCTGCTGGTGATTAGGCAGTGCTTTGGCTAATTAATTTAGAATGGAAGAGCGGAGCTGTTGTGGACACCCAGCTATAGCCAATGGACCTGATCTCCTCCTCCTGAAAAGAGGCAAAATGAACGTGACAGAAGATTAATGTGTTTTCTAACAACTCCCAGACTTTCTTAATGAATCACATTATGTTCAGCTGAAGTTTGGAGCCAGTACCTTTCTCATGTTGTGTTTTGTCCATCTTTTTAAATCTTTATTGGGCTTTCCCAGCAGAGGAAGGAAGAAAAAATAGGGAAATAATGTACAAGTCTATAAGCCTACAACATTATTATTTTTTTAATCTCCTTCCCTTTGATTTGAAAAACCTCATTAGCAAGAATTAGCTTTCATTAGACTGTCAGAGAGTGTAAGTCCCCAAAAAGCTTCTGCACATGTTTTATTGAACAGTACTGTGCCACATAAATACCACGATTACTTAAAAAGACAGAGAAGATTACAAAATTCAAAACAACGTATCAGATCATTTATTTAGCAGCTGAACCATCGTGTACCCCACTCCAGCAGAGTTTTTACTGAATGTATTTCTCCCTGTAGCATTGCATTCTGAGTAAGCTTCTTCAGACACTAAAGATACCAGAATCTGGTATTTTACCAAAGTGTGCTCTTTATTCCATAAACCCTTTCTCTATTTGTGAATAGTTGACTTGTTCTACATGAATAATTATGTAAAAAAATAACATTTCAAACCTCAATGACATGTCTCAGCCACTTTTTAAATATTATATGCCCACTGCTTCTCCTGATATGTTTTCCATACTAGATCAGCAGGGGAGGTGGTTTCCACATTTTTCTGTGGGAAATTTTACCATTTGTTAGCAAGCTGCCGCTCTGAGGTTTGGGAGCATTAAGGCAAACCCGTGGCTGTTACAAAGACTATTGCAAGGCTTCAGCAGAAACAAACTCCTGCCTCCTCAAGGCCAGGTTGGATGGAGTTTGGAGCCACCTAGCCTAGTGGGAGGTGTCCCCTGCCCCTGGCAGGGATGGGAACAAGATCTTTAAGGTCCCTTCCAGCCCAGATCATTTTGTGATTTCATGATTCCTCACTGGAAAATGTGCTAAAACCCTGAGCAGTCCATTCCAGCCCAAATTAAATCTATTTGCACGTGTTAGCCACCAGCAGGAAGCAGCGTGGTTATGGAGGGCAGTATTTCAGGTGGAATTGCATAAAACCTGCCTTAACCTTGCCTGCATTCCCACAGGCACCAGGCAGTGGGATTGCTGCAGCTCTGGCAGCTTTAGCCAGAGCAGTCTGCTAGAACTAAGGTGTGTTGAAATTCGTGGAGTCAATTTTGATCTGCCTGTAGCACTTAAAAATTCAGCCAATTTCCACTCCAAACATGAAGAATGGAATGAGTTACCAGCAGAGATGCTTTTCATTTCCAGGAGAGGCCAGCGCCTCGACAATGTGGGACAACAATGCCTGGATTTTCTTCTATGACAACAGTACTGAAGGAGAACCTCCCTTCCTAATCCAGGATTTTATCCATGCCTTCCAACCGAATGCCAAACTTATCATCATGCTGAGGGACCCTGTTGAAAGGTGAGTAAGAAAATTTTCTTGCTATAACAATATCTGTAGTTCTCACTCTGTTGGATTAAAGTAAATATTCACGTGGTGTTTGAGAGCTGCTTGGTCGTGATAAGAGGTGTTTTATTCTGTGTGTTTTGGCACAGGTAACAGTGCTAATGTTTTAAAGAGAAGCATGTGAGTGTGAGTGCCATGCCTGGACTCCTGAGCTACTCTGAAAAAAAGAATTTATAATAGTTTTTCAAATGCAATCTAATGCCCTTACCTGAGGTAATATGCCCTGATTCTCAGCAGGGCCTTCAGACTAGGAGGGCACTGTGTCTTCAGATCTCAGCAGAAGTAGTCCTGGGAAATGTTTCATTTCATTTAAGTAGTAAAATCCATGTTTTCATGGGGTTTGCAGTTCAAATTGATGACATAATTATGACTAAGAATGATTAAATAGCTCCAGAGTCAGCAAATGATACAATTTTTAAAACTCTTTAAAGTGCTTGGTGAGGCAATTGTGTAAAGTTTCACTGGGCATTTGTAGCTTGCACAGCCAACAGCTACAGGAGTTCATCCTTGGTCTTCCTGACTTCATTTGCAGGGAAAGCGCTTGGCTTTTAAATGGCTGTGGAGAGTCAGAAATGTCCAGTTTCCACTTGCATTTCACTTTTTCTCTCCAGTCTTCCTCCAGATTTCTGGGACATTCCTTCCCACTGTGTCCCCTGAAGCAGGATAATGATGATGAGGGTGCTGGGGAGGGTGGAGGGGAAGGAGGCAGAGTCCACAAAGATCAGACTGAGGGGGTGTGAATTCCTTCTCACTGTAGCTCCATAGGGATATTCAAAATACTTGTGGCAGGGTCAGTGCTCAAGGACAAAGCGCCAGAAAAACTCAGGGAAGGAAGGGGATGCAGGTGATGATGGGAGATGAAGATGATGATGGGGATGCAGGGGATGGTGGGGATGCAGATGATGATGGGGATGCAGATGATGGTGAGGATGCAGATGATGGTGAGGATGAAGATGATAGTGGAGGTGCAGATGATGGTGAGGATGAAGATGAAGTGGAGGTGCAGATGATGGTGAGGATCAGTCCCTGGTGGCTCTGGGAGAAGAGCAGACCCATGGTGCTTGTGCAGGCAGCCTGTACCCACAGCCCAGCAGCTTCCAGAGCTGGGGTGGTGCACCCCAAGGAGCTTCCCTGCTGGCAGGACGTGGCTGTGGTGAGAGCAGGGTTGGAGATGTTTCCCAGCTCCTGTGTCAGGAAGTGCAGCTCTCAGCTTCGCCGGCTCTCCTGACCGCAGAGTTAGCAGATGGTAATTTTATGCGAGAGAGCGGCTGGAGTGGCTTCCTCCTGTAAATTAGTGACAAACTCCCTGATTGCCTTAACCACCCTCTGTAATGGGGGTGTAGCTCTTTGCCAGCTTCAGCAGGGGTGACAGGAAAAGTCAGCTTCATCTCCTTGACTGTGTTTGTGACAAATTGGTTCCTTTGTGTTTGCAATTCCCTGCATTCCTGATGGCTCATCTGAGCTGCAGGAGCAAAAGCAGAAGGGACAGCCCAGGCATCCATTGGTGCTGCCAGGCAGTGGGACAGGTTCCTTGGAGTAGCCAGGAGGGCAGGGGGCTGACACAGACTCTGATCTAACATGCACAAAGTCTGGGCTATCCCCAGCAGGGAATATTTGAATGAGATCTTTTTTTTTTTTTTTTTTTTTTTTTTTTTTTGAGATGGTTGTTGTCAACTGGTGTCATTATTTCATTGGAATGGGCAGAGGTTGAAGGGAAGGACTTCAAGTAGCTAGAACAGCTGAAATCCTAATCAGCAGAGGCAGATGTCCCCAGAATTAAAAACAGATGGGGGAAAAAAAAAAAGAAAAAGAAAAATGGACAGAAAATCTCAACTGCCCTGCAGAGGGAGAACTTGTCTTCAAGAACGTAGTTTTTCGTAAGGTGCCAGCAAGTCAGAAAAATGATGCATTTCTTTTGATGGATGGTTAGAAATACCAAGCAGTCATATTAGACCTTTTTAATGACACTTCAGCCTGGCCCATGCTGTACCTGATGCCCACTGACAGATTTTTCCCAGGAAGAAGCCTTTCACTACTCAGTCCCACCATCCCTGGGACAAGCTGAGTCCTGATATCCACATTTCCTGCAAGCAGGAGGTGCTGTTGTGTGTCTAATTTAGGTGAACTCAGCTGGCCTGGTCCTTCAGCTTTTCCCTTTCTTCTTTTTTTTTTTAAATGAACAGAGAGTCTTCATTTGTTTCACATGGGAACTAAAATTCTGTTCTTGCAAAACACTGACATAAATAATGACTGCACAGGGGTTATTCCTGTGCTTAAGTGCTTTGCTGGATTAAGGCCTAAACTTTCCAAATGAGGTGTTTTTAAATACCCAAGGAAATCTAGGGAAGTTGAAGGATAAATAAAGTAAGTGCAAGACAAAAGGTTACTGCAGTAATAAGTGAGATCTAAATAGATCAGTGTTTTTTTATTTCTTAAACACCTGTGGTTTTTTGAAAGAGGCTGAAAAATATGTAGGATATCTGGAATTTTGCTGGGAGGTGGGTACTATGGAGGCATCAAATCTGTGCTGCAAACACACTTGGGGAAGTGACTCCTTGAGTGATACAAAATTGTCTTCAATATCCTGTGGTATTGTTGTGGTTCTGGTCATTCTAAGCTGAATTATGAATGGAAGTTAAAATATCATGTTCAGCAGATCTAATCTTTATGTCATGTCTGAGCATTTCCTTTGTCTCTTTAAAACATGTTTATCTTGCAAAAGCCTAATCAAGATTTCAGGGGTTAATGCTAAAATTGATATTTGCCTTGCCTGTAGGTTTTGGGTGGTTTCACCACATCACCCCCAAAGGAATTTGAATTTACATTATCTTTTTTCAGTGATTTTAAGTAACTGTAAAACTTGTGCTAAAAATGTGCAGTGAGGGGATAATGCTTTGTTTCTTAGAGAAACTCCTGCTTCATCTTAAAAAAGAAAAAATGACTAGAAAATGAACAGGTAGAATGTTGTAAATCGGAAGTTTTTGACGGAAAGTCAACGTAAGATTAGAGGTGAAGCTTCCTGTAAAAGTAATGGGAAATCTGGACTCTTTCTTACTTGTGATGGTAGCCAGCTTGGTAATAATATAAGAATTACTCTTTCTAACTCAACTAAAGTTAAGGTTTCTAAAATCAGCTTTAAGCTTTAGAGACAAGGGCTGTTCCTGTCCATGGAACACCAGGTGCAGAGGGGCAGCAACATCAGCTGAGACCAGTCCTGTTCACAAGAGTGAATTTAAAGTCTAAAAATTAGCCTTCAGGAGAAAACATTGGCTCACATGATTTCTAGGGTCAGGTCCCCAGGGCTGCAGGCCTTGAAAGCGGGGATGCTGTTCAAAATCCCCTGAGAGGGTTTTGCTGTGAGCTAAAACTCATAAAAATGAATGGAAAAAGTGTCACTGGGCAAAAGGCTGTGGGTGGGACACTGTTACACACATGTCCCCTTCCCCTGGATTCCTGTTTGTCTTGGTTTGGAAAGAGAGGTATCTGCCAGGGAAAGTTGGAGTTTCCCTTGGAATGGAGAATGTAAACCCCTCACCCCCTCCAAATTATTACAATTTTGCAATTAAGGACTTTCAGGAAAAGATATGGGAATAGGAATAACAGTTCTTTACTAGGAATATTAACAATACAAATGTAGTAGTAAAAAAAAAACCCAAACAAACAAGCAAACAAACAAACAACAATCCTAGAAACCCTGACAGAGTCAGAGCTACAACCTGACACCCTGTTGGTCAGGGTGTTGGAAGCAGTCCAAAAGTAAATCCTCCTGGAGTGGCAGAGGTGGTTCTGTTGGAGCAGAGATAATCCTGAGAGAAAAGGGTCCAGTGATGGTGAGAAGGGTCCAATCTTCCTCTGGGAACCAGATCCCTGGTGTTCCTGCATCTCAGTTTTTATCCAGGTAGGAATGGTTGGCTCCCGCCACTGGGGGATGGAATGTGTTCTGTCCTTGGTGAGCCTTCATGGCCCATTAGCAGAAGATATCCCCTGGAGGGAGGACAGGTGGTGAAAGAGATAAGAAACACTGCCCCACCTGGCTTTAACAGCTGGCCCATTATCAGAAGGCATCTTCCCCCCCTCCCCCAGAGTTACAAGAGATAAAGAAAAAAAACCAAAAACATTTCCCCAGCTGCTTTCAGCAAATGAAATAGAATACACATTTTTGGTTCCATAACCCACGACACTGTTACTGATTGGAACTGCCAGATTTGTGCTGTCAATAAAGGCTCTTCCATTCCCTCAGCCCCTCACTGCTGCCTTCTCCCCCCTCACAGGCTGTACTCTGACTATCTGTACTTCGCCAGTGCCAACAAATCCGCCGAGGATTTCCACGAGAAGGTGGCGGAGTCGCTGCAGCTGTTTGAGGGCTGTGTGCTGGATTTCTCCCTGCGAGCCTGTGTCTACAACAACACCCTCAACAACGCCATGCCCGTAGGTATTCCCAGGCACTCCTGCCCCCTTGCTGCTTTAACCTGCCTGGAAAGGTTGTCCAGGCACCAAAATCCCGTCCGAGGAAGCGGCGAGAAATCCAAACTTTCCCCCCTCTCTTCGTTTGGAAATGAGTGGAGGATGTAAATAGATGTGTAAACGTGTAAAAAAAGATGGTGTGGGGGCCCAGCTGTCTGCCCAGCCTGTTCCCTGGTGAATGCCAACAGGGATAACACAGCCTTCCTATTGTGCAAGTGCGTGGAGAGCACATTTTGTGAGGATTACAATTTAATGTGCGAGCTTTTTGCAGATGTCTCCAAAAAAGTAGCTCTGGCAAAGATTTCTGCAGTACCAAATTGCCTCGAAATCAGAATAAATTATGTGTTCTTTTGTAAGAAAAGGCTACCAATAACTAGATAAAATCTTCTTTTTTTCCTTTTTTTTCTTTTTTTTTTTTTTTTTGCAATTGTGCATGCCAGAAAATTATACAAGAAAACACAGAAACTGCTGGCAGGGGAATGGATAAGTATTACAGGCTTAGGGTTCCAAAATTCACAATTTTAGCATAGAACTGACTTCAGATTTTGCTCAAGGGCACAGAATAATACGGAAGAGATTGACTTGAAGTATCATATCTGGGCAGTTTGCCGTTCTATCCTCTTTTATTTGCTCAGGCTGTAAAGGATTCGGAGGGAATAGTTCCCTCCTTTGCCTCTGGGGTGAAGTTATTGCCTCTTCCACTGGATAAAATAACAGCACAGGAGTGTCTTCCATGGGCTGGAGCCCTGCAGCAGCAGAGCCAACAGGACACTGCTCTCATTTACCAGGTAGACTGGAGCTGCTCATCCCTGACTGCAGCCCCCAGGACTTCCTCACACACCAGTTGCTGCTGGGCAGCATCACAGAATTTTCCAGCCATCTGCTTGCACAAATGTATTCCTTCCAGTGTGGCAGAGAAAGGCAGAGAGAGAACCAGAAGGAAAGATTTTCCTCTTATGTTCATCCTCAGGGTGCAGAACCCATCTCCATTTGTTGTCTTCAGCAGCCCTCTTGAAGAAGATGCTTTTGGAAATGAGCATAAGAGGCCTCTCTCCTTCCTTAGAGCTACAAGCAGGTGTTTGTAATAAAACTCACATGCCAACTGTGCTCCTCAATGGCCTTTTTTAGCTTCTTCTTCGGCCAAGTTGCTAAATCTGTTATGTTCATGGTTTGCTGTGCATTGAAAAAGTGAGGATTGTTGTCCCTGGTGAGCTCATTAGGTTGCTAATTCTGGGACTGTGCCAGGCAAAAAAAGGAGTTTGCTATTTGTTAATGTGTTTCTGAAACCAGAGGGGTGTCCTAGGCATCGTGGCTGCTGATGGGGAAGAAAGGGATGTTTGGCACCTGGAATCACTGGGAGGAACACTACCCAGAGAAAGGCACAGTGACCAGAGTGATCCCAATTGTGGCCTGCCCCCACCTGAAGGAGTGTACAAGGAAGATGGAGAAACTATTTACAAGAGCCTGGAGTAAGAAAAGAACCATGAAACCTCAGTTTTGCCCCAGTGCTGAGTGGAGTGAGGCACCTACTGAGGGCTGGGGTGCTGCCCTGCCAGAATTATCCCACCTTAGCCTGGTGTCTTAATCAAATAAGAGGTTCCAGATTCTGGTGTAGCACATCTATAAAGAAATCTGCTAAGTATGGAGACTTGTGTTACAAGCAGACAAAGACACACATCAGAATCACACAGGATAATAATAATAAAGCAAGAATTCAAAATATGGCTTTTTTTAGAGGAATTTAGGTATCAGTGTAGGTCATGGGGCAGAGTCAGAAGTGAAAGGGGCTGTTGTCTGGCTTTGTGGGCTCTGTGGTAATGTGAGCTGAAGATGTTAAGTCTCTTTTATGAAAGATGCTTAAGACTTGGGATTCATGTTCCTCTCCTTTGAGCCTGAAGGGATTTAGAAAAATATTTATAAGCACAGTCAGAGGCTGGACTTTTTAAGAACACCAAGGCTACTCTTTTTATGTTTCAACTTGTTATGCAAAATTGAGGAGGGAAGAAAAACAGAGATTAGGGTGGGAGAGGCTGAAAATCTGCCTGTCCCCTTCTCTGGTCTGACAGAGTCTGGCTCTCTGGGTACTCACACGAGGCACCATCAGCACTGCTGCAGCTGAGATCTCAACCTAATTATTGCAATCAGAGGATGCAGCAAAATGCACCCAAATCTAACACCTGACAGCCAGGCAGAATATTTGTCCTGCTCGTGGCAGCGTGACCTGGTGCAGCTGAAAATCATGGAATTATTTAGGTTGGAAAATAAGGTCATCGAGTCCAAGTTTTAACACAGCACTGCCAAGCCCACCCCTAAACTCTGTCCCCAAAGTGAAATCAAACTGAAATAAGCAGCCTTGGGGTCTGGAGAAGGTAACAGGAGTGAGCATCTTCCTTTGAATTGCTGTTCATCCGGGGGCTGAGAGCCCTCAGTGTCTCCACAAAGGCTCCAAGCATGGAGCAGCTTGGATGTGAAGTGGCTGAGCTTCCTTCTACAGATAATTGTGTCCATGCAACACCTTTACACAGACCTGTGGCTGGTGCAGCAAGTGCAGCTTGGTAAAATGACACCTCTCACCAGCAGAAAAGATTTCTGCAAAAAAATATTTGCAAAGATTTCTTCAAGCTGCCCAGAAAACAAGAGGAAAATTGAAAAATACTCACATAACTTTCTTTTTGTCGTTCCTTAATCCTTTTGAGGATTTTTTTCCCCAGATGACAGAGGGGAGTATTGTGTTTTTTTACAGCCAAAAGTGTTGTAAGATGGACTAATTGGGGTTTTCTTGTGCTTACAGGTGAGGTTACAGGTAGGGCTCTATGTTGTGTATCTCCTGGACTGGCTGACAGTTTTTAACAAAGATCAGATCCTTGTTCTTCGCCTGGAGGACCATGCATCAAACATGAGGTACACCATGCACATGGTGTTCCAGTTCCTGGATCTGGGTAGGTGCTTGCTGGCTGGTTTAAGTGTGCAAAATCATTATTATCCTTCTTCTTTTTAGGTTGCTTTTGCTTTATTAAGAGACAAAAAGAAAAGCAAAGGAATCTGGCTTGAAGGATGCATTAAGTCTTGTTGCCTGGAGTGAAGCAAAATTAAATTCTCAAATGCCTGGTGTTAGAAGATCTTAGTAAGAGTATATAAAGAGAAAAAAAAAATCCAGACCACTCAGGATGCAGGGATTTATCTTCCCATACAGAAGCCAGCCCTGCCTCTGGAGGCACTCAGGGCTTGTTTGCCACAGGCTTATGGAGATGCAAAGTTATCCCCCACAATTTTAAACAACCTGAAGTGCTACCAACCCAGAACCTAAATCTGAGCCTAAATGATGAAAGGTTGTGTTTGTAGCCGAGGAGAAGGGGGAAATTGTGTTTTTGCTGTGTTGATTGAGACATCTGTTGCTAATCCTCGGAGAAACGCCGGCAGACAAAACGTTGCCCAATGTTGATTTGACAGTAGCAAGAGAATGAAAATGTGGCTGAAAAATCGTCTGTCTGGTCCAAAGATTGGTCTAGATGATGAGAAAGCTTGGATGTAGCAGGCTGAGCAGATGAAAAGCTTGGCATCTGCTTCCTGAATATGGTTTGTGCTGGAAAACTCGGTGGGTTTTTATCTTGCTGATGCACATTTATTCCCAGAGTGGGGGCATCACTACACCTGTGTCCACTCCCATCCCACTGCCAAATAAACACTCCCAAATAAACAAAACAAGGGCTTCCCTGAGTGAGGCTGGGAGGATTTCTGTTGGGGATTAGTCAACCCACATCATGGAATGAAATAGCAGCATAAAATACCTGCAGCTCCAGAATGGATGGGGAGTTGTCTTCAGTCATTGGGGTGTTTTTTCTGAAAACAGGTATTTTCCTCCTAGAGTGATTTATGCTGCTTTGTAAAGAGATGATTGATTAATTAATGAGAGAGGAACATGTATTATTTCCATATTTACCAGTAGTGATTTATTTTACTGATCTAAGCCTGTGTTCAATGTTCTGAAACGTTGTGGCTGCTAACAAAAACTCCATTCTTCTCCCCATGGCAAACCTTCTGATTTAGTCACTAGATTTCTTTAGGATGGGCATTTTGGGGGGAAATATTTGAAGATAATACTCTCTTTTTTCCACAGGACCTCTGAGTGAGAAGCAAGAAGCTCTGATTACCAAGAGCCCTGCATCAAACACCCGAAGACCTGAAGACAGAAGCCTGGGCCCAATGCTGCCAACCACCAAGGCAATTTTAAGAGATTTCTATAGGCCTTTTAATACAAAACTGGCACAAGTTCTTTTTGATGATGCTTTTTTATGGAAGAGGACATAACCTGTAAATTTCTTGCCACGACTACAGTGCTTAAAGGAGTTTTTATTTTTTTAAATTCTATTTTTGTGCGTGGATATTTTACTTTTTTTTTTCTTTTTTTCCCATTCCAAAGAGCAGCCAGTGGATGAGCTGAGAGTCTCAGCACACATCTCAACAGCTCCACCACGTTTTCCTTGAGAGAATGGAAAGCATCTTGCTTTCTAATCAGTTTATTGCAACTTCTTTCACCCCAGCAAAGGAGTGGACAAGCATAAGGACAATGATGTCTTACACTCTTCCACAGGGGTGTTGAAGTGTAACCTCCTCTGAGATGCTGCAACACAGACTTAGCATCAGTTTCCTACAATTACACTTATAATCTCTCATTTTCAATATATGTTATTCACTCAGTTCTTTTTTTAAAGCAATCAATGTCATTTAGTCATTAAAATTTTTAATTGAATTCAACCTAAATTTCTGTTTCTTTTGGTCAGCCTGTTTACAAATGGCCTTCACTAACATTGAGTGTGTTTTCTTACTTCTGAAAGAAAGATAAAGTGTACTCACATAAGTTTCCAGGTCTCATTTATATCTTCAGGATAAATGGACTTTCCTGCCACAGTTCTTGCAAAAGAAAATTTTGTAATCCAGGTAAGAATGGGTGGCTGAAACCTAAACAGGCCAATTTGGTGTTTAGCGTGACAAATTCATTGCCTTCCATATTTTGCTCATGTAAGTATGAATATGCATAATTTATTCATATCCCTCATGCATTTTCCCTGGAAAACACTCTCATTAAAAGTCCCTTCCTGGCCATGGAGGGCTTTTATGGATATTTCTGCTGAATTCTGCAGGATTACTCTTCTCTGTTGTGAAGGAATGCACATTTTAAAAGCCATATGAAATTTTGCTATTAAAATAATAAATGAGCAGGATTCTCAGTACCTTACAAAAAGGGTGTGTTACCTGAGGAATTATGTTATGTGTTTCCCTCTTCAGGAAAAAAAAAAAAAAGTCTATATTTAGTTAAACAAGTTGTGACTTTTTTCCTCAAGATGCAGACTTGAGGAAAAAAAAACCCAACATTTTGGAAGTTATGGAGAAACTTGGGGCTACCTGAAAGTTTTTGTTTGACAAAAAAAGATCAGATTTTTCGACAGCTGTGCAGCAATTCCATCTTTGATTTCAAACACACCTGGTTGGGTCACTGTCAGCTACAATCTGCAGCCTTCTGCAGGTGGAAGTCCCACCTAATTAAGGGATTTTTTTTTTTTAAGAGACAAACGTAAATGCTGCCTATTGATCACTTCCTCTCATGGGCTAAACTATTTCCTCCCTGAATGTGAGTTGAGTGGGGTCAAAGGAAGCTCCTGTCCAGCTGACAGCTATCAAACCCCAGATAATCCTCTCTTACTGGCTTCATGTGTGCTTTCAACCTTGATGCTGGACCCCACAATGCAGCTTTATTGATGGATTCACATTTACAAATATTAAAGATAACTCTTCCCTATCCCTCCCAGATGGGGACCTATTATTCACTTCACGTGTTTCTAAATTGAGAATTAATGCTGAAAACTTGATGGATCCTGAACATTTCACAGGGGAATATGATGGGTGACATGTGAGATGTTTTGCAACAGAAGAGACCGTTCCTAGGTTCTTTGCCAACTGGTAATGTGCTGCTTAAAAAAGGATTCAGTCTGGGGTTTGAAAAGCCTAAAATAAGTAATTTAGTGAAGTATTTTAGACAACCAGAACAGATTAGTCCTAGTTCAGAAATGCTCACAGACCAAAAATGGTTGGAGAGCTGAGAATGGGCTACTTTAGCAGTACAAATAAAAAGTATCATGGGACCATGAAACAGAAAATCAGAATGAGTTTGCCACCATTTGCAGATGTAAAAAATTTAATCAACAACTTATTTACACCAGAGTGTTCACCCAGCTGTGCTTTGATTTGGGATCATCACTGTGTAGTCAGGATAACTCCATACAGATGTTTCCTAACCTGGTCTGCCACGGTCAGATATTTCCACTTAGTTGTCAACTACAGCCATCATCTAATGATATTATTTTACCACTCCTAAAAGCTAATTAATACATCTGTCCTTATCATTAACTTGAGCACTGAACAGCTCACACACTCTGGTTTGTGCCTGTGGTCCTTCTGGAAGTGAAGTCTTCAAGTGAGGCTACTGTTATGTCTCCATCTCCTTCGTGAGCTCCAAAACAGGATCTCCTGATTTTAACACATGACAGCATTATGCTGTTGGGTTGTGGCATGACTAAGAATCAAACAGCAGCAAATATTGGTCAAGCAGTCATCTTGGAGGTAAGGATATCACTCTCTAGCTCAGGCTGTAAAAATAAAATTGATCTGGTGACTCAGAATGAAATAAAACAGCATTTCCTCGAGTGATGTGGCAGTGCCGGGTGTTAGAGCCTTTCTTCTTCTGCCACAGCCAGTCAGTGGCGTCACAGCAAATCTCTACACAGGACAAGGCTCACACAAGCTCTTCCAGTTCCCTTTACCTTTCTGCTGACAATTCTAGCTGTGAAAAAAAATTCAGTTTTGTTGTTATTAGTCACCGTAGCGCTGAGGTGACCCACATCCCCAAAAGAGCAATTTGCCAAGAAGATGGAATTAATACCAGACAATATGTTTTCATTTTTGGTGTTCTGTGCCAAAGCGTAGCAGAGGCTCCTTGCAGAGACCTCAGAAAATCAGTGTCTCATAGTGTGCTTTTGCTCTTATCTCTGCTGTACAAAACTAATCAAAGATGCAGCTTTCCTGAGTGCAAAGGCACTGAGGAAAGGGTTGCTTCCAAATGTTCTCGCTGCTACTGCAGAGGAATGTGAAATGTGTTTTCTGTAAGACCTTGAATGTTTGGGCCAAGCATCTTGGCTGTCTGGAAGAAGTACAATAAAAACAAAGGATCTCCTGCAAAGGAAAACAGGCACTGGTTGACATGGAAAAGGGTGTGTTGTTATCTCTTGAGCCCAGGCTGCAGACCCTGGGTTTCAGCTCAGTAAACTGAGGAGCAATGGTGAGGTTGCTGCAGTTCTGAATGTGTCTTCCTGCCAAGAAATTAATCCATTTCCCAACTAAGCCAAATGTTCTTTTGTTAAAGACAAGGCACAGCAGTGTCATAAGAAGTTATTCCTGCTTGATCCCCCCTCACACAGGTGAGGGGGACAGTCCATAGGACACAGCCTCGATTTGCATCAGGGGAGGTTTAAGTTGGATTTTAGGAAAAAATTTCTTCACGTGAAAGGGTTGTCAAGCATGGAACAGGCTGTGCAGGGCAGCCAAGTCACCAGCTCTAGAGGGATTTACAGGACCTGTGGGTGTGGAGCTTGGGGACATGGCTCAGTGGTGGCCTTGGCAGTGCTGGGGGACGGTCTGAGATCTCGGAGGTCTTTTCCAACCTTAACGATTCCATGAGCAGCGTGTTTCCGACAGGCATTCTTGTCTTGCACTACCATCTTGTGGCCAAGCCCAGCACTGCTCTGTGCCGTGAACACGGGTTTCTCCTATTCTGGAGGAAGAAGAGGCAGGTGCAAAAGGAAAAAATAATTTCTACTTCTTTCCAGATGTTCACAGGAATAAAATTTCCAGTGCAGCTCAGGAGCTGGTGAGCGTGTGGAGAAGTGCTGGCTTGGCACAGCCTCAGCATTGTGGAATCACAGAATTGTTTAGGTTGGGTAAGACCTCTGAGATCATTGAGCCAGAGACCCCAGCACTGCCAAGGCCACCATCCACCCACGTCCCCAAGTGCCACATCCACACAGCTTTTAAATCCCTGCAGGGATGGGGACTCCACCACTGCCCTGGGTGGCTGTGCAGGGCTGGACAGCCCTTTCCATGAAGAATTTTCCCTAAAATCCAACCTAAACTTCCCCTGGTGCAAGCTGAGACCTTTCCCTCTTGTCCTGTCCCTTGTTACTTGGGAGAAGACACCAACCCCCACCTCATCCAGGGAAAGATGTCACCAGCAGCTGAGCTGGGAGCTGCTCACCTCTGCTGAATTCATCCGTGTCCTGCTGGGCACAGATGCTTTTAAATCACAGCTCCTGTGAAAACTCTGCACTGCCTCAATCAATAGAAAGACCCTCAAAATGATTGCCAGCATGGCAGGGGCTTAATGGGCTGCCAGGCTGGAAGCTGCCATTAAAATTAGAGGCCTGCTGTGTATATATTAAGGCAGAATTAGCAGAAAATAAGGTCTGAAGGAGGCACAAATAGTAATCAGTGAATCACAGTTCAGAGGAGAGACACTTTCCCTCACCCTCATCACTTCTGAACTTCCCTCTGCTGGGTGAAAAACTTCCCCTTGCAGCAGGTGTTGATGTGATGGTGCCTCAGCTGGGCTGGCAGAGGTGTGGAAGATCTGCTGAAAAAAAAAACAAAACCAAAACACTAAAAATCCAACTCAAGTGGTTTAAAATTGCAGTTTAGTCACTGCAGGAGCAGTTGCTGTGTGACACTGGGCAGCAGGGCAGCTGCACAGGACACCTTCCTTGAGGAAAATGGGGCAGAATTCCAAGTCCTTGCTCAGACTGGGAATGTCTCACATACTTAGAAAATCATTTCTCCTTCTATTAATGACTGGGAATGAGGAAAGGGAAAGGCTCTGCTGCTACTCAGAGCATTGCAATAGATGAACAGCCTCAGAGCAGCTCCCAAAGCTTCATTTAATTTGGGCTACAGAGGCCTAAGCCACAGATGACTTGCAAATAACTTAAGAGTTTAGGTTCTAAAGAAGCTAAAGCCAGAACATTCTGATTACTGAACTCATTGGGTGTCTCAGAGACCACAGATTTGGGGCTGGTGCTGCACTGTCTGGGTGGGTAATTGGGCTGACACACATTATTTCCTCCTCTAGATTGTTGAAATCAGGGATAGAAAGCAATGGAAACTTCTGTCCATCAACACGAGCTGGGCACTCCTACAGGGCAAGGAGGCAAAGGCTGTGGTGAAACAGCTACAGAAAGGAATGGAGAAAGGGGAAAAAGAAGAAAGAAATCCTGCAGCTGTGTCTAGTGAATGCTGGAATGCTGAGAACAAATTGATGGCAGAAAACTGCATGGAAGAAAGTAAAGCCAAGCAAGGCAGCCAAAAAACCCAGAAGGAATAAGACAGAGAAATGAGCAGAAAGGGATGTGTGGCTGGAAGATGAAAAGGTGGATATTTTTTTTTTTTTTTTTTTTTTTTTTTTTTTTTTTTTTTTTTACCATCTGAAAAGGCTTAGGAAAGTAAAATAATCATATCACCTGGGGAAGTATGTTGGCTTGACTGAAAAGGCATCAGCTGAGCCCACTGCAGACTTAGCTTCTGTTGTTTATTGCACTGAGGGGTTTAAATTCAGCATCAGGGGTGGGATCCATAGGAATGCGGGTTCCTCGCTTCCTCTGCCTGGCTTGTGCAAGACTCAAATGCTTCATTTGAGCTCGGGAAGGAGCAAACACTGTGAAAGGGAACAGAACAATTGTTGAGGGGAAGGTCTGAGAAAAGAACAAGAGGTGCTTGACTGGATTAAAGCTCTGAAAGAGACGCTAAAAGCTGCATTCCTGGCTAAAAGGAGGAAAGGATCGGCATTAGAGACTTCTCAGGTATCATCTGTCCCTGAGTGCAGGCTTTAGATGAGAAGACCCATAAGAGAGCAGGATGCATAACAGGAGGCAAAAATACAACATGCCTTTTATTTTGGGCTCTGTCTGGAGGAAAACTCATTGATTTTAGGTGCTGGGGTGTGCTGCTGCTGACAGAGGCAGGGTGGGGTGCAGGACTTTGCCACCCCAGCCCTCCAGCTGCAGCTCTCAGGCCATTTCTTATTGTAAGAGCAGCAAGAAATAAGCACGGCTGGGCCAGCAGCACACCACGAGAGGGCAGGGCATAGCTGGGAATTCGGCTGCAGCTGGAAATCCAGTGCCACAGCCAGAGCCAGCTCCTTGTCCTGCATCACAGCTGCAGCAGAGGACACCTGGAAGGTGGAAAAAGGGGGGAAAGGAGAGACATGTCTGATGATCTGGTGGGAAAAAAAACCCGGAGATTTCACCAGAACTGCAGCAAGTGGTGGAGAGAAATTGGTTCTTGTGCTGTGAAACATAAACACCCACATGGCACAATATAACTCGTAGGTAACTCAACAAAACTCATGTAAAACATACCTGGGAGAGGTAGACAAAAGGGCTGAAACACACTCAGCAGTGTCATTTACACACAGGGCAGATTCATGGAATTGTTTATGTTGGAAAAAAAACAACCTTTAAGGTCATCAGGTCCACCCTCCCAGCATTGGTGCTCCTCACACAGAGCCATTGGCATCATAATCCCACTCCTCTCTCCTGCAGGAGCCAACCAGAACTGGGGGAACTTCACCTCGCTCTGATCCACGCTGCTGAGAGCAAATCCCTTCTCAAGCCCCAGGGAAGTTTTGAAGATGCCAAATAAAAATCCTCCTTCCTTGCTGTGAGTGGCCCAGCTCCTCTGAGTTCATCATTTCAGTGCAATACCCAGTTATCCTGTATCAGGATATATCAGGAAAAGGACACATGAACAATTAATCCCCAGTGGAAACTCCTCCTGTGACAGTGGCACACTCAGCAGTCAGCTCAGTACTCATTGAATCATTAACAGCATTTCCCAAGTGCTCTGGTGCCTCACAGTGATATTACCAAACCAAGCACTGGTTTTTTTTTGCTTCAGTAGTACTATTAATCCATGAAAAAGAGGTTTCTTGGACTGAAAAAAAAAGTAAATGACACCTACCAAAGTGGCAAATATGAGTCAGTCCGTGGCAGTGCTGTCTCATACAGCCCAGGGCAAATCCTGGAACATTTTTTCCCAGTCCAAAGCCAAATGAGCAGGATGCCTGGCCTATTCCAGTGGTTAATATGTGCCCTCCTAAAACTGGATTACAAAATATTTCACTTCAGCAGGTGGTGCTGCAGAGCAGTCCTGTCATTCTAACCATGCCTGAGCTTCTGCACTGCTGCATTTGAGAAGAACTGAATTTATACATTTACATTGGGCTGCTCTCAGTAGTTTCCCTTTCTTCTGTGTGTGCTACAGCAGTGAATATTACCTAATGAACAGCCCAGGAGGTTCCTCTTGCTCTGGCATTACAGGCTGGGGGGGCAAAGGCAGCACAGCAGGAGCTGAGGCGAGTGTTTGAAACAGAACAATTCAGCAAGAAATCAAACCCCTGAGCTTCTGAATCCAGGAGGTTCAAAGCACTTGGACTAGCAGAAGTGAATGGTTGTGAGCATGATAAAACCTCAGGAGGCAGGAGCTGCAGGTGTCCAGCACTGCAGGAGGCAGGGTTTGCTGAAGTTAAGAGCTGTCAGGGCCAGGAAATGGGGAATTTTAACACTTAGATGTGCTGGAGAACAGAAGAACTTGGGACAGAGAGGGATGAAAGGCTCCAAGTGCAGCCCTGGTGGGGGTGAGCTGATCCACTTTGGACAAACTGAGGCTTGTGCCAGAGTGATTTGGTCCTTCAGCTGCAAAGAGAACAAGCTAACAAGAGATGTTTGCTCACTGTTCACTGCTGTCTTGGCAGGTATCTCAGACATTTTAGACTGTAAAGCTTTAAAATTTGAAGGGGTATTCAAAAATCTGTTACTGCTCCAAGGACTACTTTTTTAAGATCCACACAGTCTTCATTATCCATGTCTTCTGTATTTTCTTTACTCCTAGGAATGCTGCATCAAGGATTTTCCCAGAGACAACAATGCACCCAGCTCATGGTTGTAGTCACCAAACCTGAAGGAAAGGAAGATCTTGCAGCTATCCCTTGCTTCCTTGGGATTCAGAAGGCCTGAAAGACCTTGTCATCTCCACATCCTCCTCAAACCTCAAGGAAGCCTCTAACAACAGCCCTGGGCTCATCTTGCCTTCCCCTCAAGGCTGGCAAAGCTCAGGAGGCAAATCAGCCCTTTACACCTAAACTGGTGTTCCCCTGGCAGTAAAACAACACCAGAAGTTCCTTGTCTCATGAGATAACCTGGGGAAACAAAACAAAATAAAAACAAAACCAACCAAACAACCAAAAACCCAAACCAAAAACAAACAAACAAACAAACAACCAACCAACAACAAAAAAAGGAGAGAAGGTAACTTGGGCAACCCAACCTACCCACTCCTGGCTCCACATGAGAAGACTAAAGGACAGTGGAGGGAATTTGGTCAGGTTTGCAATGCAGACATGGGGAGAAATTCCTCTGCTGCAAGGAACCAGCCCAGTGTTGGCTTTCTGGTTGCTTTATAAGGACATGGCAAAAGTGGATATGTGGAATGTAACTGATTAGAATAAGTAGCTTGAACAACATCCTGAGATTGTTTTGATTGTTCACAAAGCTTTGTGAGGGTAGCCAAAACCTGGTTGTCATTAAGTCCAAGAACCAAGAAAATACAGAATTTTTAAATTTATTTATTTGAATTTTAAAAATATATTTTAAATTTTATATTTTAATAATTTATAATAATATTATATATTATTATAATATAATAATAATATTATTATATAATAATAATATAGCTTTAATATTTTATATACTTTGAAACATGCACATTGTTATTTAGCCCCATCCAGGCCTGAGTTTCCTAACATATTTATCCTGCTTTTCCCCAGAGCAACCAGTTTCCACACACATGCTGCAGATTTTCTGCTTTGCCATTATTCCCAGAATAAGCTGGGCTGGTTCCTGGTTTTCCTTGAAGCATTTCCACACCAGCCCAGTTTTAATCAGCAGATGCAACACAAAGGGCTCAGGTTTGCAGGTCAGGTAGATGCAAACACTTGCATAAGGCTAAAATTTTTTCATGGAATCAGAGAATCACAAAGTGGAAGGGACTTCAAAACCCATCAAGTTCCAACCCCCCACATGATCACGGACACTGCCCATGGAACATGTGAATTTTAAAACCCATCAGGAAGAATACTGAAGCATAAATATGGGGTTGTTTTTTTTTCCCTGAACTACAATCTCTCAAAGTTACTCCATGTAAAGGAAAAGGAAAATGCACACATTGAGATGTAAAACTCTGAGAATATTATTCAAGAAAAGCATCTCTAGGTGAGTCACAATAGGAAATGCAGATGCCCAAAATGTACATGCAGTGCTGTTCATTGCACTTTAGAAATAATTTTACATGTTCTAAGTCAATTTGAATATGACTGTAAGAGGCAGCAGCACCAATTCCCAGCATCTAGGATTTTGTTTTTGTATTTTGTTGAATATATTTGGGGAAAGAATTGCTTTCCCTTGCTCCAGCATGAGAATGAAATCAAACTCAGGCTTGCACAGCAGAGCAGAAGCCTGGGTGTCACAAGTCTCATGTTGGGCAGGAGATGGGTGGTTGTGGTCAGCTGGGGGTTGGTCTCTTTCTCCAGGCAACAATGGACAGAAGGAGAGGACACAGTCTCAAGCTGCATCAAAGGAAGTATAGGTTGGATATTAGGAAAAAGCTTTTCACAGAAAGAGTGATAAAGTACTGGAATGGCCTGCCTGGGGAGGTGGTGGAGTCACCATCCCTGGATGTGTTTAAACAAAGCCTGGATGTGGCACTGGGTGCCATGGTTTGTTGAGGTGTTAGAGCATGGGTTGGACTGGATGATCTTGAAGGTCTCTTCCAACCTAGAAACTCTGTGATTCTCTGGTGCCACCACATTCTCCACAGCAGGGACACCCATGCCCCTGACAAACCCAGCTGTGCCCTGCAGGGAGTGTGGGACGGCTGGAGAGGGTGGAGCAATGCCAAAGTCACCCGTGGAGAGAACAACACAAGCTCTCCAAAGCACTGGGGCTCCTCTGGGAGCTCCTTTTGGTGAAAAGACTTTTCCTTTCTTCTCCACCGTGGTGCGAGGGCGGGACGCAAAAACCCTGTTTTGCAGGAGCAGCCAGCCCCAGCTGGGGGAGGCTTTTCTCCAGTGTTTGTTCCACCCAGGGCAGGTCACAGCTCAGCAGGCCCTGGGCAAAGAGATGTGCATCCAACACACCTGCTGGGAACCAGCTGGCGGCTGGGAAGGAGCTTGGCTGCTGCTGGAAGGGCAATTCTCACACCAGGAATTTGTTCTGACCAGCAAATCCAGGCTCCAAGCGTGGGCTGCTGTCTTGGCTGTGTGAGTCAGAAGGCTGGAGTGGCCTAGTTTTAGTAAAAGAGGCACTTAGGGGTGAAATGTTCAGTCTTCTCACCCCTGGAAGAAAATGTCTCATCAAAATTTTATACAGCCTTGGGATCTTGGTGTTTCATCCACAAGGCCTTTCCAGATGCATAAATAAGAAAAGACTGGAGTATCACAAATTGCTTGTCCAGAGGAAAAAGGAAAAGTAGATTAAAAAAGAAAAAAAAGAATTCAAGCAATTGCTCAAAATTTATGGACATTTACGTACACATTTGGGAGTTTTATCCAACAGCAATATTCCTGCTCTTGCAGGGAATGGAAGTAACTGGGAATTTCCTACATCACTCCTCCTTCCTTCCTGGGGTACTTCATAACAGGACCTTAGAGCTGAGCTCCTGAATGTGTTTCTGGGATAAGTGCTGTGGGGGAATAGGTCACCTCAGATGGGGTTTTAGGGACCCCTCTAAACTGAGCATCCATTTACATGGCAACCTTGCATTTAATGGAGTTGATGGCCCAAGTGGTCTTTTCTAGCCTCTTATTTAATAAAATCAGAGAAAGAAATGTTTGCTGTCCTGGGGCTCTTTTTAATTGCCAGGTTGAAGCTCTAACACAATAAAGAGAATATTTTAATTGGTCACAATAATGTAAAAGAAGGTTTGATCTCTTTGTACTCATCATCCACCTCCCTAGTGAAAACAACAGGCTTTTTCTTTACAAAGAACAATAGACAAAAATTACTGTTTGTAGTGAGGGTTTTTTCCAGTCTAGCTACACAGAATGTCCAGTTATACAACGCCCCATCCCTGCAAGTGTCCAAGGCCAGGTTGGAAGGGGTCCTGAGCACCTGATCTAGTGGGTGGTTTGCCTGCCCACAGCAGGGGGTTGGAACAAGATGAGCTTTAATGTCCCTCACAACTCAAACCATTCTGTGATTCCATTAAAAAAAAAGTCATTTTCCAAAATTAAAAACTGCGTTTCAAGCTTTTAAGAAAAGAGTAAGAGAGATTTGGGCTGCTAAAGTACTGTAGGGTCTCTCAAACACTGCATTTATCCCTATGCATTCTTTTCCATCCTCCCCAAATATCCTTGAAATGAGTCAGAATCTCATGGCCCTGCAGTGCTGCTTGTTGGGCTAACACAGAATGGGAGCAAGGCATTATCAACTGCAGGGTTGTTACCCCACCCCAAAAGACAAGAATAACCCATGTTCCTTTTAGTAGATCCCTTGGGGTGGATTTAGAGTGAAACAACACTGAATGATCAGTGTTTGTAAATACACACATGGAGGGTTTATTGTAGAAACATTGGGTTGCACAGGAAAACGGGTACAGAGCTGTTTGGGTTGTTGTTATCCATAGGAACAGGATGATATAAAAGCAGAAAAAACATCACTTGAGAAAATGTAGAAGAAGGAAAAGATGAGAACAGAAAGATCTCACTACCTGGAAGCATTGTGATGAGACCCACTGCAATTCTGATGAGTGTTGGTCAAAGCCACAGTGGCAGTCTGGATCCAGAGGGTGGTGGAAAAAATCCCAGAGAAGCAGTGGGAAGAAAGTCCCAGGAGCAACTGATGCCTTGGGAAGGCTGACCTGGAGCAGAGGCTGGACAGAGCTGGAGAATAAAGTAGATATTTATTGAAAGGCTTCTGGGATACACCTTGGGGAGGACAAGAGCCTGACCAGGGCTACACCCAAGGTGGACCCAAAATGGTCACAAAATGGACAAATGGCCACGAGGTCTCACACTTTTATAAATTTTGGTCCATTTGCATATTGGGGTTTAATTGTCCACTTACAGCTTCAGATTATGGAGTCCCATCCTTCTTGTTTTCTCTCTTCAGCCACCCTTGTTTGTGCTTTTGGTCCTGAAAACTTGTAACAGTTGTCCTTGGTGTGCAGCAGGAACAGGATTTGTTTTGTGTCCCTGCTCTGTGCAGAGCTGAGTGACCCTGAATGTGAGGCTGAGAGCTGCACCCCTGGGCAGCACAGAACCTGAAAAACAAGAAAGCTCAAACTTGAGGTGTCACATCTATTGGGTTTATATCACTCAGGTTAAATGGGAACACCCAGGTACCTCCCCTGGGGCAGGGAGTTGCAGCTGGATGATGGAAAGTTGTGGATCAGACCCTTCAGGAGCCTTTGACACCTTCTAAGGTGATACAGCTGATACCACATCGGTCCAGTTGAGTCAGTTGTGGCCCATCCTGGCCCATCAGCAGAGGGGAACACCATCAGGCCATGTGTGAATTTACCACAGCTGAGGTCACTGATAAGGACAAAGAATCAGTTCCTGCCTGCCAGGGGTCACCTCCTTCCTTATCTCCTTCATCACCAGCTCTGGTCTGAGTGGGCTGTGCTTTGCACCATTCTACAAAGGATGAGATTCAGCCAAAGCATCCATAGGACATTAATTCTGTACAGGTACCCACAAATGTCAGTTTTACTGAGCACACCTGCACAAGGTTCTTTGTCCTTGGACCATGATGTGTCTACAAGGCAAAAGAAAATCTCTAAAAACCATTTGGTCACATAAGAAATTCTATGCTTTCAGATCATTCTGGTTTAATTAAATGAAAAAAAAAATTGTATAAAGCATGTGAACTGCTGCTAATGCCATGTATTGAAAAATGCCAAGTCCAAACCCACGAAATGTGAGATTAATTAAAGTAAAACGTTAGTGCTTTTTCTGAAGCTTGCATTTCCCTGTTTCCTACTTAATTTTCATGTTTACCTCCCCAGCCACCATAGGCTAGAAATGAACCTCTTTTTAAAAGAAAGTTGAGACCCTTACACATTAAATAAGAAAATACTCATTACCAGGTGAGTTGTAATAAAATCTCCCAAGGCTGGCACAGGTTGGCTGGGTGGCTCCTGGGAGTGCTGGGTGTTTCTCCTGGTGCTGGCTGACCTCCAGCCCTCTGCCAGGTCAAGGCAAACACTGCAAGCTGAGCCAGTGGACAAACTCCATGGATTGGCCTCATTATTGCCTCATTATTTACCCCATTATTGCTGCAGGTGATTCGGTTATTCAGGTAGAATTTCTCAAGCCAAGCATTTGCATTCATCTATTTTCACAAGATTCTGCTCAGGCCTTGACCCTAAACCAACACATTTCTGTGCTTTTACCATGACAAACAACATATAAATAAAAAAATGCATTTTCTGCCCTAACACCTGAGACTCTCAGGAAATACCAAATCTATGCTGAGCTGAAGGAGAAGGAAGTGCCAACACAGGAAAATAGAGCAGGTCTTGAATCAATTAGCACCACATGGTTTTATTTAATGCATTTATTATGGTTTCTACTCAAAAGCCAGCCCTTGCCCAGTTATATAAAGCTGTCATTTTCTGGATGGCAGGACTGGAACTGTCTTTATAAAATCTAATATTACTTTGGTTCATTATTCCAAGAAAAGTAACTCTTTACTTTTGCTAAGCTCAAGGAAGCAGAATGAGGCTGACACTGATAGTTTGGAAGGAAACAGGCACGGATTTTGTAAAATAGTGATTTTATGGGTGAAGGGAAACGTACAGGGAGACACTGTCACAATCCCAGGTGCCATCACGTTGAGTTGGATGCCATCCATGGAGAAAGGGGGGCAAATACAGAAATCAAGTGACTTTACAGCTCCTCAGGGAGCAGCACTGGCCAGGGGGCTTAAATCCATTAAAACCCAAACTTGAACTTTCATCATTGCTCCTTCCCAGTCCCTCAAGGCAACTTCCTGGAGGGGATGGAGCTGTTGAGGGACTGAGGGACGTGCTGAGGGTCAGGGAGGGAAATCCTGAGTTACCAATGTTGACACTGAGGAGCTGATAGCAGTGTCCAGCCATGGATTGGTGTGAGCTGGAGATCCAGGCTTGGGGATGTTCCCACATCCTGAGAATATGATAGAGCTTGTTGTGTTCCTGCCCTTCTTATTTCCTCCAACTCTTCCTTATTTTTCCCACCCTTTTGTTGCCACTTCTCCTCCCCTTTTCACACCAATTCCCATAACCAGTTACATCACACTTGCTTTGGGGTTTGTACATATAATCCCAGAATATACATTTCCATATATTTTCCATATAAAGTGCCACATACTTCTCCAAACTTTGGCTTGTGTGAAGAGTAAAAGGAATAAAGTTCAGATGGTTAGAAAATTCGAAGTTAGGTTTAAAAATTAAAGGAAGAATACACATAGTAAAAAAAACAAACAACAACCCTAAGAAATCAACATTTGAACACATCCTCCTGAAATCTCCTGTCTCCTTGCTCTGGTTCATGGTTGAACAGTCAAAACCCTCTACAAAATGATCTGTGGATTTACTCTCTTTGCAGAGCTGACATTTTACAGCTGGAAATAAGCACAGAAACAGCAGTTTGTGTTGATGTTGACTATAAGACAAATTTCACTGATTTCCAAGGTATTACCAGAGCAATATGTGACTTTTTGATAACATATATTTTTTTTTTAAGAAAAAAAATGGAAAATTCAAATTAAAATCTGAACTGAAATCTCTGTTCTAACTTTAAGGCCTGACATCACTCTGCCTCATGCCTGACAGTGCTACAGACTGAGACCTTATAACTGAGATACTGTTTATTTAAATCACCACAAAACCACAAATAACTTCAAATAAAGTACTTGAAGTTTTCAAGTGTTCAGGACCAGATCTTCAACCACAATGGCCTGAGTTTTGAGTCCATGGTTTCACTTTAAATTAGATAAATAGAACATGAGTTAGTTGAACAGAACAGTGAGGATTTGGGGATATTTTCTTTGGGAATTCCTGCAGTAGTTACTGTGGAATAGCACATAACATAATCACAGCCTTCCAAGTGTTAATTGTTCTAAAAATCAGGATAAAGCTTATACTCCTGACACACACCCAACTTGGAAATTATCCTCTTATTAAAGCTCTAACCCAAGAAGAAAAAACCTGTGACTCAGGACTCATGAGAACATTAAGAAATATAGTAGATTCTTTTCTACTTTTTATTCCCTCATCCTTCAGGGATAACAATAATAGCAATAACAACAGCTCAGGTTCTACCATTTTAAAAACTGAGTATGTTTCCTTGGTCGCAACATGAAGAACTTTGCTTGGCTTGCCTGGACTCAACATGGCACTTTATAATGAGCTTTTTTATTAGTGCTTAAGGTTAATCATCTTAATTATTTTTTTAAATCAGAAAATTGGACTAATTTTACTCCTTTTTGATGAAAATCCAGATGAAATCAACGGCATGTCTGTCACTGTCTGCAGCACTGTAACACCACAGGATGCTGCATCACACCATGGACTTGTTCTCCACAGAGAGCAGCATCTTCTGCTGGGCACCTCAGAGACTGCAGGGGTCACACTGAGGAAGGCTTTGGCTCCTTTTTTTTAGGGGAACCAACCATGATCAGGATTCAAACCTGTACAGATTGAGGAATGCCACTGAAACCTCTCTGCTGGGCTGAACTTCCTTGTTTTTCTTCACTTAAAGAATATATCTGGATGTGCTTTCTGTTACTGGGATAAACTCTGGAAAGCCTACACCCCAAGCAACAAACCATATTTTATTAATGTACCAGGGGTTATTACCAAGAAATGCTAGCAAATTCAGAAAAATCTGTTCTTATTTAAATAAAATAAACGAGCCGGGTTTGAGATTTGCAAAAGCTTTTTAATAATATTTCTGTCTCAGAATGTGCATTTTTTTCATGCTGATAGATATGAAGAATAACCTTATGGAAGTTGCTGGAGAAAAATGGATGTAGGAGGAGAACTAAGGAAAGTAATATGAAGCAGAAACCACAGCCTCATGGTAAAGAAAAGAAGGAAGTGTCTGTTGTATCTTGTAAGTGAAATTTATCTGTTAAACTGACATTTTGAGGCTGTAGTTGGAGGTCCTTTGAGAGTAAATATTATTACACAAAGAAAAAGAAATTGTAGGGTCCTGACAACACAAGTTGCCAGCAATTTGATTCATTGCCTCAAGTAATTCTTGCATGTAAACAGAAGCCCCCCAAACCCACTCCCACACACTGCTGAAAACATTCTGTGTTTTGTTTTGTCAGCTGGATGAAAAGCCATGCCACAGTTTGTTTAAAGAAAAAGCTTTTTATTTCACAAAACATACTCTTCAGGAAGCCACCAGAGACCAGCCTGCAGAGCAGAAAGTACAACAAACAGATCCAGGGTAATCCTTACCCTGAGAATACCAAGGTAAGCAAAATACATTTTCTAACATAAAAAATCTCTGCTTTCCTTGGACATACTGTGTGACGAAGCCACCATGGATTGATCTTCTAAAATATGAACAGGAATCTTCAAGAAAAGGAAGTTTAATTACTGTTTATCCTCTCGAGTGTGTTCTGGGGGTGTTATTGATTCGCTGAGTTTTTGTATCCACACCAAGAGTATTTGAATTCAGGGATATTCCCACTGAAGTCTCCCTTTTGTGACAATTCTAGATACAGAATCACAGGATGGTTTGAGTTGGAAGGGACCTCAATGTCACAATACAACATGAAAGAACGACACTCTCACACTGAGATGTCCAAGGCAAAAAAAGATCACTTTATTTACAGACCTTGACACTGATAGAATTCCAACAGTGACCATGGACTGGAGGATGGAAATTGTCCTCTCCAACCACACTGGGCAACCCAACAGTCCATCAATTCTCTCCTCCTCCAGAAAGGAATGCAAAACAATCATGATTTAGATGAAAAATGCATGAGAAACTCCACCACAGAAGTAAAACATCAGAAGGCTGAAGCAGAACTTTAGAAAATCAGAGAAGAACAGGGCGACACCTCAAAGCCCATCCAGTGCCACCCCCTGCCATGGGCAGGGACACCTTCCACTGTCCCAGGTTGTTCCAAGCCCCATCCAACCTGGCCTTGGAAACTTCCAGGGATCCAAGGTGTCTTGGTTTAGAAAGACAGGTATTTGCCAGGCAAAGCTGGAGTTTCCCTTGGAATGGGGAATGTAAACCCCTCACCCCCGCCAAATTATAATTTTGCAATTAAGGGCTTTCAGGCAAAGATTTGGGAACAGGAATAACAGTTCTTTACTGGGAATATTAACAATACAAATGTAGTAGAAAACAAAACCACCCAACCAAACCAGCAAACAAACAAACAGCATTTTGGAGAACCCTGACAGAGTCAGAGCTACAACCTGACACCCTGTTGGTCAGGGTGTTGGAAGCAGTCCAAGGTGAGTCATCCTGGAGTGGCAGATGTGGTTCTGGTGGAGCAGAGATGATCCTGAAGAAAAGGGTCCAGTGATGGTGAGAAGGGGTCCAGTCTTCCTCCAGGAATCGGGTGAAGCTGGATACCTTGTGTTCCTGCATCTCAGTTTTTATCCAGGTAGGAGTGGTTGGCTCCTCCCACTGGGTGGAGCATCTCACAATGGGATGTGGATGTACTATTTTGGGGATGTGTGCTTTTAGGGGTGTCTTAATGGCCCATTAGCAGAAAATATTCCCCTGGAGGGAGGACAGGCGGTGAAAGAGATAAGGAACAATGCCCCACCTGGTTTTAACAGCTGGCCCGTTATCAGAAATCACCTGCCCCCTCCTTCCAGAGTTACAAGAGATAAAGAAAAAAAAAAGAAAAAAAAAACGAAAAAAGAAAAAAAAAAAAAAATCTCCCCAACTGCTTTTAACAAATGAAATAGAATACACACCCCTGGCTCCACTGCTACACAGGGACAGCCACAGCTTCTCTGGGCACCCTATTCCATTGAACAAAACCTCTGCCATTAAAGTACTGGTGGCATTTTCCTGGTGAATTGTGATGTCTTTGCCTTTCAATGCTCCCTAGCCCACATATTTGTATTCCCATCCTGGTTGGGATCTGCCAGACACATTTCAGCCTCATCCTTTACCACTCAGTGGGGAGCGTAAAGAAAAGTCAAGCCAGGCAGACAATTCCAGCTCCTCCAAGAGAACAGTAAATAGGACACCCCAACTTGAATTACCCCGTTGGATCTTGGGAACATTTTGAATACTTCTGGCTTGGTGTTGTCCCAAAAAGTCGAAATTGTTCAGACGCGTTAATTAAAAAAAAAAAGAGAACAATCCATTTCATTTCTAACTGGAGCAGATAAAAAAATGCTCTGGCATCTATTTTTCTTGTCCAAGTCCCAGACAACGTCCCTCAACTTTATATTCTTGGTTTTGTGAGACTGAAATCAGATGAAGAGTGAAAAGCAGCCAAATATGGAATAAATATTTTTCGGGGAAGGAGACTGTGAGAGTCAATCCATGATAACTTCCTGAATTACTGTCTGCTTAAACACAGAGGAAAATTTTGTTACATAGTAATTTCTACAGATTTTTTTAAAAGTGATATATAAAGCCTTTGACAAATTTATCCAAATTCTGTCATTTTTAAACATGCCTTTGATCCACACTGAAAGTGGAATCATGTGAATAATCTCTTACTCAATTAAAATATTATTTTTGTTAAAAATGGGTGTTTCCATTAATTTTTTTTTATTTTTTTCTCTCTTTTTACAATTGGCTCAAAGCCTGTAAAGGCAACTCTGCTTGTGGGCTGCATGGGCTTTGTCCCAAGGCAGAGTTCTGCCAGCTTATTATTCCAATAAAGAATTTATATTAGAATACAAGGTACAGACAGGCCAAAAGAAATTGATTTTGATGGTTTTGAAGAAAAAAAAAATTCAGATGGCACGCCATCCAGGCTAAAGAACAATGACCAGACTGAAAGGAAAAGTTTCTCCCTGTTTCACCTGGGTAAAAGCCTAAGCTGCTGAGGATTTGCATTCAGCAGTTTCAAAGGATGCTCATTTTGGTTGGGTTTTTTTTTGCATAAAAGTCTGAATGTTCTGCGGAGAGACTGAAGTCAGCATCTCACTGAGCCTTTTTCAGCAGCAGTCTTTGCCACCATCTACTGAGGGGGATTTTCATTGCCAGGGAAAGCAGGAGATTGCAGTTCAAACACAGTGCTCTCTGAAAAGGCAGCTGTGATTCTTTCCTCTCATTTCTGAACCTGAGATTGATCCATTTTCCCCTCATCTGCCCAGTGGAAAAATCTGACTTCTGTAATTAAAGCATTTTAACCAGAGCATGGGAGAGAGAAGAAAACAGACACAGAGGAGGTAAAATACTTTGCCTAACCTTAACTCCTTAATTCAGATGGAGACCCTGAGGAGACCTCAGAGCCCCTTCCAGCACCTACAAGGGCTGCAGAAGAGCTGGAGAGGGACTTTGGGCAGGGGCCTAGAGTGACAGGACAAGGAGGAATGGCTTCAAACTGACAAAAGGCAGGGTTAGATGGGATTTTTGGGAAGGAATTGTTCCCTGGCACAGGGTGTCCAGAGCAGCTGTGGCTGCCCCTGGATCCCAGGCAGTGCCCAAGGCCAGGCTGGATGGGGCTTGGAGCAGCCTGGGACAGTGCAAGGTGCCCCTGCTCATGGCAGGGGTTGAAATTAAATGAGCTCCAACCCAAACTACTCTGTGATTATATAATTCTATCTAATAATAGAGATCATATAATTCTATATAATTCCCACCTTCCCACCACAGGTTCCAGCAAGATCCCAGCATTTCCCCCAAACCACATCAAAGCATCTTTCAACCCAACAATGTTGGCACACAGAGCCCTCTCCTCCATCAGTGTCACCCCCACAAAGCTCCTGTGGTGGGACAAGATGTGGGACAACCTGCTTGGTTTTATTCTGGACCTTTGTGACACTCAGGGGGACAAAATTTACCAAGCCAAAAGTCTGGGAATTCCTCTGAGTGCACGTGGGGAAATCATCAGGTGTCAGGTCAGCACCTCAGTCCCTTGGCATGGGAGAGGCATTTCCTGGAATTTCCTGGCATTCCATGGCATTTCCTGGCATTTCCTGGCATTTCCTGGCATTTCCTGGCATTCCATGGCATTCCATGGCATTCCATGGCACAGCTGGCTGATAGTGATGACCAGAGCAGCTCAAGGCTGACAATGGATGTAAAGAACTATTCCCTGCACATTGCAAAACCCATGCCACTTAAACAAAAACTGCTATTTTCTTTCACACTGACTGATTCTGGAGAGTCCCTGGAGCCTGCTGGGTCCCCAGGCTGGCGAGCTGATGATACTTTTAATAATCAGCATTTATTTCCTTGTGGCTGGGCTGATAGACAGACTGACAGGATTTGCCTTCAGGGCAGAAATTGCCCTGAAACTGTAAGAGCAGCAGGGAGAGATGGATGTGGAGAGGTGCTGGTTCTGCAGGGGCAGGATTGCTCTGTGCCAAGGAAGGATGAGAGGTGGGCTGAGAAACTGAGCTCGGAACAAACCCAGTGTTTCTAGTTTTTGGCTTTTTCTTTTCCCCAGGAAGCAAGATCTCTCAGCTGGGGGGTTTTGCTGGAAGGTGTTCAGAACAATGAATGGGATCATTTAATTTATTTCTTTTAGTTTTTTGTGGGTTTGGGTGCTTTAAATCAACTGGGCCAGATTTCTGCCCATCACAGGCACGGTAGTGCAGTGACAGCCACTTTGGGACTCATGCCAGTGTCCTTTGGGGGTCTTCAAGCCACCACAGACATCTGGGGCATTTCAGCCCAGCCACTGGGTCCCCATTTCAGACCTCACAAGAAGGGGGCTCATGAGCACCCATCACAAGCTGTGAGGGACACTGCTGTTTTCTCCATCCCCTCTGCCTTTGTTCCCAGCCCTGCCTGCTGGAAGCAGAAAATTTCCTCTCCCCAATTTGCTCCTTCTAATTGCCACCACTTCCAGCACGAGGGTTTTAATGTTAATTTGATTTTTTGCTTCAGCCTCGCTATTTTCTTCTTATCCCCTGAATTCCCTGCGCTTTCCATCCCCTAGCAGGGCTGTTGCATGCTTTGTTTCTGCTGGTAAATCTAAATTATATTCCCTAACCCCATTTGTATGGAAGATTAGCAGCAAAGCAGGCTGAGGAGAGGGGGTAAGTCAATCAGCGAATTTAACCTCCTGGTTGAACGCCACAACATGTGACAGGACAAATGCATCATGGTTTAGAAATGCAAATTTCAACAAGGGGGATTAGTGCAGTTTATAATGACCCGGAATGTTTGCCTTTCAAAAACGATGCCGCAGATGGATTCGGCCTCTGGAGCTTCAGCAGAATGTGCCTGCCACGTGAAAAATGTGCTCCCATCGAGGAGTGGAGACTCCAGGCTCAGTATTGACTGAAGTCTATCAGCGTGTTTCAGAGGGTTTATTTAGTGCAGACGACTGGCTGGGAACAACATTTAGCTGCTGCCCGGGGCTGAGCTGAGAGGTGTGTGGGCAAAGCAGGGCAAGGAGGAGAACCAAACCCTTCCTCCCAAGGCATAGAGAAGGCAGCTCACTCCTCAGGCTGAAGGAGCAGCTCTGGCACAGGGGGTTTGCTCTGTGGAATTGGGAAATCAGCCGTGGGACAGCTGGAGTCTGGGAATCTCCTCAGTTCTGCGTCTGGGGGAGAGAAGCTGCTGATCCCTGGGGGCACCTGGAGGAGCTTCTTGCTCATGAACGAGGGAAGAGCATCCTGTTCCTATCCTGGCACCCGTGAAGAAGGGACAGCTTAAGAGAATTAAGAGTGAGGATCAAAGATTTGCTGTAAATGTCCCCCTTTCCCATGCACTGGCCATCTGGGGCCAGGAACTCTTTCTAAGGGCACACAATTCCATATTTTCCATCAGGGTTTGTCTCCTGGCATCCCCTTTGGCAGGCTCACACTTTTCCTTTAGCTGTGTTTAAACTCACACAGGTCAATGAAACAAGAAATTAGGTTGAGGGAAAACCTCCAGCTTGCAGAAAACCCCTTAGGATTTGGCTAGTCATTGTCTGGCACAGACTTATTTCTTTTTTAAAATGGCAATTTTATAAATTAAATATTTCTGCAACTCAGAAAACATTGACTAAAATTATTTCTTCTGGTCTGAGTGGAAATAAAGCACTTTACTGGAAAAACTGCACTCAAGTTCTGCTTTGGAGTGTATGTACCTGTCCTATGTATGAGAAAAACTTCAGCCATCTATAGATATATCAGAGGGAAAATGTGGCAGAAAATAGAAGATAAAACTCACGGTTTAGATTTATACTGAGATACAGCATCTGGTGCTTTAATTTAAATTAAAACTTTTGGAGAAACAGAGCAGAAGGGACAATGACTTTTCTATATTTTCAAAATAATTTCATTAGTCAATTAATAATTGAGATTACCTCAATAATTTAGCAACTATTTATATCCACTACTTACAATAGGGAAAATAAAAATCTGGCATCTTTCTAAAGTCATATTTTCTTGTAGCAAATGCATCTGTAGTTCATACAGACTAAAGGTGCAGACAAAATTGAGATTAAAAACATAGAATAAGTTAGAAAAAAGTTAGAAAAAAATTAAGCTTGTTATTTAACAACTTCATAACAAAGTGTCCTTGCTGCTCATATGACATTCACTATTAAGTATAAAATGTGTTTAAATTGGGACCTTTCTCCTCACCGGGGAAGTGCTGCAGCATGAAGATACTGAAGTGAACTCTGCAGAGATACCCATGTTATGTACTCCAGTCTGTTTTGCAGTCAAACCCTGAAGAAAGAATTTCTCACTTAAAGGGAGACTAATTATATGACCTTTGCATTTTGAGGATCCATCTGGAGAATTTTAATCACTCAGACAGCATGAATGGTTCAAGTCAGCTTTACTTACAATCAATTACAACACATAAGCAGGTTTATCATTTGCACAAGCCAGAAAAGAGGCACCTTGATAGCAAAAATGCTGTTTACAGTCAATGCTGTAATATCTTAAGGTTTATCTTTCCCCTGATAGCAATCAGGAGATCTGGGTACCAGCTCTGATATCGTAGCAGGGACAAGGTTTGGACAAGCTGGGATTGAGAAGCAGTGCAACACATTTTCCAGTCCAAGAAGAAAGGCTTCCATTGACTTTTGGAAAAAAAACCAAGCGTTTAGTGGGATATGAGGCACTGTGCTCTTTTACACAGCAGTCCAGAGCCATGAAACTCCCTGAGATGCTTCCTAAAATCACCCTGGTACATCCTGAGAAATACTGTGCCTTTGGACAGAGGAAGGCAGCCAGGTGGGAAAGGCAAAGGAGGAGATGGGATGCATAAAAGAGAGGCACTGAGTGGAGAAAGTGCCACTCTTTGGATGGCAATAGAAAAGGAATGAAAGGCATCAGTGCGAGGGTTCCGAAATGCTTGTGCTTCCCTGGAGGTTTTATATGTGCATTTCTCACCGTCCTTAACAGCCATCAGACTCTGGAGAAAAGCTCTGCATGCTTTTCCATGGACTCGACAGCTGAAGAGCCCAGTAAGATCACTTCTCCCCTTTCAAAATGTAGATTAGATCAGGGAGAACTTGATTATCTCTGCAACTCGCAAAGATGTTTTCAATGCAAACAAGAGGCTCTCAATCTTCACTTTGTTAACGCAGAACAAATGTGAAGTTTCTCATTACGAGGCATCTCTTCTAGGCTTTAAATTATGTATTGCTTTTTAAAAGTTCTGCTTCATTTCCTTTTCTTTGTAAAACTTACATTTTGCTATGGAACATCGTACTGCCAATTCCCATTAAAGTCAGGGCATCAAACTACCACTGAAGATCCTGGCTGAAGAGTTTACAGGTTCCACCTGTGACTGTCACAGTTCCTTTCAATCATCTTTATCTTCTGACACCTCACATTTGATAATATCCAGCTGCCTCAGCCATGAGGGCTGAGATTCACTGAATTTTAAGTGTTAAGCTTATTAAAAAGATATCACTGCCGTGGCCACTGCCCAAAAATGGGTGAGTGTGGGGTTTCTGTGCCATTGCTCTGTCAGTAAAGTTGTTTCTCATTAAAACACTGCCAGTGAGGATGTGTGGGAGGCAGCCTCCCCGTATTTATAAAGATGAATAGATTTTACTGCTCAATATCAGAGAAGCAAATACTGACTCAGTACTGGCTCACAGATAAGAAAACGTTGCAAAAGGACAAATCAAATCGTTGGCATTATTGGGAATTTCAGACACAGAAACCCTTGCCTTGCTGTTGCACTAATGATGCATATCAGCTTTTGGAAGCACAAGGCAGGTCTGTATCTCCAGACTGAATGAACTGAATATTGCAATATGAAATTGAGCTCAGAAATGAGAGTTATCTCACCTTTGGGGCATGGTAGATCCTTAAACCTGGGCTCATGTGGTGTCTTTGCTTCCCTGAGGAATCCAAGACCAAGAGGAATGGATTCCATGGTTCCTCTTGGACCAAAGAATCAAATCAATAGCTCATCCTTGAGCTTTTAGTAGAAGATTTTATATATATGTTTTTGCCAGGGGTCCTTTGTTATTTTCTTAAGTATTATTAGTTCAGCCACAGGAAAAAATACTAGGAAAACATTTGGGAGATTTTGTTTCAAGACTCGGTTTTTACCCCAGTATCTGAAGCTGATCAAAACCATTTCTCTTAATTGCAAATCCACATCAAGATATTTCATCACACTTTGGACAAACTGACCCAGAGCCTGACAAAAAGTCTCTACCTCTCCATGATTTCTCTGTTTTCCGCTTTTCTGCTGAGACTATGAGGAGGCAGGACACAGATACCTACAGATGATCCCTAAAAACTCATGTGGAGGTGATAATTTTTCTGTTTTCTGCTTTTCTACTGAGAATATGAGGATGCAGGACACAGATACCTACAGGTGATCCCTGAAAATTCATGTGGAGGTGGTCTAAAAGATGATTTCTTCCCCTGCCCACTGTCCCCTTTGCTGTAAGGACTTTCCATAGCACATTACAAAGTTTTTTCCAGCTCTGCTATGATGCTGGTGACTTGTTCAGGCCCTGGAGACTGAACATCTTGGCCCCTGTGGAGTCTGTGGGGTGGAATTCTCTGGGAATACCTGGTGCCAGGTATCTGCACAAATATGGAGACACCAGCAGCAAAAATTGGGTGGGATATTCCCCAGTACAGAACTCCAAAGCTGTTCAGATTTCACTGAGATGAGCACTTCCCCTTACTAAAGTGGCAACTTTGATTTGATCAGCTTCTGCATCCAAACCTGAAACCAGAAATTCCTATGATGGGCTCAGGGAAATCTATAGCAGGAACAGAAAATTGTAACACACTGCTGATGTGAAATGCATTATGGTTTTATTTCCAGAGACAGACTCTGCTATCAGATGACAGCAGACATGAGTGAAGGCAGTGGGTGGTTAAAAGCAGCATTTATGGGATGAACATCACCCAGGCCTTCTGCCCCTATTGCTGCTCATGTGGGAAGCACGCTGGTAGGGCTGGGGGCCTTACAGAATTTTTAATTCTATATTCCTGTATGGGGGGGAAATTAAGTATTTTTCTGTTGTGACAGCTGTAGACAATGCCTGGATGCACCCTTTAATTTCCTTCATCGATCAGCTCAGATTGTTTTTAAATGGGGATCATAGGGGAGCCATATGCTCAGAGACACTCTCTGTACATTGTTCAGTCGAACAGAACTGCACTTGCTCCTTAGCAGGCTAATTTTTCACTGCAATGCTGTTTCCTGATGGAGTTTCCCAGCAGTTGGTGGCCTGTTCATTGTGCAAGGGCCAAGCTCATATGGCAGAAGAGCTCTTCCCACTTCCTCCTAATTGCTGCAGACCTCTCCAAATGCAAACGGTGCACACAGGTTTTGAGCAGTGACAAGTGCAGCTGAGCAGATCAAAGCAGAAGATTGTTGTGAGGTGCTGTATTCATCATTTGAAGGAAGTCTTTCCTTTGTCACAAGGCTCATAAACGTGGCTGGATCTTCCTTTTGCTCCCAGAGGGACAATGGGTCCTTCTCACCCCTCTGAGCACTCAGCAAAGTCTGTGAGCTCCCCCCCACCTTTCCCTTTAATCTCTACGGTTTTCTCAGTGGGATTCAAGCTTTGCAGAATTCAGAATTCGAAGAAGATCCTGCCTCAGATCCCTTTGTGTGTGAAGAGCTGCAGAGTTTTGTTGTTAGTTTTTTTTTCCAGAAGGAGCAGTTAGCTCTGAGAAGTTGCTGGCACTGAAATTCCTGCAGTTGTCATGAGAGATAAATACTCACAAATGCCCCTTTTTCTTTCCATTCCCCCCCAGCCTTTTATTGCTTATGAAGGAGGCCCTGGAAACAAAAGGAGGGTCAATTAAGATGAGATAAAATGATTAAAATTAGATAAGGATGAAGCTTTTTACTATGAAGGAGGGAACGTTCAGGTTGGATGGGGCTCTGAAAACCTGGTCTAGTGGGAGGTGTCCCTGCCCATGGCAGGAGGGTTGAAAACAAGATAATCATTAAGCTTCCTTCCAGTGCAAACCATTCTGTGATTCCATAAACCTGCTCATTTTCAGGGATGTGCAGTCAGACCCTGCTCCCTGGGCTCTCTTTCTTGAAAAGGAACAGGTTTCTGCATGAGGCTCAGCCCAGTCCCTGGGAGCTGAAAGGTGGCATCACCTCCAAGGAAGAGGAGAAAGAGTAGTTTTTTAAGGCTGACGGAAATGCCAGCGCTGGGCATTGCATAAATATCACCTGCTGCTTCCTGGGTGTGTAAATCCATACCGGATCCATTCTGAGTAAGAGATAAAATGTTAAAAAGTGCTGTACCTGGAAGGAAAAAAGGCAAGAACTCTGTTTCTTCTGCTCTCTGCAGCCTGTAGTTACAGCCCCCAGCATGGGAGATATTTTATAGAACAACATCTGGTTACAGAGTGCAAACAAACCAACAATTTACACAGGGGCATGTGAAAAGGTTTGACATATGGTATTTATTTATGAAATTCAGAGAGCTGCCTGTATTCAGTTTACATTCAAATATTCCCTATGTCCCTCAAAGAGACCCCACGTGTAGGCTGAAATAATTTCACTGTATTTACTCATGATGCTAAGTAACCTCTAATTGGCAGACTCAGGTTATACAGATATTAATCACAATTTTCCCCATAGAATAGGGGGATACAGCAATGTTTTCTACAATAAATAACAGCAACAAATTCAGAACTGTGAAAAAAAAATTTCACTCAATAAAATGTGAAAAATCTGTGCGCAGCATTTGCATCAAAACAAATTTCTAGAATACCAACGTATAAAATGCAAGAATTAAAACCATATTAAACACCTCAATCCTCAAATTTTAACATTTCTCATAGGGGAATAAGAAGCTGTAAATTTGGAGTGGATTGTTATGATAATCCATTTTGATCTACTACCTAATGCCGGCTAGAAGGAGTGTTTTATTAGGTTATTTCTACAGCAAAATTCGCTTTTAAAGACATTCTCACTTCTCTATCACATCTGTCAGCAGTTGAGCTGTTCCAATAAAGCTTAGCCTTGCTGTTTAAATTCACAGCTCATTTCTGTTCTGCTTTTAATTTGTTTTATCAGTTGGTTTCAGCTACTAGGGCTGACAATTCCATCATTTGCTGAGCCAAAAGAGCCCTCTGCTGTTGGAGACCTACTTCCACCCAGGGGACTTCTAACCCACAGCCAAGAGTCCAGTTGCACAGTGCAGAAAAACAACTTTTTAAGCTTTTGGAAGGCAGAATTTCTTCTGCTGGCAACCTTCTCGTAGCTGTGTTCTGAAATATTTCTAGAAGCTGCCAAGAGGTGTGTGGGTTGGCATTGCAAACACTGGCATTTCAGCCGTGGTGGGATTCAAAAATACCTTCTCCCCCATCTCCCTTCCTCAAAATTTTGAAGTCTCAGATTTCACCTTGAACTTGTTATTTTTCAGAACAATATTGAGAAAAATGGCTCAAGCTGAGATGTTGTGTTTAGTGAGAACCAGGCAGCCACAAGGCCCTGGGTTTGACACTCAGAGAGAAGGCAAATTCTGTGGTGTGTTGGTTTTGGACTGTGTGTTGCAGCATCCCCATCCAGAGCAGGAGAAAGACATGAAGTTTTAAAAATGTAAAATTACAGTGCCTGCAAATGCCACCAAAGCTAGGAACAGTCCAAAGGCTGAAGCTCTCTGATTGATTTTCACTGCTGTCATAAAAAATGTGGGAACAGACCTTTAACAGAAGCTCTGCTAGTGCAAAGTGAATGTGCTGGTTGAAACTCCAGGTTTATCTTCTGTGAACATTAGCTGTGAGGCTCTTTTTTCTATTCTGGCTGCTGCTCCCCTCCCCTTGATGGAGCTGGATCCCCTTGGGCTTTTCCTGTGGCTGCTGAATCCTGCAGAGCAATCCATGGTGAGGAAACAAAGATCCTTCCTAGGGGCACAGGGAGCGTCCCTGTGACCAGCACAGACATGTAGGGGCACCTCAAGAAAGAAAAAGGAGTGGATAGGGCAAGCTGGCTGCAGACACATCACTAAAGACAGTCCTTGGAGAGTAAATTCACTTTCTGGAAGCCAGGATTGGGTCATCTATTCCAGCCAGAACAAAATGCTAATTTTGTCTACACCAGATTTATGGCAATTTACAGCTGCACGTGCTCCAGTCTGGCAGGATCAGTTCAAAGCAGCAGGCCCAGAGCACTCAGCTGTGGCAGCAGTGATGGGGCTCAGCATGAGCCACCTTGGGAGCTGGATAAAGCAACAGGGATGGTCCTGGCAGCTGCTTTTTTTATTAATTATAATGAACATTTCTGTGCAAACTCTTGTAAATGGGTCCATGGAAATGGAGATAATTTCGAAGACGTTTTCAAGAAGGTGTAAGTAAATAGACATTTGGCTCTGCCACTGTCACCAGTGGCACTGCAGAAATTTTTTCAGAGATTTCTAAAAATCTCTACATTTTTTTAGAGATTTCTAAATCTCTAAAAAATTCTAAAAGTGGACTCTGCTTTAGAGGGCCTCTTGCACTAATTGATGCCCAGCTGACGTGAACCTGGTCGCCAGACCTCTCTCACCTTTTCCTGATGATCAAAGGAGATTCCAGAGTCATAATCTCTTGGCCCAAGTCATCACAACATATTGATTGCAGCCATGTAATTAATTTTACTAGTGCTCTGGATGGGGTTACCAAATCCCAGTTTGATTCTCTAATTAGCCTGTTCTGTTGATTAATTAGGTTTTTATATCCATACTGTGAGGGAGTTTTCTCTAATAAACTTTTGTTTCAACTGGCCTGGCTTGTTGAATTTTGACAGAGAATATGGAAGCCACAGAGATTTAAAATTACTGCTACAGCTTTCCTTTCCCATATTCTTAATTTTATGAAATACAGATTATTGATGCTCTGGGTGAGGGACAGCCTATAGCTTGAACTGATTTGTTAACAGCCAATACAGAATTTATGTGGGCAGATACATCAGAAGTAGCTCAGTCACCATAGAACACTGTTAATTTTAAATTTTATTGCAAGGGGTATTATGTAGTGTATATTATAGTTTTTGTTCTGATTTTGAGACAGATTTTGGCTCTGTATTTGAACACAGCTGCACAATTGGTGTCTGCACAATGGATTTTAGGGAAAATCAGGATCAGTGAGGCAAATGTCTCTGGAAAGCTCCCAATCACCCCTGCCCACATGGCGAACCCACAATAACATACAAAGAGAAGAAAGAAGAGTAAAAAAAAAAGGAAGAAGTAGATCACAAAATGAGGGAAATGATGGAAACCCAGAGGCCCTCAAGGCAAACAGGGAATCACCCTCCTGCAGCTCCTCTCCCAAGAAGATGCTCCCTCACTCACTGTCTGTCTGGAGGACACAGTAACGTTCGTCTGGGCATCTAAAAATTCCATTTACAGCTTAAATTAACCCATCCTCCCTGGACTTGTCACAGAATAGATGCTGGGGGGATCTGGGGACTCAAACAGGTCTGAGCAGAGGGGATGGCTTTTAGAATTAATATCAATACAGCCCAGAAGCAAGAAACTCCCTGAGAGAGCATCTACCTGTGCAGAGAGGGACACTCACACCCTCCTCCTAATTGAGGATCATTATTTGTACTCAGCTCATTTGCATGTTATATTTAAAGGTCAGCTTGGCTGCTGCTGCTGTTTATTTGCTATTATGATCTGCATTTATTTAGTGATGAAACAGGAGCAATCTGAGCCAATCTGTTCTGACCACTGTCATGCAAATAGAAGTGGTAATCATTAACTACCCAGAGCCACACAGAAAGAAGAGTTAATTGTAGGCACACACATATATCAACCTTTTTATTTTAAAAAGCTGCATGATGAGATCAGCCTTCGAGAATGTCAATATTCTAGACATTTTGAAGAGTTTCTGCTGCTTTTGTCCAAGAGCATTCAGCTCCCCAGAGTGTCTGGAAAGGGAGTTAAATATCCAATTATAACAATTTTTACCATCCAGATCATGAGCCTATTCTTCGGAATTAGCCTGAATTAATGACAAGTGTGGAGAAACGAGAAGTTACACTTCATTGCCAGAAGTTATCCATCATTACCAAACTGCATGTTTTCCTGGACAAACCCAAATCCCTGACCTCAGTTTTAAGCCCTCATTAGCAGCATTTGCAGAGTTCAGGCTGCTCTACATCCACCAGCACAGCTCCTGCTGCATTTCCTCCTGGTACTTCCTGGGCAATCCCTCTGACATCCCAAAGGACACAGGGATCCATGGCCAGCACCACCAGAACCCAGCACTGACACAGCCAGCTATGAGATGTCTACAAATGTGATCCTCTTGGGGTCACAGCCCTAAATTCAGGAACTGTGGAGCTTTTTTGAAAAGTAACAAATCTTCTACCTCTCTTTAAAAACATCACAGAGTATCACACTTGCTGTACACAGAAATTGATATTTAGAGTATAACTCAAATTTTTACACACCAGATTTCCCCATTAGGGAATGTTGTAATTTAGTGAAAAGTATAGACTTTTTTTTTTTTTCCTCATTTTCTTTGGAAAGTACCTTTTTATTTGAATCAACTATAAACATAACTGGCATTTTAGGTGGGGTTTTTTTCCCCTTTCATGGTAAAGGAAAACCATGACTATGCTTTATCACCAGTTTAACCAGGAAATTTGTAGAGATGAGACCTCAAAAGGTGCCTTAAAACTTATTGAGAGTATACAGGTTGTAGGTTCTTCCAGAAATTACAAAACAGAATGAGTGCAGGTGACACTATTGGAAAGATGCCTTAGGATGGTGGAGCACCATTCACAATCAAATAAATAATTGTTAATCTTGGTATAAACTTTAAAAGCCCCCACAAAACCACAATTAGCTGTGTTTAATATACAAATGCATATGAAAGAACAAGTGAATAATGCTGGTAGCTGCAGAAAAATGCACACTTTCCAAGGAGAATGAATGGAGGAAGTGAGTTACAGAGAGTTTAAACAACATGAGCAGGTTCACACAGCAACTCAGTGCCAGAGTTCAGAGCAACACTCTGCTCTGCTATTCCTCAGATTTCTGTGCTCCTGGTTGGACCTTGTGTTGTTGTAGTAGAAAGAAAGGAAAATATGCAAGGAGCCCTCCTGTGCCTGGGGGAAAGGGAGTAACTTATGGAAAAAGGAAAGTTTTCCTCTCTCTTGAGTCCTAAACCTGATGTTTAAAGAGTGCAGTGTTGCTCCTTATCTGTTGAAAGACGAACTTTCCTTTTTGGTTCTCCAGAATCAATAGTTTCTAATTGTTTGCAGAAGCACAGTACTGTCCACTCTGAAGAGACCATGATCACAACTGTGCCATTTTAAACCTTTCTTTGTAGCACAGCTATTTATTTTCTGACAAGAAACTGAAAAAGACTGACAGAGCAAGCAGGAATGTCTGTCTGTGAAGGCAGTGTTGCCTTAACAGATGGCTATTTGGGCTGATAATAAAACCTCTTGGGTTTATCCTATTTTCTTAGAAAAAACAGCTATTGGAAAAACTGGCAGGGAAAACACCAACAGTGTAACAAATGGAACCAGGAGCCACCTGAAACGATGGCACAGGCATGGAGGCCCAAGCTACAAAATAACATGCATTTGTATATTAAACACAGATAACTGTGGTTTTGTGGGGGCTTTTAAAGTTTATATCAGGGCTTTAAAAGTTTATATCAAGATTAACAATTATTTATTTGATTGTGAATGGTGCTCCCCCATCCTGATGAGAAGACAGGAAAATTCTTGGCATCTTTCCAACAGTGTCACCTGCACTCATTCTGTTTTGCAGTTTCTGGAAGAACCTACAACCTGTATACTCTGTAAACAAGCTACAAAATAATTGGGTTGTCTGGAAGGGAATGGAGACAGCAATGCAGGGAATCACTAATCGAGGTGTTCTGAAGGAAGCTTTTTGGGGCTGCTGGAGCCCGGAGCTGGCTGCAGGCCTCGGCACCGCAGGGCAGGCCCCGGCACCGCTGCACTCTGTAAACAACCTCTCATTAGAGCCTTCTGAGAGGAAAATCGCTGGGAATTCGAGCTGGGAGCGATGTTTGCAGCCAGCAGATTCCACATTCCCGGCCGGTCGTGGGAGGGATGAGGCTGGGGTTGAGTTTGGAGCCCGGCTCATGGCGCTGTCTCTGCTGTGGTGGCAGCAGGTGAGCGTAGGCCCGGCCATTCCTGCAACAAGAAAAGGCAGAAATGCCAAAAAGAATTGAAATACAGGAAGTTTAAATCAATGACAACAGATGCCCGCTTCCAATCATCTTAGAAATTGCAAGGATTTTTTTATTTTTTCTGGTTTAATGTTTATCTGTGGAATTTGGCTGTCTGTCTGGAATTTACTGTGTGTTGCTTTGCCATTCGCTACCCTACTGGCTTGTTTTAAGCTTCTGGTGTTTTCCAGGGTATTTTAAACATTGCCTTTTAAGTATTTTTTTCTTTTGTGGCAGTCTTAGACAAGTGGGCAGCAGGAATTTGCACATGATTGGGCGAAATAACAAGAAATAAATATTTTCCATTGCAATTACAAGGTTGGTCTCCTCCTGTAAATTATTTATGGAAAAATACACTTAATGCCATTACCCAGATTTTCCAAGATAAAGGAGGATGAAGCTAAGGTTGCTGCACTGTAATCCATTAGTCTGGTATGTGTGATGGAACACAGTCAGAAGCAAACCATGTAGAAAATAGCTGTAAGTGATCCTCCAGCTGAATTTTCGGAGCTTATTTTCCACTACCAAGGTGTGGGATACTTTTGGTAGAGCAGAAGAAAACTTTCTAAGCACATAACATCCTTCCTCCCTGGCTGTGTTAGTGGGAGGGAGGTTTCCTTCTCCCTTTGCACTTAGGGTGAATATAAGTGACTTCAATCAAACGTGCCTGTAAGGCTCCATTCCAAGCAGTGATGTGCTGCCTACATGTCTGGGAGCTCACTCAGGAAGAGCTTTTGGCATTCTGCCCTCCTTCCTGCCCAGCCTGTCAGCCTTGGGAGGGCTGTGCAGATCACACGCCAGAGATGTTGGTGCAGTACTTAAAGGAGGCTTATAAAAAAGACAAAAAGTGACTTTTTACAAGGAAAGGTGATGATAAGATAAGGGTGAACAGTTTCAAACTGTCAGAGGGAAGATTCAGATAAGACAGTAGGAAGAAATTGTTCCCTGTGAGGGTGGGGAGGGCCTGGCACAGGGTGCCCAGAGAAGCTCTGGCTGCCCTTGGGATCCCTAGAAGTGTCCAAGGCCAGGTTAGACACTGGGGCTTGGAGCAACCTGGGATAGTGGAAGGTGTCCCTGCCCATGGCAGGGGTTTGGAA